>JAPQWV010000028.1:3160000-3805000 GCA_027422505.1 Craterostigma plantagineum | reverse complement strand
CCAAAATATGGAAGAAAGGAGCGTTTCCACCACTCTACCACCCAGTCAATTCTGTCCCACTTAATCCCTCTTTCATAGCCACATATCTTTCCGGCTAAGGAATGGGAAATCTTTCTCCTGTTACATGAATCCAATTTTCATTTCATCCGGGAAAAGCCATCTTTTTCTTAACAATGTCTTTGTCATTTGATCCAATAGTGTTCCGTTAGATAGGAACAGAGTTGATAAATACTGATAACTCTCGGATAGAGTATTAGAACGGAAAGATCCATTAGATAATGAACTATTGGTTCTAAGCCATCTCTGACGATTAATCAACAATTCGAAGTGCTTTTCTTGTGTATTCTTGATAAACCAGCATTTATATATAGATGTAGGAGGATCTATTTGGGAAGTAAGAAGCCCCTTTGACATCTCTTCATCTGCAAATAATTCTCGATGTGAAAACACAGAGCCAGGGAGCTGATCTTTGAATAGGAAAAAGAGCGGATCTGCAGGGTCCCAATTGGCTTATTCGAAAAAGGCCTTGTTCTTTGGAAGATCTATCTCGTGTCTGGTACTGCATGGTTCCACTCTGCAAGAACTCCGAATCATTCTTTTGAAGCTCATCCTCTCTTCATCATAAATGATCCGCTTGCCCCGAAATGACCTGGACCAATAGGGAAATCCCAATTCATTGGGCCTTTCGATACAATCAAATAGAAAGCCCCAAGGGCGCCATATTCTAGGAGCCCAAACTATGTGATCGAATAAATCCTCCTCTATCTGTTGCGGGTCAAGGGCTCCTTCTCCCTCCCCTTCTTCAAACTCCGATTCGTATTTTTCATAGAGAAATCTCTGATCAAAGATAGAACAAGATCCATTTTGCATCATATCTAAGGGATTCCTCGGTTCGGGCCGAAGAAGCAATGTCACTCGATCATTATCAAACGGACTGCAATCCTTTTCTGTCCGTGAAGATCCCACCAGAGCGCCTTCTACTTCTAATAAGCCATGAACTAGATCCGAATCATTCTCAACGAGTCCATAAGAAGTGATCCCCTTTTTTCATCGGGTCCGGGTAGAGACCAAAGATCTTGAGCGACCGATCCGGCAGAACAACTCAAAAGATAAAGAAGTATCGTTAATTTCTTCATGCTCGTTCCAAGTTCGAAGTACCATTTGTACAAATAAGAATCCCCTTCGTTACATGATTTCTTCTTCATATAGATAGATATAGGATCTATGGGGCAATTACTTAGAAGTAAATTTTGTGCTACAGCCCTTCCTATCTGATAGAAAAGGATCCCATGATCCTGAACCGACCTTACCTGGGATCGCAAATCCCAAGTTTGTCTATGAAGAGCGGATCTAATTGTATTAGTGTCTATAATTGATTTCTTCTGTGTAATACTAATCGATAGGGCCTCATTGGTAAGTGCTACAAGATCTCTTGCATTGGAACCCATGGTTATGGATCCGAATCCGTTAGTATGGAACATTTTCTTTTCCAAGTGAAATCCCCTAGTATATGAAAGAGTGAAAAAGTGCTTTCGTTGTTGTGGACTAAGAAGCCTTCGTATCTTAATGCACGTATTTAATTTATTCGGAGCTATTAGAGCGGGATCCACTTTTTGGGGAATATGAGTCGAAGCAATAACAAGAATATTTCTAGTGGAACATCTTTTAGAGAGATGGTTCACTAATAGACCGAGGGATAAGTAATTCGACTCATTGACATCCAGATCATGAATGTTTGGAATCCATATTATGCAAGGAGACATTGCTTTTGCTAATTCGAATTGAAGGGTGATATAAAATCGGTCTATTTCCGGCATCATATCAATAGTTAGCGCATTCATCATAGTTAGCAGTTCCAGCTCCGTATCAAGGTCACGATTGATATCGTCACTAGCATCAATATCGTCACTAGCATCAATATTGTCACTAGCATCAATATTGTCACTATCATCAATATCGATATCTTCAATAAGAAAACCTTTAGGCTTGTTATCCAGGAACTTGTTCAGAAATACAGTAATGAAAGGAACGTAGGAGTTTGTCGCTAGGTATTTGATCAAATAGGATCGTCCAGTTCCTATAGAACCTATCACTAAAATCCCCCTAGAGGGGGATAAGGCTAAGCGGAGCGAAAAGGGTTTTCCATGAGATGGGAAATACAAAGTATTAGTCCCACATGAAATTGGTGAATAAGTGATGGTCTGATAATGAGCAAGGAATACCCGTCTTTCTGCTAAACAGGATGTATTGAACTCATAATTCAATAGATACTTTTTATGAATGTCAACTAAGTATCGTAAGTAAGTTGCTCCCGGTTGTTCAATCATTTGATAACCAGAGTCATTCTTTGATAAATGATCACTATGAGTCAGACTCAATAGAATTTGATCAATCCTTTTTTCTGTCGTTAAGGCGGAGAACTGAACCAAGAATTCTCTTTGTTCATCATCAATCGAATCACTGTTCGCGACCCAGGATTCTAGTTTCTTTGGAACTCATGCCCTATAGAGCATGTTATCCCATTTTTAAATTGGTTTATTCTGCAGCAGCAAATGCTAGTTACAATATGGGTTCCAATAAAGCCAATTTAGTAATTATTAAAGCTGAGGTTAATGAGGGTACTACCACGAAGAAATTAAAACCTCGAGCTCGAGGCCGTAGTTATGCAATAAAAAGAACTACCTGTCATATAACTATTGTAGTGAAAGATATATCTTTAGATGACTATGAATATGAAAAGTTCTATTCGTTAGAAAAACCCAGATGGAAAAAGACAACTATGGTATATCATGATGTGTATAGTAGTGGGGTAGTATGGGACAAAAAATAAATCCACTTGGTTTCAGACTTGGTACAACCCAAAATCATCATTCCCTTTGGTTTTCAAAACCAAAAAATTATTCTGAGGGTCTACAGGAAGATCAAAAAATAAGAGATTTTATCAAAAATTATGTACAAAAAAATATGAGAATACCCTCTGGCAGCGAGGGAATTGCTCGTATAGAGATTCAAAAAAGAATAGATTTGATCCAGATCATAATCTTTATGGGATTCCCAAAATTATTAATCGAAAGTAAACCGCGAGGAATCGAAGAATTATAGATGAATCTACAAAAAGAATTTCATTATGTGAACCGAAAACTTAACATTGCTATCACAAAAATAGCAAAACCTTACGGAAACCCTAATATTCTTGCGGAATTTATAGCCGGACAATTAAAGAATAGAGTTTCATTTCGAAAAGCAATGAAAAAGGCTATTGAATTAACTGAACAAACAGATACAAAAGGAATTAAAGTCCAAATTGCAGGGCGTATCGACGGAAAAGAAATTGCACGGGTCGAATGGATCAGAGAAGGTAGGGTTCCCCTACAAACCATTCGAGCTAAAATTGATTATTGTTGCTATACAGTTCGGACTATCTATGGAGTCTTAGGCATCAAAATTTGGATTTTTATAGACAAGGAAGAGGAATAAGAAAACTTTCATTCGTTTTCCCTTCTAGCCCATTGATAGAATAAAAAAAGGTAAACTGATTCATTTTTTTCTAGCCAATCAAAGCAAGCAATTCTAATTCTTAATTTTATAGGGTTGAATAAAAATTAGATTGACCTTTTTTTTTTGATAGAAATAATATAATTGCTATGCTTAGTGTGTGACTCGTTGATTTTTTTAGGGTTAGGATTCAAAAAAGACCAACCCGCAGTATCAAAACCAATTCATCACTTCGTATTATCTGGATCAAAAAAACCAGTGAAGATATGACCGATTTATCATATCTTTGTAGCAACTGAATTTTTTTTGAACAAACTTGAATTCTAAGTTGAAAGGAAAATAAAGAAAAAAGTGTGGATAAATGGAAGGATGAGAGAAAGAAAGAAAAAGAATCTTGATGATATAGAATTCCAACATGTAAGGTCTACGGGTTATCTCACAAAAGACAGTGTAATAAAGCATCAATACTAATTCATTCATCCATAATGAAAATCCCTCTTGTAAAAAAAAAAAGAAAGAGCTTCGAGCCAATAAAGACTAAGAAGATTGACTCAAGAATAAATTGGATTATGAGCTCCGTTGTAGAATTCTGACCTAACCATTAAATACGAAGCGGTGGGAACGATGTAACCTGTGAATACAAAAGATTTTTTTCAACAAATGAATCTTGCTGATTCAAGAGTCGGGATGGCGAAATGAACCGAAAATAAATTCAACTATTCTCAGAAGTCACAAACAAGTGCTACGGCTGAAATAGAGATTGCAAGAGTAAATATTCGCCCGCGAGAACTTTCTTTTTTTTATTCGGAACAAACAAAAGAACTGGACGTGAGAGTTTCTTCTCATACAGCTCCTCGCGAATAAAAGGATTCAAAATGGAATTGGAATTAATTCGAATAGATATTAGAACATTTTTCGAATTTATTTTTAATTCATAATAGTTTTTTTTGATTCATAATAGTTTTTTGTTAAACCCCCGACACCGTGGTTCGTAGCCACGTGGGCAAATGTATGCTATTCCACACCTTGAAAGGAACTTATTTTATCAATTCGAATTACGACCAGAATCATACATAGGTATGATTCCAATTGAAAATTTTTTGCTCTCAGGAACTATAGTGTTCGAATTCGATGGATACATTTGTTTGATTCGATGGGTCAAACCCTCCAAATTTTAATTCATAATAGTTTTTTTTTAAACCATTCGTGGGATGAAGAGTTTTGCGAATTGAAACTAGTTGGCAAATTAGCTACTTGACGAACCTTACTTAGCAAACCTATTTGGCGAACTGGATTTGGCGAATTATTAGGGACTCTGTGAACCAATGAAAATCATGACATAATAGGTTAGTGAAAGGTGATTCATGCGTTAGCCATTTCACAAACCAATGAGCATTTGACAAATTGAGACTAGGCAACAACTTTATGAATTGGCTAGCACTATGGAAAAGTCACGAAGTACAATGGAATAAAGAAATAATATAAGCTAGATAAGACTTCACTTGGGAATAGAAAAATAATATAGCATATGCTCTTCACGAATTTATATGATAGAATTGTACGAATTGTGAGTCGAACTTCACGAGGCTTAAGGAATAGAAAAATATTATACATAGGGAACTTCACGAATTTCTAGGAGAATAATACCAAGTTCCTAATTGAGTATGCGAATTAACTTCACGAATTGTGAGTCATGCAAGGAATGACACTTTACGAATTATATATATAGGTTGGCGAATTATTAATAATATAACAAGGGCATGTCACGAATTATGAGTAGGCAAAGTGGAGCTTCACGAAGTTTAAAAGAATAAAATAATACTATGAGTTACCTAGGACTTCACGAATCGTATGAATTTAGCGAATTAACCTTAAAATGATAAAACAAAAGCTTCGCGGGCCATTAAAAGAAGACTTCGCGAATCAAGTTATGAGACGTTAGACTTCACAAATTAGAGCTTTGCGAATCAGGGAGAAGTTCGCAAAGTGTATGCATGCGTGAGATATATCGCAAAATTAGTAAAGTTCGCGAATTAGTGTATTTCACAAATTAGGGTTTAGGAAATTCACATGTTGTAATTGATTTAACTTAAGTACGGTCCTTTTAAAATAAATGTCTTTTAACACTTAGGGATTTCAAGAAATTAGACAGTATAATAAATTAAATAGTACACTGACATTATCATTTTATGCTTACAGTCAGGGATTAAGAATTTCACAAAATTACGAGCTAGTATTCTACGGACGACAGGTAAGTGGAAGTCCCAACTACAACACATAATTATGTGTATGAATTATGTGTCTATGTGCTTCTATGATTTTATGTGAGTTCCTACGTGATTTATTTACGTTATACGATGACATGACACGCATATTCATGACATGAGCATATGCACGCACGACTAGTATAAGAGTCAGGGAAAGAGAGCGTGCATGAGTATAAGATCGCGTGAGAGCGATGTATATTTGCCGATATAGGCATTTGTGTCGACTCAATGACGAGTCACGGCTCTTCTATGCTACCATGGCGATTCACGATGCCGAATTACCTGATTCACAAAGGTATGGGAAATACACCATGTCGATTCATGATGCCAATTACCTGGTTCACGATAGGTAGGTGAATACCCCGTAGCGGGAGATGCAACCTGGAGGACGCGACTCGAGGGAATAAGCGGCACCGAGGGAACCTCGGGTGTTGGCAACCTCTTAGTAGGCTATCAGTGAGAAGCGCCCGCGTGTCAGACCGCATTGGGATGGGAAGGCGCCTTATGGTTAAACGCTATATGTGTGCTCGGGTTAGCCTCTCAATGGGACCTCAATGGGATATAAACGCACTATTAGCCTCTCAGTGTGGACAACATTGGGATGGAAAGGCACCATAGGGTAAAGCACAGATTGCGTACTCAGGTTTAGCCTCTCAGTGTATGTACTGCCACTTATTTATACCTTTAGGGGTCTAAGCTCTATGAATGGTGCATAGTAAGATGGAAAGCCGAGGGCCCAATATGAATGGAGAGAATAAGAAAGATGTGGGAAGTAGCTAGCATCGGCGTGGATGCCTTCGCTACTTAGGTCACGTGCATTGCATGCATGGTTTCCACTTACTGAGCTTTATAAGCTCATTCCACGTTTTATGTGTTGTAGGTACGATAAAATGGGACGTTGAGAAACGTCACGGCTAAGGCAGGCTGACGGCGGTACTCCAGGGTCTTTTGAGGGCAAGGCTGTACATGGATGACGACCTGTGGAGCGATGTTAGGGTGTTTGATATGATATATATTTTTGGGGCTTCGGCCTTTGTATAATTACGACGATTTAGGTTACCTTTTGTCGTGATATTCGTTTCCAGCCTGAGCGACATCCCATCCTCATGCACTTTCCTTCTGACGTCCTGATGCAATCACGTGCAAACATAAAGGTGACATCTAGAGGAGCTCGGGAGATATTCCAGAGAGCTACGAGCTATTCGAAAGGGCCAAAGGAAGTGCTCGGGAGAGCTAAGGAAGCGTCCGGGAGACCTGACGAGGAGAAGCAATACTAAACCCTAGACGCGTCAACAAGTATAAATAAGGGCTTATCCATTCTACATCATCTTACACACGCCCCACACACATTAACACACCAAGAACACACAAAGATACTCTCTCTCCCTATCTTTATCTTCTCTTCACCACTTAGTGCTTGGAATCACTTGTAAATATGAGAGAATGCAAGATTGAATGTGTAATCTTATCCCCTTAATAGTGAATATTCTCCGGCGGCCCGTGGACGTAGGATTCACCCATATCCGAACCACGTAAATCTCTGTCCCTTTACCTTTTATGTCCTTCTTCTTATATTTCCACCACGATTTCATCCGTTTCGGTCCTCACCTTCATTTCCCGGACCACAAATCTTGTTGATCGGGGTCGCACCCACATCAAATGGCGCCGTCTGTGGGAAACGAGGGTTGGAACGTGAGATATGGAGTCGTGGCTTGGATTCAATGACTTTTTTGGATGATTTCTGGGCTGCTGTTCTTGGAGTTTCTTCTATGGCATTTCCTCGAACACCTGCCGGGCGGAAGTTTGTCTCGCCATAAGCCTGGCCACCGGCCATCTCGGCCTCATCGTCAACGACCAGGTCGCCACCAAAGCACCATTGGCGAGGCGACAGTGGCCGCCCATTCAAATCTGCTATCACAAGGGCAGAAAATGCTTCGGTGCAATCGTTGTGCGAGCTCGTTTTCGTCGCGGTATACCTCGGCCCAACGGCGACCACCGACGAAGCCGCGACCACCAATGGACCAGCTGGGAAACGCTCTATTCGTGCGCATGCCTCCCGCGGCCAATGACCAACCATGGCGAGCACAATCGGTCGTCGAATCCGTGGCGGCGCTCACAATACCATAACCAAGCAATTTTAAACGCAAAATTGACAACAATTCCTTAAAATCAAAGGTGCATTGGGTGTTGACCACCCATTTCGCTTCCTCACCGGTCAGACGCGTCGTTGCCGGGGTTGAATCGGTGGTGACGACAGTGAAGAAGACGAGAGAAGAACGATTACGTCGAGCTCAGATTTTGTACCCTGTCGAGCTCGAACAGTCGAAGCCACGACCGTCGTGCCTTGAGGTAGAGCTGCCGTGGTCGCTGCTCCAGCTGCCGGCGACGTCCCCGCCGGAAATCGCGTTCCGGAACCCGGTTGTAAGTATTCTAACTTTCGGGTGCTAAGTTGAATTAAAGAAATAATGGGGTCAATTATGCTGTTTTCTCTGGGGCCAAATGTTGCGAAATCTGAAATTTAGGCGCAAAAGGAGAACTCTAATAATATTCGGAGCACTGTAGTTATTTTGACTAGGGTTTCTAACGGGCTTGGACCTTTAAATCTGAATGTATTATATTTCGGGCTATAGGATTAATTTGTTTGGTTGCTCTAATTAATTAAAAGTTTGGGCTCTTACGCCTGCTAGACTTTTATATATTTGGGTTACTAGTATTATTTTATTGGGCTGCATGGTATATTTCTGTTGGGCTACATGAATTAATTCTTTTCAATTACTGAAAATACTTTAGTTAGTTTCTGAAAATAACTATTTTGTGATTATTTAAATTAATTATCATAGCTCGCTAGAATTAATTATTTCGGGTTGCTAAAATAAATTAAGTGTGGGATTTTGAGTCAGGGGACCTAAATGAATTGGGCTTGATTTATTTTTATTAGGCTCTCAAATTAATTATTTGGGCTAGAATATTTGG
The DNA here is from genome assembly GCA_027422505.1 of Craterostigma plantagineum. Lineage (NCBI taxonomy): Eukaryota > Viridiplantae > Streptophyta > Magnoliopsida > Lamiales > Linderniaceae > Craterostigma > Craterostigma plantagineum. The sequence continues at coordinate 3,796,265 of JAPQWV010000028.1, read as the reverse complement.
ATTACTGGAATTACTGTCATTGGATCACTGGCCCAGTAGGTCTCCATCAGGACTCCCAAAAGGTATAGCTTAGGACAGACATTTACAGGCGTACTATTATCCGAACTTACATGCCCTCTGTCTGACCATAATATTCCCCAGTCTACACCCTCTTTGTGTCCCCTGGTCGGCTGTAAACAGTCCCGTCCTTTTTCAACACCTCGATGTCAGGATTAGCTTGCATTATGTATCTCCCCGTACACTACCTTTGATCTCCACTTTCCTACTTAGCTATTGATCTCCAGATTTCCTACTTAGCTACTGATCTACAGCTTTTCTATTTAGCTATTGACCCCCGGCTCTCTCACTTAACTACCCCATATCTCGAAATCTGACCTCTCTAGATCACCGGATTAGGAGGAATACTGGGCTAGGCGCTGAAATTTATTTGTCTAGGCTTACTTCTAACCTGCCGTAACGCACTGTTTCCACTATGCAGTTACTAAATGATATCTTATCATTATTTTTATCTCACGACGCTCATTGCATCTCGTGCGTTGGAGTTGCTTGTGGTTGTGGCTTTGCAGATTTGGCAGGTATGGCGGTCCAGCTCTCCGCTGGCAACAGAAGCCCGTAAGCCCTTGCCTAAACCCAGGCTGGAAGCAAAACCCCGTAAGCCCTGGCTTAAATCCAGGATGGAAGCGAAACCCCGTAAGCCCTGGCTTAAATTCAGGTTGGAAGCGAAACCCCGTAAGCCCTGGCTTAAATCCAGGCTGGCAGCGTAGCCCGTAAGCCCTGGATTAGACCCAGGCTGGACACAAAGCTTCTAAGCTCCGATGTAGCTCCAAATGGAAAAGAAGGCCATAAGCCCCAGCTTCGGTCCTAGGCGGAAAAAGAAACTTATAAGCCCTGGCTTAGATCCAAGCTTGAAAAGAAGCATCTAAGCCCTGTCTTAGATCCAGGCTGAAAGAAATGCGCCCAGGTTTCGGATTACTCCGGACTAGGATGCCTGTTGGCGCTTGAAGTGAAAAATATGCCCAGGTTTCTGATTACTCCGGACTAGGATGCCTGTTGGCGTTGGAAATGAAAAATATGCCCAGGTTTCGGATTACTCCGGACTAGGATGCCTGTTGGCGCTTGAAACGAAAAATATGCCCAGGTTTCGGATTACTCCGGACTAGGATGCCTATTGGCACTCGAAACAAAAAACACGCCACAGCCCTGGATCACTCCAGGTACGAGAGAGAGCTCCTAAGCTCCAACTCAACCCGAAATGGGATAGAACCAGCCAATGCTGGCCAAGAGCTCGTAAGCTCCAACTCAACCCGAAATGGGATAGAACCAGCCAATGCTGGCTGAGAGCTCCTAAGCTCCGACTGAACCCGAAATGGGAAAGAACCAGCCAATGCTTGCTGAGGCTCTGATCCAACCCGAAATGGGATATAACCAAGCCAATGCTTGAGGGCTGCACAGATGGCGCTCCTGCGCAGATTGCGCTCGCACGAATGTGCCCATGCTCCAGGTTACCCGGGATGAACGCCTGATGAACCTAGATTGGGATATGCCCAAGCCAATGCTCGAGGGCTGCGCGAAGCACGCCTGCGCAGAATGCACCCACACAGATGTGCTCAGGCTCCAGATTACCCTGGATTAACGCTTGAATGCCCAGAACGGGATACAACCCCCGCCCCAGATTACTCTGGGTTGAATATTGGCTAGCTTTATGAAAAAATGCCTCTCGGCCCCGGCTATCCCAGGTAAACCTCGCTGGCCCTGGATCATTCCATGTACGAAGGAGAGCTCCTAAGCACCGACTCAACCCCGAATGAAAGAAAGACCCAGCCAATGCTGGCCCGCACAAGGTGGAATGGATTTATCGGTATTCTACGGACCTGATAAAAAATGAAAACGAGGGGTGTCGAATTCAACATACCCAGGAGCTCCCCAGGTACACGTTTCCATTTGCCAATAACTTCTTAGAGGGAAAATTTGAAGGCAAACGCAACAAGATGTTGGAAGGAGAACGCATAGGGGGCAAACGTCCCTCGCCGGCAAACATCCAGGGTGTTGTTGTTTACAAAGAAGGTTTGACACAGACTACTAAGGGAGTAACGACGGGAAAAGCCGAGGTTGGCAAATCAGGAGGAACACTCTTCACGTACTTCGAATGTGTTGATGAACACCAGCAGACTCGAAGTAGGGGGAGTGGTGAGTGGTAGTAGTACAGCTCCCCGCATTGACAGAGAGGCGGACCACAAATACTTAAGGGAAAAAACGTTCATGGGATAAAGACAGGCTCCATGTGGAAAGCTTACCTGGTAGCATGCCGACCTGGCGATGACGAGACCCCAATTTATAAAAATGAGAGCAAGGAGCGCTGGGTTCAGCCTATAAAAATATCTCCCAAGTACATGTTTATATATGCCCTTAACCTTCCAGATGAAAGTGTTGGATGCGAATGTAGTAGGATGTTGGGAGGAAAGCACGAGAGGCAGAAATGTCGCCCATAAGTAAACACCAGAGTCCTGCAATCTGTCGAGACGGATCAGCGTGGGTACTCAAAGTGCAGCTTGCAAGGGAAGGATTGCGGTCGGCAAATAAGGAGGCATACTCCCCACTTTTTGAATGCGCTGACAAGCATCAGCACAATTAGAAGTAGGGGGAGTGGAGAGTGGTAGTAGTACAGGTCCGAACATTAATAGTAAAGCTCACCCAGAATACTTAAGAAGAAAAATTCCTCCGAAAGGAGATAAGGGCATGAACAAAATGCAAAGAAAACATGCCACGAAGCCTCCAGGCATTGACTCAGCGCCCAGAATGGAAACAAGGACCTAGGGCCCTAGCCTATTTCCAGGTTGGAGCCTCCCCAGTCAGTTTGCAGACCTTGTGATGACCGACATCCAACCCACGGAAAGCGATGGCTGTCGTGTCCGACTTATGTGGATATCGTTCAGGTACATGTTTAAATCCACCACTAACTTTTTAGATGAATGTTTGCATGTGAGGGCAGCATGATGTTAGGAGGAGTGTGTGTAAGAAGGGAATGCTGCCTGTAAGTAAGCGTTTAGAACATGCCATGGAACCTTACGCATCAAGGAACACGAATGGTCCAAAAGGGGAAGGATACGAACACTCCAAAAAGAAAAGCAACACAAAGGGTCCAAGAAGGAAAGCAACATAAATGGTCCGAAAAGAAAAACAATTAACAGTTCAAGAAGGTGGAACGTGGGGACCATCCACCGAAGCTGGAACCTCAGAAGCGACAGACAGCTCTTGTTATTCCAACCCGGAAAGCTACTCCATGAGAATCTCGGGCGAGATCTCCAGCAAAGTAAGAGAGCAGCAGGGCACTTCGATGAGCCAAAACCTGGAATGAGGAGCCGCCTCATGATCCACTTTGAGGGCCAGAGGAACACTCATAGCCGCAATAGCCCCTTCCAGAGCAGAAGTGGGCTCTCGCCTGGCAGCGAAACCTTCCAGGGCACTTTGAGGTCGATGAGTTGCTGTTGCTCCTCTACGAGACGGTTCAAAGTAGCTGCGAGGTCATTCCCCTGGGCAGCAGGAACGGCTGCATTACGCTCCTCCAACTGGTGCAACTTTTACGGGGCTAGGTCCTCAAGATAGGTTTCCAGAAGCCAGCGCATAACTCCCAGCTCCAGATGGGAAGCGTAGTGAATAACTTACGGACCTGGTGAAGATGAGTCCCCAACTCATGGAAACGAAAGCAATAAGCGCCACGTCTAGCCCCGATGGACATCTTCTAGGTACACGTTTAAATATGCCAATGACCTTTCAGACTGTATGCGCTGTGTGGGTGTGAGGTTCAGATGTGACGAAGGTGCCTCTGAGACGGGTGCTTTCTCTTTGTCTTGGTGGGACGTCTCCATTGCAGTGTGCACTCTCTCCATCAATTTGTCTTCAAATGATTTGAGCGCTTCGGAGAGGGCGGTTTTTAGGCGAGCTTCGATGACAAGTGGTTCGGACGCCTCCGATCTCGATGGACCAGGACGACTGATGTCGCCTTTTGTCAACCGTTGAGTGAACACCAGCTCATAGGGCTGGCTCATTATCACTTGAGGTTGTGACGGTTCGAGACTTCCATCCAATCCTCGATTTGTGTTAGGGATATGCCCTCAAATGCTATACGAGGATTAGATTGTATAGGGCATTAGCTTGTTTATCATTCGACTTCTTATATAATATGATTTTTCGTGTGTTTAATAAAGGCGTTGTTCGTTTATTGGATATATGAGTTATGTACTTAGCATCCGGTAAAGCAATAAATGAATAAATCCAAATTTGTCGAGTTGAGTCACTGTTCTCGATGTGCACGAGAGAGGAAGGAAGGCATCAGTGGACTCTTAACCTCGAACATTAAAAGTCCGTAAGCCTTAGGCTCCAGTTGGGTGCTGGATAACCGATCACGGCTTATTTGTCGATGACCTATCGTGTGCCAATATCCCTCTTGGAAGCGGAGGTCATGACTTGTGATACAAATCGAATCAAGGGATTGAATCATTTCATGGACTATGACTCACGGGTCATACGGTCGAACATGGCTTATTACTCAAGGAGTGTCAATGACCGACGACAACACTATAGTAGTCTACGTGAAGCTTAGACCGAAAGGGGCTTTGACGGAGTTGACTTCGAAGTCTCGACTGTCACTGGTTCCCCTCGACCAGAGTTGCTGTTGCATGGGTCAGCGGGCCAGATGCGATCATGATAACAATTTGTGATTGCCTGGCTCAGACCGCCAAGTACGGATTCCCAGTCTCGTAAGTAATCGAGACAAGTGTCCTATGTGGACGGCGACGGGAAATTACAAAATCCTTGGCCAAGGTATTGAACTAACTCATGTGAGACATGGAGGGTAGTCTGGTAATTTGTCTCGTCTCCGTTTTATCATAGAATCGAGTTTACTGAGTTTGACATAGACCATGGCTCTCACTCGATTGGGACACAGCTGAAGGGTTTATATGTAGCACTATTATCTATAGTGAGGTTCTGGAATAAAGACTGGGTCGAAGTTCTCACTCGAAACGGGTTACGGTCCGGTACTGTGGTATTGGCTAGGTAACTACGAGACTCTTGGATTCCTCCCTTACCGATTGAGTCGAACCTAGGGAGTCGGGCTTAAAAAGGATCATCAAGGTGTACTGATAAGGAGAAAGTGTTTTGGCCTTAACGGGCCTTCTGCCGTTGGGCCACGCCTTAGTGGGCCTCAGGCCGTTTAATGGACCGAAGTTGGACTTCGTATGAAACTAACTTTTTTTTTTTTTTTTTTTTTTTTTTTTTTTTTTTTTTTTTGGAGACCCGGGGAACCCTGGCGGGCCAGGTAAACCCCGAGGGCCGACCCACTACCTGCTAAACAGGCCGACCGGTTCAAACGCACATGTGTGGGCCCATGTGGGACAGGCTTGAGGAAATGTTGATGGGAGGGTTCGAACCCACGACCTCTCCCTCATTACCCCAAGCACCTCAGTGTTGGCTGCCGTACCACCAGACCAACACCTCATTGGCTATGAAACTAACTTTAAGACTTGGGCATGGCCAAGTTCTTAAAAGGCTTGAGGGTAAAAGTGGAATTTAACCCAGTTGGGTTACCCGGTGTCTCCCAGAGACATCACGTCCTCGGGTGCGGTGCGGAATAAAAATTTTCCGGGTTTCCTTATTGCCCTCGTTGCTCGGATCAGAATAGTAACACATAGAGGGCGGGTCAAACCCGTAGAGAATTACCAGTTGAAGCGAGTGGCAGCTTCTCGTCCTTTTCTTCAAGACTTTGTCGATGGTGGTGGATGGCACTAGATCGTCACGCCGACCTCGCAGTGTACCACGGAATCAGTTCTCTAAAGATGTCTAGAGAGAACCGAGCCGTCGCGTGGGGAAAAAGTGTTTTTTTTCGGTGTGCCTTTGTTATGGACGAAATTTTCACTCCAAATTATGAAATAGGGCTGCCCTATTTATACTATGATATATTTGGAAATCCCTAGAATATCTCAAAGATATGGTTTTCGATTTTGCTCCTTAAGTGGAGAGATTTCTCTCCCTTTCTCGCCATTAGACAACTAACTTAAATACTAAGTCAATCTAAGTATATGTAAATATGGTATAAAATTCGAAACTTAATCCAAGATTAATTTCCAAATTTTCACCTTAAAATAAATAATATTCCAAATACATTATTTCTATATTTATATTTAATTTTCGAAATTAATTCCCAAGGCAAAATTCAAAATTAGCTTAGGGTCCAATTGCAATTTTACCTTGATCATCCTTTTTAAGCCCGAGTCCAAGTCTCAAAGTTAGTTTCATACGAAGTCCGACTTCGGTCCATTAAACGGCCCGAGGCCCACTAAGGCGCGGCCCAACAGCCCAAGGCCCGTTAAGGCCCAAAAACACTTTCTCTCCTTATCAGTACACCTTGATGATCTTTTTTAAGCCCGACTCTTTAGGTTCGACTCAATCGGCAAGGGAGGAATCCAAGAGTCCGGTGGTTACCTAGCCAATCGTGCAGTACCGGACCGTTACCCGATTCGAGTGCGAATTTCAACCCAGTCTTTATTCGAGAATCTTACTATAGATTATAGTACTACGTATAAACCCTTCAGCTGTGTCCCAATCGAGTGAGAGCCATGGTCTATGTCAAACTCACTATACTCGATTCTATGATAAAACGGGGACGAGGCAAATTACCAAACTACCCTCCATGTCTAACATGAGTTAGTTCAATACCTTGGCCAAGGATTCGTAATTTCCTGTCGCCGTCCTCATAGGACACTTATCTCGATTACTTGCGAGACTGTGAATCCGTACTCGGCGGTCAAAGCCCGACAATCACAAATCGTCATCAAGACTGCATCTGGCCCGCTGACCCATGCAACAGCAAATCGGGTCGAGGGGAACCAGTGACAGTCGAGACTTCAAAGTCAACTCCGCCAAAGCCCCTTTCGGTCTAAGGTTCACGTAGACTACTATAGTGTTGTCGTCGGTCATTGACACTCCTTGAGTAATAAGCCATGTTCGACCGTACGACCCGTGAGTCAGTGTCCATGAAACGATTCAATCCCTTGATTCGACTCGCATCACAAGTCATGACCTCCGCTTCCAAGGGGGTATCGGCACTCGATAGGTCATCGGCAAATAAGCCGTAATCGGTTATCTAGCACCCAACTAGAGGCTAAGGCTTACGGACTTTTAATGCTCGAGGTTAAGAGTCCACTGGTGCCTTCCTCTCTCGTACTCATCGAGAACAGTGACTCAACTCGACACATTTGGATTTTTTCATTTATTGCTTTACCGGATGCTTAGTAAAGTTCTCTTATATCCAATAAACGTACAATGCCTTTCAATAAACACACAAAAAATATCTTATTACATAAAAAGTCGAATTATGAATAAGCTAATGCCCTATACAATCTAATCCTTGTATAGCATTCGAGCGCATATTCCTAACAATCTCCCACTTGCACTCAATGCCATGCGCTGCAGTATCTAATACCCATCTTTTCGAGATGTCTAGCCAGCACTGCCTGTGATAGAGGCTTGGTGAACGGGTCGGCCACGTTTTCCGCGGTTGCAATCTTCTGCACGGCAACGTAGCCATTCTCAACAAATCAACGTAACACGTGGTACTTTCTTTTTGGAGAAAAGGTCATTAATAAAGGAGGTCAAAGGGTACATTCGCGGCTATATGTACTGCACCAAACGAAACAACACAAACGGAAACCCAAACAAAATGAAAAAATCACTCCAAAAGCGGAAATAAAGGACCACGCGGCAGAGTCGCAACAGCAGGCACCAGTCCGCGCCCGAGCCACATGTGGTACTTTCTTTCTATATGTTTGGACCTGCTGTGAGACCTCGGTTCTTTTGCCTGAGCAATAGCGCAAGTATTGTCACACCACAATGGTAATGGCCTATCTGCTACAGGAACGACACCAAGTTCTTCCAAGAACTTTCTCATCCAAACACCTTCCTTCGCTGCCTCTGAGGCCGCTATATACTCTGCTTCGCAGGTGGAATCTGCAGTAGTGCTCTGTTTGGAACTTTTCCAAGACACCGCTCCACCGTTTAGCGTAAAGACGAATTCTGAAGTGGATTTTCGGTCGTCCACGTCAGACTGGAAATCCGAACTCGTATACCTTTCCACTTCCAATTCTCCATTACCGTAGACCAGGATCATATCCTTAGTCCGTCTGAGGTACTTGAGGATAGTCTTGACTGTTGTCCAATGTTTCTTACCAGGGTCAGCCTGAAACCGACTGACTACGCTCACAGCGTACGCCAAGTCCGATCGCGTGCAAAGCATCGCGTACATCAAGCTACCTACAGCGGATGCATAGGGGATTCCATTCATCTCTTTCCGCTCCAACTCACTTTGATGGCTCATAGCCTTGGAAAGGTGAATCCCATGCCGCATAGGCAGGAAGCCTTTCGTAGAGTTGTCCATATTATATCGCTTCAGGACCTTCTCTAAGTAAAGGGCCTGGGAGAGTCCTAACATACGATTCGCTCGATCTCTATAAAGGCGAATCCCCAAGATGTAGGTAGCTTCTCCCAAGTCTTTCATGGAGAATTCGGTCGAAAGCCACGCTTTCACCATCGAGAGCATTCCAATATCATTTCCTATCAAAAGGATGTCGTCCACGTACAATACGAGGAAACATATTTTGCTCCCACTGCTTTTCTTGTAGACGCAAGGTTTGTCTTCGTTCTTTAAGAATCCATGGCCCTTGACCACTTCATCGAAGCGAAGATTCCAGCTTCTGGAGGCTTGTTTCAGTCCATAAATGGACTTGTTCAGTTTGCACACCTTATGAGCATCTCCTTGCGATGTAAAACCCTTGGGCTGCTCCATATATATTTCCTCCTTGAGGTATCCATTTAGGAACGCAGTTTTCACATCCATCTGCCAGATCTCATAGTCATAGTGCGCAGCTATCGCAAGCAATGTTCGAATGGACTTCATCATAGCAACAGGCGAAAAGGTCTCCTCATAGTCAATGCCCTCTTTTTGACTGTACCCTTTCGCCACAAGCCTAGCTTTGTATGTATCAACCAATCCGTCAGATCCTATCTTTCTCTTGTAAATCCATTTACACACAATGGGTCTAAAACCATCTGGGAGGTCTACTAGAGTCCAGACTTGGTTTTCGTGCATAGAATCCATTTCGGCTTGCATAGCTATAAGCCATTTCTCCGAATCTTTATCCCTGATTGCCTGATCATAGGTAGTGGGATCGTCTCCGACGTGCCCTTCCATCGCAGCAACCTCGTGCTCGATGTGGACCATCCCGTATCTCTCAGGCTGGCGAGATACTCTACCCGACCTACGCAAGTCAGGCTGCGTCTCGAACTGCTCTACGGTGTCATCCGACACTGGAGTTTGTGAAAGTGCTTCTGAATACTCTCCAAGAGTTACTTCGCGACCCGCTCCACCTTCTCGAACGAATTCTTCTTCGAGAAAGTGAGCCTGAAGGGCTACAACGATTCTCTGATCGTCGTGGAAGTAAAACTGGTATCCCATGGAATCCTCAGGATACCCGACAAAACGTCCTTTCACAGCCTTCGATTCCAGTTTATCTGTCTTGAGCTTTTTCACAAACGCGGGGCAACCCCAAATTCTAATGTGATTCAAGCTCTGTTTTCGTCCTGTCCATATCTGATACGGAATACGATTGACAGACTTTGTAGGACATCTATTCAGAATGTGTGCCGCTGTCAACAGGGCATGACCCCACAACGTTATGTGCAGGTCTGTATAGCTTAGCATAGATCGAACCTTATCCAACAGAGTTCGATTTCTGCGTTCGGACACACCGTTCAACTGCTGTGTTCCGGGCGGTGTCTTCTGTGAAATTATGCCGTTCTCTTTCAAGAACTCGTCAAACTCGAGGCTCATGTACTTGCCGCCTCGATCTGATTGAACGGCTTTAATGCTCTTTCCAGTCTGATTTTCCACCAAAGCCTTGTACTCTTTGAACCATTCAAAAGTATCAGACTTATTCTTCATGAGATACACCTTGCCAAAGCGAGAGTGATCATCAATGAAGGTAACGAAATAATGGAAGTTACCGCGAGCCGCTACCCCGAACGGTCCGCAAACATCCGTGTGGATCAAACCGAGAACTTCTGCGGCTCTCGTGATAGTCCCTGTGAAGGGCGACTTGGTCATCTTTCCAAGGATACAAGATTCATAAGTTGGATAGGGATCAGACCCAAGCGGCTTTATAACGCCGGTTTTCTCCAACTCAGAAATCTTCTGTTCTCCAGCGTGACCGAGTCGAAGATGCCACAGCAGTCTTGAGTTCGACTCCAATTTTCGTTTGTTGGTGACTGTATTCACAGTTTTTCTTTTATCTTCGATATTTAGGTAATACAACCCATTCAGTAAACTTGCACTTCCGACGCAATTATTTCCAAAATAAATATTGCATATATTATTACTAAAACGGAACTCATAACCGTTTCTGCTCAAAACGGGAATAGAAACAATATTCTTAAGCCCCTTGGGCAAAACCAAACAATCGGAAAGCAGTAAACTATGTCTAGTAGATAAAATAAGAGTTCTTGATCCAATGTGGGTCGCCGGTATACTATGTCCGCTTCCTACGTTGATCATGATCTCTCGATCCGCCAGCTTCCTACTTCGTTCCAGACCCTGGTTCGAAACACAGATGTGAGCACTAGCTCCCGAGTCTAAGATCCATGAAGCGGAATATACTGTCATAGAACAATTTATTTCCAAAACGTAAAGTTCTTTACCTGAGGCGGCTAGCTTTGGGCAATCGCGCTTCCAATGGCCAAGCTCATTGCAGTGAAGGCACTTGTCCGTCGGCTTGGCGCCTTTGAACACGTTCTTCTTGGCCTTGCCTTTCGAAATTCGTCCTTTGGGCTTAGTGGGCTTGTCCGACTTTTTCTTTGTACTCGACCCTCGAGTCTTAGCATTCGCGACAAGAACAACTTCCTTTCCTTTCACCCTCTTCATCTGAGTCTGCGCTGCCGACAACTGGTTCATTAACCCAGTCAATGTCATATCGGCCTTGTTCAGATTAAAGTTCACGATGAACGAATTGAAGGAAGGTGGGAGCGACTGAAGTATAAGATCATTCTGGAGTTCGTTATCCATGATAAAGTCCAGTGCCTCGAGTCTTTCGATCCACTCGATCATCTTGAGCACATGCGCTCCGACGTCACTACCCTCAGCTATTTTGCAATGAAATAGTTGCTCCGTTAGGGAATAGCGAGCACTCCTGGATGTTCGCCAAAAAGCTCCTTCAAATGAAGCAAAATGGCGCCCACTTCCATTTCCGAGTGAGTGCACTGCAACTCATTGCTCATGGAAAGAAGTATATAGCCCTTGACCTTTGGCTCGTCTATCTGCCATTTGGCATACGCAGCCCGGTCTTCGTCACTCGCATCAGTCCCTGGGACTTGCGGTACGGGGGAATCGAGGACATAAGTCAGCGACTCCATACCTAGGACTATCCTCAGGTTACGGAGCCAGTCCACGTAGTTTGGTCCCACCAAACAGTTTCTCTCAAGCAGCATAGTAATTATGTTCGTTATCGCAGTAAATAGAAAGAAACGTAAAGCTGCAGAAAATAAAGATCTAATTAGGTTTATCTTATCATTCATCAAGCGCAAACAAGGACTTTTCGTTTCGCTTGACTCCCACTATTTTTCTCGAAAAACTATCCCGCCGAGAAGAGTTTCGGAAACCTCGTTGAAAGTTTCATAATGGAGTTGGTGTTCCCGACTCGACTAGACTCGCCTCAGCCTTTAACGCAATACTTGGCTCATCTAATCTTATCGATGTCACGTCGAACGCGAACTTATCCAATAAGAGTTTCAACTATCTTAGTCTCAGTCATTGACCCTCACGGCTAACCCTGCTTATTGGGTTTAACTGCCTAAGTGTGACCTATCAACTTATGCTCAAATCGCACAGTATGTACCGCCCCTTGCTGCCATACGTTTCGTGGCGGGCGGACTGGTATGACGAGCGGCGTCCAAGACGCACCCGAGACGCTAACACTGTGACGGGATATACGACGCCAACTTACTCGGAACAAATCGCAAAACTCCCCAATGCTAGACATCTCAAGCATGATAGAAGATAGGAATCCAATTCCTTTACCCACTTAGTATTTATCAAACGGGAGAATAAACCATCTCACACAAGAGCACATAAAACATGCATATCATTTCAAAAACCAACACGCACGTATGTAGTAAATTGACCCTAGGAAAATAAATTACAAGACAACACAAGCGGGTTATTCTAGCCTATCCCAATTACATGCATTCTCAAAAGACCTCGGGTCGTCGCACGGGTCTTGAAGTCGTCAAACGTCCTTCGTCACTCGAACGGCCTCAAAGTAACCGAACGTCCACCACCTTGTTACCGCCGGGGGGTTGCCTTCCATCAAATGGGACCTCGTCTTTGTATTTAAGTCTAATCTAATAAAATGGTAAATTACAACACGGGGGGATCATAAGTCCCGAACAACCCGTATGAAACATATACAACCCGGGGGGACGTAACCCTTACAAATGACCCGGAAACCAAATTCTTAAACCCCCAAGTGCGCATTAAATTACATTCATAACGAGCACGTTGACAATTACATGATTTTACAAATAAACAAAAATTGGGCCTTAAACGGGCCAAGCCCATTAAAAGGCACGTTAAGGCTTTGAGCATGAAGCCCTAACATAGCTGCCGCGACTCAAATCGCTCAGCCGTCAAAACACGCCGGGGAGCCATGGCGGAGAAGGCCGCCGGCGTGGAGTCCCGGCTGGAGCAGGTGCCGCCACCGCCGGCGACGCCACGCCGCGCAACGCGTGCGTGTTCAGCTCGCGGCATAATACTGCCGCGACTCCCTCGTCGCCTCAGCCTCACCGGGAGAGATCGCCGCCGCAGCGTTCCGGCCGAGCCGGAGTCGCTGCGGCTGTCTTGCGCAGCGCGCACCATGCGCGCCATCGCAGTCCGCCCGCCAAAGCCGCGGACGATCTCAGCCGGGCCACCGCACCTTGCGGCGGCGCTCCCCGGGGATGGCGCCTAAGCCACCATGGCTGGCGTCGGACCCAAGGTTCGAGGCTGATCGGGCCTGCTCAAAGCAGCCCGATCCCGCGGCTGTACCGCCGTTAGGGCACAACGCACGGCTGCCTGGGTCCCGCCGTCGCGCGGGACCCTGTCCGGTTCGTGGTTCATCGTCGGTCTGTATCGCACGAGTTGGTGGCCGTGGGTTGGCAAACGACGCATCGTCCGCCCAGCGACGGTCGAACCGTGTCGGCTTTTCGATCGTCTCCCACGCGCCTCGTTTCAATTTAAACACGTTATGATTCTGATCACGAGCGCCCGCTCTGATACCATTGTTGGGTTACCCGGTGTCTCCCTTATTGCCCTCGTTGCTCGGATCAGAATAGTAACGCATAGACATGTAACAGGGCGGGTCAAACCTGTAGAGAATTACCAGTTGAAGCGAGTGGCAGCTCCTCGTCCTTTTCTTCAAGACTTCGTCGATGGTGGTGGATGGCATTAGATTGTCACGCCGATCTCGCAGTGTACCACGGAATCAGTTCTCTAAAGATGGCTAGAGAGAACCGAGCCGTCGCGTGGGGAAAAAGTGTTTTTTTTCGGTGTGTGTTTTTTGCATTTGTTATGGACGAAATTTTCACTCCAAATTATGAAATAGGGCTGCCCTATTTATACTACGATATATTTGGAAATCCCTAGGATATCTCAAAGATATGGTTTTCGATTTTGCTCCTTAAGTTGAGAGATTTTGGATCCCATAAAAAAACTCTTAGTATGTGCGAATTTCACACAGTGACGAGTTTTTTTGAATCTGACCACGCGCGATCTTCATCTTCGATCTTCCTTTTCAATCAACCACCGTTGTCTCTGGCCTAAACCTTAGGGTTCCGGCTGGCCGGTGGTTGCCTCCACCGTGACGGCGAGAAGGGCGACGGGTTTTGGGGTTGTTGGTCCTAAAATTAATAATTAGGGCTTTTCACTGTTTCATACGATGGGCGCTGATTCTGATGGCGACCTGACATCTGAACGGCGTCTTCCCTCCATGGATCTGACGATGACAGAGGGGCATGGCAACGGACATCATGTGGGATCTGGCGATGGGACATCCACGGTGGTTAATTCCGATCGCGAGGTATCTGATCGTGCCTTCGGGGATCGGCCAAATCTGATCGTGACGGGGAAGACGCCTACGGTGGCCACCGCTGATAGCACTGTGGGCTTACCTGATCTGAAGGCACTGAAGGATAAATACCCAGCCTTCGCTGAATGTTTTGATGAGGCACGGTATCGTGCCCTCACGGCCCGGGTGCATGGGCCTAGCCACCGTGGATTGAACGCCGATTCTGCGGTGAGGGTGACGGCTGAGATCGACCCTTCAGAACTGAGATCCAACTGTGGCTCGCCGCGGCGATGCGTGGACGGGATTCTGCCACTTAAGGGTATTTTGAAGAAGCCACAGCGCAAAATACCATGGGGACGACCGGGGACACCGCCACCACGAACAGCTCGGCGATCCATGGCCATGGGCTCGGTTAATGGTGCTGAACGCGTAGATGAGGAGATTATCATTGACGACCGACGAGACAAGACTGTGGAATGGACGGAGGAGCAGATGCCTAGGGTTTCTAGCCCTGGGTCAGTGCAAATAAGACGGGCCGAGGTGGCTCAACAACTGGGTACATCTGTCGAAGAGGTAACTGTAATACCCGTAAAAATTTAATACGGGATTACGGTGTAATTAGAAGAGTAATTTCACTAATTTAAAAGTTGTGATGCAGAGAATATAACGTTTTGGAGACTTGAATTTATTTTAATGTCTTTAAAGAATCTTTGAGGGAGTTTCGAACTTAGTGTTTTGTGAAATTTATATGGTTAGAAAATAAGAAAGTATGATTGGGATAAACGTTGAGGGAGACATAAGGAGTTTCGAACCATATTTATATTCCAATCAAATAAAGCTTAATAAAATTATACATTACTTAACATGGGAGGAAAAGTTCGTCACTTGACATCCAAGTAAGCACGAATTTCGAACCTCTCATGTATATCTAAACGAATTATAAATTGAAGTCTTCATTAAGCAAAAACCATCACAGAATAATAACTGGAAGAGGAGAGAAAACAAAAAAAAAAAATCAGAAGCAAAAAGGGAGTCTTCGACAGGTATAGAAATTTAGCAATTCCAAGCAGTAACGTATATGAAAGTTCCATGCTTGAATATGTCTTCAATACATATTTTTACGAAATTATATAGTAATTATAGACGAATTTGAATCATGTTTAGGAAAACCTAGTCTTCAAAGTTCAGCCATAATCATATGTGTGTAAATGGTATGTGAATTACGTGGGGGTTTTAAGTATGATTAGTATAACTAAGTTTAGATTCTTAAGTTCAATTCACGAATAGCCATGTCTATAAGTTAATATGTAAGTTTAAATATTTCGAAGTTTGTGATTTTATATATCTGTTGAACGTGATATGAAGCTTATGTGAATAATTGTGAATTAATTGTTTCTCTGGAAGTGTAGAGATTTTCTGAATATAGGATGAATATGGAATTTAAGAATTTAGGGTTTTCTGGGAGAATTGCAGTATTTAGAAAAGATTTCGAGGTATGTATATAATGGAAAGATGTCGATATATGAATATAGGTTAATGATAGGAAGAAGTCGAAATTGAACCAATAAAGTCGAAGGATTATTTCTTGATAGATAAATGTCGATGTGTATATTATACATAGCTCTCGAGATTTTCTTATGAAAATGTCGATATCATAATAAAACTCGATATGATAGTATGTCGACATGGGTACATGAACTCGACATTTTCATTATATCGACATTTGTAAGGATTTTCACATTCATGTCTCGACATTTATTTTAACAAGGAACTCGACATTTTCATTTTCAAACAAAGATCTCGATATCATAATAAAAGTCGAATGGATGAGCTCGACATTTGTATAATTCGACATCGTTATATATATATCTCGACATTTACAGTTAGAGGGTCTCGACATCTACTATCAATTCGACATTTATTAGATATAGATCTCGACATTTTTATAGTATTTTATATGTGCATCGACATTATATATATGACTCGACATTTCTAAGGTTTCGATATTTCATATTTACCATGGTCTCGACATTTTTCACAAGGGCTTCGACATCTTACTTTAAGAGCTCGACATTTATTCGATATAGATACCGACATTTACTAAGAAGGCTCGACATTTTCAATATACTCGACATTTCTATCGACATTAATAGAATGTCGATATGGTTGATGTTTTCGACATTTGTTGTATATATACATAGATCTCGACATTTATATTAAAGACCTCGATAATTGTATGAATATTTCGACATTGTGTTAATTAATAAATTTTCGGTATTTCAGAACTTGCTATTTCTAGGGTTTAATTATTTTTAGAAACTTCGTTATTTTTTTTAGGTTGTCATAAATTTTAGGTTGGTTTTCGAGAACTAGCACATATACTAATAATATTTATTTATTTAGAGGTTCGACATTTACGGATTCCACCAGATCGCGTGACTGACAATAGCGGGAGGGCAGGTAGGTGGATCATCCATCTACGATACGTAAACACGAATGTGAATTTATGTGTTTCCATGAGATTCTGTGATTTACGTGTTTACATGTTTTACGGACATTTTATAAATCATGCTTTTATGAGATTTCGTGAACATGCATGGCATGTGCATATCACGGAAGGGGGAGATATGGTTGTACCGTAGGATGACGGTAAGGCTATGAGATATTGACGTATGGGGTAGATTGAGATTATTAAGACGACTTGTTAGGCTCACAGATTACCTGGCCGAGACAGACGTGATCGATCTGTCTACTCGGATGTGGTCGGTTCGAGGTGCAAAACGCCAGATGATTATATATATATATATATATATGGATACGGGCTTTATCGCCCATGATTTATTGTGGAAGAGACGACCTGGTAGGTGGCCATTGACGTGATCGATCAGTGCACTACCGGCGTAGCTTACCGCTGATTACGGGTGGAATCACGTGACCACCCATGATATTTATTGCGCGCGTGAGCCTAACCATGGCCCCATATTGTAATGTGAGATAGGAATGTGGGAAAAGAAAAGAGTGTGCATGGCATGTGAGGTATTGGGATTGGGATTGAGCGCACACTTGCATACATGCATTTTATTCACCTACTGGGCAAATCGCTCAGTGTTTACGTGTTGTAGGTACTGAGTCTGACGCTGCTACGCGTCAAGGCTGAGGCGGCTGGTGGCGGTGCTCCACGGACTTTTGAGGGCAGGGCGGTACATGGATGCGACCTGTGGAGCGGCGTTAGGGTTTTTGCTATTTTATTATTTTGAGGCTACGGCCTATGTATAGGCTGACTATGTAGACGACATTTTGTCGTAATGTATATTATTCTAGGAAAAAGTTTTAATCAGACGGGCCTTCCGCGGCTTACGTTGCGGAAATCCGCCACTAATCCTAGTTTGAAAAGTAGGGTCGTTACAGGTGGTATCAGAGCTTAGGATATAGGTTCTGTAGACTGTCCATGTACTGCCGCTCAAAAGCCTGGAGAACCAGCCTGGCCTGTAAGTTCAATGATTGATTATGTGATTACATGTTATTTGATATATGTGCTTTCTATGACTGACTGTAGAATTAGTTAAAAATGCCGAAGGGACGTAGAGAGGTAGGCAGTTCTAGTCGTAGGGCGGGATCTGAATCCCCACCTAATTCTACCATCCATCAGTTGACCGATCTGATACGGCGACAGTCAGATCAGATCAATGATCTCATTCACCGTCAGAACTCTTCTGAACATCATACATCCCCGGGACTAGAACGTATAGAAGCGGCCGGGGAGAGGTTCCGCAGACTAAATCCCCCTACCTTCGAGGAGGCTGCTGATCCTACTGACGCAGAGGATTGGCTCAGAACTATCGAAAGTATGTTTCGCGTTAGCCATCTGCCTGATACAGAGAAGGTGACTTGTGCAACCTTCTTATTGCGTGGGAACGCGGGCTACTGGTGGGATACTATTCAAATACTCGAGGATCCCACTATGATGACCTGGGAAAGGTTCAAAACAGTCTTCCGAGGAAAGTATTTTACGGCACCAGATAGGACGCGGAAGCTGAACGAATTTATCAACCTCAAACAAGGAGGAATGTCGGTGGCGGACTATATCCGTAAGTTCGAGCAACTCTCGAGGTTTGCGCCACATATAGTAGCTACCGACGAGCTGAAGATTGAGCGTTTTCTGGAAGGTCTCTACAAGATCGATCTTCCGAAACGTAAGTATGTACGACACCGAGGGGAAGACCTACGCACGCATCGCAGAGCGAGCAATCTTAGCCGAGCAGGCGGAGAGCAGGGTTGCAATGGCGCAGGACGCAAAGCGGAAAGCAGAAGGACAACAAGGAGAAGGAAACCAGAAACGCCAGTTCGTTGGCAAAGCACCAAACTATCACGGAGATCAGCAGGGTCAACAGAATTGGCGACCGAGGCCGAACCAAGGACCGGTTAACGTTCCAAACCGACCCCCAAACATCGTACCGCAATGTAAGCAGTGCGGACGTCACCACTACGGCATATGTCAGAGAACAGGACCAGATCTGACTCCACAGTGTTTTCGATGCGGAAAGGTTGGGCACTTTGCTAGAACGTGTCGCGTGAACGTGCCTCAAGTTCCGAATCAAACCCTGATCCGACCTCCTCTCGTGCCAGCGCGAGTTTTTACATTAACAAACAAGGAGGCTGAAACGGATCCCTCCTTAGTAATGGGTACGTTAACCATCTATAGCGTGCCTACTTCTATGTTAAGTGACTCTGGGGCCGCACATTCATTGGTGTCGGCCAAGTACGTGGCAAAGGTAGGATCTCTCCTACCTTATCTAAATGTAACTATGTAGTTTCTCTGCCATATAGAGATCCGACGGGCACTAACCAAGTGCTAAAAAGATGCTCCATGAACGTTGAGAGTAGAAAATTTGAGCGTCGACCTAATTGTGATCCTAGTGAATGACTGTGATGTCATCTTTGGGATGAATCGGCTTTCGAGATATAAAGCCATTATATATTGTAACAAGAAGGTCGTAAAATCTCACGTGCCCGAAGAAGAGGTATTCGTTTTTCGGGTAAGACGAGTAAGAATAGTGTTCTGTGAACATCTATTTTGAAAGCTCATCGACTCGTAAATACGGGTTGCGAAACATTCCTGGAGTTTGTGACAAAAGTCGAATATTGTCCCAGCCAAACTAGAGGAGGTACTGGTAGTAAAAATCCCGATGTACTTCTCGAAGATCTCTCAGAATTACCTCCGAGTCGGGAAACAGAATTCGTTATTGATCCTATAATCTGGAGCTGCTCCGATCTCTAGTCGTAGAACTAGAACAGGACCACGAAAATAGGAGTGCGCAGCGGAAGAGTAGTGGAAATAGAAATGACTACAACATAGAAAATAGATTGGACGAGTTTAGTCGTAGAACTAAAACTCGAGTTCCCCACCATTGAATTTCGGGGACGAAATTTTTTTAAGGGGGGGAGAATGTAATACCCGTAAAAATTTAATACGGGATTACGGTGTAATTAGAAGAGTAATTTCACTAATTTAAAAGTTGTGATGCAGAGAATATAACGTTTTGGAGACTTGAATTTATTTTAATGTCTTTAAAGAATCTTTGAGGGAGTTTCGAACTTAGTGTTTTGTGAAATTTATATGGTTAGAAAATAAGAAAGTATGATTGGGATAAACGTTGAGGGAGACATAAGGAGTTTCGAACCATATTTATATTCCAATCAAATAAAGCTTAATAAAATTATACATTACTTAACATGGGGGAAAAGTTCGTCACTTGACATCCAAGTAAGCACGAATTTCGAACCTCTCATGTATATCTAAACGAATTATAAATTGAAGTCTTCATTAAGCAAAAACCATCACAGAATAATAACTGGAAGAGGAGAGAAAACAAAAAAAAAAATCAGAAGCAAAAAGGGAGTCTTCGACAGGTATAGAAATTTAGCAATTCCAAGCAGTAACGTATATGAAAGTTCCATGCTTGAATATGTCTTCAATACATATTTTTACGAAATTATATAGTAATTATAGACGAATTTGAATCATGTTTAGGAAAACCTAGTCTTCAAAGTTCAGCCATAATCATATGTGTGTAAATGGTATGTGAATTACGTGGGGGTTTTAAGTATGATTAGTATAACTAAGTTTAGATTCTTAAGTTCAATTCACGAATAGCCATGTCTATAAGTTAATATGTAAGTTTAAATATTTCGAAGTTTGTGATTTTATATATCTGTTGAACGTGATATGAAGCTTATGTGAATAATTGTGAATTAATTGTTTCTCTGGAAGTGTAGAGATTTTCTGAATATAGGATGAATATGGAATTTAAGAATTTAGGGTTTTCTGGGAGAATTGCAGTATTTAGAAAAGATTTCGAGGTATGTATATAATGGAAAGATGTCGATATATGAATATAGGTTAATGATAGGAAGAAGTCGAAATTGAACCAATAAAGTCGAAGGATTATTTCTTGATAGATAAATGTCGATGTGTATATTATACATAGCTCTCGAGATTTTCTTATGAAAATGTCGATATCATAATAAAACTCGATATGATAGTATGTCGACATGGGTACATGAACTCGACATTTTCATTATATCGACATTTGTAAGGATTTTCACATTCATGTCTCGACATTTATTTTAACAAGGAACTCGACATTTTCATTTTCAAACAAAGATCTCGATATCATAATAAAAGTCGAATGGATGAGCTCGACATTTGTATAATTCGACATCGTTATATATATATCTCGACATTTACAGTTAGAGGGTCTCGACATCTACTATCAATTCGACATTATTAGATATAGATCTCGACATTTTTATAGTATTTTATATGTGCATCGACATTATATATATGACTCGACATTTCTAAGGTTTCGATATTTCATATTTACCATGGTCTCGACATTTTTCACAAGGGCTTCGACATCTTACTTTAAGAGCTCGACATTTATTCGATATAGATACCGACATTTACTAAGAAGGCTCGACATTTTCAATATACTCGACATTTCTATCGACATTAATAGAATGTCGATATGGTTGATGTTTTCGACATTTGTTGTATATATACATAGATCTCGACATTTATATTAAAGACCTCGATAATTGTATGAATATTTCGACATTGTGTTAATTAATAAATTTTCGGTATTTCAGAACTTGCTATTTCTAGGGTTTAATTATTTTTAGAAACTTCGTTATTTTTTTTAGGTTGTCATAAATTTTAGGTTGGTTTTCGAGAACTAGCACATATACTAATAATATTTATTTATTTAGAGGTTCGACATTTACGGATTCCACCAGATCGCGTGACTGACAATAGCGGGAGGGCAGGTAGGTGGATCATCCATCTACGATACGTAAACACGAATGTGAATTTATGTGTTTCCATGAGATTCTGTGATTTACGTGTTTACATGTTTTACGGACATTTTATAAATCATGCTTTTATGAGATTTCGTGAACATGCATGGCATGTGCATATCACGGAAGGGGGAGATATGGTTGTACCGTAGGATGACGGTAAGGCTATGAGATATTGACGTATGGGGTAGATTGAGATTATTAAGACGACTTGTTAGGCTCACAGATTACCTGGCCGAGACAGACGTGATCGATCTGTCTACTCGGATGTGGTCGGTTCGAGGTGCAAAACGCCAGATGATTATATATATATATATATATATGGATACGGGCTTTATCGCCCATGATTTATTGTGGAAGAGACGACCTGGTAGGTGGCCATTGACGTGATCGATCAGTGCACTACCGGCGTAGCTTACCGCTGATTACGGGTGGAATCACGTGACCACCCATGATATTTATTGCGCGCGTGAGCCTAACCATGGGCCCCATATTGTAATGTGAGATAGGAATGTGGGAAAAGAAAAGAGTGTGCATGGCATGTGAGGTATTGGGATTGGGATTGAGCGCACACTTGCATACATGCATTTTATTCACCTACTGGGCAAATCGCTCAGTGTTTACGTGTTGTAGGTACTGAGTCTGACGCTGCTACGCGTCAAGGCTGAGGCGGCTGGTGGCGGTGCTCCACGGACTTTTGAGGGCAGGGCGGTACATGGATGCGACCTGTGGAGCGGCGTTAGGGTTTTTGCTATTTTATTATTTTGAGGCTACGGCCTATGTATAGGCTGACTATGTAGACGACATTTTGTCGTAATGTATATTATTCTAGGAAAAAGTTTTAATCAGACGGGCCTTCCGCGGCTTACGTTGCGGAAATCCGCCACTAATCCTAGTTTGAAAAGTAGGGTCGTTACAGGTGGTATCAGAGCTTAGGATATAGGTTCTGTAGACTGTCCATGTACTGCCGCTCAAAAGCCTGGAGAACCAGCCTGGCCTGTAAGTTCAATGATTGATTATGTGATTACATGTTATTTGATATATGTGCTTTCTATGACTGACTGTAGAATTAGTTAAAAATGCCGAAGGGACGTAGAGAGGTAGGCAGTTCTAGTCGTAGGGCGGGATCTGAATCCCCACCTAATTCTACCATCCATCAGTTGACCGATCTGATACGGCGACAGTCAGATCAGATCAATGATCTCATTCACCGTCAGAACTCTTCTGAACATCATACATCCCGGGACTAGAACGTATAGAAGCGGCCGGGGAGAGGTTCCGCAGACTAAATCCCCCTACCTTCGAGGAGGCTGCTGATCCTACTGACGCAGAGGATTGGCTCAGAACTATCGAAAGTATGTTTCGCGTTAGCCATCTGCCTGATACAGAGAAGGTGACTTGTGCAACCTTCTTATTGCGTGGGAACGCGGGCTACTGGTGGGATACTATTCAAATACTCGAGGATCCCACTATGATGACCTGGGAAAGGTTCAAAACAGTCTTCCGAGGAAAGTATTTTACGGCACCAGATAGGACGCGGAAGCTGAACGAATTTATCAACCTCAAACAAGGAGGAATGTCGGTGGCGGACTATATCCGTAAGTTCGAGCAACTCTCGAGGTTTGCGCCACATATAGTAGCTACCGACGAGCTGAAGATTGAGCGTTTTCTGGAAGGTCTCAAACCCGAGATCTTCCGAAACGTAAGTATGTACGACACCGAGGGGAAGACCTACGCACGCATCGCAGAGCGAGCAATCTTAGCCGAGCAGGCGGAGAGCAGGGTTGCAATGGCGCAGGACGCAAAGCGGAAAGCAGAAGGACAACAAGGAGAAGGAAACCAGAAACGCCAGTTCGTTGGCAAAGCACCAAACTATCACGGAGATCAGCAGGGTCAACAGAATTGGCGACCGAGGCCGAACCAAGGACCGGTTAACGTTCCAAACCGACCCCCAAACATCGTACCGCAATGTAAGCAGTGCGGACGTCACCACTACGGCATATGTCAGAGAACAGGACCAGATCTGACTCCACAGTGTTTTCGATGCGGAAAGGTTGGGCACTTTGCTAGAACGTGTCGCGTGAACGTGCCTCAAGTTCCGAATCAAACCCTGATCCGACCTCCTCTCGTGCCAGCGCGAGTTTTTACATTAACAAACAAGGAGGCTGAAACGGATCCCTCCTTAGTAATGGGTACGTTAACCATCTATAGCGTGCCTACTTCTATGTTAAGTGACTCTGGGGCCGCACATTCATTGGTGTCGGCCAAGTACGTGGCAAAGGTAGGATCTCTCCTACCTTATCTAAATGTAACTATGTAGTTTCTCTGCCATATAGAGATCCGACGGGCACTAACCAAGTGCTAAAAAGATGCTCCATGAACGTTGAAAGTAGAAAATTTGAGCGTCGACCTAATTGTGATCCTAGTGAATGACTGTGATGTCATCTTTGGGATGAATCGGCTTTCGAGATATAAAGCCATTATATATTGTAACAAGAAGGTCGTAAAATCTCACGTGCCCGAAGAAGAGGTATTCGTTTTTCGGGTAAGACGAGTAAGAATAGTGTTCTGTGAACATCTATTTTGAAAGCTCATCGACTCGTAAATACGGGTTGCGAAACATTCCTGGAGTTTGTGACAAAAGTCGAATATTGTCCCAGCCAAAACTAGAGGAGGTACTGGTAGTAAAAATCCCGATGTACTTCTCGAAGATCTCTCAGAATTACCTCCGAGTCGGGAAACAGAATTCGTTATTGATCCTATAATCTGGAGCTGCTCCGATCTCTAGTCGTAGAACTAGAACAGGACCACGAAAATAGGAGTGCGCAGCGGAAGAGTAGTGGAAATAGAAATGACTACAACATAGAAAATAGATTGGACGAGTTTAGTCGTAGAACTAAAACTCGAGTTCCCCACCATTGAATTTCGGGGACGAAATTTTTTTAAGGGGGGGAGAATGTAATACCCGTAAAAATTTAATACGGGATTACGGTGTAATTAGAAGAGTAATTTCACTAATTTAAAAGTTGTGATGCAGAGAATATAACGTTTTGGAGACTTGAATTTATTTTAATGTCTTTAAAGAATCTTTGAGGGAGTTTCGAACTTAGTGTTTTGTGAAATTTATATGGTTAGAAAATAAGAAAGTATGATTGGGATAAACGTTGAGGGAGACATAAGGAGTTTCGAACCATATTTATATTCCAATCAAATAAAGCTTAATAAAATTATACATTACTTAACATGGGAGGAAAAGTTCGTCACTTGACATCCAAGTAAGCACGAATTTCGAACCTCTCATGTATATCTAAACGAATTATAAATTGAAGTCTTCATTAAGCAAAAACCATCACAGAATAATAACTGGAAGAGGAGAGAAAACAAAAAAAAAAAATCAGAAGCAAAAAGGGAGTCTTCGACAGGTATAGAAATTTAGCAATTCCAAGCAGTAACGTATATGAAAGTTCCATGCTTGAATATGTCTTCAATACATATTTTTACGAAATTATATAGTAATTATAGACGAATTTGAATCATGTTTAGGAAAACCTAGTCTTCAAAGTTCAGCCATAATCATATGTGTGTAAATGGTATGTGAATTACGTGGGGGTTTTAAGTATGATTAGTATAACTAAGTTTAGATTCTTAAGTTCAATTCACGAATAGCCATGTCTATAAGTTAATATGTAAGTTTAAATATTTCGAAGTTTGTGATTTTATATATCTGTTGAACGTGATATGAAGCTTATGTGAATAATTGTGAATTAATTGTTTCTCTGGAAGTGTAGAGATTTTCTGAATATAGGATGAATATGGAATTTAAGAATTTAGGGTTTTCTGGGAGAATTGCAGTATTTAGAAAAGATTTCGAGGTATGTATATAATGGAAAGATGTCGATATATGAATATAGGTTAATGATAGGAAGAAGTCGAAATTGAACCAATAAAGTCGAAGGATTATTTCTTGATAGATAAATGTCGATGTGTATATTATACATAGCTCTCGAGATTTTCTTATGAAAATGTCGATATCATAATAAAACTCGATATGATAGTATGTCGACATGGGTACATGAACTCGACATTTTCATTATATCGACATTTGTAAGGATTTTCACATTCATGTCTCGACATTTATTTTAACAAGGAACTCGACATTTTCATTTCAAACAAAGATCTCGATATCATAATAAAAGTCGAATGGATGAGCTCGACATTTGTATAATTCGACATCGTTATATATATATCTCGACATTTACAGTTAGAGGGTCTCGACATCTACTATCAATTCGACATTTATTAGATATAGATCTCGACATTTTTATAGTATTTTATATGTGCATCGACATTATATATATGACTCGACATTTCTAAGGTTTCGATATTTCATATTTACCATGGTCTCGACATTTTTCACAAGGGCTTCGACATCTTACTTTAAGAGCTCGACATTTATTCGATATAGATACCGACATTTACTAAGAAGGCTCGACATTTTCAATATACTCGACATTTCTATCGACATTAATAGAATGTCGATATGGTTGATGTTTTCGACATTTGTTGTATATATACATAGATCTCGACATTTATATTAAAGACCTCGATAATTGTATGAATATTTCGACATTGTGTTAATTAATAAATTTTCGGTATTTCAGAACTTGCTATTTCTAGGGTTTAATTATTTTTAGAAACTTCGTTATTTTTTTAGGTTGTCATAAATTTTAGGTTGGTTTTCGAGAACTAGCACATATACTAATAATATTTATTTATTTAGAGGTTCGACATTTACGGATTCCACCAGATCGCGTGACTGACAATAGCGGGAGGGCAGGTAGGTGGATCATCCATCTACGATACGTAAACACGAATGTGAATTTATGTGTTTCCATGAGATTCTGTGATTTACGTGTTTACATGTTTTACGGACATTTTATAAATCATGCTTTTATGAGATTTCGTGAACATGCATGGCATGTGCATATCACGGAAGGGGGAGATATGGTTGTACCGTAGGATGACGGTAAGGCTATGAGATATTGACGTATGGGGTAGATTGAGATTATTAAGACGACTTGTTAGGCTCACAGATTACCTGGCCGAGACAGACGTGATCGATCTGTCTACTCGGATGTGGTCGGTTCGAGGTGCAAAACGCCAGATGATTATATATATATATATATATATGGATACGGGCTTTATCGCCCATGATTTATTGTGGAAGAGACGACCTGGTAGGTGGCCATTGACGTGATCGATCAGTGCACTACCGGCGTAGCTTACCGCTGATTACGGGTGGAATCACGTGACCACCCATGATATTTATTGCGCGCGTGAGCCTAACCATGGGCCCCATATTGTAATGTGAGATAGGAATGTGGAAAAGAAAAGAGTGTGCATGGCATGTGAGGTATTGGGATTGGGATTGAGCGCACACTTGCATACATGCATTTTATTCACCTACTGGGCAAATCGCTCAGTGTTTACGTGTTGTAGGTACTGAGTCTGACGCTGCTACGCGTCAAGGCTGAGGCGGCTGGTGGCGGTGCTCCACGGACTTTTGAGGGCAGGGCGGTACATGGATGCGACCTGTGGAGCGGCGTTAGGGTTTTTGCTATTTTATTATTTTGAGGCTACGGCCTATGTATAGGCTGACTATGTAGACGACATTTTGTCGTAATGTATATTATTCTAGGAAAAAGTTTTAATCAGACGGGCCTTCCGCGGCTTACGTTGCGGAAATCCGCCACTAATCCTAGTTTGAAAAGTAGGGTCGTTACAGTAACTCTAGTGCCGGGGTCACCAAAGGTAGGGCTGCAGCCGGCGACGGGAGGACCACCGACGGGCTCGGCTGCCTCAACTGTAACTGAGACGGGAGGTCGCCCTGCCGTTTTTTTGCGCCTTGGGAATGAGAACTCAGCGACTTACTCGACAGTGGTGGCGGGATCTAATCGGCTGCAACCAAGGGGGACGGGAACAAGGGGCATGCCATTGGGATACACGCCACCTGCTGTCGTTGACGGGGTGGGAGAGGCTCGGCCTTCAAGGGAGGTGGCGCAACGGGGGGTAGGTAGATGGGCCCATACATTGGTTGGATACTTCTTGGGGAAAAAGCCATACTTTCCTTTTGTTGAGCGGTTTTTACGATCCGCTTGGAGGGGATTGGAGGAAGTGCGCTCCACTATCAATGGATTCTTCATGTTCCGTTTTGAATCTGAGATGGCCATGACGGAAGTACTTGAAGGAGGTCCTTGGTTGATGCATGGCCAGCCCTTATTCTTGGACGCATGGAAGCCCAGAATGTCCTTTGAGCGAAAGGAGATATCCGAGGTACCGCTGTGGGTGAAACTTTGGAACGTCCCATGTGAACTATGGACGCAGGAGGGGCTGGGTGTAGTAGCGAGTGTAGTCGGCCGTCCCTTGTATGCGGATGGTATGACGACAAGAGGAGAGAGGATCGATTACGCACGCATATGCATTATGATGAATCTATCGACTCCTTTTGTTGAGGTGTTCAATGTTAGACTGCCGGCTGATGATGGGGGGGAGGATGAGCTTATCCCTATCCGCGTCGAGTATGACTGGCGACCTACCAAGTGTACGACCTGCTCTGCGTGGAGTCACGGGGTGGCCCAATGCCCGAAGGTCAATATAGGAAATGAGGGAGCCAAGGATACATCGAGTCAGGAGCGACAACGAGAGGGTGGTGGCCCAAGACCACAGGTAGTGCGACCTAGGTTGAACAGGCAACGAAGCAGGCGTAGTACGATGGAAAATCCGTCTCGGGATATACACGTGGAACGACGAGAGCATTGGATTACGCGTCTGCATGGGCGCCCACATGAGGAGTGGCACCAGGTAGGCGCGAAGGGGAAGGCTATTAAGGTGACTAGCCGATCGCGACACACAGAGGGTATGCGGGAGACACACAGCCAGGGGGAGACGAGCCGATCGCGACAGGGCCCAATGGGGACGATGGGCCCGCGGCAGGGGGAGCCAACGACGGAATGCCTGGCTTCGGCGGATGGGCATAACCGCTTTGCGGTATTGTGCGATGAGGATGAACGGACGGACAACCTACTATCTCAACTGGGCCCTAAAGACAGCGCAGCCCATTATGGGCTTCATTCATAGCGTTGGGTGCATGGAATGTACGTGGTCTTAATAAACAAGACCACAGGCGGGCGGTGGGGGATCTGATCGCGACGGAGAAGTTGAGTATGATTGGGCTTTTGGAAACACGAGTGGCTATGTCGAACGCGGGGTTTATTTCGAATGGCATAAGACACCGATGGCGTTGGTTCTTTGACTATGATGAGGGTCCATCTACGAGGATTTGGATTGGGTGGGATCCCTTGAGCGTCACAGTGGATATTCTTGAGTTCTCGTCTCAGGCTGTTCATTGTCGAGTGCTCTCGCTGGAGAAGGGGGAGTTGATGTTTGTTTCTTTTGTGTATGGGAAGTCCAGGAGGGAGGAGAGGCTTCCTTTGTGGGACGAATTGATGACCATGTCCCAGGCACGTGTGGCGGATGCATGGATGGTCCTGGGAGACTTCAATGCTATATTGCACACGGGCGAGGGACGTGGGGGATCTCCACCTAGGCAGGATATGGAGGAGTTTAAATCTTGTCTGGTGGGGGCAGATCTTTCGACTATACCTACGATGGGCCAGGTGTTCACCTGGTACAATCAACAGAGGGGGGATGCGGGAGTTTGGAGGAGACTCGATCGTATGGTGGGCAATCCTCAGTGGTTTGCCCAATACCCGGATGCGTCTTGTCGATGTGCCCTTCCATCTTCGTCAGACCATTCGCCGATTCTTTTGATCATAGGCACGTCTCGACTACGGAGGGGGACGTTTAAATTTGAAAATTTCTTGACGAAGGAAGAGACTTTCTTGGAGCAGGTGCAGCGCATCTGGGGCATACCTCTTGGTGGGTTTCCCATGTTTGTCGTCGTACAACGGCTGAAGCTGTTAAAGCCTATCTTTCGACAGATGAAGCAAGTAAAAGGGGATCTAGCGGCTAATGTTATTGAGGCGAAGCGCTTTCTTGATATAGCACAGCATTTCTCGTCACGCTATCCACAAGAGGGGCTATTCTTTGATCTTGAGCGGAATTGTCGAAGGCTATATACTAAGGCAGTAGAGATAGAACATATGGCGTTGTCACAACGGGCTAAGCTTGCTTGGCTGAAGGATGGAGATCAATGTTCGTCTTACTTCTTTCGTAAGGTGGCCATGCGGAGGGCTCACAATCGTATTGTCTCTCTTGAAGATGCAACGGGGACATTGTTGGAAGACCCTCATCAGGTTGAGGCTGAACTGATACGTTTCTACCAGGATCTTTTAGGGAAATCGGAACATGCGACACCGATAGCAGTGGAGGATGTACGGAGGGCTGTGATGTGCACGCTTTCCCCAGCGGATGCGCTTTCCATGATAGATCCTGTAGATGGTAGGGAGGTATGAGAGGCGCTTTTCTCTATGGGGGATGAGAAGGCGCCGGGCCCCGATGGGTATACAGTCGCTTTTTTCAAAGCGGCATGGGATATCGTAGGCCAAGACGTCGTTAGGGCTGTCCAAGACTTCTTTGTGACGGGTAGGCTACTCAAGGGGATCAATAGTACTCTCATAACGCTGATCCCAAAGGTCGAGACACCACGTCGAGCGACGGAGTTCAGGCCGATTTCGTGCTGTAATGTACTATACAAGGTCATCTCTAAGATATTGGCGAACCGGCTAAAGCCATTTCTCCCTAAGTTGGTGCATGGGACTCAGACGGCGTTTATACCTGGGCGTCGCATAAGTGACAACATATTGCTGGCACAGGAACTCTGTCTTGGTTATAAGTCGAAGGGAAGGCCGCCACGAGCAATGTTTAAGATCGATCTGGCTAAGGCGTATGATAAGGTGGAGTGGAGTTTCCTTTTGTCTACCCTTGAGGTTATGGGCTTTCATCCGACGTTCATTGGGTGGATCAGGGCATGCGTGACGACGACGAATTTTTCTCTTAATCTGAATGGTCAAGCGGTGGGGTTCTTTGCGGGGAAAAGAGGACTTAGACAGGGAGACCCCATATCGCCATATCTCTTTACGTTGGTTATGGAGGTCTTGCATGGGATGATATCGCTGTGCATATCTCACGAGCCTCGGTTTACATACCACTGGCGCTGTGACTCTTTGAGATTGGCATCATTAGCATTCGCAGATGATCTGCTTCTCTTCAGCCATGCAGATATCGTATCGATTACTGTACTGAAGAGTGCCCTTGGGCGGTTTGCGACGTTGTCAGGTTTACACCCCAACCCGGAGAAGAGTGAGATGTATCTGTCAAAACGGGCGGAAGGGCTGACCTCGCAGGTTCAGGCCCTTATGGGATATCGGATAGGTCGTCTACCAGTTCGCTATCTAGGAGTTCCGCTACTTACGACGCGGCTATCGATTGCGGATTGCGCACCGTTGGTACAGCGAGTGGATCAGCGCATTGGGTCATGGCTTAATCAGTCGTTGTCGTACGCCGGGCGAATCCAGCTGGTTAAGTCGGTTCTTCAGGCCATGCATGCGTATTGGTCAGGGGTCTTCTTGCTCCCTAAGGGCGTCGTCCGAGCGTTGGAGACGAGGTTTCGGAAATTCATATGGGGGGGAACGACGGCTAAGGTGGCCTGGGATGTTCTCTGTCTGCCAACGTCTGAGGGAGGAATGGGCATCAGGTCCATTGAGGCAGACAACAAGGCACTTCTCATGAAGCATCTATGGAGCGTCCTCACACGTGCCCCTGATTCGATTTGGGTCGATTGGCTCTATAGGACACGACTTCATTCTCGATCGGTGTGGGATCTGCCAATCTCGCCGAATGATGCCTGGAGCTGGAGGAAGATGCTGCAGCTGCGACCGTTGGTACGTCCCCTTATTACCTTTAGGGTAGCAGATGGCTCGGCCATTTGGTTGTGGAAGGACCCGTGGCTACTACATACCCCGTTACTCGAAAGGTTTCCACGAGGGCCTCTTGCAATGGGTCTACATGCCGACTCACGCTTGAGTGCGGTGATCGATGACCAGGGCTGGAATTGGCCAGGGCGAGGGTGTGTTGAGTATATCGAGATTAGTCGCCTTCTTCCACAGGTGGTAAGGGGTGATCGGGATGGGGTGATATGGACAGGTTCCTCGACGGGGATTATGACTGCCAAGCTGGCGAGGGAAGCAATTCGTTTCCGAAGGGAACCAGTTTTTTGGGGTAACCTATTTGGTGGTCCGTTGAAGATACCACGTCACGAGTTCATCCTCTGGCTCGGGATACAGGATCGGTTGGCGACTAGGGACAAACCGTGGATTGCTCAGAGGGCGGGTACGCCGGCGTGTGTCCTCTGTGAGGAGCTGCACTTTGAGACGATTCAGCACCTGTTTTTTGTTTTCGTGAGAAAATGACAACACCTATCAATCAACACAGCTCATCTCCCTCATTAATGAGGCAGATTCATGACTTATGAATTCAGCGCCGCGTGAGGTGGAGAAAACAAATTTGTTTTCCTCATCGAGAAATCATAGGGGCTGACGAAATCATTACTTAGATACACGTAACTCGTGATAATATTAGCTAGTACCCGTATAACAAATGACTTATATGTTTGAATGCCAACGGTGAATTAGTCATAGTAAATACAACTTAGCCGAAATGTAATGTCGTTAGTGAGGAAAATGAATATAGAAATAGAAGTAAATGATATTGGTGCTATTTGTACTTCGATCGTGATTCGTCCAACTATAATGGATCGAATTAAATAAACCAGTTCAAGGATGAGAAGTTAGTAAGTATTTTTAAAGATCCCAGTTATGTGAGAAACCCAGTAGGGGTTCTTGAATATATTGACAAGACAATCGTGGAATAAAACAATTCCGATGGTAAAAGTACGATAGAAAAGTTACTTGAGGAAGGATGGAAAATATGAAACGCAGTACCCATGGTTATTTAAGGATACGGTACGAAATTTCGGGGACGAAATTTTTTAAAAGGGGGGAGAATTGTCGGGAACCGAAAACCTCATGTCATAACAATTGTAACTAGTTCATGCATTTATACGAATTCATGCATCTGCATGATAATTTTCTGATATATATATATATGTGTGTGTGTGTGTGTGTGTGTGTATGGAATATTTGATTAAGGTGTTGTAGTCTTAGATTTTTGAAAAATAGAAACCTTCGAAAATTATGTTATTGAATGTAGTCGAAAGGGAAGATGGTTTGGATAAGTAAGATTTCGAAACTTTGATTTTGAGGAAAGAAATTTCGAAACATGATAATTTCGAAATTAGTGATATTGATAGGGGTGAATTTCGAAAGTGTGGCTTGGAATGGAGAATTTCGAAACTTATGAAAAGAATTTCGAAACTTTGGTAAAGTTTCGAAATTGAAAGGGGAATTTCGAAATACATTGGAATTTCGAAACCTAGTTTTTCGAAATTCTATAATGGTGAGTTTCGAAATTTTTAAGTGAGGATTAGATAAAAAAAAAATGGCTAACACTTGCAACATTAGGTGCTCGTCATTATCACGTTAAAATGAGATAAATATAAACCTCTTGGAAATTAAGTCTAAGGCAGAAAATAACCCTAAGCTAAATAATAACAATTATTTAGCTTAAGGACAAATATGTCATAATATCTCATTGCAATCATACGAAACTTGTGAAACTTGGTCAAGCTAGAAAATAACATGTCATTTGGAAAATAACACACTTAAGCATGGATGGGAACGAAACTCTTGAAAATTTGGTCAAGATAGAAAACAACTTTAAGCTAAAATAATAATAATTATGAATATATAATATCACTAGTGGGGGGACAAACTTTCGAAAGGTCCTTCTCATGCTTTGAATTAATAGAAAAGAAAAGAATGAAATAATTGAATCATAGACTTAACGAAAACCTTATATGAGGGAAAATAAATAAAGTAATAATAACAATGTGAATGAATGACACTAAGTTTAGGACAAACATTAGGAAATTATTGATGTCACTTGCTTGTCTTAATAGGGAACAATTATGGGATAAGAACA
Organism: Craterostigma plantagineum; assembly: GCA_027422505.1. Taxonomy (NCBI): domain Eukaryota; kingdom Viridiplantae; phylum Streptophyta; class Magnoliopsida; order Lamiales; family Linderniaceae; genus Craterostigma; species Craterostigma plantagineum. The sequence goes on along the minus strand of JAPQWV010000028.1, from coordinate 3,762,705 downwards.
AAAGAGTAGGGAGAATTATTCTAATTACGTTGAAACTCTAAGATAGACTTTAGCTAACATACATGAATGATTGCTCAAGAATAGAATAGATATTAAACATCAATATCATTTGCTTAATACAACGATAAGAACAAAGAGAAAGAAATATCAGTTTGACTACTTTCGAAGATAAGAGAAGAGAGAAAACGAAGAGCTTAACTGGTGATCACAAATTGGCTTTGGGAAGGGGTATGAATTCTTATTTTGAGGTTATGTTTTTAGTTATGGTTTATCGCGTTTTGAGGTATTTGTAATCACGAAGAGTTTTATAACCCATTTTTTATATCGATTGTGATTTTTAAGGTTTGAACGTGCTTGAGGTGCTTAGGATATTATTGTGTTCTTTCAGAATTATGATATTTGATCTAGAAGTTTAAGGTCTTTGGGTGGTATAACTGTTTTGGAAGTTTCGGTATATGAACACTTTTGATAATTCGAGGATTAAGTATTTTTAGGGTTTTCCTTGGAGGATGTTTCGATGGACTATCATGAAAGAAATTTGAATAAGAGAAGTTTGAAATTACTGAGGTTAGTAAGAGATAATTTCGAAATGGATGTATGGAAGAGTTCGAAACCTAAGTATATAAGTAGTTAATTTAGGGAAGATGGAGTATTTCGGAATTGATGAATGTAAGAGTTCGAAACCTAAGCATATAAGTATTTCGAAATTCAGTTTAGGTGAATGGGTATTTCGAAACCTAGGAAATGATATAATTTGGGTAGTGGGTTGTCTGAGCGGCCACTAATGCGATTATGGGTAGGGCTGTTTTCCAAAACCCTAGCCTGCCGTTCCATTATCGGTAATTCCTCAGCCCGCGTGGCATGAGGCTGTTCCTTACGAGGAGGGTGCACCTTGATCGGCCCTACGCCGCCGGCTGGTGGGGATGCAGCCCGGGGGTTAGGGAGACGGCGATCATTAATGGGGATAGTATGCTGCTCGGTATCCGACGCATCCTCGACAATCAAGCCAGAATCATCCATGCCCGTCAGTGCAGCGACGTCAACACCTTGACGAAAGCTAGTAGAAGTTCCCATGATCGGTCCTGAGCCCAGGTAAGGTGTTGCTGAACCCTGGTGCCCTGGGAAACAGCGATCCGTGGAGATGAAGGGTGCGCCAGCCGCCGAGTGAGTGGGCCCAATATCAGAAACCCTAGGCCCGTCTAGAGTCGGCATGGAATACGAAGGGACTCGCTGTAAGATCCGCTGATTTTGGGCGACCTTCTGACCCACCGCAGCCACCGTAGTTGGCCTGGTTTCCACCTCCTCAATGAGCGGCAGGTTAGACGTCACAGGTGGCGGTGTTCCCCGGCGTAGAGGTGGACGTCTATCAAAGCTAGGGTCACGAACCGGCATGACAAGATTTGTGGACCGTTTCTGCCGGCGGTGGTGGAGCAGCGTAGCCTGTTGTTGGGTGTTGTTAACCATGGCAGACCTAACAGATATCGGCGGCCCGTCAGGAGCAGCCAAGGCCGTCGTCGAGGGATATCATTCCGTGGAGAAGCAATGCGACTCACGAAAGCCTCGAAGGAGGCGACATCAAATCGTTCCTCGAATCTGGGGATGTTGTTCCTAAGTTGTTCGTAGTCCGGCATGGGGCCAAGGAACTCCATGTCATCCATTAGAGGGGCGGTGGAGGTAAATCAGCGAAGGGGAGATGAAAAGTCACAAGAAGAAAAATGTGTGAAGGCTTAAAAACCTTCCATCGCCGTCTGATCCCGGCGATGGAGGGTGGTGCGGGGGGTCTTGGTGAGTGGCGGTAGGTGGTGCAGAACGTCGGCAGCCGTGTGGATCTGGGCGGACGGGGATGGAAGATGAAGGTGGGCAGATTTGTGGTGAGGGATACGAACAGTCACAGCTACAAACGATTGAAATCCACCCCTAGACCACCGCCGTCTGATCCCGGCGGCGGGGGGTCGCCGAGTACCTCCGAGGTTAGTCCAAAACGGCCGGAGATGACGTGGGTAGTGGTCGGAAAAGAAGAAATCTGAAGATATCGCCTACTGTGTGAAAATCGCACCTACTGACGGTGTTAGAGAGAAAGTCAACGAAAGTCAACACGCGTCTATGAAATATTTGTTCTGCTTGGGTGAGAGTTATTTCATGTTTTTGCACACTAAGAATCTTCATTGCCCCTCAAAAAGTGCGCATATAATGTTTGTCAATTTAGCATGCATACACATATTCACCACAATATGCATATGAAAATTTAACAATATATGACACAAGAGAATAACGCATTTAATCAATGCAACATAGATGCATGATCCCCTAAACATGCATATAAAATTTGCGTTAACATATATAAGCTTAAAAAATTCGCATTTAAACAAATTCTATGCCAATGCATATGCTAATGCATTTGAAAATGTGCGAAATTTTTTATGCGTATGGAAAAAATGCAAGTAAACAAATTCGCATTTAAACAAATTGGGTTTATTGGCTTTATTTTTTTGTTAATCCAGTAGTCTGTTACTGGTTGCTTGTGAGAGGTTTACTCTCACCCATCATGTATATTCACCCATTTATATATATACACACGGGAATCTTTCCAAAAAAAAAAAAACTTAGTTTCCGAGGGTTTAAAAATAACTTAAGTTCTTATAGCCTTCAAACTCTTTTTGGAAGGAACAAGGTTTTGATTTAAAACCCCCAACTTTTAAATTGTTAGAAGTGTTATAAACTTTGCCGAGAATCGTGATGTGTAGGATTCGCAAACCATGAGAGTTTCGCGAACCATTCGTGGGATGAAGAGTTTTGCGAATTGAAACTAGTTGGCAACTTTAGCCACTTGACGAACCTTACTTAGCAAACCTATTTGGCGAACTGGATTTGGCGAATTATTAGGGACTCTGTGAACCAATGAAAATCATGACATAAATAGGTTAGTGAAAGGTGATTCATGCGTTAGCCATTTCACAAACCAATGAGCATTTGACAAATTGAGACTAGGCAACAACTTTATGAATTGGCTAGCACTATCGAAAAGTCACGAAGTACAATGGAATAAAGAAATAATATAAGCTAGATAAGACTTCACTTGGGAATAGAAAAATAATATAGCATATGCTCTTCACGAATTTATATGATAGAATTGTACGAATTGTGAGTCGAACTTCACGAGGCTTAAGGAATAGAAAAATATTATACATAGGGAACTTCACGAATTTCTAGGAGAATAATACCAAGTTCCTAATTGAGTATGCGAATTAACTTCACGAATTGTGAGTCATGCAAGGAATGACACTTTACGAATTATATATATAGGTTGGCGAATTATTAATAATATAACAAGGGCATGTCACGAATTATGAGTAGGCAAAGTGGAGCTTCACGAAGTTTAAAAGAATAAAATAATACTATGAGTTACCTAGGACTTCACGAATCGTATGAATTTAGCGAATTAACCTTAAAATGATAAAACAAAAGCTTCGCGGGCCATTAAAAGAAGACTTCGCGAATCAAGTTATGAGACGTTAGACTTCACAAATTAGAGCTTTGCGAATCAGGGAGAAGTTCGCAAAGTGTATGCATGCATGAGATATATCGCAAAATTAGTAAAGTTCGCGAATTAGTGTATTTCACAAATTAGGGTTTAGGAAATTCACATGTTGTAATTGATTTAACTTAAGTACGGTCCTTTTAAAATAAATGTCTTTTAACACTTAGGGATTTCAAGAAATTAGACAGTATAATAAATTAAATAGTACACTGACATTATCATTTTATGCTTACAGTCAGGAATTAAGAATTTCACAACATTACGAGCTAGTATTCTACGGACGACAGGTAAGTGGAAGTCCCAACTACAACACATAATTATATGTGTATGAATTATGTGTCTATGTGCTTCTATGATTTTATGTGAGTTCCTACGTGATTTATTTACGTTATACGATGACATGACACGCATATTCATGACATGAGCATATGCACGCACGACTAGTATAAGAGTCAGGGAAAGAGAGCGTGCATGAGTATAAGATCGCGTGAGAGCGATGTATATTTGTCGATATAGGCATTTGTGTCGACTCAATGACGAGTCACGGCTCTTCTATGCTACCATGGCGATTCACGATGCCGAATTACCTGATTCACGAAAGGTATGGGAAATACACCATGTCGATTCATGATGCCAATTACCTGGTTCACGATAGGTAGGTGAATACCCCGTAGCGGGAGATGCAACCTGGAGGATGCGACTCGAGGGAATAAGCGGCACCGAGGGAACCTCGGGTGTTGGCAACCTCTTAGTAGGCTACCAGTGAGAAGCGCCCGCGTGTCAGACCGCATTGGGATGGGAAGGCGCCTTATGGTTAAACGCTATATGTGTGCTCGGGTTAGCCTCTCAATGGGACCTCAATGGGATATAAACGCACTATTAGCCTCTCAGTGTGGACAACATTGGGATGGAAAGGCACCATAGGGTAAAGCACAGATTGCGTACTCAGGTTTAGCCTCTCAGTGTATGTACTGCCACTTATTTATACCTTTAGGGGTCTAAGCTCTATGAATGGTGCATAGTAAGATGAAAAGCCGAGGGCCCAATATGAATGGAGAGAATAAGAAAGATGTGGGAAGTAGCTAGCATCGGCGTGGATGCCTTCGCTACTTAGGTCACGTGCGTTGCATGCATGGTTTCCACTTACTGAGCTTTATAAGCTCATTCCACGTTTTATGTGTTGTAGGTACGATAAAATGGGACGTTGAGAAACGTCACGGCTAAGGCAGGCTGACGGCGGTACTCCAGGGTCTTTTGAGGGCAAGGCTGTACATGGATGACGACCTGTGGAGCGATGTTAGGGTGTTTGATATGATATATATTTTTGGGGCTTCGGCCTTTGTATAATTACGACGATTTAGGTTACCTCTTGTCGTAATATATCATAGGAAAAAGTTTTTGTTAGACGGGTCTTCCGCGACTTACGTTGCGAAAATCAGCCAACACGTATATGATATACAAATACTTTATGTAACACGTATATATAGAAGCCACATAAGCACATAAAATACATGTTGCATATCATACACACAGGTTTCCCTTTTATTCTTGTTCGCTATTCGACTTTGTCCTTGCCTTTGTCGGGATCCTAACCTATAGAAGTATTATGTTCGGTAAATATGAGATCTCTAATAAAATGCACATGCTGTGATATGTATGCTTAACATGCACGATCCTTCCAATCTGTAGTCTTTACTTTTCTGTGTATTAGTTATAGTATATTAGACTCTTATCTTAGAGGTTATATTTTTAATACGTATCGAAACCTGCATTAAAAGAAACTAGTAATTATACTGTACCGAAAACTTTACTGAATACCCGAACCTATATTGCATCGAAAACCCTAAAATATTGAAACCTATTAATTCTAAAAAATTGTATAATACCAAAAACTTATTAAACAGCAATGCCGAACACTTTTCTAACCCATACCGAAAACTTTGTAAATTAAGGTTAAGTGCTGGAAACTTTCTTTGAAGACTTGGTATCGAAAGCTTGTGGCAATTGCCGAAATCTTTGTATGCTGAAGTAGATTGCCGAAAAGTTTCTTCCATGGTTTGAGGTGAAGCCGAAAACTTTTATGAACTCATAACGTAAACTTTCTATATTAAGCAATACCCAAAACTTTATAAAGGGTGTCGAAAACTCTTAGACCTGTACCGAAAACTTTATGCTATAACAATGCCGAAAACTTTGTAAATTAAAATAATAGCAAAAATCCTTGTTATAAGGACCTTTTACCGAAATCCTTGAATCTTATCATATAGAAAACAATTCTTGAAAACCCTAACACATATTTATATATCGAAGTTTCAATGAAAACTTCCAAATCAAACTCTGAAACTTTTAACCCTAAGTGCTGAAAGCTTTAATGCTAACATCAAATCCATATTAATACCGAAACAAAGTTGCCAAATACACTAAACACTTAATTCTTAAAGTGTTAAAAATGTTTATACATCGAAACTATTTACTCAACCAAAGATACATAAAACTGTTAGAACATACTTGTTTTAAAAGAATTCGAATACTCTTAAACTTTAACTTGTTCTAGTACCGAAATTGTTCAATATGCAAATATGATATCCTTTCAACGATCTAGGAAAACCCTAGTAAAGCTACGAAAATCTTCCAACTACCCTTAATAATAGCTTATTTAACCTATATGTGTACATACGTGAATTATCAAAACATTGACTAATATCCTCACCTAAGAAACGGTTTGTTTAACCAAATTGTTCTTTGCTGGATTTTCCTTTTCCTCCGTTATTTTTCTTTCTTTCTCTCGGTTTTTCTCTCCTAAAATTATTCTTACTCCTTTACTTATTTATTTATAAAGCTTTCATTAGTTAATGTATGGATATACATTAAAGGTGTGTTTGATATGATAAGAATATGAATAAGATCACGATAAAAAACAAGTATCCTCTCCCACGAATTGATGACCTATTCGATCAACTGCAAGGAGCAACAGTATTTTCCAAAATTGATCTAAGGTCAGGATATCACCAACTGAAGATCCGAGAAGAAGATATTCCGAAGAAGGCCTTCAGCACTCGATACGGGCATTACGAATTCCTGGTCATGCCTTTTGGACTGACCAATGAGCCAGCAGCGTTCATGGACCTGATGAACCGTGTGTTCAAGCCGTTCTTGGACAAATGCGTCATCGTATTTATCGATGACATCCTCATTTATTCAGAGTCACGAGAGGAGCACGAGCAACACTTGAGGATTGTCCTGGAAATATTACGAGAGAAACAACTGTACGCGAAAATTCAAGAAATGCGAATGCTGGATCGATCAGGTCGCATTTCTTGGGCATGTGATATCAGGAGCTGGAATATCTGTAGATCCCAGTAAAATTGAGGCTATTAGTAATTGGTCTCAACCGACGAACGTAACGGAAGTTAGGAGTTTCCTTGGCTTAGCACTCAAGAAATATGAGAAGAATTACCCAACGTACGACTTAGAATTGGCGGCGGTAGTTTAGCTCTCAAAATCTGGAGGCATTACTTATACGGCGAGCGATGCAAGATTTTCACAAACCATAAAAGCCTGAAATACTTCTTCACTCAGAAGTAGTTGCGACAACGGAGATGGCTCGAATTGGTCTAGGATTACGACTGTGTAATCAGCTACCACCCGGGGAAGGCGAACGTAGTCGCAGATGCATTAAGTTGTAAGACGATGAGCGCGGAATTACCAAGGATCGAAGTGGAAATAATACCGATGGGTGAAATCAAAACAAGACTAGCAGCACTAACTCTCCGACCCACCTTAATGGAGCAATCACGAAAGCACAAGAAAATGATGAACTGTATTTGAAGATCAAGGAAATGCAACTCGAACAAAGACCATCTGACTGCCAGGTACGAGAAGATGGAAGTCTGCACTATAGAAATCGACTATATGTCCCTAATGACAAAAAGCTTCGAAAGACAATTATGAAGGAAGCACATGCCACGGCCTATTCAATTCATCCTAGAGCGACGAAGATGTATAGAGCCTTACGATGTAACTATTGGTGGCTAGGGATGAAAAGAGAGATCGCAACCTTTGTAAGCCAATGCCTGACGTGTCAAAAAGTAGAAGTAGAACACCAATGACAGGTGGGGACTTTACAATCCCTGCCCGTACCTGAATGGAAGTGGGATCACATTACAATGGACTTCGTCGTCGGCTTGCCGAAGACAGTAAAGGGCCACGATGCTATATGGGTCATCGTTGATCGACTGACCAAGTCTGCTCACTTCATGTCGGTAGCTCAACATTTTCCATGGAACGATACGCAGAATTGTACATCCAAGAAATAGTACGACTTCACGGAGTCCCAAATCTCGATTATTTCCGACCGTGATTCGAGATTCTTATCCAAATTCTAGATGAGTCTGTAGAAGGCCATGGGAACCAAGTTATCATTCAGTACTGCCTACCATCCCCAAACGGACGGGCAGTCAGAACGGACCCAGACATTAGAAGACATGCTAAGAGCCCGTGTGCTCGATTTTAAAGGAAATTAGAGCCGATATGTCCCTTTAATTGAATTCTCCTACAACAATAGTTATCACGCAACAATTGGCATGGCGCTCCATACGGAGCACTATACGGACGCAAACGCAGATCTCCAATCCATTGGGATGAAGTTGGAGAACGGGCAATACTAGGGCCTGACCTAGTACAGGAAATGACGAAAGCTATATTGAAGGTACGAGAAAGGGCAAACGGCCCAGAGCAGACAGAAAAGCTATGCGGACCAAAAGCGTTGACAATTGGAGTTCCGAGTAGACGATTATGTATTCCTGAAAGTATCCCCTATGAAAGGCGTTAAACGGTTCGGGAGGAAAGGCAAGTTGAGCCCGCAGTATATAGGACCATTGCGAATCCTTAGAGAAGTTGGCGAAGTAGCATACCACTCGAATTACCAGCTTCGCTAACTCAAGTCCATGATGTCTTTCACGTATCGACATTGCAAAAATACATCGCAGATCCCAGTCATGTGTTGAATAATAAAGTTCTACACCAAAATCTCCACCCAGACCTAAGTTACGAGGAAAGACCCATAGAAATTCTGACGTATGACGTGAAACGATTACGGAATAAGGAGATTCCATTAGTGAAAGTTTTATGGCAAATCAGTCCACGGAAGAAGCTACATGGGAACGTGAAGATGACATGAGAGACCACTATCCTGAGCTATTTCTCCCCGTCTGATTTCGGGGGCGAAATCCCTTTTAAGGGGAGAGGATGTAATACCCGAGTCCCGTAGGTAAGCCGGCCAATAAAAAATACATGCATACATGACTTACGTGATTGCATGCTACATGCTTTACAACTTTATATGTGTTTATATGATTATAAAATTATATATTATGTGCTACACAACTTTATGTGCTATGCATGATCTAGGTAATAACATTAGGACTTAGGAAAAGCACGGATAATGATTATATATAAGATAGTTGAAACTATAAGAACGATCGACCAAAAGAAGGTATACCATTAGATAGAATCGGCCGATTAGAAGAGAATAAATTCTAACTAACCTACTAAGGATTCAAATCGGACGATTAGGGAGAAAAGACGAAGAAAATTCGACCAATAGCAATGCATGTAGAGTTAGAATGGTCAAGTTTGGGCCCTATCTAAATATTCAAAGTAGGCCCAAGAACTATCGATAAAGATTTGAAGGAAAGATTACTTAAGAGGTAGGGAAATTCACGTTGCTTTATGTCCCATCACATATCTGATGCTTAACAAAACTCGTTAATAGCATAAAATATTGAGTAAGAAAACCCTAAATAAATAAAAACAATTCAAAAGAAAACTAAGAACGTAGGAGAGCTCATACACGACTTGGGTGCAAGCTTTAGAAAAGAAAGTGTATATCAAGGAAAAGAACTCCCAATTAAGAAGGTATAATGCTATCTATGGTTTATAAACCAATTTTAGACATTTATATTTAGTACTTCACGTGAACTTAAGGCTAGAAGAAAGAATTTAGATGTATTACTTTCAGAGCTTAGTTCCTTTTTCCGAAAGAATCACGATTATTATGATAGTTGGTAATTCTAGGGTTATACTATCATCTCAAAATCAACAATCACTCGAAAATCCCTTACTTCGAATTCTTATATCGAGAATTGGATTTCTCGCAACACCTATCTTTCGAGAACTTAACTTCTCGAAATCCTGTAGTTTCTCGCAAATTTCTTTCTATCGAGAATATAATTCTCGCAATATATATATATATATATATATTTGAGAATTCTACTTTATACTATAAATTTCAAAAATCTGATTTTTCCTAATTATTTATTTCAAATTTTGGAATTAATTTAACCAATCTTATTTCCATCGACAGATATCTCAAATTAATTATATGAATGCATAAATGTATGAATGATTTAAGGTTTCAGTTCTTGACAAATAGTGTTTTGAAAAATATTATCTCTAATCCTGTTTCTACTACGTCTACATGGAGCGTAGTAAAGGAGCTAGAGAAACCGAAGGCGAGGGTGTATAGTCTAGAAATAAAGAAGGAGCCTCTATATGTCAAAGTTTCAAATTTATCTCCTCCTTCTGTAAAAAGAAAAGACACTCGTAGAAATAAAAGAGCCATTTTTTTTTTGCGTAAAGGTTCACTAATATAAATGGAGGCATGAGTACATCAGCGTCATGACATATCAACCCGTAACAGGCAGGGCCACAAATCCATCTACCAAGCAATTCGCCATATGCGGCGTAAAGCAAGACATTGCAAATTAAATCTAGGGGAAATAGTACTTAATCGTAGGCAAAGAGTATTAACAATAACATCCGCAATCAGATTCGCTTCTCTGTCGCTACCTTCCTTCCAGCGTCGATTCCGTTCCTGCCATATATGATAAACCACCGAGGCTAAAGCATGTCGGTAAGCACAATGCATCAGATGGCTGCCTCTCCATTTGTGGGCAGCCCAATGAATACCCGAAGCCCAATCTGTGTATGGCCACATTAGTTTGATCACGTGACGAAGGCGTTGCATGCAACATCTAGAAAAAGGACAAGCAAAGAAGAGGTGATGAATGGTCTCCATTGCTTCTGTGTGACATAAGATGCATGTAGTATCTCCCGCCACCGCCGCGATCCATGGCTTGTCACGTGTCGCTAGCCTGCCCCGTATAGCCATCCAAAGGATGATTTCGTGTCTGGGCACACGAATAGGGCCCCCCAAAAAGGGCAGCCCAGACCACCGGATCACTACGATGGCGAATTGAGTTCCGCGCCAATGATGTTCGAAACAGACCATTTGAGTCCCCCATCCACGAGTAAGAATCCGCAGCTAAAGGGTTTACCACAGGCAGTACCCTACTGATCTCCAAGTACTCGGCAGTGTATTGGCCAGGCCACTGCCACCCCCCCTCGTCAATGACACAGCTGAGGCGAGAGCTGCGAGGGAGTCCCATGACAATAGGTCCTCGTGGAAACCGCTCAATCAGAGGCCCTGTCGCGAGCCAAGGGTCCTGCCATAAGAGGAGAGACTCACCATTACCTATGTGGCAGTGGATCAATGGTCTGATGGTTGGACGCAGCTTCGGCAGCTTGTTCCAGCTCCAGGCCGTCGTAGGTGAAGGCTGGTTCGTCCAAATCGATTTGTGTAGCAATCGTGTTCGATGAATCCAATGCACCCATATCGATGTCTCATCCCGCCTGAGCAACCGCCACAGCTGCCCTAGTAGGAACAACCCATTTCATCGCTAAAAATTATTGTGTCTTCATGCTCTCTAAAGCCGACTACCTTCAGAAGCACTAACTTCGAAATAGGCTCATCATCAGTACTAACAAACAATCATTCTAAGACAAATGCATCTAGGATGACCCGTAGAAAACAAGATCCAGCCATTAAGAAAGCTTATGGCACCATTCATTCTTGTTCTCACCTAAAGTATCCCGTGAAGATCCAATCCCCCAAACACCTTATGAGACTATCTAATGAAAAGTTCTTTTCCACCCTCAAGCCTACTATTGCATTTGCCGCGCTGAAATTTAACTTCCCTGCTAGGTTCAACCCAAATGGGTTCCTAAGTCTCCGCCTAGGAAGACGAAAGCCAAAAAGGCCAAGTCTCTTACTAAGGCAAAACCCAAATCAACTTCTTCGAAGGTGACATGGGTAGCTAAAGCTCCTGTTAGTGATAATTTAGGAACCGAATCTGAACCAAAGTCTAAGTCTGCTAATCTGAGAGGACCCATTTATAAATGGGTACCTAAAGCTCAATTGCTTTTGCAGATCCATCATGTGTGGTACCTCGACCGGGTTGCTCCACACGCATGATGGGAAATCAAGAGCTGCTGAGCAACTATCAAGACCGTTTAAATGGCAAACTCAGATTGGGGAACAACGACTCAGCTCCGATCCTAGGACTTGGAGATATAATTTTGGAAAATCTGACTATCAAGTATGTCTCCTACGTCGAAGGCCTTCGCCATAACTTGTTCAGCATGGCCACTGCGATAAAGGATTCCAGGTGGTCTTCCTTGCTGACCGGTGCAGAATTTTGGACAGTCATGACAGAGAACTCCTAGAAATTCGGAAGTCAAATCTCTACACGATCAACCTGACGTCCGTGCGGCCTTTGACAGTTGTTTGCCTCATCTCTCAGACTACAATTCAGAGGAACAGCCTATGGCATCAACGCATGTCTCATCTCAATATTAGAGCTCTTCAACGACTCTCAAAGAAGAAGTTGGTTCATGATCTACCAACTATAACGCTACAGAAAGAGCATCTGTGTTCGGCGTGTCAACTTGGAAAAATGAAACGAGCCTCTCATCACGTCAAGCTAGTTGCCTCTACTTCACGTCCTTTGGAATTACTTTCACATGGACCTCTGTGGACCTACAGAGTATCAATGGACGCAAGTATGTGCTGGTCATAGTTGATGACTTTTCTCGCTACACATGGACGAAGTTCCTCCGAACTAAGGATGAGGCAGGGGACTTGATCGTCAATTTTGTGAACTCAACGCAGAATCTACTGCAGCAGACTATCCAAGTCATCTGCACTGACAATGGAACTGAATTCAATAATAAATTTCTCAGTGATTTCTATCAGAAACTTGGGATTAGTCGGCAATTCTCAGCCGCAAAGACAGCTCAACAGAATGGGTTGTTTAACGGAAGAACAGAACCCTAGTGGAAGCTGCGCGTACGATGCTGATCCACCGGCCTCCCACACTTCCTTTGGGCTGAAGCAGTAAATACCGCATATTTCACTCAGAACAGCATGGTTGTTCATAAGCGCTTCGATAAGACTCCGCATATTTCATTGCAGCGTGCTTGGTTCGATCCTAAAGCATTCGAAGCCACTTTCATCGTGTATTCTTCAACCTCTAAGGTGTACAGAGTATACATCAAGTCCAACCGAATAATTAAGGAAAGCTACAATGTCACTTTCCAAGAAGTGGCAGAAATGGCTTCTGGGCACATCTGTTCAGGACCCGTGCCTAACCCAATGACTTCTGCACACCTCAGTTCAGGACCCATGCCTAACCAGATGGCTTCTAAATACGACAGTTCAGAACCCGTGCTTACTGGTGTGATGGCACAAGACCAACAGAAAACGGCAACAACACAGCCTTCATCATCAGAAGAAGCATTACAATTAGCTCTAGAAGACTTGGACTCGCTCTTCGAGCATCTATATCGGCCGAACAACCAAATCAATCCACCTACTTTGGAACTCCCACGAGACGAAGGTGATATACCGAATACTTCAAATGTCGCCACCTCACCTGATTCAGTATTACCACATAGTGGTACTACTCCAAACAAGAATGCTGAGGTAACATCATCAGAGTCGCTCAACTCAAGTGCAGACATGGAATTATCTCGACTAGATGAACAGCTTAAGATCACTGGAGATCTCGCTGCACAAATGGCTGATGCTTCAGGCTCGGCTTTGCCTCATGAGCGCAAGTGGACTCGAGCACATCCAGTCGATCAGATCATCGGTTGGGGAGTACGAACAAGAAATCAGAGCGGACTTTTCAGCTGCTTCTTAAGCCAAAACGAGCCAACCAAGGTAGTATACGCAAGATGAAATCAACCGATTCGAATGTCTCCAAGTGTGGAGTACCCCGACCGCATGGGAAAACCATCATTGGAACGAAATGGGTATTCAAGCACAAGAAAAACGAAGATGGAGAAGTGATCACTGATCAAGAACAAAGCCAGATTAGTTGTAAATGGATACAACCAACATGAAGGCATCGACTACGACGAAACATAACGCTCCTGTTGCTCGAATCGAAGCCATCCGCCTATTCTTGGCCTACGCGGCTCATAAGGACTTCAAAGTCTACCAAATGGACGTCAAAACCGCCTTTCTCAACAGCGTGTTAAAAGAAGAAATCTACGTCGCTCAGCCAGAAGGCTTCATCGATCAAGAACATCCAAATTACGTCTATCGATTGGATAAAGCTCTCTACGGACTAAAACAAGCCCCCTGCGCTTGGTATGACGTCCTGTGCGATTTCATCGTGAAGTCTGGATTTATCCGAGGAACCATCGATACGACTCTCTTCATCAAATGGCACGACAAAGATTTGATGGTCGTCCAAGTATACATCGACGACATCATCTTCGGATCTACTAATCGCCGACTATGCCAGAAATTCGGAGATCTCATGAAGACCAAGTTTGAAATGAGTCACATTAGAGAAATGCAGTTCTTTTTTTTTTGTAAGAAAATTTTCATTACCACGTAGGGATCCAATGTTCGTGACATTAAGGCATACAAAACTAGGTAGCCCAATTGAAAATTCTATAGCCCAATGCCATTCTTATTAGTATTTTTGTTCCCAATTTCCCTTGGCCTAGTTTTTCGAAAATCCCTACGTAAGCTAGGTATTGGCAAAAGCAAGCAAATAATTAAATGCACCTACTTCGTAAGGTCACTTAAGCACATAATTTAACACACAACATTCATGCAAATTTATTGGCCCTATTAGCTTACGGGGACTCGGGTTCTACATCCGGCCCGGGAGCTTTGGCACTATGTATAGAGAACATAGCATCTTTAACATCTTTCCTAGTGAAGGGAGCAATGAGGTTAAACTGTTCCTCTACAGACAAAGTATTCCCCTGTTTGATGGCCTCGTCATCAATTCCTCCCAGGTTCCTAATTGCACAGTCTAAGATACTTCCATAATAGGCCACTAGTGTTAGGACCACAAGCCTCGCTACCTATTCTAACGTTATCCTATGTGCCTAACAATGTATGTAATATCCCGTCCCATACCGGGTGTCATTGTAGCATCCGTCCCTATCGGGACCTGTGGGGTTTGGGCCCACAACATCCGACTGATAGTCTGGTCCCACTGTATCACCACTTAACCTTCCAGCATGCTTTGTCCTCACTCACACGCACCCTGGGCAAACTTCCCATGGGGTCACCCATCCCTAGATTGCCCCAAGTCAAGCACGCTTAACTTCGGAGTTTCTATAGATGGACTCTCGAAAAGGTAGGTCGAACCTGGTGATATGAGTAGTACTATCAATTCTCTTATACGATTCTTAGCCTGACACGCCCATACATTGCCAGTCCCAGGATCCCCTCTCATTCGGGTGCGGATCGGTTCATTCATGTACCCCTTCGCCTAGAATGCCAGGAGCAGCTCCTTGTCCGTGCACCTCTCTGGCACCGGCGATCACTCCCTCCCTCATCGGCCCCGGGCGTCACATGCCCACCAGGTTCCGCCTGGTTCGTCCCCGAACAAGCACCGTACTGTGAGAGGTTGTGCTCTGATACCACCTGCGGCGCCCCCTGACTTCTACCGCCCATTCTTACTACTATTTTATGTGACTGCATGTATTATAAATGAAATCTATATACAAAAATGCGTACAAAAGTTTTCCTTTTATATAAAGGAAGCGTTCTGCACAATACAAAATATTCCTAGGACATAAATACAAGGTGAGTGCGCATGCGTGTTCAAAGTAATCTATCGGTCCGCCACTCAGGTCGCATCCATGTACACACTGCCACCTCAAAAGTCCTTCGGAAGCTTCAAAATTTGGCCTCGCCTTCATAAAGATCACGTACCGTGATCCCGTGAACCTACAACACATAAATACGTGGAATGAGCTTATAAAGCTCAGTAAGTGAAAGCCATGCATGCCATGCACGTGTCCTGAATTCGCAAAGACATCCGCGCCAATGCTTTCTAGACCTCATATTTTCCTTGTCTTGTCTTGTCTTGTCATGTAGGGCCCTCGGCTATCTTTCTATGCACCATCATGAAGCTCGAATCCACACGGGATAAATAATCATATAAGTGGCAATACCCACTCAAGGGAGGCTAACCCTAGGGCACCTTTTCTGTCCCAAGGTGGTTTCATACGCCACGCGGACGCTTAACACTGATAGCCTAATCTGAGGTAGTCAACACCAGAGGTACCCTCGGTGTCGCTTACACCCTCAGCTTGCATCCTCCAGGTTTCACGATCCGCCATGAGGGCATTTGCCCTAAAATCATGTCATGCCTTGTACATGTCATGTCTTGACGGTAGCACCATACGACGTCACCATGGTAGCATAGAAGAGCCGTGACTCAACTGTGAGTCGACATCAGACGCCCATATCGGCGAATCTTTACCGCTCTCAGGCGATCGTGTATTATGCATGCTATCATATCCTGTCTTTTATTCTAATCGTGCGTGCATATGCTCATGTCATGAATATGCGTGTCATGCCATCATATCATATAAATAAATCATGCGTGTCATGTGACGCAAATAATTCACGTAGGAAGTCACGTAATATCATAGAAACACATAACACATAACTTCATGCACATACAATTATGTGTTGTAGTTGGGACTTCCACTTACCCGGTATCCTTAGCTACTTAGCTTATCGTACTGTAAATTGGTAACCTTCGAACCCTAAGTATAGAAACATATAAAATTAGGGTATGTTAGTCTAGTTACAGTTTCACGAAAGTGGCTTAGTTTAAAAACCCTAGTTTCGACTTTTTATAAATTTCGAAACCCTAAAGTCTTGAATACCTTGTCTTGAATTTCATAGGTTTCGAAATTTCCTTCAGACATATGTTTCGACAATGTTTTACAAAGATTTCGAGATTTAATTATGGGATTTCGAGGTTCAAGAATTGATCTCGATATGGATCTCGAGTTTAATTGTGGGATTTCGACATGTTTCTTAAGTGGATCTTGACATAGTTCTCGAGTTGCAATAAATCTCGACATGGACTTCGAATTTTTAACATGGATTTCGAGATACATGGTAAAATGAATCTCGATATGTTCTTGAGATAAATCCTGAAATGGATCTCGATATAACATAAACAAGAATTCGATGTCAACATTAAAGATGGATTACGACATGGATCTCGAGTTTCATCTCGAGATCTCATACCAACATTTCGAAGTTAATTTCAACATAGATCTCGACATGAATCTTGAGAAGATGTCGAGCTTGATTTCTAATTTCTACTAAACATGAATCTCGAGTTTCATCTCGAGATTCCATCTCGAGTTTTTGAGTTTCTACATTTTTCCTATCCTTACCTTTTTATTTCGGAATCAATTCTGCAAAACTAATACAGTTTCGAGATTCATAATCTGGAGAAATTATATCACTCGAAAACACCTTTTTGTTATGGAATTCATCTACCCTTCGATCAAAATGTATTTTTCCGAAGAACAGTATAAATATCGTATGAGCCTTAAACTATTTCTAAACCCCCAAGAACTAACTTACGCAAACCCTAATCATATCTAATTTCTTCCAAGCTTAATAATTCCTAGAACCGTTAATATAAGAGTAAAAACATGAATTTAGAGTAAGAAAATTATACCTACTCCAAGCCTTGGTAATACCTCTGTTCGACTTCTTCCTTCTCTCTTTACTTAGGTTTTTCGAGGGTTTGTATTAATGAAATGAAGTTTCGTTTCTTATCCCTAAGTTAACGTGTATAAGTGAATAAATGACATCGACAACTAGTAAGTCCTTCCCAACTAAGTAATCGATACTTATCTCATCCTTCGAAATCTCCTAATATCTTTTGATCTCGAGTTTCAAGGATGTCGAACTTTATCAATCTCGAGTCTTCAAAGGTTTCGAGATTTAAAGATCTCGAGTTCTAAGAATTTTGAGGTCCTAATGTAAGTTTTAAAGATATCGAGTTGTTCAAATGTTTCGAACTCCTAATGTATCGAAATCTATTTGTTTGAATTTTCTAATTTCGACATTCATGTTGCTAAGCTTAGAAGTCGACCTTCTTTTGAGAATTATAATTCTCGAGGCTCGAGGATTTCGAGATTCATAGATCTCGGAATTCCTTGTTTCGTAAATCCTAATGCATCAACAATCTCTATCTAGCCTTTTCGAAATCTACTCCTACCAATTCGTGTTCCTCAAAACATGGTATTAACACTTAATATACTAAATGAAAATTTCTAGGTTAGCATGCCATGTACTAGAAATCCTAAAATCAATAATTAACCTAAATTCAAAGTCTACTTTTCAATTCACACATGTCATGTTGGCATATAATATGAAATCATTTAAGCACATAAAAGTCACAAACGTGTCTCATGCAGTCACGTAAGCCACATAATATGTATGCATATTTATTGGCCGGCTTACTTACGGGACTCGGGTATTACATCCTCCCCCCTTAAAAGGGATTTCGACCCCGAAATCAGGTAGGGAGAAATAACTCAGGGTAGTGGTTTCTCATGTCACCCTCGCGTTCCCATGTAGCTTCTTCCGTGGACTGATTCTGCCATAGTACCTTGACTAATGGAATCTCTTTATTCCGTAATCATTTCATATCATACATTAGGATCTCCACTGGCTTTTCCTCGTAACACAAATCTGGCTTAAGCTGTTGATGAAGATTTTCAGTGTTCAACACATGGCTTGGATCTGCGACGTATTTTCGCAGCGTCAATACATGAAAGACATCATGTACTTGAGCTAGCGAATTCGGTAATTCCAACTGGTATGCGACTTCGCCAACTTTTCTAACGATGCGAAATGGTCCTATATAACGCGGACTTAGCTTACCTTTCTTCCCGAATCGTTTCACACCTTTCATTGGGGCCACCTTAAAAAATACGAAGTCATCTACTTGGAACTCCAATGGCCTACGCTTTTGGTCTGCGTAGCTTTTCTGTCTACTTTGGGCCGTTTTCATCCTTTCTCGTATTAATGGCTTCTGTCATTTCTTTTACTAGATCAGGGCCTAGTATTGCTCGTTCTCCGACCTCATCCCAATGGATTGGAGATCTGCACTTGCGTCCGTATAGAGCTTTATATGGAGCCATTCCAATCGTTGCATGAAAACTGTTGTTGTATGAGAATTCAATCAAAGGAATGTATCGGCTCCAATTTCCTTTAAAGTCGAGCACGCAGGCTCTTAGCATATCTTCTAATGTCTGGATAGTTCGTTCAGACTGCCCGTCTGTCTGAGGATGGTAGGCAGTACTGAATGATAATTTGGTTCCCATGGCCTTCTGCAAAACTCATCCAGAACTTGGATAGAAACATTGAGTCTTTATCGGAAATGATTGACATCGGCACTCCATGGCGTCCTACTATTTCTTGAATATATAATTCTGCGTATCGTTCCATGGAGAATGTTGAACTGATAGGCAGGAAGTGAGCAGATTTGGTCAGTCGATCAACGATAACCCATATAGCGTCGTGGCCTTTCACGGTCTTAGGTAAGCCGACAACGAAATCCATCGTAATGTGATCCCACTTCCATTCAGGTACTGGCAGGGATTGTAGAGTTCTTGCCGGTCGTTGATGTTCTGCCTTAATTTGTTGACACGTCAGGCATTGGCTTACAAATGTTGCTATTTCTCGTTTCATCCCTGGCCACCAATAGATGGTTCGCAGATCTCTATACATCTTCGTTGCTCCGGGGTGGATGGAATAAACGGTGGTATGGGCTTCCGTCATGACAATTTTTCGGAGTCCGGTGTCGTTAGGAACATATAGACGTCTTCTATAGTATAGGCTCTCGTCGTCTTGTATTGTGAAGTCTGCTGATCTTTGTTCTGATAGTATTTCCTTGATTTTCAGATATAATTCGTCATTTTCCTGGACCTTCGTAATCTGCTCCATCAATGTAGGTCGAAGTGTTAACGCTGCTAGTTTTGTTTCAATTTCACCCATTGGTATTAACTCCACTTCGAGCCTTTGTAATTCCGTGTTTACAGTCTTGCGGCTTAGTGCATCAGCCACTATGTTCGCCTTTCCCGGGTGGTAGCTAATTAGGCAGTCGTAATCTTTGACCAATTCTAGCCATCGCCTTTGTCTCATATTCAACTCCTTCTGGGTAAAGAAGTATTTGAGGCTCTTGTGGTCAGTGAAAATCTCGCATCGCTCGCCGTATAGGTAATGTCTCCAGATCTTGAGAGCAAAAACGACGGCGGCAAGTTCTAAGTCGTGTGTTGGGTAATTCTTCTCATAATCCTTTAGCTGTCGGGAAGCATATGCAACTACGTTCCCATTATGCATTAGAACGCATCCTAAGCCATTCTTAGACGCATCACTGTAGACAGAAAATCCTCCAGTTCCTGTGGGAATAGTTAGCACTGTGGCCGTAGTGAGTCGTTGCTTAAGTTCTTGAAAGCTCTGCTCGCAAGCATCGTCCCATTGAAATGGAGTATTCTTCTTCGTTAGCTTCGTCAGGGTTGATGCAATTTTGGAGAAATCTTTGATGAACTTCCGATAATATCCGGCTAGTCCGAGAAAACTTCGTATTTCTGTCACATTCGTCGATTGAGGCCAGCTGTTAATAGCCTCGATTTTGCTCGGGTCAACAGAAATTCCAGCTCCCGAGATAACATGTCCAAGAAATGCAACTTGATTGAGCCAGAACTCGCATTTCTTGAATTTCGCATGCAACTGCTTTTCTCGCAATATTTTTAAGACAATCCTCAGGTGTTGTTCATGCTCCTCCTTGGTCTTCGAATAGATGAGAATGTCGTCGATGAATCTGGTTCATCAGATCCATGAATGCGGTTGGCGCATTAGTCAGCCCAAAAGGCATGACTAGAAATTCAAAATGTCCGTAACGGGTGCTAAAGGCCGTCTTCGGAATATCTTCTTCTCGTATCTTCAGTTGGTGATATCCTGACCTCAGATCGATTTTAGAAAATACAGTCGCTCCTTGTAGCTGGTCAAACAAGTCATCGATTCGTGGAAGTGGATACTTATTCTTAATCGTGATCTTGTTCAATTACCTATAATCGATAGCCAGTCCATTCCAAGGATTACTTCATAATCGTTCATTGGAATGACTATCAGGTCAACGGGTAAGGTCCTATCATTCACTATTACTGGACTATCTCGTAAGATTTTGTTGGTTCTTGTAGAGGTTCCATGGGGGATGGTAACATTGTATTCGTAGCTAACTAGATCAAGTGTAACCCCGAGTCTCGCCACATAGAGTTAGTAGATGCAAATGAGTGCGTGGCTCCTGAATCAACTAATATGCATGTCGGGGTTGAATCGATAAGGAGAGTACCTGCCACCACAGACTGGTTGTTCTCCGTCTCTTCAGAAGTTAGCGTATATACTCTAGCAGGTACTGTATGTGGCCTAGCTTGAACAGGCGCTTGGCTTCCAAATGCAACTTCCGTGCATGCCTTGGAGAAGTGGCCTGTCTTGCCACACTTATAGCAGGTTGCATTCTGAGAGTAGCACACGCCCAGGTGTCGCCGTGTGCACCTGGGACATGGGGGTATGGTCATCGGGGATCTTCCTTGACTACGACTAAACTGTTGTGGGGGTCCAGGTCGGTTCTGGAAATTAGGCCTGACATTCTTGGAGTTAAATGGCTTATTTGGGGTACCTCCACTCCACTTCGGTCCTTGAGCAAACTTTCTCTTCGCTTCATGGGCTCGCATAATTCGAAGTTCTGCTTGCTCTGCCATTAAAGCGCGTTCGGCTACTTGAGCATATGTAGCTCCTTGAGATCCGGCCATATTCACATCTCTATATAATTCGGGCTTTAATCCCTCCAGAAAACGCTCTACCTTTAATGTATCCGTGCTTACCATGTGAGTTGCAAACCGGGACAACTGTTCAAATTTTCGAATGTATTCCGCCACTGTCATCCGTCCTTGTCGTAAATTGATGAATTCATTCATCCTTTGAGCTCGCACAGGGGCAGTGAAATATTTGCTCCTAAAAAGTTCCTTGAACCGGTCCCACACCATTGTAGCGTCTTCAAAGGCGAGAATTGTATCACACCAATGACCTGCACTTCCCCTCAGTAGGAAGGCAGCACGTAACACCTTTTCTTCCTCTGGAATGCAACTATACTGAAACATACTCTTCAGAGTTCGAAGCCAATCTTCAGCCTCAGTAGGGTCAACAGCGTCTTCAAATGTCGGGGGATTAAGTTTGCGAAATCTTTCTCCCACTATTTCTACCCTTTCTGCTTAAGAAAGTCCACTGCTAGATTGTCCGCCAGTATTTCGCTGTTGCATCATTTCTTGAATTTGAGTGGACTGCTGGCGAACTAGTTCCGTAAGTTGAAGGATCGCCGTATCACGATTATCGACAAGAGTTGCGGGTTACTTGCCTTTATCCGCTCCCCCACTACATTCACCTCGTGTTCTACCCATTCTTTCCTATACCCTAATAGTCCCTATGGCCAATAAATCATGCACATACAACGTTCATGGGAACATAAAACTTACTAGCAAGGCCACTTCCGTGCTTTTGAGTGTGTGTACATGGACAGTCTACAGAACTTGTAACCGAAAGCTCTGATACCACCTGTAACATCCTGTCCCATACCGGGTGTCACTATAGCATCCGTCCCTACCGGGACCTGTGGGGTTGGGCCCACAACATCCGACTGATAGTCTGGCCCCACTGTATCACCACTTAACCTTCCAGCATGCTTTGTCCTCACTCACACGCACCCTGGGCAAACATCCCAGGGGGTCACCCATCCCTAGATTGCCCCAAGTCAAGCACGCTTAACTTCGGAGTTTCTACAGATGGACTCCCGAAAAGGTAGGTCGACCTTGGTGATATGAGTAGTACTATGAATTCTCTTATACGATTCTTAGCCTGACACGACCATATATTGCCAGTCTCAGGATCCCCTCTCATTCGGGTGTCGGATCGGTTCGTTCATGTACCCCTTCGCCTAGAAGCCTGCCAGGAGCCGCTCCTTGTTCGTGCACCTCTCTGGCACCGGCGATCACTCCCCGCCCTCATCTGCCCCGGGCGTCACAATGTATTAACTTAAAAGGCATGCGGAATTGCATATGAAATTTTCCATTTATGTAATGGAGAACGTTGCTTTACATGTCAAAAGATTGTTTGCTAATTCTAATACATGGAAGCGTATACATGCATTACAAAAGAATCATATGCGCCCGGCCTCACAGGTCGTCATCCATGCACACACCACCTCCCAAAAGCCGCTGGACGAGTCAAAAGATTGCCTTGCCACCTAAGCGATCACGTACCGTGGTCGCTCACACCTACAACACATAACGTAAGGGATGAGTGATATGCTCAGTAAGTAGAATTTATGCATGACAGTGCACGTGATACATCCCCCATGAAGGCATCCTCGCCAATGCACTTAAAACTCATACTACGTTCGCTCAGGGCCCCGACAGACTTTTACCCAGGCGTACACCGTATAGAACTCTAATCCAACCATGGACATCAGCCCAAAGCATGAGGGCATCAATGCAACCACGCTATCACGGATATACGGGCATCAACCCAACCATGGCAATCCCCCGACGCATCAACGTCGTTCACATACTGGCGACGCATCAACGTCGCCGACAGCGCATCAACGCCGTCACGGTGCCTCAGAAGCCGCCTCTCACTTTAACCTAGAACTTGTTACCAATTACCCACCTCGGCAACCATCGTTCGCTTTTTGCGACATAAATCATGCACGCTCGTCATCATATAACGCCCAAGTGTTTCGTGCATGCTCGGCATATACATAGTGCATTAATGCCATAATGCTTACCGTATTCATAAAATCACGTCCTACATAATTCACATAAGCATGTAAGCACTGATTCACATAGTCACATAAGTTAGGCACAAACAAACATGTTATGTGTCGTAGGTGAATTTACACTTATCTTTCGTCCGTCGATTCCCGCTACTGTTTCGGTGAGGTTTCTAGTTCCCGTCCTTTAGCACGAAAATCATCATGTTAGTACCCTATCGAAACTACTTGACTAGCTAAAATCTCGAATTTCCTAAGTCATAATTCGCGAAATATACTTAATTTCTGAACTAGCTATACCTCTCCATTCGTGAAGTTTTCATGCCCTTAAAATTCGTGAAACCCCCTATAGACACACTTCGTGAACTTATATTGTTCGCCAACTTTCCTTAGTTCGTGAACTGTGACTAATAATTCTATTAAGTGATTCGTGACGTGCCTCATTAATTCATCCTCGTTGCCTTAGTTTGCGAAGTCATCATCACCTCACCTCCCTTCGCGAACTTACGTAGTTCGCCAAGTTGATATAACTCGTGAAGTTCTTCGTGCCTTACTACTTCGTGTAGCACGCACACACCATTCGCAAACTATGGTTCACGAAATACTTATGTCCTAAGGTCTAACCCTACTTCGCAAACTTATATAATTCATGGAGTTTATACAACTCACTAAGCGTGACCTATTTAAACTCGTGAAATACCCTAGTTTGCAAAGTCTCTATGGATTCGCCAAGTGCTTTCGTAGTTCGCGAAGTCGTTGCTCGACTTGATTTGCGAAGTTGGATTCGTGGAAATGGTCCGTGAAATTTCCTTAAGATCACTTAGTGAATCCCTATGTGAAACCCTAGAATTCGCCCTACTTCGCGAACTCGTATTATTTCATTTTAGGTTCGCGAATTGAAGTTCATAGCATGGCCATGATTCGCCAAGTGAAACTTTGCTAATGGTTCGCGAACCTTACATGGCTAGTGAACTTCCTTCTCCTAATTCGCGAAATGAAACCCTCAATTCATAGTTCGCAATGAACTTCCTCTGTCCCGCGAATTACTTAGGCCCTTTGCTTCGTGAGTCGTTTTCATCCCTACATTTCGCGAAGTCTAGCTTCTTTTCCACTTCCCAACCCCTTAGACCTTATTTTAAGTTCGTGACTTGCTCAACATGTGAACTAATTTTAGACTCACAATTCGTGACCTACTACATGAACTAACTAGGGTTCGCGAAGTTCATGACTCGAAAAATGCCTAACACTTTTACGTTTTACGAACTCTATCCCCTATTTTTCTTAATTTGCAAAATGGGCTCTATGGATTCGCGAAGTTCGTTCTAACACTTAGAGTTCGCCAACCTACCTTGTGAACCTTTAACTCACGAAGTTTATCACTTCGCGAAGTGTCTCTCTCAACTAGCTTTGCGAAGTTGCTCATTATCAAGTTCGCGAACCTCTTGGTTCGCCAAGTTGATCCAACTCGCGAAATCATGCGAGATTCGCCAAGTCTTTCTACGATTCGCAAAATTTGTCCCAAGGCTTTGGAGTTCGCCAATTGTTCCTCAATTCGCGAAGTTCTCAGCCCTTTATAATTCGTGAAGCTCATTACCTAATCTATCTGACCCGTGACCTTTTTAATTCGCAAGGCTCACCATCCATGACTCGCAAAGGGCATGGATTCGCAAAGTTCAACTTTGCATGGCCACCTCACGAACCCTATCCTAGTTCGCGACATGTATGGAGTTTTCGACGTACTCGACCCGCGAAACTCCCACTTCGCGAAGTAACCTACTTCGCGAACTACATAGACCATGGTTCGGTTTGCGACTTTCATGAAGTTCGGGGAAACCCCAATTCGCGAAGTCTCTAGGTTCGCCAACCTCTCAATTCGCGACCTTTTTGACTCATGAAACCCTAGCTTTGCGGACCATGAAAGTGAAGCTCTTGAGTTCGCGAACCTTACTTCGCTCACGGTTCGCGACCCCGGGTTCGTGAAGCTCGCATTTCGTGGCTCCATCACGGCACAAACACCTTTTGACCCGCGAATCATCACAACTTTCGATCTACGTGACCTTTTTCTCAAGATCTCAATGATTATTATATGAACACTCAAACCTTAAAATCCCGACTTAGGAAAATACGAGTTTGGGTAGATTTTTCGAATGTGCTAATCGTCTTAAACGAGCTAAATCTACCCCTAGAACCTAAAATCACAAGCTAAAAAAAACGAAATAGCATAGAGATTCATACCTTCTTCAATGCTAAAGTTCGATTTTTCTCCTCCCTCTTTCTAACTTCGATTTGTAGTGTGAGAAGCAACTTTTTATTTTCTTTTTTTTTTTCTCAAGTTAGGCTTAATCATAAGGAAATGGTTTTTGGATAGATATTTTACAAAAGAGGTATGGTGATGGGACTATGGTAACGTAAATATCCCATAATTTAGGGAGTTTTTGTCTCCATATTTTACCCTTAACATTTGGGCCTAAGTTTAAACATCTAGCCCAAATCATAGCTATAGCCCAAATCTCTATTCTTACTAACATTATTATCTTAATTTTATCCTTATTCCATGTTTTCGAAAATCCCTAAGTTAGTCATTGTCAGGACCCGCTGTCCCGACTACGTATATTGTTATCCTAGGTGCCTAGTGATGATTTGTTTGAAAGACATGCGGAAATGCGTATGAAATTTTTCCATTTATGTAATGGAACATTGTTCTTTGCATGTCAAAAGAATGCTTCCAATTCCTAACTACACATGTAAAGCTTAATTACACGGGAAGTGTCTACATATGCAGCAAAAGAATTTCCATGCGCCCGGCCTCACAGGTCGTCATCCATGCACACACTTCCACCCCAAAAGCTGCGGGAAGCTTCAAAAGATTTTCCTTGCCAACCAAGCGATCACGTACCGTGGTCGCGTGTACCTACAACACATAACGTAAGGGGTGAGCGATATGCTCAGTAAGTAGAAATCATGCATGACGTGCACGTGATAAAACCCCGCAAAGGCAATCCACGCCAGCGCATCTTACGTCTTGTAGATCGAACTCAATCTCATATCTTCTATAATTAGGGCCCTTGGCAGACTTTTACCCAGGCGTACACCGTAAAGAGCTCTATCCAACCACGGGCATCAGCCCAAGTATGAGGGCATCAACCCAACCATACTAAAGCGTGAGGGCATCAACCCAACCACGCCAACAGGGATATAAGGGCATCGACCCAACCATGAGGGCATCAACCCAACCATGGTAATCCCCCGACGCATCAACGTCGTTCGTATATTGGCGACGCATCAACGTCGCTGACGGCGCATCAACGCCGTCTCGGTGCCCCGGAAGCCGCCCCTTACTTAACTTATGACTTGATTACCGACCTCGGCAATTATTTTTCGCTATTTGCGACATAATCATGCGCGCTCATCATTTTATTGCCCCCAAGTGTTTCGTGCATGCTCGTGCATATGCAAAATGCATTAATGCCATAATGCTTACCTTAACCATGAAATCACGTCATATAAGTTCACATCATTCACATAAGCACGTAGGCACTACATCACTTAATCACATAATTCAAGCACATTCAAACGTGTTATGTGTTGTAGTTGGATTTCCACTTACCTGGCTTCCGCAGATTAGTCGCTACCTGACTCGGGTATTCTCCTAAGTCCCGACCTTAGGCATAAAACATGAAGGTTAGTACCTTAATTAATACTTAACTGTCGCTATGTTATGGTTACTATCATTTCTAAGGATCATTTAATTGGAAAGAGTTTGCAAAATAATTTTCCTAAGTTATAAACACGTTCCAAGAACTCTAGTTGAATTCGTGAAGTCTAGCTAAATTTCGCTAAGTATGATTCGCAAATTGGCCTTTAAATAATTATGGGGTTCGCTACTTGATTGGATCCGCAAAGCTCGATTCGCGAAGTATATGAGTTTGTGAAGCATGCCGAGTTCACAAAGTGGGTTCGCTACTTCTCAATTCGCCAACTGTTAGGGTACGCAAAGTGAAACCCTCGTTAATTCGCAAAGTCATAGCACGTGAATCTCCTAATTCGCGAATGTGTGAGTGCGCGATACTTTTGGACACGCGCTTTGATTCGCCAAGTGGACTCAATTCGTGAAGCCCTAAATTCGCCAAATTCATGTCAGCTCGCGAAAGGCTTCCCCCCCGCTCGATTCGCAAAATTGGGCCCGCAAACTTTCAAGGCTTGCGAAGTTGAAGCCAAATGAGTTCGCAAAATAGACGCGGCCCGTGAAACGGCTCGAATCCGCAAACTTCAACTCATCACTTTGGTGGTTTCGCAAAATAGCTCCAACCCGC
Organism: Craterostigma plantagineum; assembly: GCA_027422505.1. Classification (NCBI taxonomy): domain Eukaryota; kingdom Viridiplantae; phylum Streptophyta; class Magnoliopsida; order Lamiales; family Linderniaceae; genus Craterostigma; species Craterostigma plantagineum. Next base: position 3,734,833 of record JAPQWV010000028.1, on the reverse strand, counting down.
AAAACCTCCACTTGGTTCGCGAATCTTTCTAACCCGTGGAATGAGCAGCTTCGCCAACCTTGGCTTCGCGATCCTTCGACTCGCAGAATGGTATGGATTCGCCATCCTCGTGGAGTTCGCCAAATGAATTCACCAAATATGCTCGTCCGCGAAACGTCTTTAATTCGCCAACTTCGCCGGGTTCGCGAATTGCATGTGGATTCGCAAAACACCGAGCGATTCGCAAATCGTAAGGGTTCGCCAATTTTTCTCAGCCCACGAAGTGGCCCCTGTTTCGTCCTTGAGTTCGCGAAGTGCTCAGTTCGCGAAGTGGCCGAGTTCGCCAAACATTTGTTGCATGGGGTTCGCGGAATTACTATGGGTTCGCGAAACCCTTAACTCGCAAAAACATCTTTTAATTCTCTAAACTCTAGTCTTAAGGATCAAAAAGGGAAATCTTTCAAGAACTCGTTGGAGACCATATGAATTTATGAACCCTAAATTCGACTTAGTCTCGAACTCGGTCCTAAACATATATTTCATGCCTAATAATTCCTAAACATGATAGGTTCGGACTAAGAATACTAATTCCAAGCGAGGAATACACCTTTCGAAGACTAAAACTACTAAATTTGTAACAAATGGGTATTTTTCGTGTCTATGGTTCCTTAACATGCCTTGTTACTTAATTAGAAGGCAAGGACTATGGTAGAAACTCACCTAATCCCAAGCTCGTGTGATTCGAAGCTTGTCTTCTCCTCCTTTCTTGCTCAAGCTCGTGTTTTCTTTTCTATGGGGGTTTGTGAACTTTGAAAGGTGCTTTAGATAATTATCAAGTTGTGAGGGATGGTGATGGGGCATATGGGACGAAAAATATCCCTCAAATTAGGGAGGGTTTGTCCTTAAAGTCATCTCTAATATTTTGGGCAGATTGTATCTATAACCCAACTAATGTATAGTTCACTCTTTAGCCCATAACCCAATTTTCAAAGGTAGTCCCTTTTTAGCTTGTAGCCCAATTGAATTTCCTAGCCTCATTTAACATTTTAAACCAAATTCTAGCTTACAAGCAAATTTTCATTTATGGCCCAAATCCCCTCTCGCCAAATTTCGAAAATCCCTAAGTAAATTGGAGGTCGCATAGCACAAATTAGACACACCAAAATTCACAATTAATGAAGCACATAATTTTCCACACACATAAGTTAAGCACGCATTTTAACATGCAAATTTCACATAGTTCACACGAGCACATAAGGATTTGCAAGAAATGCACATGATTGCATTCAACCTTTATGCTAATTTATTGGCCCTATATGCTTACGAGGACCCGGGTGCTACATCCTCCCCCCCTTAAAGAGGATTTCGCCCCCGAAATCAGCCCGTTTGGAACAATTCAGGGTAGCGATCTCTCATCTCATCCTCTCGCTCCCAAGTGGCTTCTTCCATCGACTGATTCCGCCATAACACTTTTACTAGGGGGATTTCTTTATTCCTAAGTCTTTTCATTTCGTGCATCAAAACCTCGACGGGTATTTCCTCGTAACTGAGATCTGGCTTCAGTTGTTGTTGTGGAAATTCGTCCTTCAGTACATGATTCGGAAAGCAATGTACTTTCGTAAGGTTGAGACGTGAAACACATCGTGCACTTGTGATAATGATGTCGGTAGTTCCAATTGGTAGGCTACTTCACCAACTCTTTTCACTATTCTGAATGGACCGATATACATCGGGCTCAATTTTCCCTTCTTTCCGAACCTCTTAACGCCTTTCATCGGTGACACTTTCTTTTTTTTTTTTTTTGGGGAACGTTCACTAAAATAAAGAAACAGGAGTACAGTGGTAGCGTACATGATGACGCTCATGACGCAACAAGCGGTAAAGGAACCGACCCAACAGCACGTCGACAGGACCGACGCAGCCCAGACACCTACCAGGTCCCTACAAGACCCAAGTAAAACAGACTACGAACACAAGTGAAAAAGCAAGCAATCGCAACACAAACAGTTGCGACACGAGCAGAGGCAAACGTAGGTGTACAAATCCAACAACAGCAACAGGATCCTGGCACCAGATGTGGTACCAGCAGGGCGCGCGGGGGACGTGCAGGCGAGGCACAAGCGCACAGCCAAGGAAACGAAGTGGATAGACAGCCATGCAAGTGAACGTAGAGTTTCCGCAGGTCAGGTCGGGCGAGGGCAGCGACAAGCGCCAACTCCTGTTTCTTTACCAGAGCCGAGCACAGGACCGCTACACGAGGAACCAGGAGGCACCACCACCAGGGCATGAGACTCCCCAGCCGCTCCCCACACCAGCCAATCCTAGCCTGCACAAGGAAGAGAGAACAGACAAACAGAAGAGCGAAAGACCAAAGCAGAGGGGGAGCGGGAAGTAAGGGTGAAGAAGATGGGAAAGAAGACTTCCCAAAGTTTCAGCGATTACAACCGTACGGCCCAGCAACACCACCAAGAAAGCCGAATGGAAGCAAAGAGCATCAACACCTGTGACATAAGAAGCAAAGCAGCCAAACAAAGCAACCATGCAGTCCGGGCAACCAAACCAACCTACCTACCAATCTATCCGCCACACCCTCTTAAGGGCACATTTTTGTAAAGCAAATTTAGAAGGGAGGGTTGAAAGGCATAGGCATAGTAATGATTCAACATCAGTAATGATATGACCTGGCTGACGTTGCCTACCATCGTGCCATCTTCTGTTCCGCTCCAGCCACAGGTGATAAACCAATGAGATTAGTACATGTCGCGGGCCCAGCTGAGCGAGGTGTTTGCCCCTACATCTACGAGCAGCCCACCTGACGCCAGAACTCCAATCCCCGATCGGCCATCCCATGCGAAGTTTACGACAAAGATGTCGTAGGCAGCGCCTGGAAAATGGACATTCAAAAAATAAGTGTTTAGTCGTCTCCACCTCCTGAGTGTCACAGAGAAGGCACGTAGAGCAGCCCGCCTTAGCCGCAATCCAAGGCTTGTCCCTAGTGGCCAACCTATCTCTAATGGCCAGCCACATGATAATTTCATGCCTAGGAATGACAAGCGGACCGCCAAAGAGATTGTGCCAGGGCACCTTTGGCCGCCTCATACGAATATTCTCCCGGGCGGAGCGAGTAGAGAAGAGACCGTTGTGCGACGCCGTCCATATAATCTTGTCCTCCTCATTAGGTCTAACCTGTGGTAGCATAGGTTCGAACTCAAGATATTCCGTCGATGTACGGTTGGGCCAACACCAGCTATCCTCATGAATCACTTCACTAAGCATGGAGTCGAGAGGCAGCCCCATTATCATAGGGCCACGAGGGTAGCGGTCAATCAAGGGGCCCGATGGGAGCCAGGGGTCGGTCCACAATCTGATAGAAGAACCATTCCCAATACTGAAGGTGATGAGTGGTCGGATCTGATCGCGTAGCTTCAAAATCTTCCGCCAACTCCAAGAAGTGCGAGTCGAAGGTCTAATAGTCCACAGTGAAGTGTTATAGAGACGAGTCTGCCGGATCCAAGAGGCCCAAAGTGAAGTATCCTCGCTGCTCAGAATGTTCCAAAGTAGGCGTAGTAGAAGGGCCTTGTTATCCGTTTCGATGGATCTAATCCCAGGCCGCCTTCTTCCTTTGGAAGGCAGACATCGGCCCATGCCACTTTCGCAGATGAGCCGTTCCAGAGGAAGTCTCTCAGTTTAGCCTCAATACTCTTGACGACACCTTTGGGAAGGAGGAAAACACTCGCCCAGTATGTGTGAAACCCAAGGAGAACAGACTTTATAAGTTGCACCCGTCCCGCGTAAAATAAAGAGAGATTAGTCCAAGACCCCAGGCGTCGATCAATGCTGCTGAGGAGGGGGCGCAGTCAGCGATACTGAGCCTAGAGGTAATGAGGGGTACCCCAAGATAGCGAACCGGAAGGGAGCCAGGAGGGATCCCCATAACCGTGTGGATTTGGTCCTTAAGGCGATCGGCACGCCTAGAAATGAACATTTCGCTTTTGTGAGGGTTGGCCTGCAGGCCTGACAGCATAGCGAAGTGGTCAAGACAGCCTTTGAAGGTAGCCACAGATTCAGTATCCGCATGGGAGAATAGAAGGAGGTCGTCCGCGAAGGAGAGCATAAATAACTTCGTAGTCTCGCATTTCCAATGGTAGCGGAAGTTGACGTTTTGCTGAATCCCTTCAGAGATCATGCCATGTAAGACCTCCATCACAAGCGTGAACAGGTACGGTGATATAGGATCGCCCTGCCGAAGGCCACGCCGCCCCTGGAAGAATCCTTCGGATCTGCCATTGATGTTGACCGAGTAATAAGGAGTCGTGAGACAGGCACGAATCCATCCCACAAAGGTGGGGTGGAAGTTGAAGGCCTCCAATGTACCAAGAATGAAATCCCATTCAACACGGTCGTATGCCTTAGCAATGTCCACCTTGAAGGCCACCCGTTCAGGTAAACTCCTGCTATTATACCCGTGACAGATCTCTTGTGCTAGAAGGATATTATCCGATATCCGTCGGCCGGGGATAAACGCCGTTTGCGTGGGATGGATCAGCCGGCCCAGGTAGCCCTTTAAGCGGTTAGCAATAATCTTGGAGATAATTTTATAGAGCACATTGCAACACGATATAGGCCTGAAGTCCTTGGCGAAGCGTGGGTTGTCACACTTGGGGATAAGTGTAATAAGCGTCGAATTAAGTTCTCTGAGGAGAAATCCAGTTCTGAAGAACTCCTTGATGGCATGGGTGATTTCAGTCCCTACCGTGGCCCAAGCGTGCTTGAAAAAAGCAGCTGAGAATCCGTCCGGACCGGGGGATTTGTTGTCCCCCATGGAGAAAAGCGCAAGTTTGACCTCGTCGTCGCTGACGGGTTGGATCATCCCTGAAGCCTCGCCGATATTCAGCTTTCTCTCTAGAAAAGGCGCAATCAAGGCGGATGAAATAGGGGAATTGCGAGTAATGATTTTGTTTAATTGGGCTGATTTGACGTTTTTCGTGACATAGTGAATTTAAGCCCATTACGATTTACGATCGAGAAACTTACGATCGAGAATTTTACTTTGGTTACTATTTAATGTTCGCTCGATGATTCCGATCGAGAATCATTTGGTTCCTATTTAATTTTCGCTCGTCAGTATGAAGGCGAAAATTACACCTTGGTCCAAAATCAATTTTTGCTCGAGAATCTACGAATGAAAATTGCAAAATTCGCCCGAATTTCTCGATTGTAAGTTTTTCTATTGTTTTTCAGATTGATCTTAGGTTTACGAGTAAATCACATAATTGCTCCCCCCCTATGTATGAAAATAAATACAATTAACTCCCTGTAATTCTGGTTGATGACATCTGGCTCCGTCTTCACATTTTATAAATCTGCAAGGCTTAAAGCAACAAATGTCGAAAATATTAGAGTAAATTTTGGAAGCAATTTTTGTAATTGATTCCCCTTGAAAATATTTTTGAGATAAATTGGTTAAATTCAAATTCATAAAACACGTTGACGATCCAAATATTTAACCAACCAACATTTGAACCATTGCCGTGTACTCCAAATCGAGATAACCTCGTGAAGCCTTCCTCATTGTTTCTGCAACACTTAGAGAAAGATCATCAAAATAATTTGGAGTTCAAGGCATAACTTTTGTAAATGCTCCCCCTCAAATAGTGCACCTCAATTGATTTATCAAAAAAGTACATAAATCAATCTAAGTAACAATTATTAAAATCATGCGATTTTTCATGATTAGCCTAGATACATGGTCCCCTAAATATTTAATCTATATTTTCGCACGAGGGTGAGCATGAACAGTATATCGCATTTAATCAATTCCGTTTAAATGCAAATTAATATTGCATATCAAAATGTGCGATTAAGACTATTTTTATATATAATATTTTTATTATTGTGATTATTATTATATTATATATGTATATACTAATTTTATTAATAATATGGGGTCATATTATTTTGCTACGATCATTGTCACGCTTAAAAATTCACAGGACAGTTGAAAGATTTTTATGCCGTCTAGTCATGTCAGCATACTGAAGTCCTAAGTTCACAGTATATCAATTTCGACAACTCTTACTAGGTTCGCTCTAGCACTCATTTATTTTTAACTAGGGATTTTTATATTTATATCACTCAAGTCAACACAAGTCATATTAAGTCAATTTACCTGTGATCGAGGTGCTTTTAATCATTTCACCGAGCGAGAGACCGTCGTTTTGGAATTAAAGGGACTTTGAAGGCTTAAATTTGGTTATGACTAAGAAGGGAAAGGAACTTATTGGGAAAAATGAGCTTTATGTCTTCTTACATTCTTTCGTCGTTCTCCTTTTCTCCGGCATTTTTTCTCTTTCGGCTTTTTGTCTTTTTCATCCTTTTTATCTCTTGTAAATTTTCTGCACTTGCTCAAGCTGAAGCTCCGCTTCTCTACGAGGCTGAGAGATTATCTAAGGCGAAGTTCTTCTTGTTGGTTCTCGGGCCGATACCGTGCTCCTTTTCTCTTAATCCCTAGAGAGGTTTCAGAGATTATCGACTTGAAGAAGTTCACAGTTATGGAATTCGAATCCAAGGCCGGATTATCGTTGGAGAAGTTCACTTTGTGGTGCTCCTCTTTCCAGCCGTTCTGACGAGTGTGCGAGATTATCAATGGAGAAATTCACAGCAAGATCCATGCCTCTTTCTTAAATGTGGGGTTGAATTTGAGATAATCAAGAGGCAGGTTCTTTTGGTCTGTTTTTTGTGCGTTGAGCATTCCTCGTGTGCGTTTTCCACCTTCTTTTGTCATCTTTTTCTTTTTCACCTTCTGTTTTCTCCCCCTCCTTTTCTCAATTGAACATCCCGCCGAAAGTTTAGATAGTCGGTTGAAGGCTCAAAGGGTTTTTATTCGAAGAAAAAGAATTTGGAGAAGGCCAGAATGAAAAATATTTATATTTGGCCGAGTGAGGAATTTCCTAAGTGCCCTAATCATGTTCCTAACGTTCTAACGCAAGGTGAGTATGAGACCAAGAATCACTAGTTAAGACAATCAATGATTGTGTGACTCGCTCAAGGATAGATCCGGTAAAAAAAAATGCTAGAAATCTCACTCATATAAAGTGGCTTTGTGTCTAGTGGAGTCTACGAAAGAACTGTTAGACACTAGAATGCGACTTAGACTGACAAAATTAAGCAAATACTCAGTTGCATGTCAGGGAAATTTATACGTGACTTAGATCGAGCATTCTAAAGATATCGTCATTCCCCTAATATTATACTTATATGTATAATATTTTTGGATTTTTATTATATTAGAAAATTCTATTAATATAAGATATTTCACGTAAGATATGATTTGTAAAGTATAGGAAACACATAGCATAGAACATGTGAGAGAACACAGGATCACGTAAGCACAAATTACGGAAGGTTCAACATGCCTAATTTTCCGACAAGGAATTGAAACCGTTTTTAATCCAATGCCTTGGTGAAAATATCAGCTAGTTGAGATTCCGTGTTCACAAAATACATGTCAATGGTGCCTTTTTCTACGTGATCTTTGATAAAATGATATCGTATGTCTATGTGTTTTGTGCGTGAGTGGTGAACAGGATTACACGTAACCGCAATGGCACTTTGGCTATCGCTATAATGGGTATATTATTTAGATTGTACCCATAGTCGTGAAGCTGAGTCCGCATCCACAGCATTTTGCGAGCAACAGCTGGCAGCCGCGACGTATTCTGCCTCGGCCGTCAATGTCAAAATGCAGTTCTGCTTCTTTGATGACCAGCAGACTAGCTCTTCCCTAGAAATTGAGCGCCACCGGATGTGCTTTTCCTGTCCATTCAGCAACCTGCATAATCAGCGTCAGTATAGCCAATCAATTTGAAGTTTGTGCCTTTAGGGTACCATGAACCTAAGGTCGAGGTGCCCTTTAGGTAGCGAAGATTCCGCTTGGCCGCGAGCATGTGAGATTCTTTGGGTTCGGCTTGGAAACGGGCACATAGACACGTGGCAAACATGATGTCCGGCCGGCTCGAGGTGAGATAAAGAAGAGAGCCGGTGATGCTGCGATATAATGAAATGTCGACCGCTTTTCCTGTGGAATCGGCATCCAACTTGCAGCTTATGGACATGGGAGTGCTTATAGGCTTTCTCTGATCTTGATGGAATTTCTTCAAGATGTCCTTGATGTATTTAGTCTGACTGATGAATATCCCATCATCGAGCTGCCTAACTTGAAGTCCTAAGAAGAACTGCATCTCTCCCATGTGGCTCATTTCAAATTTGCTCTTCATCAATTCTCCAAATCTCTTGCATAGCCGTGAATCTGTTGATCCGAAGATGATGTCGTTTACATAAACTTGGACGACCATCAAATCTTTGTCTTGCCATTTTATGAAGAGGGTCGTATCGATCGTTCCTCGGATAAATCCAGATTTTACGAGGAAATCGCTCAAGACGTCATACCAAGCACGTGGGGCTTGTTTGAGTCTGTAGAGAGCTTTGTCCAATCGATAGACGTGATCGGGATGTTCGTGATCAACGAAGCCTTCTGGCTGAGCGACGTAGACTTCCTCTTTTAACACGCCATTAAGGAAGGTGGTCTTAACATCCATTTGGTAGACTTTGAAGTCTTAATGAGCCGCATAAGCCATGAAGAGACGAATGGCTTCGATTTGGGCAACAGGAGCATATGTCTCGTCGTAGTCAATTCCTTCCTGTAGGTTATAGCCCTTCGCAACCAGTCTCGCTTTATTCCTAATCACTTCTCCATCTTCATTCTTCTTGTTTTTAAACACCCATTTCGTCCCGATGATTGTTTTCCCATGCGGTCGGGGTACTAAGGTCCACACTTGAAGACGCTCAAATTGGTTGATTTCATCTTGCATTGCTATAACCCAATCTGGGTTTTTTAGTGCGTCTGCTACCTTGGTTGGCTCATTTTGGCTTAAGAAGCAGCTGAAGAGACTGTCGTGATGACGTGTCCGTACTCCACTCGAAGGATCACCAATAATCTGATCAACCGGATGTGCTCGAGTCCACTTTCGCTCATGAGGTAGTGCAGAGCTAGACGCATCGACCATTTGTGGACTAAGATGTAATACCCGTAAAATCTATTTACGGGATTTACAATATAATTAGTGTGAAAATATTTAAGTTATGATTTTATTGGATAATTAAATAAAAAGGTAAGATTATATGAGACTTAGTTGTAACACAGATTAATTGGGGAACAAAAGTATTAATATTTTTAGTACTTTACGTGACTTGTGTGTTATGTGTTTTCCGTGATATTACGTGACTGCATAAGACACGTTTTGTGATTTTATTTGTTTAAATGATTTTTTTTTTTTTGGGAAAGGGTCACTAAATAAATAAATAAAAAAGACACAGATCCGCTCAGAGAGCACAAAACCCACCGGTAACAGGCTACCAGCTCACAACCAAGGAAAAATGAAACATGTCCCTAGGGCAGAGCAAAAATAAGTCCAAACGTAAAAACAAATAACAACCAAACATTTCCAGCCGTATCATCCAACGTCAACGTGAGGATCAGCATCAGCATCATTGTCCGTCGTCTCGAAAGTAGCAAGAACCTCAAACATGTTGTGATAGTGTGTCTCAATAACCTTGCTACCGGATGCATCGTCACTGCTAGGTCTACTCGAACGCTTATCATGTTCGAAGATAGGGGTAGAAGTGCGTTTCTTGCCATCCCCCACAAGGCCATTCATGTTGGCCGCCTCAGTAACAATGACTTTTCCTTTGTCAGCCAAGCGGTTACCTTCTCGACTTGGAGGCGCCACCGTAGTCGGCCTTGTCGGCCGAGGCGCCTGGATGTGAGTGTGTTTCTTGGCCGAGTTCTTAGGTGGTGGTTTCGGCCGGTTGGTAGGGCAAGCCGCGGTACTATGGGCCCAAGAGTCGCATGTCGAGCACTTACGAGGCCGCCACTCGTATTCAACACTAACGGGCACCACACCCGAGGAGCCACCATCCTTAGTTGGGATGTGGACGTTGAACCGCTCAATCAAAGGGTCCGCCAAAGCAACTTCAATGCACACCCTAGCATACTCAAGGCGTTCCTCCCGAGCCGTCACAGCGTCCGCAAATAGAGGCTTTCCAAGCACACTTGCAACGATTCCCAAACCGGCTTGTGTCCAAAATTCCGTTGGGACGTTCCGGAGACGAACCCAAAGCGGAACAGCCGAATGCGGTTTCTTTTCAAACGAAAATCCCGTACGCCACTTCTCGAGAAAGAGAGGCTGTCCCTGTAAGAGCCACGGACCGCCATCCAAAGCCATTGCAGTGGCCTCCTCTGTGCTAAAACGAAACATGAAAAAACCATTAATCGTCGATCTAACCTCGACAAGGTTTTTCCAAATAGACCTGACATAGCGTTCCACATGAGGGAAATACGGTCGCTTCCCAAGGAAATACCCGACAAGCGTGTGCTCCCACCGAGTGACGCCTTGTTGAGCAACTTCCCAAGAGGGCCGAGCCGCCGCTATACCATCGACGACAGTGGGCGCCGTGTAAGAAAGAGGGAGACGAGTCGAGCTAGGTGACCCTCCACGGCTAGTGAGAAGCCGGTTGCTGTTAGCGCCAAGAACAACCTCGGAAAAAGATGGGCCGGGATATGGGGGTCCATGTTGGAGCGCCGCCCCAAGAGGGCTGTGGTGCTGCACTGGTGTGCCAGCGTTCGCCGGCAAAGGTCTAGGGGTAGGCCCATGCACAGTAACGGAGCCATGGCCGACAGAAGCATTCTCTGCAAGCAGACCGAGGGTAGACGAGTCCTCCGGCACAGTGGGATTCGCCTCCATCGTAGCGTCGGCACCAGTCATCAACGTCGGCCCTGTGCCCAGATCCGTCGTCGCCAACTCCATGTCGCGAGTAGAGGAGGCCATAGGAGGCCTAATAGATGAGGCCTTAGAAGGGTTAGTGTTGTTGGCCGGCCCAGTAGAAGTCGGCCCAATAGATGAGGCCTTAGATGGGCTAGTGTTGTTGGCCGGCCCAGTAGAAGTCGGCCCAGGTGGAGAATGGGTCGCCCCAACAACCCCATAGGGCCCAAAGGAGCTCGTCTTGGTCGGCCCATTAAGAAGGGCCCCAAGTGATGATTGGGCCTCAGCCATGGGAACCCTAGGCCCATTAGTTTGGTAGTTAGAAACCCTAGAGGGGCCGGAAAATTGAAGCGCCGTCTCACCAGCCGACGGCTGGTCGGAGTCGTGCTGGGCATCCCCGTGCGGGCCTTGGGCAAAAGGCGGCGGCGGCGGCGTCCCCTGGCGGAGGGGCGGACGGTGATCTTCATAAGCATTTCGCAGCGGTTCGATAGTGGTCGTGCGGCGCTTGCGACGCTGCGGTTTCTTAAGCGGGACCGGCGCGGCCGGTGGGGGGGGCGAAGCCACCATATCGGCAGACCCAAGCAGCGGCGGCGTATTGGCTTTTGACACCGGCGATCCATTCAACGACGGCATAGTGGCCGGTTTCGAGGGCAGCGGGTCATTAGCAACGACCCGAGCGCGCGAGACGTCGGCCTCAAAGGCCGCCATGTCAAACCTATCCGAGGTATACGGAAAAGTCCTACAAAGAAAGGAAAACTCCGGCACAGGTCCCGACGGAAAAACAGAAGCCATGGGAGGCGCCAACAAGGAGAATACGAAAGGTTTTTGGACGGAAAACACACGCCAAGCCTAAAACCCTTCCATCGCCGTCTGAGCCCGGCGAGGGAGGGTGGTCGGACGTTCACACGGCGGCAGTCAAGATGGCGGTGATGACTCTGGTGGCGGATGGTGAAGGATGGTGGTGGTGGAAGGTGGCGGGATGTGAGAGGTGTTAGGGTTTGGAGAGAGAATTCGCTAGAGAGAGAAAGCTAGAGAGAGAAACGTTTATGATTTCATGTTATATGTTAACATGACATGAATAAATTAGGAAATAGACTTTGAATTTAGGGTAGTTATGAATTTTAGGGTTTCATATGAGATAAGAAAGTATATATTGAGTTGTGTAGATTAGTAAATTTCGAAAGATAGAATGTTGTCGAAATAGGAAAACCAAGAGGTGAGCAAATCTCGAAAGAGTTGAGTAAGAACTTCGAAATCTTTGAATCTCAAAGTTCGAAATCCTTAATCTCGAAATCCATGAAGTGGTTCGCTTAATTAATAAACTCGAAGTCTCTAAATATCGAGATCTATAATTTCGAGAGAAAGTGTTCAATCAACAGATTAAACTCGAGAAAGAAGATAACGATTGGGATAAGGTTCGATTTCTTAGCTAGAAAGGAAAACTAAAGCAACAATAGAATAATGCTTATTACATAACCAAGGTAAAGATCGACTAAATGTCGATGTCAATTACCTATTATCACACGCAAAATATAGATAAGGAACAAAGAAGGGAGTTAACATATTTCATTTGAAAACTCTCAAAAACCTAGAGGCAGGGAAGAGACGGGAATTGATATCCATAAGCTAGGAAGAAGGTATAATTCCTTACCTTGATTTTTCGTTTTATTCAGGTCCTAGCATGTTAGAAAGATTAGGGAACATAAAAATTTCATTTATTCAAGTTTATATGAAGCTTTGATTTCTGAAAAATACCTGAATATGTCGAAGTGGGCTGTGTTCTTGGAAAGTAGGGTTTTGATCGAGTTAGAGGAATCAATACCAAAAAGATGTTTTCAAGAAATATGATTTTCAGTTTGATGAATCTCGAAGCTATGTTAGTGTGATAGGAAAGATTTCGAGATCTTCATGAGAAAGAATGTCGAAATCCAGAAACTCGAAATGTCGTACATTGTAAAGTAAGCTCGAGATTTATCCATCATGTCGAGATTCATGTTGAATTTCATGTCCAAATCTTTTATGTTAGCTCGAGATCCATGTTGAAATTCGTGTATTAATTAACCTAAATCTCGAAGTCCATGTCAATGTCGAGATCAAGCTCGAAATTTATAAATACTGTCTAGATTTATTTATGTAGCTCGAACTCCGTGATTAAAACTCGAGATCTATCTTGAATATACAATGTCGAGATCTAATTATCATAGAACTCGAGATCTTTCAATCTATAGTAGTATGAATGTCGAAATCATAGCCCATGTCGAAATCCTAGTCCATCTACATGTTGAGATCAAGTTTAAGAATCATATCATGTTGAAGTCCACTTTAGGGTTCATTTCGAGATTTACAACTAGGCTCATGCCGAGATTCATTTTTTGTCATATGTCTCGAAATCTTTGTTCAAATATTGAAATAAATCTCGAGATCCATCTTTAGATTTTATTTTGAAATCCCACATTATGCTCGAAACATTGTCGAGGTCCTTATGAATCTCGAAATGATAGTTTCAATTAGGTCAAATTTTGGAACTTTAGGGTTTCGAAATTTATAGAAGTCGAAATTAGGGTTTTCTAAATTAAGCCATTTTAGTGGAATTATAATTAGACTAACAAACCCTAATTTTATATGTTTCTATACTTAGCGTTTGAAGGTTAACAATTTACCGTACGATATAGCTAAGGATACCAGGTAAGTGGAAATCACAACTACAACACATAATTTTTGTGTGCATGAAATTATGTGTTATATGCTTTTATGATTTTATGTGACGTGCCTATGTGCTTATATGATTTTATGTGAGTTCTTACATGATTTAATTACATTATATAATGACATGACACGCACACTCATGGCATGAGCATGTGCACGCACGACTAGTATGAGAGTCAGGGAGATAGCGTGTAGCGTGCATGAGTATAAGTTCGCTTGAAAGCGATATGTATATTTGCCGATATGGGCATTTGTGTCGACTCAATGACGAGTCACGGCTCTTCTATGCTACCACGGCGATTCACGAAGCCGAATTACCTGATTCACGAAAGGTAGGGGGAATACCCCGTAGCGGGAGATGCAACCTGGAGGATGCGACTCGAGGGTATGAGCGACACCGAGGGAACCTCGAGTGTTGGCGACCTCGTAGTAAGCTACCAGTGAGAAGCGCCCGCGTGTCAGATCGCATTGGGATGGAAAGGCGCCTTAGGGTTAAATGAAATTTGTTTGCCCGGGTTAGCCTCTCAATGGGAACGCATTGGGATTGAAAGGCACTAGTAGCCTCTCAGTGTGGACCATATTGGGATTGAAAGGCACCATAGGGATAAGCACAAATGGAGTACTCTGGTTTAGCCTCCCAGTGTGTGTACTGCCACTTAATTATACCCTTAGGGGTTTGAGCTCTATATGGTGCATAGTAAGATTGAAAGCCGAAAGGGCCCAAATATGAAATAAAAAGAACGAGAAGGATGAGAGAAGTCAATAGCATTGGCGCAAATGCCTTCGCTATTTAGGTCACGTGCATTGCATGCATGATTTTCACTTACTGAGCTTTATAAGCTCATTCCACGTTTTTATGTGTTGTAGGACCCCGCGATCACGGTACGTGATTATTTTCACGGCGAGGCCAACTTTTGAAGCTTCCGAGGGCTTTTGAGATGGAAGTGTGTGCATGGATGCGACCTGGCGGAGGCCCGTAGATAGTTTTATTTTGACACGCTTGCGCGCTTTCCTATGTTATTAGGACCCAGATGATTTTGTAGGAACCGTTACGATTCCTTTTTATAAAAGGAAAAATTTTATCCGAAATTTCATACGATGTATTTCGTTATTATGACATTAGTAGCGTAGACTAGTTAAGAAATAGTGGTGGAAGGCGGGGCTGCCACAGGTGGTATCAGAGCTTAGGATATAGGTTCTGCAGACTGTCCATGTACACACACTCAAAAGCACGGAAGCGGCCTTGCCTGTAAGTTTTATGTTTTTATGAATTTCTGGTATTACATGATTTATTGATCTTAGGAACGTTAGAATAGAAGAACGATGGGTAGAACAAGAAATGAAAATAGTGCGGCAGATAAAGGTAAAGAACCCGCAGCCTCTACTGATAGTCGGGATGCGACTATCCTTCAGCTCGCGGAACTAGTCCGCCAACAATCTGCCCAGATTCAGCAACTGATCCAGCAACAAAACGCTGGTGGGCAATCAAGCAACGGACCCCCTCAAGCCGACAGAATCGAAATGGTCGGGGAAAGATTTCGCAAACTTAACCCCCCAACTTTCGAAGATGCTGTTGACCCAACCTCGGCTGAGGATTGACTTCGAACCCTAGAAACTATGTTCCAGCATAGCCGTACCCCTGAACCAGAAAAGGTCTTGTGCGCTAGCTACCTCTTAAGGGGAAGCGCAGGTCATTGGTGGGATACCATACTAACTCTCGAAGATCCCTTGACAATGACCTGGGAGCATTTTAAAGAACTTTTTCGAAATAAGTATTTCACTGCTCCCGTCCGTGCTCAGAGGATGAACGAGTTCATCAATCTCCGCCAGGGAACAATGACGGTGGCAGAGTATATTAAGAAATTTGAACAATTGTCCCGATTCGCCACACACATGGTAAGTACAGATGCGTTAAAGATTGAGCGATTTATGGAGGGCTTGAAGCCAGAACTTTACCGTGATGTTGGCATGGCTGGATTCCAAGGGGTTACTTATGCCCAAATGGCGGAACGAGCCCTGATGGCTGAACAAGCTGAAAGCCGAATTGTACGAGCCCGGGAGATTAAGAGGAAATTCGAACAAGGACCCAAGGGGAACGGAAATAATCAGAAGAAACCGTTTGTTCCTCAGAATGTGAAACCTAATTTTCAAAACCGCCCTCGACCACCTCAACAAACAAATCCGAATCAGGGGAGACCCCAACCGAATGCACCCGTATGCCCAAAATGTGCACGACGTCATTTTGGCGTCTGTTTCTCCCAAACTCCACCTGCGTTAAATGTGGCAAGACAGGCCACTACTCCGTAGTATGCCCAGAGAATGCATCTGGAAGTCAGGGAGCAAACCAGGCTAAGCCACTGACGGCCCCCGCTCGAGTATATATGCTTACGGCGGAAGAAGCTGAAAACAACCCATCTGAGATGGAAGGTACCCTTCTAACTGAGTAAACCTCAACATGCATTCTAATGGACCTAAGAGCCACACTATCTCTTGTATCTACCACTTATGTGGTAAGATTCGAGATTTCTTTTAGCCGACTTAGTTGATACTAATTCGGGTGTCGACCTGAATCGTGATCGTAGTAGATAGGCCTTCGAAACAGGAATCCGTACCTGAATCTCTGAAACCTAAGATCCAATAATATCCGGGGTATAATCCTATGCCCCAATCTTTTGATCATCCTGAGAAAATATGTTCGTTCAAGTATCAGAGTAGCGCAATGGAAGCGTGATGGGTACTTAGGATCTTCGATCTCTGTTTAAGTTAGAATTATAGGGATTCTTCTTAGCTCCTTGGAGTAATACAGGTTCCACTAACTGGACCAATCTTCATGTTTACATCACCAGAATTCTATTCCTTTCGATCCTCGAAAATTATTTGAGGTTCCTTGATAACTCCTAGACTGAATTTCTATCACCTAACCAAGCCAGATCAACTCCCTACCAATCGTTACCCTGAATGTTCCAACCGACGGAATTTCGGGGGCGAAATTCTTTTAAGGGGGGAGGATGTAATACCCGTAAAATCTATTTACGGGATTTACAATATAATTAGTGTGAAATATTTAAGTTGAGATTTTATTGGATAATTAAATAAAAAGGTAAGATTATATGAGACTTAGTTGTAACACAGATTAATTGGGGAACAAAAGTATTAATATATTTAGTACTTTACGTGACTTGTGTGTTATGTGTTTTCCGTGATATTACGTGACTGCATAAGACACGTTTTGTGATTTATGTGTTTAAATGATTTCATGTTATATGCTAACATGACATGAATAAATTAGGAAATAGACTTTGAATTTAGGGTAGTTATGAATTTTAGGGTTTCATATGAGATAAGAAAGTATATATTGAGTTGTGTAGATTAGTAAATTTCGAAAGATAGGATGTTGTCGAAATAGGAAAACCACGAGGTGAGCAAATCTCGAAAGAGTTGAGTAAGAACTTCAAAATCTTTGAATCTCAAAGTTCGAAATCCTTAATCTCGAAATCCATGAAGTGGTTCGCTTAATTAATAAACTCGAAGTCTCTAAATATCGAGATCTATAATTTCGAGAGAAAGTGTTCAATCAACAGATAAAACTCGAGAAAGAAGATAACGATTGGGATAAGGTTCGATTTCTTAGCTAGAAAGGAAAACTAAAGCAACATTAGAATAATGATTATTACATAACCAAGGTAAAGATCGACTAAATGTCGATGTCAATTACCTATTATCACACGCAAAATATAGATAAGGAACAAAGAAGGGAGTTACCATACTTCATTTGAAAACTCTCAATAACCTAGAGGCAGGGAAGAGACGAGAATTAATATCCATAAGCTAGGAAGAAGGTATAATTCCTTACCTTGATTTTTCATTTTATTCAGGTCCTAGCATGTTAGAAAGATTAGGGAACATAAAAATTTCATTTATTCAAATTTATATGAAGCTTTGATTTCTGAAAAATACCTGAATATGTCGAAGTGGGCTGTGTTCTTGAAAAGTAGGGTCTTGATCGAGTTAGAGGAATCAATACCAAAAAGATGTTTTCAAGAAATATGATTTTCAGTTTGATGAATCTCGAAGCTATGTTAGTGTGATAGGAAAGATTTCGAGATCTTCATGAGAAAGAATGTCGAAATCCAGAAACTCGAAATGTCGTACATTGTAAAGTAAGCTCGAGATTTATCCATCATATCGAGATTCATGTTGAATTTCATGTCAAAATCTTTTATGTTAGCTCGAGATCCATGTTGAAATTCGTGTATTAATTAACCTAAATCTCGAAGTCCATGTCAATGTCGAGATCAAGCTCGAAATTTATAAATACTGTCGAGATTTATTTATGTAGCTCGAAATCCGTGATTAAAACTCGAGATCTATCTTGAATCTACAATGTCGAGATCTAATTATCATACAACTCGAGATCTTTCAATCTATAGTAGTATGAATGTCGAAATCATAGCCCATGTCGAAATCCTAGTCCATGTACATGTTGAGATCAAGTTTAAGAATCATATCATGTTGAAGTCCACTTTAGGGTTCATTTCGAGATTTACACCTAGACTCGTGCCGAGATTCATTTTTTGTCATATGTCTCGAAATCTTTGTTCAAATATTGAAATAAATCTCGAGATCCATCTTTAGATTTTATTTTGAAATCCCACCATTATGCTCGAAACATTGTCGAGGTCCTTATGAATCTCGAAATGATAGTTTCAATTAGGTCAAATTTCGGAACTTTAGGGTTTCGAAATTTATAGAAGTCGAAATTAGGGTTTTCTAAATTAAGCCATTTTAGTGGAATTATAATTAGACTAACAAACCCTAATTTTATATGTTTCTATACTTAGGGTTTGAAGGTTAACAATTTACCGTACGATATAGCTAAGGATACCAGGTAAGTGGAAATCACAACTACAACACATAATTTTTGTGTGCATGAAATTATGTGTTATATGCTTTTATGATTTTATGTGACGTGTCTATGTGCTTATATGATTTTATGTGAGTTCTTACATGATTTAATTACATTATATGATGAGATGACACGCACACTCATGGCATGAGCATGTGCACGCACGACTAGTATGAGAGTCAGGGAGATTGCGTGTAGCGTGCATGAGTATAAGTTCGCTTGAAAGCGATATGTATATTTGCCGATATGGGCATTTGTGTCGACTCAATGACGAGTCACGGCTCTTCTATGCTACCACGGCGATTCACGAAGCCGGATTACCTGATTCACGAAAGGTAGGGGGAATACCCCGTAGCGGGAGATGCAACCTGGAGGATGCGACTCGAGGGTATGAGCGGCACCGAGGGAACTCGAGTGTTGGCGACCTCGTAGTAAGCTACCAGTGAGAAGCGCCCGCGTGTCAGATCGCATTGGGATGGAAAGGCGCCTTAGGGTTAAACGAAATTTGTGTGCCCGGGTTAGCCTCTCAATGGGAACGCATTGGGATTGAAAGGCACTAGTAGCCTCTCAGTGTGGACCATATTGGGATTGAAAGGCACCATAGGGATAAGCACAAATGGAGTACTCTGGTTTAGCCTCCCAGTGTGTGTACTGCCACTTAATAATACCCTTAGGGGTTTGAGCTCTATATGGTGCATAGTAAGATTGAAAGCCGAAAGGGCCCAAATATGAAATGAAAAGAACGAGAAGGATGAGAGAAGTCAATAGCATTGGCGCAAATGCCTTCGCTATTTAGGTCACGTGCATTGCATGCATGATTTTCACTTACTGAGCTTTATAAGCTCATTCCACGTTTTTATGTGTTGTAGGACCCCGCGATCACGGTACGTGATCATTTTCACGGCGAGGCCAACTTTTGAAGCTTCCGAGGGCTTTTGAGATGGAAGTGTGTGCATGGATGCGACCTGGCGGAGGCCCGTAGATAGTTTTATTTTGACACGCTTGCGCGCTTTCCTATGTTATTAGGACCCAGGATGATTTTGTAGGAACCGTTACGATTCCTTTTTATAAAAGGAAAAATTTTATCCGAAATTTCATACGATGTATTTCGTTATTATGACATTAGTAGCGTAGAATAGTTAAGAAATAGTGGTGGAAGGCGGGGCTGCACTTGAATCGAATGATTCCGATGAGACTTCCTCATTGACTGTTGTAGAATCTTCAGTGATCTGTGGTAATTCTGAATCGGGTGAGGTAGGGCCATTTAAAGAGCTTTGGTACGTCGGCCTCGTCGAGTGGGGGCTCCAATAAAGGTGTTGCAATAATGGTTTCTGGCCGATGTACGGGTTCAAAGAGAGAGTCCAAATCTTCCAACGCAAGTTTCAGTGCTTCTTCAGACGTTGAATCTGGAGTTGTTGCCATCTTCTGTTAGTTTTGTGCCAACACACCAGTGTATACGGGTTCTGAACTGTCGTATTCAGAAGCCATCGGGTTTGGCACGGGTCCTGAATTGAGGTGTGCAGAAGCCATTTCTGCCACTTCGTGGATTGATCGGTTGGACTTGATGTAAACTCGGTACGCCTTTGACGTTGATGAGTACTCGACGAATGTAGCTTCGAATGCTTTAGGGTCGAACTTAGCACGTTGCTCTCTGTCGTTCGCCACAAAGCACTTGCACCCGAAGACCTTAAAGAATGAGATATTGGGTACTCGCTTGTTTATTATTTCGTACGAAGTCTTATCGAAGCGCTTGTGAACCACCGTCCTGTTCTGAGTGCAACAGGCAGTATTTACTGCTTCAGCCCAAAGGAAGTGTGGGAGGCTGGAATGGATCAGCATTGTACGGGCGGCTTCCACTAGAGTCATGTTTCGACCCCGTTCTGTTGAGGCGTCTTAGCGGCTGAAAATTGCTGACTGATGCCAAGTGTCTGATAAAATTCAATGAGATACTTGTTCTTGAACTTAGTGCCGTTGTCTGTTCGGATGACTTGGACGGTTTGTTGCAGCAAATTCTGAGTAGTGTTCACAAAATTGACAATCAAGTCCCCTGTCTCATCTTTGGTTCGGAGGAACTTTGTCCAAGTGTAGCGAGAGAAGTCATCAACAATGACCAGAATGTAATTGCGTCCATTAATACTCTGTGTTTGCATAGGTCCACAGAGGTCTATGTGAAGCAATTCCAGTGGACGGGAAGTAGACGCAATCTGTTTTATTTGCTGAGATGCTCGCTTCATTTTTCCTAATGCGCACGCCGAACATTGATGCTCTTTCTGTAATACTATAGTTGGAAGACCGTTGACCAACTTTTTCGTTGAAAGCCGTTGAAGAGCTTTAATGTTGAGATGAGACATATGTTGATGCCATAAGCTGTTCCTCTGAATTACAGTCTGAGAGATGAGGCAAACAGCTATCGAAGGGCGCACGGATGTCAGGTTGATCATGTAGAGATTTGATTTCCGAAGTCCTTCGACGAGTTCTTTGTTCTGACTGTCCAAAATTCTGCACCGGTCAGCAAGAAAGACCACCTGGAATCCTTTGTCGCAGAATTGGCCTATGCTGAACAAGTTATGGCGGAGACCTTCGACATAAAATGGAATGTTTGTTGTTCGTTTTTCCATGTCGCTTACGAAAAGTCATGTCCCGCCTTTCAATTTTCAGCTTTCCTAGAATGGGGGCATAGTCGTTGTTTCTAAATCTGACTTTTCCATCTAGTTGGTCTTTGTAGTTGCTCAGCAGCTCTTGTATTCCCGTCACGTGTGTGGAGCAACCAGAGTTGAGGTACCACACATGATGGATCTGCAAAAACAATTAGAGCGCTTTAGGTACCCACTTATAAATGGGTCCTCTCAGATTAGCAGATTTAGGAGTTTGTTCAGAAATGGTTGTGCGACATCATAATGTTTGTTGAAGGCGATCCCATGGAAGATCAGCATGATGTTGCGGTTGCATTTGTCAGACCCGGCATGCTTCGGAGAGAGGCATTTGTTGACGATCAGAAAGAGTGTCCGCCAGGGTCCAGGGATGTCTTTTGCCGTGAAGTCAGGGAGGTGAATGGAGTTTTGGGCGTTTGGTTTGTGGCCCATGAATAGAAAGTCTCTGATCAGGTCATCGTTAGAGGGATGAGGATCATACAGTAGTGAGTATGGTAGGTTTAGTAGGGAGCGAAGAATGGTTGGGGTAAAGACGACAATGGTGTTGTCGATTTTAGCGGAGAGGCGAGTTGTTTTTGGGTTATTGGTTGGGTTCTGAAGAGTGGACCAGAATTGTTGTACGTAGACTTTTGGGACACACTCGGTGATATTTAGGGCTATTTTCAGAGGGTAGTTTGCTAGAATTTTGACAATGATAGGATCTGGGCACGAGATGTTGTCAAAGTCTAGTTGGAGGTTGTTGGGTGTTGTCTGTGCCCAGTCCTTTCAAGCATAAATCTCATCAATCTGTCGCACCATTTATATGTCTGTAAGATAAGATCAAAGGATTAGTAGGAACCAACCATTACAGCGCTTGAAAGATAAGAAATGCGAGTCAAAGTTAAATGTTGTAATATGTTAGGACTTAGAGAAATTTTGATAAAATTTTTAATAATGTTCGCCGAGAGGAAGAAAAATTGAAATTGAGTCAATCAATCAGCGACAGTGTAAATCAGTTTCGGCCGAGATTCAATTTGCAATTCAAATCACAGTGTTATTGTGTTTCGGGCAAGAGTGTGTGTAATACCCGCAAAATTTATACGGGATTACTTCAATAATATTCGAAATGTACGGAATTGACTTTCGAACAAGAAACGATTTCTTTTCGAAACGAGCCCAAAGTTTACAATTGGGCCCGAAAAATTTAAAAGGACCAAAAATTTCTTTATGGGCCAAATGAGAAAATAATGGCCCAAAATAAAAGGTTGGGAGTTGGGTCCTTTAATAAAATTTAATAGGGCCAAAAACAAGAAGTGAAAGCCCAAATAAATAAATAATTAAAAAAATAATAGTAATAACAATAATAATAATTTAATTATGACTGGAATAAATTAAGAGAATAATAAAAATAATAAGGTACATCCATGTAAGTTTGGTACAATAAAACAAAATAATATTTCACCTCCATGTGAATTTAATACAATATAATAAAATAAGAAAAATAAAATAATAAAGCCAACTCTACAATCACATGGAGACAAAAATCTACACCTAATGCCTTAGTAAGTGAATCAAACACATCTAATACACCTAATGAGACAAGATCTAATACAACCAATACACCTAATATACATCATAAGGACATAAATGAAATAAGAAAAAAAAAGAATAATGAGGAGGTGGAGAGGAGAACGCGAGGGAGAGGAAAGGAAAGAAGAAGAGAGAAAGGAAAGAAAAAAAAAGAAAGAAAAAGAGAGAAAGAAGAGAAGGAGAAGAGGGAGAAGCTCGCGGACGAGGAGGAGCCCGGGATCGAAACTCTAGGGTCGGGATCACACGTAACAATCTGTTACGTAGCTCTCTATGGATTAAGGTAGGTGAAGATCACCTACATACGTAAACAATATTAGGATTTGTGAATTTTACGTGGTTTGCATGTTATTCATCGAATTCTTCGTGTTTATGTGATAATAATAATTTGCTTGCATGAATTATCGTTGGTTAGCTTAGGGAGCATGAGATTGAGAATTTTTAGAACTATGAATATTTGGAAATAGGGATAGAGGATTTTAGATTAAGAGGATAGAGCAAAAATTGGGGAGAATTAGGGTTTTCTAGGGTTTTCTTTATCCATTTCGGCCAAGAGATTCAGAAATTCATATCTCACAATCTAGACCTCGGATTAAAACTTCCTTTGGATAGAATTAAGATTTGCAAGTCCTTTATCTGTGGTTAAAATTTCAGGTCCATTGGACATCGTTTACTTTGTGATCATTGAGAAATCCGAAACTGTCGCAAAACAGCCGTATAAAATAGTTATTTTTAAAATTTGGGACTTAATCGAAATTTTACAAAATCCAGGGAATCTGTGTTATAAAATTACAAAGAGGGGATATTTTAAAGAAATATGAAGCTTTTATGACAAATTTAAAATTCGGAATAAATAATTGGGGTTCTTTGTGTAATTTTCAAAAATTTGAGTACTAAATTGAAAAGTTTTAAAAATCTAGGGGCTGAGAATGTAAAAATCCGAACGGGGGAGATTTTTAAAGAAATATAAAGCTTTCGGGGCAAATCTGAAATTTTTAAAGATTCGGGGCAGATATGAAACTTAGGAAAATTTTCGGGTCCTAAAAAGTCAATTATGAGATTTTGGGGTTTTAAGTGCAAAATTCAGAAAGATATTTTTAAATTAGAAATTCAAGTGATATTTTGAAAGTTGGACGTTAGAATTTTAAAATATATTAAATTAGGGACCAATTGTGAACTTAGATTCTTAAATTGAAAAGGATTAAATTTGGGAACTCTTAGTGAAATTTCGGGGAGAGTTTCGGTGGTTAAGGTTTCGGGCCGATTAAATCGGAATGCGGGCTTCGGGCCCAAATTATTTGGTGTATGATAGTTTTTGAGATCGGGCCAAGATTATATCTCGAGCCGATATGTTGTTATTTAATATGATGCATTTTATATGTTGCATTCTACTTGCACGACATTTGCATACACATGGTACGAGAAGAGAGAACTGTGCGGAGTCACGGTAATATTGTATAGTGATGTTGAGTGGGGTAGTTTATGACTGATTGATGGTCGTCGAATTGTATGAGTAGTGAGGTTAGGACTAAGGCGCAATATATGATTGAGATGTGGGGAGTGGGCCTCCCGAGCTACTGACCCTTGTGGGGAGTGGGGCCTCCCGAGCTACTGACCCCTGCGCGCGTGTTGCCTTTAGTCCTAAGCCTCGGCCCCTGATGTGATGTGATGAGATGAGTTGAGATGAGATATGAGAAAAGAGTCGAGCGTGCATTTTGTGAGATGTGTCGGGATGGGACTCGAGTGAGAACATTTGCATTCCTGCATATTTTCATCTACTGGGCAAAAGCTCAGGGTTTATGTTTCGTGTTTTTAAATTTGGGCTAGGACTTCTTGAGCTTCGGCCCAATGAATAGAAATGTGTTTGGTTTTGGACCTATGGATTTAGACATTTAACGTATTTGTATTATTATGTTTTAAAAGTTTTAATTAAATGGGCTTTCCGCTGCTTACGCTGCGAAAATCCGCCAAAATACGTATCTAGGAAGTCGGGTCGTTACAGGTGGTATCAGAGCGTTAGGTTATAGGTTCTGTAGACTGTCCATGTACTGCCGCTCAAAAGCCTGGAGGGTCAGCCTACGTCCGTAAGTTTAATACGTAATTTATGATTTTCGTGTATATGCTTTACGTGAATATTTGGGTGATTTTATGTGCTCCTTGATGTGTTCGGAAGTTAGAGATTTCGTTCTTTTACACTTAGATTGGTAGGAGAATCTCGATTAAATTAAGGTAGGGAGAGAATAATAAAAAAAATAATAAAAAAAATAATAAATCGGACTTTTGATAGAATTTGTGGTTGCTTAAAAATTCGGGTAAAAATTCGGGTCAATTTGGAATTCGGCGAAATTTAAATTTTGGGCCTTTTCAAAATTTGGGTTTTTTTTTAATTTGGGCTTGACCGAATTGGACCAAGCTGAAATTCGGAAAGTTAAAATAAATAAACGGCGAAATAAAAGAGAGTCGACCGATATAAAATTTTTAAAAATCGGAACTTGTATACAATTTTAAAAATGAGACGAGGACGTAGAGAAACATGGGTTAATTATAGAAATTTAAGAAGCGAGACGAGAACATAGAGAAACATGATAGAGTCGATGCATAACGATTACATAACTGAAAATCATATTACAATCCGAATACATAAAAAAAAACCTTAGAAGATAAAACATCAACGACGTTCGGGAAGTTCTGCCGGCGTCTTCTTCCAATAGAAAAAGGCGCGGCTTCCCATGACATAACCTTTCACAAATTAAAAGCAACTGCAGTGAGTGGCAACCCACATCACAAAAATGGCGATTGCAGCGAAGAGCAATCTCAAAAGAAGGAATAACTCAAATTTAAGCTTTTCGAGATTTTCCCTCCAAAAAGGTTCCTGAGGAACATCCTCACGATCCGCATTTCCTCCAAGATTATACATTGCAAAAATTAAATGATGTGGTTGGAGAGAATGTGTTGTGGTGCATAGCGTGCATCAAGTACCTATTTAAAGGCGTGAGTGAAGCGAAGGATAAACAGCATTAATTTCGAGTTTTCATTCGAACGCCGTATAAAGATAAACTTCATAAATTTCGAGATCAGATTTTTTTCTTCGAAACGCCGTAATCTTGATTTGAGAGATCATGCGCAGGAAGAACCCCACCCACACTCTCCAAGGATAAGATTCGGTTGGTCGCACGACGCAGGGCAACTCTCCTGAAGAAGTAGGCCGAGCACTGATCCCCATCTTTAAGCCATGCCAACTTAGCCCGTTGAGACAAGGCCGTTTGCTCAACTTCCACTGCCCGGGCGTAAAGTATACGACATTGGCGCTCAAGATCATGAAATAAACACTCCAGTGGATACCGCGCCGCAAAGTCTTGGGCTGTCCCTAGAAATCGCATTGCCTCTGTGACATTTGCCGCCAGATCTCCTTTCACACGCCGCATCTGCTTGAAAACAGGCTTAAGCCGCTTCAGCCTATTCATCAGCACGTACATAGGATGAGCTGAAAACTGTATAAGCTCATCCCAAAGAGAACGTCGATCTTCACATCTGGAATTCCCATAAACGAATGAGACGAAGATCTTCTCACCCGTACCCAACACCTCAGCTTGACAATGCACTGCCTGGCTAGATTTCGCTACAATATTAACCCGAAGCCAAGACGGATCCCAACCCCATATGCGTGTGCCTGGTCCATCCTCATAATCAAAGAACCACTCCCAGCGGGTTCTTAGGCCCGCTGAGAGTCGAGCCGCATTAGCAACAGAAACCCGGGTCTCAATAAGACTAACTAATCGCAACCCCGCCCTCCCAATCCACTCCCCCACCGCCCTTCTGTGGTCTTGCCGATTAAGACCACGGACGTTCCATGATCCCACCCATATTATGAATGGGCCGAATGATGGGCTGCGTTTGCTTTAGGGCCCATAGTAAGAGTCATTGCGATTCTATCATCGTCCTCCAATTCACTTAGTATTGCGAAAGCGTTGTGATCGGACTGTCCAGCATCCGCCTTGCGTCGGGGTAGGGGCGGTTGCTAGACGTACTCGCATCATGAGAGCCATCATGGTTAAGTTGCCCGACGCTCTTCGAGGGCGAAGGAGGTGGTATCGCCCTGGCCTTTCCGTAAGCACCCACTTGTTGCCAATCTGTTTGGACCACCCTTCCTTTAGATCCATCCCTACGACTACGCCTCGGCTGATCTCGTGCATTAGCCGGATCCTTAACCCCCGTAGATGGTGGTTTGTGAGCAGGTGTTGACCGCGGTTGTGGCGTAGGCTGAGCTGCCTGACGCCGCACTTGTCGCTTGGGGCATTGTGTATCCCCATGGGCCCATGTCGCGCACCTAGCACACCGCGTCGGGCGCCATTCATATTCCACCCGAACATGAATTATCCCGGACGAGCCGCCTCCTCCTTTGGCACCTCGATGTGCACTTCATCAATGAATGGCGTGGTAAGCGTCTTCATGATACACACTCGCGCATAGTCTATCCTCTCTCCTTTTGCCGTGATCCCATCGGCTAAAAGCGGACGACCCACTCCACTAGCGACGATCCCCAAGCCGGCTTGACCCATAGTGGAACCTCGACGAGCTCCTTTCGCTCCATCGACATACCCAGTCGCCACTCTTCTAGAAATAATGGCCGGCCTTGCATAAGCCAAGGCCCACCCTCCAACACCGAATTCATAGCTATGGCTGACTCGAAGCGGAACCGAAAAAACCCATTACGGCTCGCCCGGACCTCGACAAATCCAATCCACCTCGCCCGCACAAATTGTTCAACGAAGGGAAAATATGGTTTGCGCCCTAGGAAGTACCCGACCAAGGTGTGGTCCCACCTAGCAAGTCCTTGTCGAGCCACCTCCCATGCCGGGGATACCACCGCAATATTATCGACAGTCGACGTGGGAGACACGTAGTCAAGGGCAAGGCGCTGCTCCCCTTGCACCTTACGTTCCCCTTTGCGCATTGGATTGCGCCTATCAGCTTCCGTGAGCACTTCAGCAAAAGACTTGGCGGGTGGGACACGTGTCTCAGCTCCCGTCTTCTCCATCGTAAGAGTTGGCGCAGCCTCGATCGCCAAAACCCTAGGCCCCGTGACAGCCATGACCTCAACAGGTGGTGTGTCGCGATCGTCCCGAGCATCTATGGCAGACCCCATATCCACACACCGCCTAGCTGTAAGACGTGGCGGTGGTGTATCAGGACGTCCCCACTGTTCCCGCCGCGTTTGATGTTGCAGAATTCCTTTTAGCGGGACCGTTACCCCACCAAACGGGATTTTCGTCACAGCCACTACAGCTGAGGACCGCGTCGACGATCCATCAATCGGGCCGGCCACAGCCGTCTTCGTAACCCTAACAATCGTTCCATCCACCGCCGCAGCGGAAGACGCAGCCGTTGGACCATCAGCCCCGGGGGCTTTGCCGCTAACGCATTGGATTACGTGACCCGAGTCCGACGAAACCCTCGCCGTCTCGCCATCGCCCTCGACAGTTGGCACCCAAACCCTAGCCCCATTCTGATCAGCCCCCGTCCTTGTCGATCGTTCAGCAATGGCGCAGGCGTTCTCCACCGGCCCACTGGATTCCGTCACACGGACAATAGATCTGTCACGATTCACAGTCTGCATCCCTTCAGCGCCGGCAATCTTGTTTTGCAGTGCCCGGAATCGGTCCCCATCGAAACCGGGGCAGCCCCTTGCGCCGTCGGTGCTGGCTGCTCGCGCTCCATCGCCACCGGATCAGCGATCGTCACCAGGGCCCGATCAGGTGGATCGGGTGGATTCCCCGGAGATTGCATATCGCCAAGAAACCCTAGTCGCCACAAAATATCCCAAAAACCTTGCTCCAATCAGTCCCACGTCGACCAGATTGGTGAGGGAGGATGCCAGGATCACCGGCCGGCCAAGAGTGACCGGAGACGACGGCGATCGTACGTCAAACACACGAAGAAAAGCTCGAAAATTGAAAAGCCCGCCTACTGTGTGAAAGTCGCACACACTGAAGGTGTAAAACGAAATTTTTTTTCTTTATCTTAGATTTGATAGTAAGATTGGTGAGCGTGGGAGATATGCCCTTAGAATGAGTGCCATGTGAAGTGGAAGCATTTTTGCTGAAATGATCGTCATGAGGATGGAAAAATACATCATTGTTTACATGACAATATTTTGATTTCTGGGCATAAAATAACGAAACACGATCTGCGACACTACAAGAATTCACTTTTGGTAATGCAAAAGATTTGGAAACATGAGAAGAAAGGTTTGAGACTGGTCTCTTCTTCTTATCAGGGACTGTTGTCTTCTTTGCTGAGCCAGATCGAACCTTCTTCGCTTCCTCAGATCTCACGCCTTTGTCTGTGGGTACATGTGATACAAAGTTAGTGCGAGATAAAGGAATTTTCCTCGTAGTTTGCTTGCATTTATATGTAGAGGATTCTGGAACAGGACGGGAGGTGGAGGGGTAAGCGTCAGGAAAGTTTTCAAGAGTATAAATTTTGCTTAACAAAATAGTTTTCTCTTCTTCGTGGGCTTTCTTTTCTGATTCTAGGAAGGCTGTCAAGGCTCCGATTTTGTGAATAATCTCTGGAATATAGACAGATGAATAAATGGGTTTAGCCTGCTCGTCAGTGCTTTCCTGAATTTCGGGTCCAAATGGTGACATGTAATCATCAGAGAGTGTTATCTCTCTAGTTTTGTAGTTATCATTGAGTTCTGTGTAATCACACACGATTTGGGCCCAATCTTTATTCCTCCGTTTCTGTTCGTCAGATTCAGTCACCTCACTTGATTCTACGAAGGGCCTTAGTTGTTCAGGGCTCAACCCAAAACGTTTAGTGCTGTACAGAGAGAGTACTTTATCTTTTTCTGGGTTAGTGGTGGGTTCAAATCCCAATCCTTGGCGGGGATCATAGAATTCTACATCTTTAGGTTGGCTAAGAAAGGGTTCGTTCAGATTGACCTCCTTTGGTGATAATGTCCTCTAACTCTTTGACTTTCTTGTATAGACGAACACGTTCGTTGGTGATTAGTTCATATTGAGACAATACATTTACTCATTCTTCGCTGTCTTTTAAGTCTCTGCAAATATCGCTAATTTCTTTTTCCTTGCTTTCTATAAGGTCTTCTAAAGTCCTCACTTTAGTTTCAGACAAGGTTAAGGATTCTCGAAGAATAGATATCTCTTCCTGTTGTTTGTTTAATTGGGCATAATTTTTTTAAAAATTGCCTTGGAGTTCTGAGTGATCTTTACGATGCATGGAGAGTTCGGCTATCCTACGTTCAAGTTTGACAAAATCATTTAGAGATGGAGTGTATACCTCCAGGTCGGATGAAGAGACATCCGTCCTGTCTGACCCTGTGGCTGGCCCGTCCTCGTTGGAATCATCATCATTGCTTTTCACCATGAATGCCATTTCATCTTCCTCCTCGTCAGATGTATCCTCCAGCCATTCCTCTTCCTCAGCAACCAAGACAATTCCCGCCTCCTTGCGTTGTGAGAGCTGAAATTTTTTCTGGTAGTATTCAGTATTTTTCTTCTTAGGTCTGAAGCATTCAGAAGCAAAGTGACCCGGTTTGCCACAGTTGATGCACTTCTTTAATACTTCAGATTTCTTAGTTTCAGTCTCTTCAGGGGCAACGAACTTCTATTTCCCGCCCGAGGTTCGTTGTTTGTTGAAGGAATATGATGATTTCTTGGCGCTCATCTTATTGACCGTCTCTAAGATCATAGCCAGTTTCTTTCTGATTGATTCGAGTTCGTCCTCAGATTCTTGTTCAGATTCAGAGTTATCTGAAGTGTTAGATTGTACGGCCTGCTTTCCTTTAGAAGTTCTCGAGCTCCTGTTGCTTGATTTAGAGGACACGAGTGCAATTGGTTCCATGTCGACATTTGTTTTTCCTTCTTTCTTGATTTCTTTGGCATACTGGAGTATTGTGAGAGGTTATCGTGTAAGGAGTGAATGTCCATAGCATCCAGATCTTTGTTCTGTTGCTTAACCAGAACTGCAATCCATCACCACTCATGTTGAAGTGTGGAAAGGAACTTGATGTTGTGTTCGAGATTGGAGCATTGTGAGAGGTTATCGTGTAAGGAGTGAATGTCTACATCTTTGATTTCTATGAAGTTGATGAATCGTTGCTTCCATATGCCGTACTCTCCCCATCTTAGTAGTGGTGCACGGTTGTCAGATCCAATAGCAAGACCGTCCATGTTTTTGTTTGGTAATGATCGTTAACGCGAAATAGATCTGCGAAGTGAAATGGTATGAGAAATAGTCAAGTTTGAATAATTTCTAGTGTTGAGTCAAAGTAAGTATATTCACTTAATGAATTCTGCCGTATTTTAAAATTTGATGATTTTTGTGTAGGGCTTGAGGATCGGACGGTTGGAGTTATGCGAAGTTAAAAGTTTGGTCTACCCAAATTTTAGTGCTTGATCGATTCTAATTTCGGCGATTGATCCTAAATGCTGAGAATCGGGCGATTGAAATTATAAGATTTTAAAATCGGGCAATGAAAATTTCAATTTAGAGTTCTAGAATCGGGCGACAGTATGAATCGTACAATATAGATCCTAAAGGCTTTAATCGGGCGACAGAATGTGAATCGGGCGAAAGAGCGTGAAAAAAAGGTTTGTTTCGGGCGATGGAGCGATTTCAATTTGGAATATTTTGTTTCGATCGATAGAAATGAAGGAGTTTCGGGCGAGTTTGGTCCAAATAAATTTCGTTTCGATTGACTAAAATTGGATGTGGCTTATCGGGTAGTTGAGTGTCGGGCGATACAGTTAAAATGGATTGACAATCGCCGAGAAATGTATCGGGCGAAACTAGTAATTTTGGTACTGTAGCCTTTCGGGCGATTCAAGCGTCGGCCGAAACTGTGAAATTAGCTATCGCCGAAACTCAAATCGATCGAAACGCCTCACGAAACTGTGAAATTAGCTAAGATTCGCCGAAACTCAAATCGATCGAAACTCCTCACAGTGGGTTTCGGTCGAAACCTTCAAATTCGATGGTACTGTTCTATCCGCTACCCGAAAGTAAACCAGATTTTCAGACTCGTTTTTGCTTAAATCCTACTCAAACTTGACGGAAATCGACATGAAAGACCATAAATGTACTCATTATCAGTTTTTTAACGTCTTAAAGGAAAGAAGTCACTAAAAACGATTTGAAAACACCCAAAACAGTGAAAAAAAATCGAAAATGAGTTTCCAAGCAAAAACTTCTTCAAATCACGTCAGAATCGAGCGAAACTGGATTCAAATCGAAGATATTGATCCGCGTTAGGCTCTGATACCACTTGCTTGCCCTTTTATTACCAAACAAGGATCAAAAGAAAGGATTAAATGATTAAACCGTGAAGAACACATTAAGTGTGTGTTAGTGTGTGTATTTCGATGGAAAAGTACAAGGTGGCTTACCTTTTTGATTTCTTTTGATAAACCCTAATTAGGGCAAGTTGGGGCTTTATATATCACGAGTATTTGGTATATTAAAGCCCAGTCCCAAACTTCTACAATATATCATAAGTCATCCCAAACTACAACAACTCGTTAAATAAAAACATATAAGCCCAAGATTACATAAATTGAAGGATGTTACAAAATATTCCTAACACGTTGGGATGCTATATATTTGTTTATAGATATCATTAGGGATGCCCTGCATCAGTGTGTTCTTAGCTATCAGATCTGCTCTTGCTCTTCTTTTCTCAGCTTCATCGTACTCACTAGGTAATTTTTTTTTTGGAAATTTTCACTAAATAAAAACAAGAAGAGTAGTACATGAGATTCGCTCAAGGAGCGAGAACCAACTGGTAACAAGCTACCAGTAGACACCCCACGACACAATCAAGGCCTAAACAAACACCAATCAACCAACAAGTGAAAGGCGACAAAGAGAGCCAAGAAAAAGACAAACAAGCAGATCTCCAAGTCTGTCCCAGCAAGCCACCCGGGCACGCCCCATGGCACACTCATCCAAGAGACGCGCGGGATCAGGGGTCACCCACGTCGTGGCCAGCTTCTTGGCTGCATATATTCGTCGCCTCATGGTTATCCTCTAGGCCAGCGAGAGCCTCAAACATGTTACGGTCCGCGTGGTGGTAAGGCGTCCCAACGCCTCTGGAAGTGGGTGCGTCCGTCGTGCCCGAATGAGTAGAATGGGCATGACTCCTCCTATCAACGCCATTCTTATCGGCCTCCATATGAACTCTACCTTTACCCTTGGTTTTCCAAGCACGCTTTTGTGTCGGCCCCGTAGGAGGCCGTGGCGGCAGTTTGGTAGGTTGCATGGTCGGGACGGCCGTGTGAATCCTAGTCAAGTTGTTGAGCGGGGTCGTGGCCATGCTCTTAAGCGGTTGTCTCGGTCGGGTTTTGGGGCAAGTCGCAGTACTATGGGCCCAAGAGTCACACGACGAGCATTTTTTCGGCCGCCACTCATATTCGACACTAACAGGTACGACACCCGAAGAGCTCCCATCCTTAGTTGGAATGTGGATATTGAATCGCTCGAGCATTTTTTCGGCCGCCACTCATATTCGACACTAACAGGTACGACACCCGAAGATTCCGACACTAAGTTAGGGTTTCCCCGCGAGAGTTCGAATCTCTGGGTGCGATCATACCAGCACTAATGCACCGGATCCCATCAGAACTCCGAAGTTAAGCGTGCTTGGGCGAGAGTAGTACTAGGATGGGTGACCCCCTGGGAAGTCCTCGTGTTGCACCCCCTTTGAAACTCACTAGGTAATTTTATTCGCCTGGTGGGATCGATTGGAGGATTGTTCTAGCTATCACCTTCTTGGGTTATGTAAAAAGTTTTCGGTCCCTCATGAAGTGATTTGAGCAGATCTTCAGCCTGATCTTTAAGTTCGATGAAGTTTAAGAACCGACTTCTCCAAACTTTGTATTCGCCCCTTTTGAGAATTGGAGGACGATTATCATTTCCTAGAGAATAGGCATCCATTTCTTCTTTGAGTTGATGTAGGATCTTCGTTTGTTGTTTTGATGTCTTGAACTGATGTGGTGTGCTTCACAAGTAGCAGTTTAGTTAGTAGCGCTTTTCGTTTGGTTGGTTACTGTTAGTAGTCTGTTACTGGCTTGCATGTGAAGGATCACACCTTCATTCATCTGTTCATTTACCCATTTTTATATATATAAAAGGAAATTACTCCAAAAAAAAGTTTACTTAGTAGCGTTTGATTCTAGAGCAGTTTCGAGAATAATTTTTGATTCAATCTTTAAAGTTTGATCAAAAATTAACTTCTCGAGAAAATTGGTGCTGTTACTGTTTCGTGCGAGAAAGTACGTCAGCGAAAAATGTTTCGAGCGAGATAAATTGCTCAAAATCTTTTGATCGAGAAAAAATTTTGATCGCGAATTTATTTTGAGCGCGGAGAAACAGTATTGTTTAATAAGTTTCTCGCTGGGTCAAAATAAATTCGTTGACTGGAAAAGTTTCTCGGACCCAAATGATTTTCGCTTAATCAAACTGAGAAGTCTGACCGAAAAAGTTTTTCGACAATAAGTTTTACGCGCGCAAAGTCAAGATTGGTCTTTGTCGAAAAAGTTTTTCGCTAAGTAATGCTCGAGAAATTTTTCTACTAAAGTCGTTCTTGATAGAGGGGACTTTAGGTCTGACTTAGTATTCTGATCGAGAAAAATTTTCGCGCAGAGTTTTTCGATCGAGAAATTAATCTGATCGAGGAACCTTGCGAAAAAATTGAAATTATCGTAAAAATTCACAGAATACAGTTAACACAGATTTAAGCTAAAACGATGAATTAGACGATGAAATTGCAGGTAATTGCTCGTAATCAGATGATGAATACGCACGAACACACAATTAAACACGTTGCGAAGCAAACATGTCGAATTTAATCAAAATCAGAACATGTTCAAACTGTTCTTTGCATGAACAGTAACTTCTCAGATTAATCCAAACTGCTAAAATGAAGTTCAAACATCTACGAATCTAATCGCACTCAATGTATATCACTACAATAAGAACAGAAACATCAAATTCAAGCCAATTCAGCACGGGATCAAGCAAATCAGATCGAAAATCAATTTTCGCGCCAAAACTGTTCTTCGCACGGAACAGATTCAGAATAAAATTTTCGATCCGAATTCTAACAATTTTTTATTCAAAACAGAACGAATCTGCTCTGATACCAATTGTTAGGTCCTAGTTTATCAAGTCTATGATCCTAGACATGAATTCTAAGGTTATCGATTAGAATTGAATTGTAACGACCCGTCCCATACCGGGTGTCACTGTAGCATCCGTCCCTACCGGGACCTGTGGGGTTGGGCCCACCACACTCCGACTGATAGACTGGCCCCACTGTATCATCATTTAACATTCCAGCGTGCTTCGTCCTCACTCACACGCACCCTGGGCAAACTTCCCAGGGGGTCACCCATCCCAAGATTTCACCAAGTCAAGCACGCTTAACTTCGGAGTTCTTATGGATGGACTCCCGAAAAGGTAGGTCGACCTTGGTTATATGAGTAGTACTATCAATTCCTTTATACGATTCTCAGTCTGACATGCCCATACATTGTTCTCAGGATCCCCTCTCATTCGGTTGTCGGATCGGTTCGTTCATGTACCCCTTCGCCTAGAAGCCTGCCAGGAGCCGCTCCTTGTCCGTGCACCTCTCTGGCACCGCCGATCACTCCCCGCCCTCATCGGCCCCGGGCATCACATGCCCACCAGCTTCCGTTTGGTTCTTCTCCGAACCAGCACCGTACTGTGATAGGTTGTGCTCTGATACCACCTGTAATGATCGTCCCATACCGGGTGTCACTGTAGCATCCGTCCCTACCGGGACCTGTGGGGTTGGGCCCACCACACTCCGACTGATAGACTGGCCCCACTGTATCACCATTTAACCTTCCAACGTGCTTCGTCCTCGCTCACACGCACCCTGGGCAAACTTCCCAGGAGGTCACCCATCCCAAGATTTTACCAAGTCAAGCACGCTTAACTTCGGAGTTCTTATGGATGGACTCCCGAAAAGGTAGGTCGACTTTGGTGATATGAGTAGTACTATCAATTCCCTTATACGATTCTTAGTCTGACACGCCCATACATTGTCAGTCTCAGGATCCCCTCTCATTCGGGTGTCGGATCGGTTCGTTCATGTACCCCTTCGCCTAGAAGCCTGCCAGGAGCCGCTCCTTGTCCGTGCACCTCTCTGGCACCGCCGATTACTCCCCGCCCTCATCGGCCCCGTGCGTCACATGAATAGAATTGAATTTCGATCGAAAACCTCTTTAGAAGAACACGAGAGAGAATCCTTGTAGTGAGAGAAGGTATTTGCTGTTTCTCTCTCTAAAAATTGAATTGCAAGCCTTTTGGATCAATTTTCTAAAATTTCTCTATTAGCTCAATGTTTGTACATCTATTTATACCAAACATACTTGGTAACTAGTCCTAAATTAAGGACAAATACATGAAACGCCCCAAATTAAAAAGACAGCTAATAAATCAAAGCACAATTAGAAATTATATTCTACATTTGCTCATACCCTCGTGCGAAAGTACAGTTACATGTTTATGGGACCATGTATCTAGGCTAATCTTGATAAATTGCATGTTCTTAATAATTGTTACTTAGATTGATTTATGTACTTACTTGTTAAATCAATTGAAGTGCACTATTTGAGGGGGGCGTTTACTACATTTATGCCTTGAACTCCAAATAATTTTGATGATCTTTCTCTAAGTATTGCAGAAAATTCCAATTTGATTTTCCTTGAACAACGCACTTCAGAGAAGGACTTTACGAATCTTCGCATTTTGGAGCTCAGGACATTGGTATAATAAGTCAAGGGGAGCCGAAATAGGAAAATTGCTTCCAAAAATTAACTCTAATCATCTCGACATCTTTTGCTCTAAGTATTGCAGATTTACAAAATTTGAAGAGGGAGCCAGATGTCACTAATCTGAATTACAGGGAGTTAAATGCTTTTATCTATATATATATAGGGGGAGCAACTATGTGGTTTATTTTTTTCTCAGGGTCAATCTGAAAACTTAAAAAAACTTACTATCGAGAAATTTGCGCGAATTTCGTAATTTTCATTCACAGCTTCTCGAACGTAAATTGATTTGGGACCAAGTGGTAATTTTTGCTTTCATATTGACGAGCGAAAATTAAACAGGAACCAAATGAAAATTCTCGATCGGAATTTGTCGAGCGAAAATTCAATAGTAACCAAAAGAAATTTCTCGATCGTAAGTTTCTTGATCGGCAACGGTAATGGGCCTAGAAATTGTTAAGTATCGAAAACGTCTGATCAGCCCATTTAACGAAATTAATGCTTGCAGTCGAAAATCCCCAAATACACGCAAAACCCTTAATCGCAAAACTCAACAGTCGATAATTTTTTTCTCGCGAAAAACTTTTTCTGCAAAGACGAAAGTCAAAATCTTACATACTTTCACTAATCTTCGTCTTTGCGAGGTAGATTCGACATCCTTTAGGGATTTTTGTGTGTTTGAACTCCGTGTGCATATGTATTATGTGATCTTTCGCATGATTTAGTGTTATATTTTCGTCTATTCAAGATAGGAAACTCGAATGCTAGTTTGCAGTTTTTACGACCGATTTCTGTGAATAATCTGGGTTAAATTCTGCACTAAAGACAGTTTCGGTGTATTCTGATTATTCTAGGAGTGTATTACTTCGACTATCTGCGTTTTTAAAGTTCGACTGAACTGGGTTTTAACGTTTAAAGACGTCGAAGAACTTTCTCGCTCGCAAATAGTGTCAATTGAATTTCAATTGATCTACTGTTTGTAGTGTAAAAGTTTTTCGATTGCTAAACTTTTGACTTAGTCGTTAAGATAGATAACGTAGATCGAAAAATAATTACAATCGAAAAATTGAATTTGGATTTTGTACGAGCGAAAAGATTACTGAGCGGAATAGATAGAATAGATGCAATTTAGTTAAAGCGCAAAACTTACAAACGAAAACATTAATTTCAATTTCAATTTTGTACTCGGTCGTAAATTTTAGCGACGATAAAATTAATTTTCGACGATAAAGTTTCTCGATCGCAAAAGTGCGTAAC
The DNA here is from genome assembly GCA_027422505.1 of Craterostigma plantagineum. Taxonomy (NCBI): domain Eukaryota; kingdom Viridiplantae; phylum Streptophyta; class Magnoliopsida; order Lamiales; family Linderniaceae; genus Craterostigma; species Craterostigma plantagineum. The sequence goes on along the minus strand of JAPQWV010000028.1, from coordinate 3,697,125 downwards.
GATGATTTTAATCGATCGAAAATTTTCTCGGCTAGTCACCTAGTTTCTCGTTGTCAATTTTCTCGATCGTAAAATTTTGCAGCGAAAAACCAATTTAAAATCGAAATACTTTCTCGCTCGACAACTTTCACGACGAAAATTTTATTAACGCGCGGAAAATTTCTCGATGGTAAATTTACACAGAAATTAATTTTCTCGATCGTAAATTTACACGAAAATTTTTCTCGATCGTAAAACTTCTCGGCTACAGTATCACCTCTTAAGTTTTAACACTTAGAAAAATTTCTCTAAGTCTTTTCTACTGTAGCGAAACTTAGTAAATAAAACTTTCGATCGCAAAATTAAACGGAGATTTGATTTGGAAATTTGCACTTAGGAGATTAAATTGAGAATTTCATTTCTCGCAAGGCAAACTTCACTGAGTGAATAGTGGAGTTAAACACTTAGAATTTTTCTCGACTGAACTTACATATGCCTTATACTTAAACGTCGAAAGATTTTAATGTCTTGAATATTCACTTGTCCTATGTGCACGTTATATATTTTAAATCTAAATTTCGACTCAAATTAAATTCTGAACTAATGATTTGCTCTTTCTAATTGTATTCAGATGGATCATTATTCAACATACAACCACATATATGAGAAGGCCATGTACCTCAACATCCACGACACCAATTACCAACTCGACCTGACCACCTTCAGGTGTCCGGACGAGATCATGGTGTCAATACTACAAGGCCATCCCCTATGGCATGCTCTAACGGTAATGGCCTCGGTGCCGCTGGTTTAACTCCAACAGTGTTGGGGTATGATCAAGAGCCTCGTCATGGACGGGACGTACAATTTCACGACGGATTTAGGGACGAGGCACATCTGCATGAACAAGAATGACTTCAGGCTTCTCCTCGACCTCTTGTCAGCCAAAATTACGACCCCCTTCCCACTGATGCGGAGCTGGTGCAAGACTTTCTTCATATGGTATGCCGTCCTCCGTTGACCAAACTAGCTCAAGTTCAGAGCAACGGAATTCTACATCCTTGGAAGACACTTTTTGGCATCACCAACAAGTGTCTATCACCAAAGCACGCCGGCTTTGACAAAGGCAACGGCAACATTCTCCCTATCTTCCACGGAATCGCCTTCTCGCGGAATTACGATTTCGCTCAACTGATCTGGAGTGATCTAGCAGAGCACATCAAATAGAAGGAAAACAAACGCTCAAAGATTGTGCCGTATGCTCGGTGGTTCTCCGTCGTCATTAGACAAAATATGGAGATGTACGAGCAGAACATCCCTCGTCTACCTCCGGGAGGGAATTACCAACCACCACGGCTCAAGTTCTTCCACAACCCGAAGCTAACGGATTTGGATCAGCCATCCATGGCCATTCCGTTCGAGTTGCTGAGGCTTGCAGACCCCTCGGGAGCCAAATACCAAAGATACTGCCGAGAGAATCATCTGACGGAACAGATGATCAGAGGGCCCCCAATAGATTTCGCAGTCAGCCCTCAACAAACAACAGAGCCCTGAGGACACGATGATCGATGCAGTGGCCCAGGAGCTTGAACAGGAGCCTCCAGTCCAAGAAACTTGGCTGCCAGACGTCGATATCACTATGATCGACGAGGTGGCTCTAGAAATGGAAGCTGAAGAACAAAATCAGGAGCTCCAAGTGGAAGTGCCCATACATGTAGGCATGCTCGAAGAGCCTTTGAGGAGGTTCTTCAACAAGAAGCAGAGCCCGAGGCAGAAACTGGGCTAAGCTCACTTCCATCATTGACGGAATAGGCTCGTGAGGACGTTGACCTTGAACCTTCACCTCACACAACCACCTCATCCGAAACAGAGTCCGGTGAGGAGATTCAACTGATTAGACGGACTCCACGAAGACTTAGCATACAACTAGAGTCTCTCTTCACAACCGTCACCACCACATCAGACACGATGAAACTATCATTCAAAGTGCTGAGGACACTTCATCGCTCAATCCTAAGCCACAGCACGATCTTCCCTTGTCTGGTTCGCAGGTTCAAACAAAACCTGCCGCAACACCCATAGAGGAGAATCCTCGTGATTTGCCTCAAGGATTGGGTAGAAGTCTCGAACAGTCACAACCTCAAGTGACTACGAGCCAGCGTGAGGAGCCAGTGTCTGCTCAAGGGTTGTCAACAGGCGACATCTGTCGTCCTGGTCCTTCAACGACGGAGGCGTCCGTCCAGTTCGTGACCGAAGACCGACTTCAGGCAGCTCTCTCAGAAGCTTTACAGTCATTTGAAGAAAAACTTATGGAGAGCGTGCATACGGCCATTGAGACGTCCCGCCAAGATCGTGGAAAAGCACCCGTCTCAGAGCCGTCTTTCTCACGTCTTATCCTCACACCCACTCAACACACACAACCCTTCCCCACCGCCACGCTGATCCTCACACTCAATCTCATAAACCCAGCCACCATACCTATCAGTGACCTCCACTCCATCCTAGTCGCCCGCCTACTAGAGCTGACTACTCGAATGCCGGAAGAAGAAAACCTCTTCCGCCGTCTCGTCGATCGTCCTGGCCCGACCGACACTTGTCGTGGTTAAGGCTCCCGCTCCAAATGCAGACATGACGACCCCGATGATCAAGGACGTCATGAGGGGGAGAGGAGACTTAGGATAATGAGTAGAAGTCAAGGACGAAGCTCGGGCGCGACACAGACAAGCGCTGGAGCCGCTGAAACCTCACAACCTACTACCCAAACAACCACCACGCACCGCACCACTCATACAACCCAAATTGACTCACCAACCTTCCACATAAGGACGCCTCCGCCCACACCAACGACTCTGACAAGTCCTTTGCTTCCGGAAGAAGAAGCAAGTGCCGCAATGCTTGTGGCCCTGGCTCAAACCCAAGCTACTCCCTCAGCTGCTCAAGATCAACCGGGACCGTCAGGACATGGTGTCAACCCACACGAGTTCCTCGACAAGTACATCTTCGAAGGATAGTGGATGACCCATTCCATGCCCGATGAGCATCAGAGACAACGGCTTAAGGACGTTCGACACTTCCTACAACAAGCTACGGTGGACCTCTTGCTGATAGAAGACGAAGAACTTCAGGAAGGGAAAAATCATGAACAAGATCACCCAAGGCTTCCAAAGTTGATGGCACAACAAGCGAGTTCTCCAACTAGACAAATGCCAGGATTCGTTCGGATCAACACGCCATGGGAAAACATCAGGATCGAAATTCCTTTCATTGAAGAGGTTCGAGAACACATGTGGATGTCATCGGACAAGGTCAAGAAGCCGAATGAGTTTGAGCTCAGAGGGATCTCTCACTGGGATCAGCAGAAGAGAATGACGTACCTCTGGATGCTGACCCACCTTGGACAGGATGTGAGAATGGGGATGACTAAGGGACAAGCCAATAGTCATTATAAGAGTCTCTCCCCAATCTGTCAGTTACTCAGTGTCTTCTGTCCTAAAGGAGGACTTCCAACACCTTACTACGCCATCGAGCGAGTAGACAGAACTCGAGAAGAACTAAGCGAGAGCGACCTGCCGTATCTCCCCGCCGAAGAGGTATACAATCTCTACAAGCTGTATGTGGAGAAATACAAAGGTCCTCAAGGCTTCATTAGAAAAGAAGGACTCGAGAGACTCTACCGGTTCATGATGCGACAAGTCAAGTACTTCGCTGCACATGACCTTCAGATGGCTCTGGAGAGCAACATGAAGAAGGTCAACATGACCGCCCCGCTCAACAAGGGACCTGAGATCGAAGGGCTTCCCAGCAACCACGTGCACATCAGTTCAGTCTTAGGCATCTCCTACCACAATCCAATTGCTGAGAAGACCAGGTTGATGCTAAAGACTGAAATCCACAAGTTCCTTGATGGGACGCTCAAGGTCATCAGGAAGAATATAGAGCAAAGGTTGGAAGAAATCAACCGAGAGACGATGCTGAGGATTCATTGGTTAGTGAGAGAACAGCCGCTCCTGATGGAATTACTGGAAGATATCGAGGAGCGCCTGGAGCTGAGGAATATACTCAGAAATTATGAGCATGCGCTGGGCTTGCGCAGATCGTACTATGCCCGACTAGGACAGACAGCACGGAAGAGGAATCAAGCACAAAGGGGAAGAATGTAGAATCCTATTTCTAATTGTGCTTTGATTTATTAGCTATCTTCGTAGATTGGGACATTTATTGTATTTGTCCTTAGTTTAGGACTTACTTGCTATTTATACCAAGTATGTTTGGTATAAATACATGTACTAACATTGTGATTAATAAGAAGATTTAGAAAATTGATCCGAAAGGCTTGCAATTCAATTTCTAGAGAGAGAAACACAAGAAATCTTCTCACACTAGACGAAATTCTCTCTCGAGCTATCAAGAGTAAGTTTTCTATCGTGAGGTAAAGTTGAACAATTCTGATCTCAAACTTATGAATTCGAGCCTAGGATTATAGAGTTGATAAATCGGGACCTAACAAATCCGTTTAAAAAACAATAAGGCTCAAATTTTCACACATGTAATATGGCTTCACTAGTACAGTATCCACCTTTGGCGACCGTTATTATAGGTAATGGGCGACCGTTGGTCGCCGACGCCGAGAGCACCGACGCACATACGTCGGGACATTGGCGTCGGTTGTTATCCGACGCATATACCCTGGCTATTGGCGACCGTTGTCAGCTAACAACGGTCGCCCAAATAAAAAAAATAAAAAAAAGGCATGGGCGACTGTTATTAGCAAACAACAGTCGGCAATAACCAAGGTATGGGCGACTGTTTCGTCACGAGAACAGTCGCTGAAAGTGATAAAAAAATAAAATATAAAAAACGAGCATGGGGGACCGTTGTTAGCTAACAACGGTCGCCGATTCAGGAATTCTTTTTTCATTTCTTTTTAACTTTACTACCCCAAAAACCTGTATAAGCAGCTCGACAATCCAAGAAAAAACAATGTTCCAATGATACACGACACACACGAGAAAGTTCAACTCAATATAACCATCAACCATAAATATCTCAATTGCATAATTACAAAACAACCTAAAGTGTCAAGTGAATTACAAAACGATATGCAAAGTCTTCACTTAAAACGATGTGCTCTCTTGCACATACTTCAATGAAGTGCTTCGCCCACAACTCTCGAACTTCATCATGTGCCGCTTTGACGTAGACGGCGTGTTCTGTAATACCCGTAAGATTAAATACGGGGTTTTCGGTGTGAATTACTATAGTAAGTATTTAATTTAGAAATATTCGTAGTATAATATAAAGTTCATTAAGGTTTTCGTAGGAGTGTAAGCTTCCGTATAAGTATAGTAAGAATAAGAAGTTTTCGTAAAGATCAAACCTATATTCTCGTGGTATGATATAAATCATTAAAGTTTTCGTGGATGTGTAAGTTTTCGTGGAGGACTATTCCTTGAGTTAGGAAGTATTCGTTACATACATAATTATGGGCAAGTTTTCGTGGCATATAGTTACGAAGTATAAGATTTAAAGTTTTCATTGTATAAGGGTTAAGTTTTCGCAATGGCAATATTATATTTTAAGAAGTTTTCGATGCCAACCTACATACATGTATATACATGTATAGTAATGTTGACCCACCTAAGAATTAGAGGTACACGTGTTAACTATATATGTTACTTCTAAGTATGACTAATAACCAATTTCTTAATGGGATGATTTTAATTCAGGCCCCCCATGACCAGTAGCCTGTTACTGGTTTGTGGGTGGGTTGGTCCACCTTTTCACTGTTCTTCTTTCGTTCTTTATTTTCGGAAAATTTACCAAAAAAAAAGATTTTGCAAATAGCATTCAGGCCCCTATCAGAAAATAATATAGTTTTAAGGACCCAATTCAGAATTTTTTTTTTTGGAAAGATTCCCGTGTGTATATATGTAAATGGGTGAATATACATGATGGGTGAGAGTAAACCTCTCACAAGCAACCAGTAACAGACTACTGGATTAACAAAAAAATAAAGCCAATAAACCCAAACCAATAAACTACCACGCTACACGCCAGAGGCGACGTATGGCTGCTCTTTGAAGATCATACTTCGCCGAGATACCACTTAGTCGCATGCAAAACATATCAAGGACGGCAGCCACCAGCCTGTCAGGAGTCGTGATGATCCCTTCCTTCCAGCGCTTGTTGCGTGCCTGCCAAATATGGTAAACCAAAGAAGCCAAGACATGACGATAAGCCGCTGAAATAAGATGGTTGCCTCGCCATTTCTTTGAAGCCCACAAATGCCGTCAGCCCAGTCCCTATAAGGCCATGACCAGCGGATGCGTTGCCTAAGCAGCCGAAGACACTGACGAGAGAACCGACAATCGAAGTACAGGTGTTTAACATAGAATAAAGGATGAGTGACGAAAATACCCTCATAAGAATAGTTATGAAGTGGTATCCAACGCCCATGTTCTGTTATCAAATTGCAACTTAACAGGAAGTGTTACTGATGAACCATGAAGTGGTACGGGTGAACAGTGAAGTGGTATTGTAGACCCATGAAGTGGTACTGGTGAACAATGAAGTGGTAGGGTAGATCCATGAAGTGGTACTAATGAACAGAGAAGTGGTACAACATTTGTAGACCCATGAAGTGGTACTGTTGACCAGAGAAGAACTGGTACAGGAGACCCATGAAGTGGTACTGTTGACACAGAGAATTGGTACAACATTTTGTAGACCCATGAAGTGGTATTGTTGAAAGGAGAAGTGGTACAGAACTCTTATGTGTTTCTTGTGCAAATATTTACCCGATTTCTGCAGAAACACTTAAGAATTCTGCTGTACCACTTCTCCGTTCAACAATACCACTTCATAGGTCTACAAAAATGTTGTACCACTTCTCTGTGTCAAGAGTACCACTTCATGGGTCTCCCGTACCAGTTCTTCTCTGGTCAACAGTACCACTTCATGGGTCTACAAATGTTGTACCACTTCTCTGTTCATCAGTACCATTCATGGATCTACTGTACCACTTCACTTTTCTACAGTACCACTTCATGGGTCTACAGTACCACTTCACTGTTCATCCGTACCACTCCATGGTTCTACAGTACCACTTCATGTACAGTGTATACCACTTCTTCATGGTTGAAGAAGGCGATGGCAATTCTGTGTAATTTTCGCACACAGGGGCACATGCGTCATTTTTCTCAAAATTGGTCCTTAACTCTAAGACCAAACTTCAAATAGATCCTTATTTCATTTTTCAAACGTTATTGGGTCTTAAAATCTAATGAAAATATGTTAAGTGGGCCTGAAATACAATTAACTCTTTCTTAATCCTAGGGTAATTGACCACCAATTGGGAAAAAGGAACCAACCCATGTACACCCTAAGTATATCACGAAAGGTAGAGATTTAATAGTTAAGAAACCCTAAGAAAAAAATAAAGAACAACGAACAATGGAGGAGCTCTCCAACAAAAATTAAGAATTTAACGTCATAAGGAGTTAGAAAGTGATACTTTCCGAAGGTATAATCTCTTGGTCTTTAGTGTTTAATTTATTTTGGTATCAATATGCCATTACATTGCTATATGAAGGCTTTAGAAAATTTCAAAGTTTATAAGGTTTAAGAGTGTTAGGGTTTTCGAATTGCAGATCATGTTCATGAGTAGTTATACGGCTGAAAGATTCATAAGAAATCGGTGATTATAAGGTGTACTATTTTCTAGAATTTGTATACTTTTCTAAGATGATTTTAATAGTAGATTAGTTTGGTGTTCTTGAACGATTTTGAGGGAAGTTCTCGGCACCCTAGGACATATCAAAGTTTTCGACATGTTAATGTTGTTAAGTCCATCAAAGTTTTCGCATAAGACTTGTACACCAAAGTTCAATATAAGCAACAAAGTTTTCGATATAGAAGATAAAGTTTTCGGGGCCTTTATAAAATACATCCAATAAGGTTTTCGGTACTTTTCATATGGGTTTTCGGTATTCATTCAATGGAGTTTTCGATATTAAATACATGAAGTTTCGGCATCATCACAGTTTTCGGCATCACTGGTTATTCCATGAAAGTTTTCGCAATTGGGTCTCAAGTTTTCGGCCTTCAATAGAACTTTCGGCATACCTTTACAAAAAAAAAATAGAAAAAGTTTTCTCTCTCTAAGTTTTCTCTCTAGAATACAAACCCTACCAGCTTAACGATACAAACTCCTCGCCTCCCCTCGCCAGCTCTGACTTTTCACCGGCTGTTTTGGGTGCGGCTTGCTTTCCTCACGGCGCCCCCGCCGCCGGGACCAGACGGCGGCGGACTGGGCTGAGATACCCTTACGAAATCTTTTTATACGTCGTGACCTTTCGTCTTCCTCCCCTGACCTTTCACCTTCTGCGACGAGCTCGACGACGTTTGTACCTGTACTCGTGTGATGGGTTCTACGACGTTCATGTGCGGCTCAATGATGAGCGGATCCTCCTCTACAACGACCCTTACCGATTCTGCGATCCCGTGCGACCTTGAAGCACTGAAACTTGACTACCCGACTTTCGCTGCACGTTTTGATGGGCCACATTTCAACGACCTGATGGGTAGGGTTAATGGCCGCTCTGGGATAGGAAATGATGGCGGCGCACTAGGACAGCACTGCACTGTGCCTACTCGTCAGGACACACGGCGGACTGGTATCACGGTTCCAGGAATATTACGAAATGAACGCAGACCTGAATCTAACAATTTCCGGCGACGACCTGACACCCCCCGCCCCCTAAGACCCATATGGAAGAGAACGACACGGCCGACATGGATGAGACTCCTGAGAACCCTACCAAGAGTAACCCTGGTCAAACTATGGACGATGAAACTGATGGAATATCAGAGGCTGATGTTGCAATCTTAGTTGCGCAATCGATGGGTAACCCCACTATGGAAAGAATCGCCAGGTACCTACGCAAGGACCTGGGTGTGCCGCATACGCCACGACAAAAAGCTGATGAACACCCCGCCATCGTCGTGTTAGAGGATGTGTTGCCACATGAGGCTGTTAACAAGCCTGTGGACTCCAGGAAAGATGACGGAGCTCTGGTGAAGGATGGTGCTATGAGCAATGTCGCGCAGCCAGCAGCTATAGATGCGGTCCATATGACGGCTGGGACTTCTTCTCTGCCAAGTCTTGATCTCCACCCATCAGACTCTCGCGGACCTACGCTGCATGCACCCAGCGAGGGACTGAATCAGGGTAATGAGCGCAGATCCTTTGCGGCAGCTGTTCAGGGTATGCCCCTCTTGCGAAGCGGAAAAGATCGAATGTGGCTGGACTATACCCCGCCGAAGTTAGTGGCGGGAGTGGCGGAAATCCAACCGACCCTGGCTATGGTTGAGAAGGGATGTAAACGTTGGCAACATACTCTTGTGGGGTACTTCTTGGGCAAGAAGCCCTACTTCCCAATTGTCGAGAGGCATTTCCGCTCAGTCTGGGGGGGCGTGGCTGAAGTGCGATCCACATCCAATGGCTTCTTCAAGTTCCGCTTTGAGACGGCGGAGGCTATGCTTGATGTTCTGGAGGGAGGACCTTGGCTCTTAAATGGGCAGCCACTTATCCTTGAAGAATGGGGCCCTGGCATGTCCTTTGCCAAAAAGGAACTTAAGGAGGTTCCTACTTGGGTTCGCTTTCCACACCTCCCGTCGGAGCTATGGACTAAAGAGGGGTTGGGTCTTGTGGCTAGCACTGTCGGCAAGCCTCTATTCCCTGATGCACGCACGATCACTATGGAGAGAATCGACTATGCAAGGGTGTGCATCATGAAGAGAATCGATGAACCCTACCTAGACCACCTCAATATTCGCATGCCCACGTCGAAAGACCAAACTGATGTGATTCGGGTCGAGGTCGAATATGAATGGAGACCCCCACGATGCTCAAACTGCTCTGAGTTAGGGCACGCAAGATCTGCCTGCCCTCGTCTTCCCAGCTCCCCAAAGGCTGATAATGGGCCGAAACGCAGCATGCCCAACAAGTCCACTGCGAAAATGCCATCACGTGGCACTAATGATTGGCGGCAAGCGACCAGAAAAGGAAAGGCTATTTGCTGTAACTCAGCAACCTGCAACCACAGCCACTGCAACTACGGCTGAGACCTCATTGAACCCCTTTGCTATTCTCAGTGACATCTCCGACGATGGAAGTAATCAACCACAGGGCCCTAAAAGCGCAGCCCTATCACTTGTTCCCCAATGATACCAACAGCGGTCTGGAATGTCCGTGGTCTCAACAAGAGAGACCACTGTCACGCGGTGGGTGACCTCATCGGACGCTACGGCTTACATATCATCGGACTACTCGAAACACGGGTCTCTGCTCAGAATGCTGATTCTATTGCCAATGGTATCCGTGATTGGACTTGGTTTTTTGATTACGACGTGGGCCCTGGCAAGCGAATATGGGTTGGATGGGACCATCGTTTCGTCATGGTTACCATCATTGGGGTCTCGCCCCAAACAGTCCACTGCAAGGCCCGCTGCTTGGCCTCCCAAACTGACATTTTTATCACCTTCATGTATGGGCTGAATCGTAGGGAGGAGCGCCGCGATATGTGGGACAATTTGGTCTCCATGTCGCTGAACCGTATCAATGATGCTTGGGTCGTTATGGGAGATTTCAACGCCATTCTCGGCCCGCATGATGCTCGGGGCGGGGCCCCTCAACAATCTGATTATGAGGATATGAGGAGCTGTTTCACACAGTCGGATCTTGTTCCTTTACCTATGACAGGTCAATCTTTCACCTGGTTCAACCAAAGGAGCGGGCACGCGGGAATTTGGCGAAGATTGGATAGGATGGCCGCTAACCCAACTTGGTTCTCTCGTTACGAACATACTCGATATAGAAGCGAGCTCCCTTGCACCTCAGACCACTCGCCCCTCGTCCTTGAAAACCCGGGGACCGTCCGGCCAAAAAACACTTGTTTCCGGTTCGAGAACTTTCTCACTCAGGATCCGGCGTTTCTATCTACGGTGGAGAGTCGTTGAAACTCTCAAGTTGATGGTGTGCCCATGTTTTCTGTTGTCCAAAGACTTAAGATGCTTAAGGGTCCCTTCCGCAACCTTCGGAGGGCTAAAGGTATCTTACATTAAAACGTTGTACAGGCGAAGGAATACCTTAACCTTGCGCAGGAATTCGTTGCGATACACCACTCTGATACCCGTTATCATCAGCTGGAAAAGTTCTGTCGGCTTCTTTACGAAAGGGCCATTGATATGGAATACGCTGCGCTGAGGCAAAGAGCGAAGATAACATGGCTGAAGGACGGTGACCGGTGTACTGCCTTTTTCTTCAAAAAGGTAACCATGCGCCGCGTCGCCAACCGCATTTACTCCATCGAGGACGACGCGGGGAACCTTCATGAGGGGGAAAGTGCCGTTAGCTCCGTGCTCCAACGCTACTATAAAGATTTGCTGGGACGTTCATCACGATCACCCGTATCGCAGCCACCAGACGTCCGAGACTACATATCACGAACCCTCTCCCATGAGGCTGCTTCTGAGATTACCCGTCCGTTTTCAGATACTGAAATAAAGGACGCCTTCTTTTCTATTGCTAACGACAAGGCCCCGGGCCCCGATGGATTTTCTGCGGCTTTTTACAAGGCTGCCTGGGGTACTATAGGGCCGGACATCACCTTCGCCGTGAAGGACTTTTTCAGAACTGGGCGCCTCCTCAAAGAAATCAATAGCACCCTTATCGCACTCATTCCCAAGGTGCCGAACCCCGTGCGACCGGCTGATTTCCGACCCATCTCTTGTTGTAATGTCATCTATAAGGCAATCTCCAAAGTCTTGGCTAACCGACTAAAGCCCCACCTCCCTGCCCTCGTGGACGTCACTCAAACTGCGTTCATCCCGGGAAGAAGAATCAGCGACAACATCCTACTTGCTCAGGAGATGTGCTCGGGCTATCGGAGTATGCAGCTGCCGGCCAGACTTATGGTCAAGGTCGACCTCGCTAAGGCTTATGATAGGATCGAATGGGACTTTATCATTGCTACCTTGACCGCTATGCATTTCCCACCACAGTTCACCCAATGGATCCGAGAGTGCCTCACGACCACTCAGTTCTCGATCAACTTTAATGGCCGAGCCGAGGGCCTCTTCAAAGGATGTCGTGGGCTGCGGCAGGGAGACCCGATCTCCCCGTACATTTTCACATTGGTAATGGAAGTCCTTCACGGTATCCTTGCAAGGAAAATCCAGCTCTCCAACATGTTTACCTACCACTGGCGCTGCGTCGAATCCTCCCTTTTCATGTTGACCTTCGCCGACGATCTCTTACTATTTTGCCATGCCGACACCGAGTCTGCCTCTGTTCTCAGCGAGGGACTGGGCCACTTTGAGGAGCTCTCTGGGCTCCGTGCAAACCCTGCTAAGAGCCAAATTTTCCTCTCTAAACGGGCAGCGGGACTCAGCCAGGCCATATCGGGGATTACGGGGTTCATGGAGGGCAGTCTACCTTTCATATACATTGGGATCCCGTTGATTGCGGGTCGGCTTACTATCGGGGACTGTCAGCCGCTTCTTGAAAGAATTGATAGGCGTCTTGGATCATGGCTCAATCTATCGCTCTCGTACGCCGGCCGAGTTCAATTGGTTAAATCTGTGCTCCTTGCGTTCCACTCTTATTGGTCTAACGTTTTTCTGGTTCCCAAAGGCGTCATCCGGGAAATCGAAAAGCGGTTACGTAAATTCCTGTGGGCGGGATCCCCAGCTAAGGTCGCATGGGCCGACGTGTGTCTCCCTATCGCTGAAGGTGGCCTCGCTATCCGGCCTATTGACATTGATAATAAAGTTCTTTTGCTGAAGCATCTCTGGTCCGTGATTACCCGTGATCCAAACTCAGTTTGGGTCAACTGGCTTTGGAGCACCCGGCTTTCTACTCGCTCGTTTTGGACCATTAACGCTACTTCGCAAACAGCTTGGAGCTGGAAGAAACTTCTACGTCTCCGCTTGCTTTTCAGGTCTCTCATCGAGTTCCGTATTGGGGATGGGCAAACCATCCGCCTTTGGCATGATCCTTGGCTCGGGGAAACACCTCTCATCGAACGTTTCCCCCGGGGGCCTATCGCTATGGGACTGCCGCACGATGCTCGCTTAAGCTCTGTTATTGGCCAAAATGGGTGGGAGTGGCCTGCCCAAACCACGACGGAATATCTGGATATGGCCGATCGTCTCCCGTAGGTCCACCCGAACGATCGCGACTCATTTCGCTGGAAAGGGGCTGCCGATGGTCATTACACTGCTCGCGTCGTGAAGGAGGTGCTTAGGCCACGTCGCCCGCCTGTCCACTTGGCTGACCTTTTTGGGGGTATTTTGTGCATTCCTCGGCACGATATCATCCTCTGGCTTGCCATCCGTGAGCGTCTTGCCACGAGGGATAACGCTTGGATTGCCACTCGTGCGAACTCTACGGCTTGCCTCTTGTGCGATACTGACGGGCTCGAAACTGCTAACCACCTGTTTTTCGATTGTACTTTCTCTAAGCAGTGCTGCCGCTTGCTCCATCAGAAGATGAGGTTCGCTTGGCCTTATCGGGACTGGAAAACTGGAATCCGGTGGGCTGCTGCTAAATGGAAGGGCAACCACCTTCTTAACCAGGCGTATCGCCACCTTCTTTCATCGCTTGTGTACCACATCTGGGCTGAGAGGAACCGCAGATGGCATGACAGCACCCGGCGCTCTCCTGAGGCTGTCGTCGATCAGATTCTGGGCTTGGTACGGCTGCACCTTTCGGCGTTGCCCGCTAAGTACGAGCTTCAGTACCAGGGGCTGCGACGTCTTTGGCACATCGCTTGGTAGTGCTGCGCGCGCGGTCGGCGGTCGGCGGTCGGGGGCCTTATGCTGCGAACCTGGCGCGCGGTCTTTTGCTTTCGTCCGTTTTGGTGTGGGTCTTTCGGTTTTGCTTTGGTTTCCGCTTGTGTTGTTTCGTGTGGTGCGGTTTGTTAATACACAGCCGCGGATGTAATTTCGACCTTTTGTTTTAATGACCTTTTTCCAAAAAAAAATAGAACTTTCGGCATAGGCATAAGTTTTCGACAATTATTAATATTTGGATATTTTTAGGGTTATTGGATTTCTAGGTTTTTTTCACTATTTTAGGGTTTTTGGTATTTTAGGTTTTGGGAGCCTCGAAACTTATGCAATTTAGCAAGTATACTAATATGATAATACTTTATTGTCCAGAGGTTCGACCCGTTAGGAAACTTATCAGATTTTTTGACTGATTGTGATTGGAGGACATGTAGGTGAATGATTCATCTACGACACGTAAATGCTTACCTGCTACTATGTGATTATGTTATTCGATGATTTACGTGTTTTACGTATGTTTCATGTGGCATCATGTTTTCATATATTATCACGGGTATGCATGGCATAGTCACGACATTGTGAGGAATGATGACCACATTGGTGGTGACACATTAAGGTGTCGATTGAGCGGGGTAGAGTGTGCCGATTGTGGCAGTCAGACTCGTAGTGGAGTTGAGGTTAGACTCGTGGGGCACCCGATGGGAGACCGACGTGAACGATCTGTCTACTCGAGCGTGAGCGACCCGAGGTGCAAACCGTCGGATGAGTTGTGTAGCGGAAGGGTGACCTGATAGGAGGACGTTGACGTGATTGATCAGCGCACTGCGGCGTGGGCACCGCTAGTCTGGCGTTAGCGACCAGATGATATATTTTATTTTATTGCGCGCGAGGTGCCTAGTCCAGCCTAGGGCCCTGATATTGATACAATAGAAATGCGGGACTGAGCGTGCATTATATATCATGTTGTGAGAATTGGGATTGGGAATGAGTGCACGCTGCATTGCATGTTCACCTACTCGGCAATAGCTCAGTCTTTTACGTGTTTTTGGTATGCACGAGCCCGACGTCGATGAACGTCAAGGCTAGGTTAGCGGCTGGTGGCGGTGACTGCACGGGCTTTTGAGGGCGAGAGCGGTACATGGATGCGGTGGAGTGGCGTAGTGGGTTAGAATATTTTTGGGGCTTCAGCCCATGTATAGAGATCGTTTTGTAAAATTACGCTTTATGACATGTAAAGTATTTTAGTTAAAAAGTTTTTGGTAGACGGGCCTTCCGCGGCTTACGTTGCGGAAATCCGCCACTAATAGTAATTAGAAAATGAGGGTCGCTACATGTTCCAATACCTAAAACAATTACTCGATTCGTAAGAGTTATAACTGAAGATATTTGATGATCGATGCTCTAAATTTGTCATACCTTTGTCTTTGCCGCTGGTAGCCGACGTCTCTCACAATGTGGTACATGTAGCGCATGACGAAGTTTCCACATAGTTGACTATCACCCGGTTGGCGTGGGCACTAAGTTTAAACAAAGATCATATTATATATTTACCTATTATCGTTATAATTTCAATAGAAATCGCTCTAAAGAAATGCGAATCTTGCATGCTTTCCAAGTAGTAGAGGAAGACATTGACGCTCCAAACATTGTCGAGACCTTTAATGCACTGAAATTCAAAAGAATATAATTAGAAGCATCATATAAAATAAAAGTATACATACTTTTTTTTGTATTGCACTTACTTGTTCACTTGATCACTAATTCCAATCTTTCTGATCCTCACCTTAGGTGCCAACGGGTCGAAAACATATACAGTGTTGGCGCCATAATCGATGACCAGCAGTATCCAATGATCATTATAAATAAAACAAAAAAACTATGTAAGAGAATAACTTTTAATATAAAATAATAAAACAAATCTTATACTTTCCCTTCACAGTAAGGCGCGAAGAAGTATGTACATGCTTTATACGAATTTTTTTGAAAACCATAGTCATGTACTCAATTTCCGTCGGGTCTTTTGTCATTAGGCTTAACCGATTAGGGTTGAAGCACACAATCTCCGATGCCAGTTCCGGACGAAGATAACTACAATGAACGATAGTCAATAACATTAAATTTAAAGTTAAAAGCAATGAACCTACATCAAGAAAAGTTGAATGATGCTGGAATCCAAACTCTCGCCCTTAAATAAGTGACTAATATCCGTGACATCGATGCCGGCATCTAATGACTCTCCTCCCGGATTGTTGTAAACATCTCTCATAGAGAATACAAAAGAGCGCTCAATCCGAGAGGAGATGACATCAAATAGATACCGACAACACTTGCCTAGACCCGCAACCACTCTCTCTCTTCTATGTTAGGGAGTGTGCCCTCGGAATGCCATACGAGGACTAGGAATAGTATAGGGCGCACAATGATGTATAGGTCGATAGACAGTTTTATTGTATATACTGTCAAAATAAAGTAGTGAATATTATTTTCATTATAATAATGGCATTATTATTCATTTATCGAATTTAAAGTCTGCTTGGCATCTGGCGGTGCGATAAATAAATAACACCCAAATGTTTGAGTTGGACGTCTGATTCTCGTGGGGATGAGGGAGGAGACACCGGACGGTCCTTAATCTCAGTATTAAATAAAAGTCCGTAAGTCTTAGGATTCTAGGAGGGTGACTAGATATCCGGATATGACTTATTCATTGACGACCACATAGTATCGGTAGTGTCACCGATTACCTGAGAGGTTGTGGGTCGTGATGGAGATATTGGTGATCGGAGAGATCGCGTATTCGGACATTTGGCTCCTATTCGTCTCAATCACATGACTAGGATGTTGTCAATGATTGAACGAATGACTATAGCAGCCTCAGACCGATAGGGTCACTGACGGATTTGCTTTCGTAATTTAGGTTTGTCACTAGTTGGCTAGGCCTCAATGGGACACGGGCCAGCAGCGAAACGCAACCGACTTTGCGGAGGTGATTGCTTGGCTTTGACTGCTATCGGGATTCACTGCCTATATTCGTATAGGTTAACGTCCTATGAGGTAATCGGAGAACGACGATTATAAAGCCTTTGGGCGAAGCTTGGAAAGCTCGCTCATATTAGATACGGAGCGGAGTTTAAAAAATCGGTTGGGTCTCGATTATAACATAGAGTTAGGTCAGTGAGTTTGACATTTACATGGCTCTCACCTAATCGGGACGCGAGTGAAAGGCGTAAGAGGTATTTAAACGTATACACTATAGTAGGTTCGCCCGAATTTCGATTAGATCAAAATTTGTTCTCAACTGGGATCTGTCCGGTACCGCGGGATTGGCTAGGCGAATACCGGGCCTCGCGGATTCCTCTCGTGCCAGTTGAGACGGACCTAGAGAGTCGCGCTTAAAAATAGTAATGAACTCGAACGAAACGGCAGGCTTTTCTTAGACTTTGAGGAACTCTGCTACTTTAGTTATGGCTATCTCTTTCGGCCCTAGGTCCCCCCTCCCTATCATATGGTGCCCATCTGTCAGCTATGCTTTGGAACCACACCCTTTGATTCCGCATTCGCATCTCTTTAGGCAAGAACAGGGTCTCTCATCACTATCCTTTCAGGGAAGGTAGCAGTAGTCATTGGACGATCTACTACTCTTTCTGAGCCTATTCCAAGAAAGCCCGGTTCCTTACTCTTGCTTTCTACTACCTCTTACGGAGCAGGAAAATTCACTAATTGAGTAGACTCTTTCTTCCGCGCTTGGTTCGATGGCGATTGCATGCGGGAAGACTGGATTGATGCCCTAATTCGCTTCACCTACGTACGAGATGCTGACGACTTACTATTCAGATGGTTTTTTTGGATATAGCATTGTGTGACTTACCGAAGCAGAGGAGTCGGTAATCCATGGAAGTAGTCAAGTTTGGAGGAGAGCAAGAAATCAAAAATTTACAACATCGATCATATAGTAAGTGTGCCGCGAGTCAGAAACCCTGATCTGTGCACTGATCCTTCTATAGTTTGAAGACAAGATCGCAAGGGAATCACTAGTTCCATGCCGGCAAGCCGAATCCGATTTTGATGAAAAAGAAACCTCCTTCGAGGAGTAAGCATGAACTTTAAGAGAGCCCCCCATCTCAGAAGAAGTCTCCTCCCACGGGCACATGACTATGAAAAAGAGAGAGCGCTATGCACCTTGCTTGATACCCTTTGCTAGCTTACAGCCCAAGTGTTGTAGGCGCATTCAACTTATTATAATATATAATTATGGGATGCTTCATGAGTGCCCTAATAAAGAAAGAAGAGGCCATTGGAATCGATAGCAAGAGACCACAGAGCAGGCAAAGCACGCATCCACAGGTGAGACGGGGAACCTATAGAAGGAGCGCGCTGATAAATTAAGGTTGAGAGCATCCAAAAACCAAAACAAAGGGTTTTCCCTGCGAAAAGTCATTCACATCAGTACTTCGCAGGGAAAACTAGATGAGTAAGACTCTTTATTGAAAACAATCCCATGAGCATGTAACCAGATGTGTGGGGGGGTACAGTGAGGGTCGGAATTTTCCCGTGGTAGAACTGTCCTAAGGCAGTGGTAGAGCCAGAAAGCTAGTATCAAAATGAAATGAGACAGGATTGACTTTTTTTTTTTAGTAAAGATGACAAAGACAGTTCATGTTGACTCACTGAAAGGCAGTGTTTTAATAGAATATGGAAAGGTTCTGGCGCATCAACTGGAAAGGAAGTAGCTTGTGCTTGGCGTGCTCTAAGCTCCGAAGCTGATGTTCGATTGAATTAACCTCAACAACTCGTGAAAGCAGTTTAACTAATGGCCGAAGTCAAGTCCTTCTTCGCGCACAGCCAGACCTTCTGCTCGATTGTTTGTTGCGGGAAGAAGGCTGGAATCTGTCTCTCCCTAGCCCTAGGATAGAATGTGATCTCTTTCTCTCCACTCCCCCTCCCTTCCGTCCTGTCAGATAATATCCCTGACTTTGACATAGAAGGGAATCTCAACCATGTACACAAGAGCAGAGCGAAGTACGAGGGTCGATGCAATTTAAGCGTGAGCTCAAGCAGAGCAGTTTAACGAAAGTACTCCTACACAACCAATAGCAGGAATCCCACTAACTAGTCAATTTTAATACACGGGGAATACTGTTACGGGCACTAGGCTGGCAGGAAGGCAAGATGAATCTACCAAGCAAGTCAATACTCTATCTATACCAATTGATTATGAACTTTTTTTTTTTGGGAATGTTCACTAAACAGAAAAAAAGCAGTACATGGTGTTCGCTCAAGGAGCACAAACCAACTGGTAACAGGCTACCAGCTTACTCACAAACACAAGCACAAGCAAAGCCACAGAAATCAACCAACACAAAAAACCAAAAGGAGCAACGAAAGCAGTCTCAGTAAATACATATGTTTGATTAAACCATTCAACATTTTGATCCTAGTCTTGACTTGATTCACGGCCTATCTTTAGTAAAAGGAATGTGCAGCTCACGTACCTGTAGGCTTCAAAAAAAAATATAGCAGTTGTAGCTGTTCTGTGTGGAGCACGATCGGCATAAGGACTTCGGTTTACGGAACGTAGCTAAAGGTGCTGTCTTAAATAGAATTTCTTCTTTTCTGATAGCAGCTACTCTAAGTAATTAAGCAATTTCCTGAGTTGATTGAGTACCGGTAGCCACTGAGCCAAGCCAATGACCCAAGGGTGGTGAAAGCGTAAGCGAAAGGGATAGAGGCTGGCATGATATAAAAGAATGGCTGTGAGGAAGGTTCGATGTAATTGAAGCTCAGG
Organism: Craterostigma plantagineum; assembly: GCA_027422505.1. NCBI lineage: Eukaryota > Viridiplantae > Streptophyta > Magnoliopsida > Lamiales > Linderniaceae > Craterostigma > Craterostigma plantagineum. The sequence goes on along the minus strand of JAPQWV010000028.1, from coordinate 3,677,510 downwards.
CAACATGGAGAAGTGGGAATTAGTAACCCGGGGTGGGTATGGGTGTTATGCCTGGAAGGCAGTCTTTCATAGGGCTTTCGAACGAAGTAGATAAGACTGTGTTTGCTTCTTATTATATAAGAAGTAGTTGCAATCAGTTCTTTCCTCTATTGCCAATCCCCAGTCATTCATGAAGCTACTCGACAAAGTAGCTAGGCGAAAACGAGTGAACAACAACAAAGCCGCTCTTAGAGCACGCTTTGTTGTTGTTTTCCTCCATATTTTTCATAAAGTTTGTATACTTATAGATAAGGAAAAACGCATATATCATAATAAAAATTATGAAAATAAGCATGCCTATAAGGAACGAGAAATTTTCCTCTAAGAGGGTCGGAATGCTTTTCCTTGTTCTCTACGCCGTGCTCATGATCAACAAGTATACTTCCTTTATTAAAAAAGTAGAGGAAAACAACTTGAAAGTTTGCGAAAAGAGCGGCTTTCTTGTTGTTCACTCATTTTCATATAGTTGGATGCATGGAGTTCGCCTAGAGCCCCATGTTATCAACAAAAAAAAGGAAAATGATTTGAAGGAGGGGTTTAAGGTTGTACTTTCTTTATTGAAAAAGGTACAGCTTTTGCATTAAATATATGGAAAATAGTAGTCGAATTGATCTATCAAGTCATGAAGACGAGGCCCCAACCCACATCAGGGGTGTTGGGGGAAAGAAGAGTGGGTATGCGGGCTTCTTTCAGAAATTATCTAAGATATTCAACTATTAACGAGATGATATTCCTAAGAAGAATGAACGAACAACTCAACAGACCACCCATTCAGACCACCAGAGGGTATAGAGCACCTGAAATAAGGGCAATAGAAATGCTTAGGAATGCACCAATTGTAAGGTTTCGCTTCTCCTACTATATACTAAGTTGTTGCATATGTGAAAAAAGAACGCCTCACTTCTCTTACTTTCGGTACTTATCTTCAATCATAAGATGGTCACCCGCCCTAGAGCAAGATCGACTAAGGGAAAGAACCCCCGCTTATTGGAGCTTTGAGTAAAGAATCTTATCTGAGGAATGCCCGCAGCTTTCTCTTGCTTGGCAGAGGAATGGAAGCTGTTGGAGAGAAAGAAGTGAGGCCCTGATCTGTCCTAAAGAGAAAGAAATAAATTACCTTTCTACGTCCAATTTCATTACAGGACTATCTCTTTCCCCTCCTAGAGAACCTGGTGTTAAGCATAACGCTAGTGACGGAAGAAAGGCGAGGCGCAGCTAGGCCTAGATCTGACCTTTCGAAGGAGATCATAACGGCTCTGTCTTAGTTGACTTTCTAGTTGGACTGCTTAGCTGCCGGGTGGTTAGGCACTCGGAACAGACGTAGTCCCAGCTCCCCGCTCAATTAACAGCTGCTTTTCTGAACACTTTCTATGATCGTAGCTTATTGAATCACCCAAGCTGGTTGAGTGATAGTGAACTTATATCTTATAGACCACCCAGCCTTTAGGACGTAGACCTAAGAGAAGCCTATCTCTTAAGGCGGAGTCTTTCCCTTTAGTAGCGCGTGATAATACGCAGGCGTAGAAGCAGTAGACCTGATCTTGGGTTGGGTAGAGATTCATTTCTTTAACCCTATGGTCGAGTGTATTATATAACCAACTAGTCGAGCGTTTTCAAACCTCTCTCTTACTGAATAATCAATCTGACTGAATGAGGAAGAGCTCTTTATGTGGTCTCACTTTACCTTACCACCATCTGAAATGCGTGAAACTTCGATTGGTGGAAGCCAGTCTATGAAGATTATCCCTTTTCTTACGTGCAATTCCCCTCTTTCGGTAAGCATCCAGTATTTCAGCAAATGAACATTTCTCTAAGCTGCTTCAAGGATCCAACGAATAGCTAAGGTTTGTTGACGATCCCTGGCTACAATCCCAGGGACATCATAAATAGTACCATCGACTCCTACTTTTTCCACTTCGCATATGGGCTTTATATTCTCTACGGCGTCAACCATAAGTTTGATTACATCGCGTTCAGTTTGAGCTGGGCGATGAAAAGTTTGATAAACAATAGCACGAACTCTCGTTCTTTTACCTTCTTTCATGCGAAAGTTGACCAACTTCTTGATCAATTGTTTATTGTCGGATAAATGTATAGAATCTTTCTGACCTTTAAAGTCCTATGTTTAGACCGGGAAGCTAGGAGGTTTCTCGGAAAGCTTTGAGCCTATTAGAGTAGAGTAGAGATCCTTGACTTCTTGATCCTTAGTGCTTATCGCTAAAGATGAGAAAGAAGCATATAAGGGGCAGCCTGATGAATAGCTCAAGCCTTTCGTGTTGAGACGCTAAAGCAAACAAAGGCAAAGTAAAAGCAAAACGTTAGATCAAGAGATTGCTTCCGAGGCATCGCATCTTTTCTCTAGGCCCAGATCCTTTTGTTGTTTTCGATAGTCTGTAGATAGTGCCTGAAACACCAGTATGAAAGGTTCCCCCGAAAAGGAGACCTGAGAAATAACATAAATAATGGCAATATGGAAAGCTCACACTAAAAACGAGGTCTTTCGACTTACTTGGTGGCTCTTCCACGGGTCAAAGCGGGATGATCGTTCTACCGCCTTGAGGTTTTGAATGAGGGGCCTTTACACTTATAAGTTCGCTTCAACTCAAAAAGGGACGGAAAGCTTCGGGCTGAGAGATGAGAATAAGTGCCACGGCTCGAGTTGCAAGCATAGACTCAGGAGGTGCTGTCCTGGGCTATCCAACAGATTGGACCAGGATTTGCTGGTTCGAGATGAGAAACTGAACCTTGGTCCAGTTAGTCCTGACGCGTTTCCGAAAGTGGCTGCGGGATCAAGGCCTGGGAGAGCTCTCTTCGCTACGATCTTTCGGAAATCTTTCTTATTCACCATTTCAGTTCTTTGTAATTCATGTTTAAATCTGGCATAAATGGGAGTGGTTCGATACACAAACCTAATCGATGACCAGCAGTATCCAATGATCACTATAAATAAAACAAAAAAACTATGTAAGAGAATAACTTTTAATATAAAATAATAAAACAAATCTTATACTTTCCCTTCACAGTAAGGCGCGAAGAAGTATGTACATGCTTTATACGAATTTTTTTGAAAACCATAGTCATGTACTCAATTTCCGTCGGGTCTTTTGTCATTAGGCTTAACCGATTAGGGTTGAAGCACACAATCTCCGATGCCAGTTCCGGACGAAGATAACTACAATGAACGATAGTCAATAACATTAAATTTAAAGTTAAAAGCAATGAACCTACATCAAGAAAAGTTGAATGATGCTGGAATCCAAACTCTCGCCCTTAAATAAGTGACTAATATCCGTGACGTCGATGCCGGCATCTAATGACTCTCCTCCCGGATTGTTGTAAACATCTCTCATAGAGAATACAAAAGAGCGCTCAATCCGAGAGGAGATGACATCAAATAGATACCGACAACACTTGCCTAGACCCGCAACCACTCTCTCTCTTCTATGTTAGGGAGTGTGTCCTCGGAATGCCATACGAGGACTAGGAATAGTATAGGGCGCACAATGATGTATAGGTCGATAGACAGTTTTATTGTATATACTGTCAAAATAAAGTAGTGAATATTATTTTCATTAGAACGTTGCTCAACTTCGGGAAATCGGAAGAAGTCGGATTACACCTCCAGTGTGTGCGATTTTCACACAGTAGCGCGATTACACCTTCAGTGTGTGCGATTTTCACACAGTTGGCGATTTTTTCAAATTTTCGAGGGTTTCCAACGCGGTTTCAGCACCGATCGTCGTCGTTTCCGGTCCTTCTTGACTGGCCGACGATCATCTGTGGTTCTTGGACTGGGTGCTGCGTTGGCGGAGGATGTTTCGCCTCGGGTTTTGGCGATGGTGGAGACGGAAAGGAACGACATCCGGTTGACACGGCAGCGACGGGCAATGTGCCGATGCCAGCCATGCCTGATTTGGATGCTCTTGCCGCGGCATATCCTGATTTCGCGAGTTGCTTTGATGGTGCACGGTTTCGTTCTTTGATGAGCACGGTTCATGGATCTACAGTGGCCAACTCTGATGGGGAGCGCCGATCTGCCATGGGACGACCTGAGTGCGCAAAGGCTGCTAGGGTTTCTGCAAATTCTGATAAATCTGATGCGGCTGTGGTTACGGGTCTGATGGGACGGGAGACCATCCCGTCTCAGGGGCCGCGGGTTCCTACTACGGCGATCAATCAGAATTTGGCGGGGGGTCGCATTGGGCCTAGGGCTTCGGTGGATCTCCGCCTATGCAAACCGGCGTTACTGCTCCGCTCAAGGGTATCCTTCGGAATCATAACCGCCGACAGCAATGGGGACGACCTGGGACACCACCACCTCAGCGTATGATGGCTCGGCGGTTTGTGGATATGGGGTCCGTGACATCTGATGAGCCGGTGGATGAGGAGATAGTCGTCGAGGAGGGTGGGGCTGCTCAGCCCGGTACTGTTCCGAAGCATTCTAGGGTTTGTGAATCAAATTCCACTGCGGATGCATGGTCGTCGGCTAGGGTTTCGCTCACTGATGCGCTGATTCCAGGTTCGTCCCCACACATCAAGGCCATAGCCGAATCGTCGTCGCCCTCGGCGTCGTTTGCTGATGTAGTGGTGGGGAAAGCTAGGGCTGATACGACATCCCATAACGTGGGTATACCGGGAGAGAGAGGGGACCAATCACGGTTAGCGCTTGACTATGTGGCACCTAAGTCGACAAATGCTGGTATATCCGTTGTGGCCCCTACCTGGGACGTGGCAAAACAAGGGATTGCAAGGTGGGACCATACCTTGGTTGGATATTTCCTTGGGCCGAAACCATACTTTCCATTCGTCGACCGGTTTGTGAGGGCACGATGGACTGGCTTGGTGGAGGTTCGAGCCACTAGAAATGGTTTTTTCCGGTTTCGCTTTGAATCGGCCACGGCTATGACTGAAGTGTTGGAAGGTGGCCCGTGGCTCTTGCATGGCCAACCGCTGTTCTTAGAAGTGTGGCGTCCTGGAATGTCGCTGGAGAGGAAGGATCTCGTGGAGGTTCCCCTTTGGGTGAAACTGTGGAATGTGCCAAGTGAATTTTGGACTAAAGCGGGGTTGGGTGTGGTAGCTAGTGGTGTTGGTAGGCCTTTATTTGCCGATGGGATTACGGCCAAAGAAGAGCGTATTGATTATGCGCGTGTTTGCATCATGAAGCTGCTTGACACACCGTTTGTTGAGAAAGTGGAAATTGAGATCCCAACTGCCGAAGGATGTGTATCGGGTATGGTTTTGGTGAGGGTTGAATACGAGTGGAGGCCGACTAGGTGCAGCCACTGTGCGACATGGGCCCATGGGGACACACAATGCCCCAAGAGGCAACCAAGCCCGGCGCCTCTGCGGAAGCCTAATACGCCGGGGCCGAGACAGAAACACCCGACAACGGGTCGGCCAGCCCCTCCCGATGCTCGTGTGGTGATTCATGATAGACCACGTATTCAAGAACCGCCTCGTGACCATTCACGACAAGGTCGAGGCCGGGCTCCCCAAGCTGAGTGGAGACAAATTGGTGCCCATGGCAAGGCGGTGCAGATAGCGCCGAGTATGGCGAATCCAAGGTCGGATCAGTCCGCCCATACGGGGGTACAGGCGTCCGCGTCTGGCTCTTCTCCACGGCGGGCGGTCGACGAACAGCAAGTTGACCAAAACTCCTTTGCCTTATTGCGGGATTTTAATGATGACGAGGATGTTGATACGGTTTCTCACGTTAAGGGCCCTAAAGCAAACGCAGCCCTACATGGGGCTCATTCATAATGCCGATTGGGTCTTGGAACGTGCGTGGTCTTAACCGACAAGACCACAGGAGGGCGGTGGGGGATTGGATTGCCCGTGGGGGGTTGCGCATTGTTGGTCTTCTGGAGACGCGGGTGGCTGCGCCGAACGCAGCCCACATTTCAGAGGCTATTCGACCGCGTTGGGCCTGGTTCTTTGACTATGATGATGGTCCGGCTACTCGCATTTGGGTGGGCTGGGATACCTCTTTGCTTCACGTCACAATTGCCGCGAAATCTGCTCAGGCTGTTCATTGTCGCGTGGAACAGCTTGATACGCGTGAACATGCGTTTATCTCGTTCGTGTATGGGAAATCTCGAAGGGAGGATAGAGTGGCCCTTTGGGATGAGCTGATTCAGTTTTCAGCGTTGCGAGTTGAGGATGCGTGGGTAGTGGCGGGGGATTTCAACACTATCTTGCATGCGAGTGAGGGGCGTGGGGGTGCACCTCAAGCACGGGATATGGCTGATTTTCAGGCATGTCTCCTACAGGCCGACCTTATGATGCTGCCGTCGATGGGCCAGGAATTCACGTGGTATAATCAGCAACGGGCTCTGGCAGGCATCTGGAGGAAGTTGGATCGCATGCTCGGCAACCCACAGTGGTTTGCTCGCTGGCCAGGTACGTTTTATCGGTGTGAACTCCCTTTCACATCGGATCATTCGCCTCTGTCATTAGGGGTGTCAGCGCCGAGACCACGCGGTGTGAGTTTTCGTTTTGAGAACTTTCTTACTAAGGAGGAGGGCTTTTTGGAACATGTTCAGCGTGTTTGGAGTATCCCCATGGCGGGGTTTCCTATGTATGTGTTGGTCCAGCGGCTCAAGTTGTTGAAGCCCATTTTCATGCACATGCGACATGTAAAGGGAGACCTTGCTGCAAATGTTGCGGACGCATTACGCTTCTTGGGGATTGCACAGGAATTCGCAGCGAAATATCCCCTAGAGATTATGTTTCATGATCTTGAACGGCATTGTCGGTTTCTCTACGCTAGGGCTGTCGATGTAGAGCATACGGCATTATCCCAAAGGGCCAAGCTTGCTTGGCTCAAGGATGGCGATCAATGCTCATCTTACTTCTTCAGGAAGGTGGCGGTTCGTCGAGCGACTAATCGAATCATCTCATTGGAAGGCCCAACTGGAGACCTACTTAATACGCCAGAAGAGGTGGATGGGGAGTTACTGGGGTTTTATCAGGAATTACTTGGCACATCCGCACGAGCGTCACCGGTGGACATGGCCGAGGTACAGGGGGCTATCACGCGTAAGCTCTCCCCAGCTACGTCCTTAGACATGGTCCGCCCAGTTGAAGACCTTGAGGTGAAACATGCGCTATTCTCTATGGGGGATGAGAAGGCGCCGGGGCCTGATGGGTATACAACCGCTTTCTTCAAAGTGGCTTGGGCTACAGTCGGCCCTGATGTGATACGAGCGACTAAGGATTCCTTCGCTTCGGTCGGCCTACTTAAGGGGCTTAATAGTACGCTTATCACGCTCATACCTAAGTGTGAGTCGCCGCGTCGATCGAAAGACTACCGTCCCATATCGTGCTGCAACGTCCTATACAAAATAATTTCGAAGGTTCGGCTAATCGATTGAAATCAGTGCTGGGAGGGCTGGTCCACGCATCGCAGACGGCATTTATACCTGGAAGGCGCATCAGTGATAATATACTTCTGGCACAGGAACTTTGCCTAGGGTACACCAGCAAAGGCCGTCCCCCACGGGCTATGCTTAAGGTCGATCTAGCCAAGGCCTATGATAAGGTGGAATGGAGTTTTTTGCTGGCGACGATGCAGGCGATGGGATTCCACCCACGATATATTGAGTGGATACGGAGCTGCTTGACAACGACCACTTTTTCCATCAACCTTAATGGGAGACCGGCAGGGTTCTTTGCTGGAAAGAGAGGAATGCGCCAAGGGGACCCCATTTCACCATACCTCTTCACCCTCGTCATGGAGGTGCTCCATGGCCTTGTGGAGTGTCATATATAGGCGGAACCGCGCTTTCGCTATCACTGGCGTTGTGAGACCACTTCGCTCCCCATGTTGGCCTTCGCGATGATCTCCTCCTTTTCTGCCATGCAGATCCTATCTCTGTAGGGGTGCTGAAGGAGGCTCTGATGGCATTCTCTCAGCTGTCTGGGTTACACCCTAATCCGGACAAGAGTGAGGTTTACATTTCACGGAGGGCGGAGGGCATCAAGGCCCAGCTACTGTCTATGACGGGATTTTGCGCAGGCCGCCTGCCAGTGCGTTACTTGGGGGTCCCACTGCTTGCTTCACGCCTGACTCTCCGTGACTGTGCACCACTGTTGCAGCGGGTGGATTCTCGTCTAGGATCGTGGCTGAATCAGTCACTATCTTACGCGGGTAGGGTGCAGCTCATTAAATCTGTCCTTCAGGCTTTACACGTCTATTGGTCTGGGGTCTTCTTGCTGCCCAAGGGAATCATCCGTGCCTTGGAAGCACGATTTCGCCGATTCTTGTGGGGTGGTGCCTCGGCCAAGGTAGCTTGGGATGATGTTTGTCTGCCAGTTAATGAGGGCGGGTTGGGGATTCGCTCGATCGCTAATGACAATAGGGCTCTTCTGGTATAGCTTCTATGGAGGGTGATCAGCCGGCCTGCTGACTCGATCTGGGTGGAGTGGTTGTACAGCACACGACTGCATACGCGATCGCTTTGGACCACCACCATCTCTGCTAACACTGCATGGAGCTGGAGGAAGCTGATGCAGTTAAGGCAGGTGATTCTACCCTTCATTGATTTTTCTATTGGGAATGGTTCGTCGTTGTTGTTATGGGAAGACCCATGGCTACGGGCTGTCCCATTATTGGAGAGCTATCCTAGAGGCCCAATGGCGATGGGGCTACCAGCAGGGACCCGCCTAAGCTCTGTCATCGACCACCAAGGCTGGAATTGGCCAGGACAGTCGGCGGTGGAGTATTTGGATTTTAGTCCGCACCTTCCACGGGTTCAGCCTAATTGGGCCGATGCTATTTGTTGGAAGGGAGCGCCAGATGGCCGACCGACGACACGACTGATTAGGGAGTCCTTACGCGTACGAAGGCCTATTGTACCTTGGGCGTCCTTGTTTGGGGGGCCTTTGAAGATCCCTCGACATGAGGTCATACTGTGGTTTGCCATCCGTGATCGTTTATCGACTAGAGATAAGGCCTGGGTGGCACAGCGCGCTGGAACCCCTGCTTGTGTTCTCTGTGACGCGCTGCATGCTGAGACTGTGCAACATTTATTTTTTGATTGTCGATTCTCACGCGGCTGTGTTCGGATGCTGAGGCAGAAGATCAGGTGGGGATGGCCGTATCGGGACTGGGGGCAGGGTATACGGTGGGCTGCATTGCGATGGCGTGGCCATCATCTCCTACAGTTCGCCTACCGTCACGTCCTTGCTTCGTTGGTATATCACATTTGGCAGGCACGCAACAAGCGCTGGAAGGAGGGGGCTATCACGACACCAGATAGGCTGGTTGCTGTTGTCCTCGATATGGTTTGTATGCGGATTACTGGGACATCGCCCAAGTTCGATCTACAGAGAGCAGCCATTCGACGTCTCTGGCGAGTAGCTTGGTAGTGAGTTGGATGTTTTAGCTTTCGTTTTGTTGGTCTATGCCAGTAGTCTGTTACTGGTTAGCACGTGAGGAGTCACACCCTCACTCATCTGTACATATACCCCCTTTATATATATACACGGAACTTACTCCAAAAAAAAAAAAATATTATTTTCATTATAATAATGGCATTATTATTCATTTATCGAATTTAAAGTCTGCTTGGCATCTGGCGGTGCGATAAATAAATAACACCCAAATGTTTGAGTTGGACGTCTGATTCTCGTGGGGATGAGGGAGGAAACACCGGACGGTCCTTAATCTCAATATTAAATAAAAGTCCGTAAGTCTTAGGATTCTAGGAGGGTGACTAGATATCCGGATATGACTTATTCATTGACGACCACATAGTATCGGTAGTGTCACCGATTACCTGAGAGGTTGTGGGTCGTGATGGAGATATTGGTGATCGGAGAGATCGCGTATTCGGACATTCGGCTCCTATTCTTCTCAATCACATGACTAGGATGTTGTCAATGATTGAACAAATGACTATAGCAGCCTCAGACCGATAGGGTCACTGACGGATTTGCTTTCGTAATTTAGGTTTGTCACTAGTTGGCAAGGCCTCAACGGGACACGGGCCAGCAGCGAAACGCAACCGACTTTGCGGAGGTGATTGCTTGGCTTTGACTGCTATCGGGATTCACTGCCTATATTCGTATAGGTTAACGTCCTATGAGGTAATCGGAGAACGACGATTATAAAGCCTTTGGGCGAAGCTTGGAAAGCTCGCTCATATTAGATACGGAGCGGAGTTTAAAAAATCGGTTGGGTCTCGATTATAACGTAGAGTTAGGTCAGTGAGTTTGACATTTACATGGCTCTCACCTAATCGGGATGCGAGTGAAAGGCGTAAGAGGTATTTAAACGTATACACTATAGTAGGTTCGCCCGAATTTCGATTAGATCAAAATTCGTTCTCAACTGGGATCTGTCCGGTACCGCGGGATTGGCTAGGCGAATACCGGGACTCGCGGATTCCTCCCGTGCCAGTTGAGACGGACCTAGAGAGTCGCGCTTAAAAATGGTAATGAACTCGAACGAAACGGCGGGCTTTTCTCTGGAACCTAATGAACGGGATTCGTTGAGGTAGTGGCATAGTTGATACGAGGTGTCGACGATTTAGTTAAATTCTGATGAGGGTCACGGAAATGATTAGGACTTAAGTTGTCTTAAGTGCTTAATTAATTAACTAAGTGAGGCTCAATTGTAATTAAAATAATTAGATTGGATTTAATTATTTTATTTCTTAAAATTGAGGGACTAAATTGAGAATTTTGAAACCTAAAGGGCCAAAATGGAATATTTGCATGTTGACTTGGTCTTGGACATGTGTATAATTTATAGCTTGCCACATAAGTTGAGGTGGCATGTGAGTCACACTTTTATGAGCATGACATGTGGTGTAGAAAAATAATAAACAATGTTAGTGGAATTATACTACAAGCACAATGTGACACCTCATGAGCTTAGGTGTTGAAAACTAAAAAGACACATGCATAAAAGAATAGAAAGGCCAACGTGAGAAGTGAAGAAATGAGGGGCTTATGTACTTGGTACTTGGTTTAACAAATAAACTAGAGAGAAAAGAAACAAAGTGAATTGAAGTTAGAACTTCTCAAGCCACGTCACGCTACGGGATCGTTTGACGAGTCCCGACGCCCAAACCGAACTGCACTAGCCATCGGGAGCAGTCTCGGAGGTTCGATCAAGGTCATACCAGCGTGACAATCTAGCCCGGAGGCCCCGGAAACCAGACGAGGCGCAGCGACGTCCATCCGAGGTGAAATCACGTTCATCGACGGTATGTTTCGAACCCTACTGATTTGATTTTACGAAAAATACCAAACGATATCGGAATGATTCAAAAGAACCCTCGTTACGATTGCCGGGAAGTGTAGAATCAATCTGGAAAATTTGGTATTGATCGGAAATTGTTTCGGTCGCCAAATAGTCAAAACATTGTCGGATGCCGCTTTGTTCGAACTAGTTTGGAATTAAATTATCAATTCGAATAAATTTGTGTTAAAGTCGAATTTAGGAAATTCGAATTAGACGTGGTCTCCTGAGGCTTAGGCAGTATCTTGGGCCCTCGGGAAAAGCTGAAGGGCGTAAGCGAATTTAGATATTGAAAATTGAAAATTCGTCACCCTACGTCGGTCGGTTCGAAGCGCGATTCCGCTATCGCCACGTTGCGCTGTTCGGGGGCCGGCGTCGATTAATCGAGCCCACCCCAACAGTGGTATTAGAGCTACGGCTCATGAATGGTTCGACCGAAGGCCACGAAAGCCGATGTGGCGAACGAACGGTCGACGTAGTTTGGAGACTATCGTCGCTCGTGACGTCGGTCGGGCACCCGGCATCAAAATTCTGTGTTGCATGTTTATGTGGGACATTTACGCGGGCTTAGGTTCTAACCGGGTTATTTGTTTAAGGGCCGTTTGCTGCCCCCGGCATGTACATGGATTACGGGTTGTTCGGGAAATAATTCCCCCCGTGTTGTATTTTATCGCTTTATTAGATAAGTTAGATAAAATGACGGCCGTTCGACGCAATGCGAGATTGGAGGGTTCGACGAACCACGTGACAATGAGTCGACGTTTGGAGATCGAAGACCCCAGTCATTTTACGACCCATGTAATAGGACCAGTTTAGAAATAGCCCGCATATTTGTCCATTTAAATTGCTTTCCTAGGGTTAGGAATTTAATTAACGCATTTATGTTCTCGTGCTTAATTTTTTATTTGCTATGAGAACACAAACTCCCATAAAATTCTAAGTGAGTAAAGGGATTAGATGCCCTGTCTTCTATCAAGCTCGGGTTTAGTTGTTACGAAACCTAAATGCAAGGTTTGGTTCCGGGTATGCCGGTGCCTTGCATTTGTTTTCGTTGCGGTTTGCTCGCGTGCGTTAGCGCCACTCGCCAAGACCACACTGTGCGGTAAAACGTACGGTTCAAGTGTGCGGTTTTGAGCAAAGTTGATAGGTCGCACTTAGACAGTCACACCGCCTTGTTCCAGATTTGCCGGCGGGGGTCCCTGACTGAGACAAAGATAGTTGAGACATTCGACGAGGTCGAATTCATGCGGAGCACGACTCCGTGGGCTGCTGCAAACCAATAAAACGATAGAGGTTAAGGTTTGCATCCGCTCGCGGGGACATCAACTCCACTATCGAAGTTATCAACGAAACTTCCAAAACATCCAATGGGAGAAAATGGAGTTTATGAAAAGATAGTGGGAGTCAAACGGAATAGAAGTCCCTGTTCGCGTTTGATGATCTATACAAACAACATATGCCTTTTATTTTCTACAGCTTTTTCTCTCAGTGTTAATTTACCGCTTTAAACATACTGCTCAAGGAGAATAGGTTGACTGGGTCGAACTATTCAGACTGGCTTCGCAACCTGAGGATTTTTCTTCAGATTGAGAACCTAGTGTATATCCTTGACTCCGAGTTGCCACCGGCCCCAGGGGCGCGGGCAACCGAGCAGGCTCGTGCCGCTTATGACAAGCGACTACGCGACGAGCAACTCGTAAAAGCACAAGTCCTCGGATCGATGAGTAACACGCTGCAGCGTAGCCATGAGGGTATGGCTGACGCTCGAGCGATGGTTCAGCATCTGAAAGTAGCGACTTCATCGCAGCTCTTTCGATCGAGGATGTCTGAGGGTGAGAACGTCGGCGAACATGTTATGAACATGATCACCATGATCGAGAGGTTGGAGACTTTCAATTTCCGATTTGATCGAGAATTACAAAACGATCTCATCTTGCAGTCTCTTCCTCCGTCCTTCAACGCGTTCATTGTGAACTATCATCTGAACGGTATGATGCTGACACTTCCTGATCCGATGAATCAGTTAGCAACAGCGCAAAGTCAGATGAAGAGGGCAAAGCAGACTGCACTTGTCGCCACCTCTTCGAAGCCCCAAAAAGGCAAAAAGAAGAAGGGCAACAAGCTCAAGTCAACAGGGAAGGTTTCTAAGAAGAACAAATCTTCTGGGAATCGAAGCAGACCGGTGTAAAGCCGACGAATAGGTGTCTGCATTGCGGTGCGCTGGGCCACTGGAAGCGGGACTGTCCGAAGCTCAAAGGTGAGCAGGCTGCTTTAGGTAAGGAACTTAATGTTTTAGAAACAGTTTGTTCTACATCTGTATACTCTATTTCCTGGATATTGGATTCTGGAGCTAGTACTCACATTTGTGTGTCCACGCAGGGTCTGGGACCAAGTAGAGCGCTTGGGGAGCGGGAGATCGAGGTCAGAGTGGGTAGCGGGGATAGTCTCTCGGCAAGCCACGTTGGATCGAGATCTCTTGCTTTGTTATTGGGCATGTGTTGCATTTGTACGATTGTCTTGTACTCGCGAGGGGTTTTAAGAACATCGTCTCCATTCCTGTTCTGAGCAGGAATGGTTATGTATTTAACTTTAATAAAAATACATGCCACATTATGTATCGAAACAAAAATGTTGGCAACGCGACACTTTTTAATGGTTTGTACTATTTAAATACCCAGAACGACGTGTCTGTGAATACTATCACAAACAAACGAAAGTCAGGAATAAATGCGAGGTACCTGTGGCATCTTCGATTAGGGCATACTGGAGAACGCAAGATCCACGAGTTAGAGAAAAACGGGATTTTGAAACCGTTGGGATCAGATCCCTATCCGACTTGTGAGTCGTGCCTCCAAGGTAAATGATTCGATCACCCTTCACAGGGACATTTAAAAGAGCCACGGAAATTCTCGGTTTAATTCACACGGACGTTTGCGGGCCATTCAATGTGAAAGCTCGAGGTGACTTTCACTATTTTATTACCTTCACGGATGATCACAGTCGTTACGGACTCGTGTATCTGATGAGGTATAAAGCTGATGCTCTTGAAAGGTTCAAGGAGTATAAGGCATTGGTGGAAAAGCAAATGTCGAAACTCATTAAAGCCATTCGATCGGATCGAGGAGGTGAGTACATGAGCGTCGAGTTTGACCAGTTCTTGAAGGAGAATGGTATATTATCACAGATGACTCCGCCCGGTACGCCACAGTTGAATGGCGTGGCAGAACGTAGAAACCGAACTTTATTAGATATGGTTCGTTCTATGTTAAGCTATACAGATTTACCGAGGTCATTGTGGGGACACGCGCTTTTGACAGCGGCGTATACCATAAACCGGTGTCCCTCGAAGTCTGTTAACGGCATTCCGTATGAGATATGGACTGGTCGTTTACCCAGCTTATCACATATTAGGATTTGGCGTTACCCTGCCTATGTGAAAAAGTTGAAAACAGACAAACTGGAGTCTAGGTCAATGAAAGGACGTTTCACAGGTTACCCCGAAGACTCTGTGGGGTACCTATTCTATTTTCACGATGATCAGAGGATCGTTGTGGGCCTGCATGCACACTTTCTCGAGGAAGAGTTCATTCGAGATTGTGGCGTTGGCCGAGAGGTCACTCTCGAGGAGCAGTCGACCAAAACGCCCTCACAGAATTTGAAATCGGATGGTCCGAGCGAACCAGTCTTGCGACGATCAGAAAGTGTGCCACACCAACCCCAGCGGTATGGCATGTCACACGTCGAACAAAATTATGTTGCGACTAGGGGACTTCTAAGAGAAGCTCCCGCTACTTTCGATCAAGCTATATCCGATGTTGACTCAAAGAGATGGGTTGAAGCTATGCAGGCTGAGATGGACTCAATGTACTCCAACAAAGTCTGGACTCATGTAGACCTACCAAGCGGTTTTAAACCAATCGGTTGTAAATGGATATACAAGAGAAAGATTGGATCTGATGGACAAGTTGAGACGTACAAGGCCAGGTTGGTTGCCAAAGGCTATAACCAAAAAGAAGGAGTCGACTATGAGGAGACTTTTTCGCCTGTAGCCATGATCAAGTCTATCCGCATAATGCTCGCAATAGCTGCACACTATGATTATGAGATTTGGCAGATGGACGTCAAAACGGCGTTCCTTAATGGATTCCTCAAGGAGGAGATCTATATGGAGCAGCTAAAAGGTTTCGAGTCGCATGCAGATGCTCACAAAGTGTGCAAACTGAATCGGTCCATTTACGGACTGAAACATGCCTCTCGTAGCTGGAACCTACGTTTCGATGAAGCAGTTCGGAACTTCGGATTCGAGAAGAACGTAGACGAGCCATGTGTCTACAGAAAGAGCAGTGGGAGTATGGTGTCGTTCCTTGTATTGTACGTGGATGATATCCTTATGATAGGAAACGACATTGGGATGCTCTCATCGGTGAAAGCGTTGCTTTCGACCGAATTCTCCATGAAAGACCTGGGAGAAGCCACGTGTATACTCGGTATTCTCTTGTTCAGGGATCGAGCGAACAGAACGGTCGGCTTATCTCAGGCCCTTTACTTAGAGAAAATCCTGAAGAAATTCAGAATGGATGACTCTAAGAGAGGGTTCTTACCTATGCGACATGGGGTCCATTTGTCGAAATCAACGTCACCTCAAAGTGAGGAAGACCGATGACGGATGAGTGGGATACCCTATGCGTCTGCAGTGGGTAGTCTGATGTACGCGATGTTATGTACACGGCCGGACATTGCCTACGCTGTGAGCGTGGTTAGTCGGTTTCAGGCAAACCCAGGGGAAGGACATTGGACTGCCGTTAAGAATATCTTGAAGTACCTTAGACGGACTAAAGACTTAATGCTTGTCTGTGGTACCAGTTGCGGACAGACCGCTTACACTTTGGTGCGATAATAGCGGTGCAGTCGCGCAAGCAAAGGAACCGCGATCTCATAGCAAGTCCAAACATATTGAGAGAAAATATCACGTACTACGTGAGTTCGTTGAAAACGGGATGGTCGCCGTGCAGAAAATCACCACCGCAGAAAACGTGGCGGACCTGCTCACGAAGCCCTTGTCCGAGGCAGTTATGGAACAACATCTGGACAAGATGGGGCTACGATACCATTGTGACTGGCATTAGGTGCAGCACATGGCATTCGAGTGCAAGTGGGAGGCTGTTAGGGAGTGTGCCCTCGGAATGCCATACGAGGACTAGTATAGGGCGCACAATGATGTATAGGTCGATAGACAGTTTTATTGTATATACTGTCAAAATAAAGTAGTAATATTATTTTCATTATAATAATGGCATTATTATTTATTTATCGAATTTAAAGTCTGCTTGGCATCTGGCGGTGCGATAAATAAATAACACCCAAATGTTTGAGTTGGACGTCTGATTCTCGTGGGGACGAGGGAGGAGACACCGGACGGTCCTTAATCTCAGCATTAAATAAAAGTAAGTAAGTCTAAGGATTCTAGGAGGGTGACTAGATATCCTGATATGACTTATTCATTGACGACCACATAGTATCGGTAGTGTCACCGATTACCTGAGAGGTTGTGGCTCGTGATGGAGATATTGGTGATCGGAGAGATCGCGATTCGGACATTTGGCTCGTATTCGTCTCAATCACATGACTAGGATGTTGTCAATGATTGAAAGAATGACTATAGCAGCCTCAGACCGATAGGGTCACTGACGGATTTGCTTTCGCAATCTAGGTTTGTCGCTAGTTGGCTAGGCCTGCAAGTGTTCGGAAATGGAACACGGGCCAGCAGCGAAACGCAACCTACTTTGTAGAGGTGATTGCCGGGCTTTGACTGCTATCGGGATTCATTGCCTATATTCGTATAGGTTAACGTCCTATGAGGTAATCGGAGAACGACGATTATAAAGCCTTCGGCCGAAGCTTAGAAAGCTCGCTCGTATTAGATACGGAGCAGAGTTTAAATAATCGGTTGGGTCTCGATTATAACATAGAGTTAGGTCAGTGAGTTTGACATTTACATGGCTCTCACCTAATCGGGACGCGAGTGAAAGGCTTAAGAGGTATTTAAATGTATACACTATAGTCGGTTTGCCCGAATTTTGATTAGATCAAAATTCGTTCTCAACTGGGATCTGTCCGGTACCGCGGGATTGGCTAGGCGAATACCGGGACTCGCGGATTTCTCTCGTGCCAGTTGAGACGGACCTAGAGAGTCCCGCTTAAAAATGGTAATGAACTAGCGGCGGGCTTTCTCTGGAACCTAATGAATGGGATTCGTTGAGGTAGTGGCATAGTTGATACGAGGTGTCGACGATTTAGTTAATTCTGATGAGGGTCACGGAAATGATTAGGACTTAAGATTGTCTTAAGTGCTTAATTAATTAACTAAGTGAGGCTTAATTGTAATTAAAATAATTAGATTGGATTTAATTATTTTATTTCTTAAAATTGAGGGACTAAATTGAGAATTTTGAAACCTAAAGGGCCAAAATGGAATATTTGAATGTTGACTTTGTCTTGGACATGTGTATAATTTATAGCTTGCCACATAAGTTGAGGTGGCATGTGAGTCACACTTTTATGAGCATGACATGTGGTGTAGAAAAATAATAAACAATGTTAGTGGAATTATACTACAAGCACAATGTGACACCTCATGAGCTTAGGTGTTGAAAACTAAAAAGACACATGCATAAAAGAATAGAAAGGCCAACGTGAGAAGTGAAGAAATGAGGGGCTTATGTACTTGGTACTTGGTTTAACAAATAAACTAGAGAAAAAAGAAACAAAGTGAGTTGAAGTTAGAACTTCTCAAGCCACGTCACGCTACGGGATCGTTTGACGAGTCCCGACGCCCAAACCGAACTGCGCTAGCCATCGGGAGCAGTCTCGGAGGTTCGATCAAGGTCATACCGGCGTGACAATCTAGCCCGGAGGCCCCGGGAACCAGACGAGGCGCAGCGACGTCCATCCGAGGTGAAATCACGTTCATCGACGGTATGTTTCGAACCCTACTGATTTGATTTTACGAAAAATACTAAACGATATCGGAATGATTCAAAAGACCCCTCATTACGATCTCCGAGAAGTGTAGAATCAATCTGGAAAATTTGGTATTGATCGGAAATCGTTTCGGTCACCAAATAGTTGAAACGTTGTCGGATGCCGCTCTGTTCGAACTAGTTTGGAATTAATTATCAATTCGAAAATTTGTGTTAAAGTAGAATTTAGGAAATTCGAATTAGACGTGGTCTCCTGAGGCTTAGGGTAGTATCTTGGGCCCTCGGGAGAAGTCGAAGGGCGTAAGGTCGAATTTAGATATTGAAAATAAAAAATTCGTCACCCTACGTCGCTCGGTTCGAAACGTGCTTCCGCTATCGCCACGTTGCGCTGTTCGGGGGCCGGCGTCGATTAATCGGGCCCACCCCAACAGTCTAGGTGTACGATATTGTCGTCATTGCATTGAACGTTCCTGGACTCAAATGAAGAATTCCCTTTTGTTAGCGTAGGACGTGCCTACATAGGAAAATACAAATTAATTTATTCAAATTATTGATCAATATATTTAAATATATATATTTATTTATTTACATACCACATTTGACGATAATGTCAAATCATGGGGCCACTATACGAAGCTGCCCAGTGCATCTCCTAACGTCATAAGCTCCGAGGTTCGTACAGGAAGATATTCTCCCTCCCTTTCGTGAGCTATGAGATCGACCATGACACGACGTTCGATTCGGACATTGGGACATGATGAACACTATCACGTCCCTCGATTACTGTCCCAAGAGTGACGACTTCTAAGGCCCCTTGGATTTTACGAATCGCTATGAAAATGCTGCTATGGAAATTATCACTCGAATTAATTAAATATGCCGTGTATACGAAATTGAGCTTTTGTGTGGATTATAATCGTGCTATTTGGAGCTTATGACCGTTGTGATGATTTATGATAAGCATGATTTATATGGCATGTTGATTCTCGAAAATTACATAGACTATATGCTTGATTTGGTGATTAATATCTTGATCTGATTTTTCGTGTAAAGTGTTGAATGAAAAGGTTTATATATGAGCAACATTTCATAATTTTGTGACACTTAGAATTTGCGAACATACGACTATTAGAGTTTTGAGCAGAAACATTATTAAGAAATTCCTGAGCCTAATTCACCCCCTCTTAGGAACGTTTGTATCTTCATTTGGTATCAGAGCGGGTTACTCATTAACGGGCCTAACAAGCCTGAGTTAAAGATCTAATGGCTTCTTTGAGTTTTGATGTTTTTGCAGAGGGACAATCCCATTTCAGGCCACCACTCTTCGATGGAACTAACTACGCCATACGGAAAAACAGTATGAAGGAATTCCTGCTTGGTGCTGACCATGATCTGTGGGATATCATCACTACTGGACCATACAATCCTAAAAAGACGAATGGAACTCCAAAGAAAGGTGATGAATACGATGCAACAGACAAGCGAGGAATCTCCCTGAATGCCAAAGCAAATAACATGATTGCCTGCGCGCTTACAAGAGAAGAATACAATCGTGTGAGCTCATGTAAATCTGCTAAAGATATGTGGGACATGCTTCAAGTCACACATGAGGGAACCACTCGAGTTGTACAAGAAAGAATAGCTCTCTTGACTCACCATTACGAGCTGTTAAAAATGGAGGTAACAAGACTATAAGCCACATGTATGCAGAATTCATGAACATCATCAATCAAATGTTCTGGTTGGGAAAGAAAATACCAGACGGTGAGAAGGTGCAAAAATCCTAATATCTCTTCCAAGAGAATGGAATCTCAAAGTAACTGCCATCTACGAAGCAAAGAACTTAGACGGACTCTCTGTCTCGGAACTGATCGGATCTCTAACCACGTACGAGATGACTCAGATCTCCATCAAAGAAAAACCCCAAGTCAGAAATCAACCAAACATTGCCTTCAACACTGAACAAGAAAATGACTTTGAGGGCGAAGATGAAACTGGGGAAGACATACTGGAGCAGATCGCCATGCTGACCAGAAAATTTGAAAAATCTCGGTTGAGAAGAAAATTCAAAGGAAACTCCAAGTTCCAGCCAAGAAACATGGAAATATCATTATTCGGGAACAATGTGCAGAAATGCTTCAAATGCAACAAGCCAAGTTTTCGTTTTACCAAGTAACGAATACAAAATTCAAACTTTAAATTTAATTAATTAAATATCCAATATCTTAATTAATTAAAATACCATATTTAGTATATTTTAAATAAATAATATCCAATATAAATATATTTATAATTTTCAAAATTTTATCTAATAAAATTCGAAACTTATATATATATATATATATATATCCGATATACATATTATTTAATTCCAAATTAAATAATATTATTTCTATAAGACAATAATAAAGATCTAAATCTATTTTATATCATATACTAAATATTCAATATCAAATATATTATTTCAAAAATATATCGTGAGGTGAAAAGACCATTTTACCCGTCACTAGACAAACTTAGTATTTTCGGCAAATCAGGGTTTTGGCCAAGCCCCAAGCCCTAATGTCTCCATCTAGGACCTAGCCTTGTCTCTCTCTCTGATGATGACGTTGTGTCGGTTGCCCTTTTTAAGCCCGACTCTCTTGGTTCGTCTCAACCGGCCTAGGAGGTATCTAGGAGTTCGGTATTCACCTAGCCAGCCCCGTGGTACCGAAAAGTTCCCAAGTTGAGTACGAATTTGACCTAATCATAATCCACGAACCGACTGTAGATTTTCGTCATACGTATAAACCCTTTACGCTTGTCCCGGTCGAGCGAAAGTCACGCATTGTCAAACTTACAGAACTCGACCCTATGTCATTTATGTCGGTGAAAATACCTAAATTGCCCTCTACAACTGTCGCGAGTTAGTTCTATGCTCTGGCCAGAGACTTGGATAAATTCCCGCACATTAAACTTGTCATAGGACGTCAACCTCGAATTTAATCGAGACCGTAAATCCCGCTCTGCGGTTCAACCGGCAATCGCGTCAAAAAGTCAAGACCGCATTTCGCCGCTGACCCATGCCACCGGCAAGGCGGGCCTAGCAAACTAGTGACAAGTCAAGACCTCAAGACCAATCCCAAGTTAATCCTTTCGGTCTAAGGTTCACGCAGACTACAACAATCGATCGATCGATCAAGTACAATTCAAGCGTGTGATCGTTCGATTACGAGTCAGCGTCCAAATACAGAAATTCCCCTGACTCATCTTGTATCATTGTCACGGGCTCCCACTTCCCAAGTGAACGGTTGGCACAACCGTATTGGACCCATCGACAAACAAGTTATACTTGTCGATCGGGTTGTGCACTATCAACTTCGTGGGAAATTAGCGAGATTCGCAATCAGGTCCTCAATTTCCCAATTGGCCATGTTGCCTCTATACCCCCACGTGCCGAGATGGTGAGATACATGTTGTGAGATTGATTTTGTCTAGCCTTCTCACTAATTTCATGCAATACAAATAAACACAAATTAGATCGATATTAGTAAACAGAATAAAATCATTATTTTTACCTGAAATTCAGAGGTCTCCCTCTTGTTCCTCCACGCGGCCAATCCTTCTTAGGAGATGTGTTGGTATTCGCTCGCCACACTCGGGCCTTCTTCTTTTCCTTCGCACTGTACTTGTGCTTCCAATTTTTTCGTGATGATCCGACTTTCTTAAGGACCTTCGCCTTGATAGCCGGATCGTCTGGCAACTTCCACGTAGTCTGTCGAATAATAAATATAGAATTAATTATATACCGAATCAAAATTATTCTAGTACATTAATTATACCAATTAAATCGCCTAAACATCTTGCCAAAGCACCTCCTTGAGCCCCGGGTCGATCTGGCGCCAATCTGTGATGAAGTCCTCCACCTTCGCCCTCGCCACCCGACCGACGTTGTTGCTAAACTTCGCCCTCGCATCTTGGTCTGGGCCAATGACATTACCCTTCTCATCGAACTGGAGGATGCACTCCTCGGAGTCCAGATTTAATCGTCTTCTTAAGCCCTTGCTGTTATATAGACCCCTCATATGCTTAACCGACTCGCTCGACTCGTTACCAGTCGAGGAAGATGTAGGATGCTCTGAAGACATCTCGTCGTAAAGAATATGTACCCTGAAAAAACAACAATCACAAAAAAAATGATTTAGTTAATTTCAACAAAAACTACACAAAATTGTAGAGAAAAGGACACGATGAAAAAAATTTCACATACGTTTATCAACAATACCTTCCTTCGTTATGATCCGCAACAATATATCTATGAAAATTTGCATCATCATCAGTGATAGCGACGTGTTCCACACCGGTAGGAAACGGAAATGTTTCATCGCTCTCGTCTTCCCTTTCATCGTCCGCATCAACGATACCAACAATACTCTTCTTCCTTTGAAGGACAATATGCCATCCAATATTAGCCGGATCTTGTACGTAGAATACTTGTTCGAACGCCTCGTCTATTATCAACCCATTTACATCGAAGTAAAACAAATTTTACATTGTTTTTGTAGACGAGTTCCCAGATTTCTTCGATAAACTCATAGTACGAACTTGCATTACTCGACACTTGGGCATCTTTCCCACGAGAAACTTCTCTTGACAATGCAACTAGTTTAACCCACTGTTCTGCGACGCGCTTTTATCGTCTCGCTTCTTCGTGTAATACCCATTAATGTCGTACCCTTCGTATGTTGCGACATTCCACTCAGGTCCCCAAGCAAGCCACTTAATCATTTGACTGCAATCTGAACCATTTTCTGCGGAGATCGTCCTCGTTCTGAACCAACCTAGAAAAGATCGATTATGCTCCTTTATGTACCAGATTTCGGTTCTATTAGGATATTCTCGTCGTAATGTAGCCATGTGTTCCTCCATGAAAGGATGCACATCAGGAATATGCCGTAAGACGAAAAACTATGCTGACTCCCATAAATCTCTTGAAACCGTAATGAACTGCGGTTTCGACAATGGCTTTCCTCCTACTCGTCCATCGTGGTGAGAAGTTGGCAATCCTATCGATTGAACATTTGCCAAGTAGGAAGTGCAAAACTCAACGCACTTCTCTATTGTGTACCCTTCAACTATGCTACCTTAAGGTCGATACCGATTTCGAACATATCCTTTGAGAATCTTGATATACCATTCAAAAGGATACATATATTTCATGTACACTGGTCCACATGTCTTGACGGCGGAAAGAACATTTCGAATTAACACAATGTCACTACCACATCAGCCTGCAACTCATCTAGCCCTCGCGATAAGAACTTTGTTGCATATAGCATTGAAAAAGAAACACAATTTTGATATGCATTGACAAAAGTGCTTCGGCATTATACCACGAATTGCGATTAGTAACAAATGTTGCATCAGTACATGACAGTCATGAGACTTGTATCCGACTAACTTCAGATCCTTCAATGAGGCATATCTCCGTATGTTGCTAGCATATCCAGTGGGAACTTTAATACCTTTAAGACAATCGAAGAAACTTAACTTCTCATCCTTGCTCAGCGTAAAGCAAGCCGATGGAAGAAAAGTCCTCTTTCCTTGTTCTATCGGTGATAGTTCAGGCCTCATTCGAAGTTCAACCATATCTTGTCTGGCTTTAAGTCCGTCTTTCGTCTTATCTGGCATATTCAAAAGAGTTCTCACGATACTATCGCAGACATTTTTCTCCACATGCTTCACATCGATGCAATGTCTCACATCGAGGTTTTTCCAGTCCAAAATATTGACCGCTTTTTCCGGGCACTACCGTCTTTTGATGGTTTGCACTTCTTACCAAACTGAACATTAATGTTTGAGACGATATCACTCACGTCTGTGCCTTTCAATGGTAATGTAGCCCTTGAAAGCTCGCTCTCTCCGTTAAACAGCGGTAGCAGCTTTTTCTTCGTTCGATATTTGTGGGTACGCGACAGGAATTTCCCATGGCCCATGTAAATGTGTATCCTGCAGTTGTTCACCATTGGCTATTTGTATTATCCCCACAAACCGGACATGCTTTCTTGCCCTTCACACAATAGCCAGACAGATTGCCGAAGCCGGAAAATCATTGATGGTACAAATTATCATAGCCCGAAGCGTAAATCTTAATTTTGCATTTGCATCGTACACCTCGACGCCTTCGGACCATAGTGTTCTCAGATCCTCAATCAACAGAGTCAATGTAATACCCATAAAATATAATTGTGGGATTTACGATTTAATTAGCGATGAAAGTAGTAATTAGTAACTTTATTAGATTAATTAGTATTTTTGATGATACGATGCCTTCATGTTCTCCTGCCATTAAGTGACTTATGTGTCTATATGATTTCATGCTGTGTGATTTATAATTCATATGTGTGTATTACGAATTATGACTTAAGTGATGAACGTAGGATTTAGAAAATTTTAAATGATGAATTAATTACGTGCTGTGAAGGATTCTAACTTAGGAAAATAATTAACATTTACATTTACATGGGTAGGAATTGAAATTAGACAAGAGGAGTTTATGAAACATTAGGGTTTCATATGAGATAAAGAGAACAATTTTGAAACAATAGATATCGAGATCTTTGGATCTCGAAATCTTGAAACCTCGAGATTTATAATTTTCAAGAGGAAGTCGAATTCTAAATTTGTAACATAAATGTCGAAATTTAGGAAATGTCCAGTAGAGGATTTTCAAAACCAACAATCTCGATAACTAGCTAACAAAGAATTTCGATAAATGTCAATCTCGAGATCTTTAGGTTTCGAAATTTCTAAGCTCGAAATCTTAGAAGCCGAAATCTTTAAGTCTAGAAATCAAAGAATGTTGGGAAAAATGTCGAGATAGTAGTGCCGAAAGAAAATATTAATGATTGGGATAGGTATCGATTTCTTAGTTTTGAAGAAAGAAATTAAAGTAATAATAAAATAATACATGTTACATAACTAAGATAAGGATCGACTAAATGTCGATGTCATTTATCTAATATCATACGCAAAACATAGATAAAGAATTAGAAAGGAGTTAACATATTTCATTTACAAATTATCGAAAACCCTAAAGTAGAGAGGAAACAAAAAAAAAACTGGAACAAGCATCCATCCTTAAAAACCACAAGAAGGTATAATTACTTACTTTAAATTCATGTTTTCGTAAATTTAAGTTTTAAACTAGGGTTTTAATTACTGATTTTAGGGTTAAGAATATTCCACGCTTATGCGATGTATATAGATTGTTCTTGAGAGGAATAGATTTCAATCGGAGTTTAGATGAATTCTGATACAATCCAGGGCGCAAGCTCGAAAGACAACATGATGAGACAAAGAGAAACCCTCCAAAACATTAGTCCACCGAACGCGCTCGAAGGAATGGCCGGCCCGTTGACTAGATTAAGGAAGAAGAAGATGAATGAGGCCTTGAGCAAACTCTTTATGGAAACCCAAGATAATGAGGCTAATTCTCATAAATACAGGCCCAAATCTATCAACCTTTTGGAAGTAACAAGGCCCAACCAATTTACCCAAGAAGGAGCTGAAAAGAAGGCCCAATGAAAGTCAAGAAAAGTCAAACTCGTCCATGACCTTTCAAGTCCCATCTCAAGTTCAATGGAAGTGGTCCAAGTCAAGTTGGGATGGCAAATTCGTGGCATGCATGAAAGAAGCCAAAGAGTCATTCAAAAGTCACCTTGAAGTCATACATTGCATTAAGTCTTCATTTTTAGTCAAAGTAGTTTATTTAATGCTTTTAGCCTAGTTCCTTCTATTAATAAGCTATGTATGGACGAATTTTAAATCAGAATTATCATTTTGAACTTGTAAGGTTTTTCCTTTTCTCTAGCTCTCCGAGTGCTAGTTCGAGTCGTTGCAATTGACGTGCAAATACTTCCCGGCTTATCAACTAAACTCGTTCCATTTAGTTGTGGCGCCAAAACCATCTTCACATAGCCTTCGTGATTCAAAGGTGATAGGTTTCATATACCTATTATTGTTGGGTTCGTTAGGTCATAGGGGGTTGGGTATCCGAGACACTTCTTCGTGTGTGATTCAAAGGTGAAGGTTTAATATACCTATTGTTGTTGGGTTCGCTTGAGGGATCAGTTAGAAACATTTAGTTGCGTCTTTCGCCATTCAAGGCACGGTCTTTTCTAAGTGGAACTCGTACTCCCAATCGAGGTTCACATCAGTTTGGTATCAAAGCTAGTTGCCTTGAGGGTTGTTTAAAAAAAAAAAAAAAAAAACGAAAAAAAAAGGAAGCTCGAAAAAAAAAAAAAAACGGAGAGAGGGTTTTATTCTTGTGTATTCTTACGCCTCGGTTGGTGTCCTTCGTAATATTTAGTTGTCAAGTTGAGTGGGTACTTTGTCTACGTCTTTGCGAGATTAGAACGAGTCTCGGGGGGTTCACGGATAAGGAAGAAAAAAAAAAGAGTGTGAGTGATCCTACCTTTCACATAAGCCTTCAACCAACGGAGAAATACCATGGCCGACGACGAAAATCGCCAGGAAGTCCCGAATTTATTTCAACGAGCATTGGCGGATACTATAGCGGCTCAGTTTAACCGCATAATGGAAACCATGTTGGACCGGATGGATCAGCTAGAAACGAATTTCAACCGCAATCGACGACATAATACTTCTGACGAAGATGAGGATGGGGAGCGGTCCGACGTCTCACGAGATAACAGGCGGAGAGAACGGAGAGGAGGAAACGACGATGATCTAAGAGGTATCAAAATGAGTATTCCAAGTTTTCAAGGGAAAAGCGATCCCGAAGCCTATATTGAGTGGGAGGCCAAGGTCGAGAAAGTATTCTCACTCCACAATTACTCCGAAGAGAAGAAGGTTCAGCTCGCATCACTTGAATTCCAGAACTATGCATTAGCATGGTGGGACAAACTAGTGGCGACAAGGCGAAGAAATCGCGAACGACCAATCAGAACGTGGGCCGAGATGAAAGCGATTTTGAGGAAGCGATTTGTTCCCCCTCATTACTATCGTGAGCTGTACAACAAGCTTCAAAGCATGGTGCAAGGATCGAGGAGGGTCGAGGAATATTACCAAGAGTTAGATACGGCGATGACAAGAGCTAATGTCGAGGAAGATCCGGAAGCTACCATGGCTCGGTTCTTACGAGGGTTGAGGCGAGAGATTGCCGACGTCGTTGAGTTGCAGCACTATCTTGACATGGAGGAGATGCTACACATGGCTGAGAAGGTAGAGCGCCAACTAAAGAGGAAAGACAACCGAGCTTCTAAGCCGACCCCGTGGAAAAACCCTAGTCACCCGAAGCGAGATGGCGAAGTCGAGAAGAAATCAGAACCAAAGAAGAACGATCCGAAGAACTTCTCGAAAGGTGAATCAAGTAAGGGTACTTCTTCTCGTGTGACATGTTTTAAGTGTTTAGGAAAGGGCCACATCGCATCACAATGTCCGAACACGAAAACCATGGTCATGCTCGATGATGGCACGTACGTAAGTGAGTGTGATAGCGATGCGGAACAAGAACATGAAGATGAAGGCGAACAACACGAATCAAGTTGTGACGAGCTACTTGTTACCATGAGGACGTTGAACGTACAAATAAAAGAAGACGACTCACAAAGACATAACATCTTCCACACCCGATGCAAGGTCCAAGAAAAGGTATGCATGATGATAATTGATGGCGGAAGTTGCACTAATTGCGTTAGTTCATACCTTGTAGAGAAGCTTGGGTTACCCTTGATCAAACATCCGTCTCCATATCGGTTACGGTGGTTGAACGATAGTGGTGAGATAAGAGTCAATCGACAAGCTCTAGTGAAGTTCTCGATGGGCAAGTACGAAGATGAGGTTTTGTGCGATGTTGTGCCGATGAGTGTTGGTCATATATTGCTTGGACGTCCTTGGGAGTTTGATCGTGACGCTGAACACAAGGGGAAGACGAATAAATACAAGATCGTCCACCAGAATAAGACATACACGCTTGTTCCATTGACACCGCAACAAGTTTACAAAGAGCAGGTCAAGATGAGCGAAAAAATAAAACATGAGAGTAGAGAGGAGGAAAAAGCGAGTGAGGGAGGAAAAAATGAGGAAAAAGAAAAAGAAAAAAATATGAGAAAAGAGCCGAAAGCAAGTGAGAAAAAAGGCGCTTTCTTCGCTAGCATGAGAGATGTTGATCGGGCCATGGCTTCTCGCAAGCCAATTTACCTTCTCTTACTGAGCGATGCTATCTCTAACGATCTTCCGAATTCCATACCTTTGGAAATCGTGGATGTTTTGAAAGATTTTGCAGATGTTTTGCCCGATGAAATGCCATGCGAGCTACCGCCGATTAGGGGGATCGAGCACGAGATTGAATTCCTGCCCGGATCAGCCATACCGAACCGACCCGCCTATCGTGCAAATCCGGAGGAGACAAAAGAATTACAAAAACAAGTTGACGAGTTGCTTTCGAAGGGGTTAATCCGCGAGTCTCTTAGTCCATGCGTTGTCCCGGTAATCCTCGTCCCAAAGAAAGATGGTACGTGGCGTATGTGCATAGATTCTCGAGCTGTTAATAAAATTACAATTAAGTATCGTCACCCGATTCCTAGGCTAGATGATATGCTTGATGAGCTTCATGGTGCTCGCGTGTTTTCAAAAATTGACTTGAAATCTGGTTATCATCAAATTAGAATGAAAGAAGGCGACGAGTGGAAAACGGCTTTTAAAACAAAATTTGGCCTCTATGAGTGGTTAGTTATGCCATTTGGTCTAACGAACGCCCCTAGCACCTTTATGCGACTTATGAACCATGTGCTACGACATTTTATTGGTAAATTTGTTGTTGTTTACTTTGATGACATTATGGTTTATAGTAAAAGCATGGTAGATCATATTGAGCATATTAAACTCGTGCTTACCACCCTTAGAAAAGAAAAACTATATGCTAATGCTAAAAAGTGCATGTTTTGCATGGAAGAAATTATTTTTCTTGGCTATGTTGTAAGTGCTAAGGGTTTACGTGTTGACGAGACAAAGGTAAAGGCTATTCACGAGTGGCCGACACCTACCAATGTATCCGAGCTAAGATCTTTCCATGGGCTTGCAAGTTTCTACCGCCGATTTGTTAAGAATTTTTCTACGAAGGCAGCCCCGCTTAACGAGTTGGTAAAGAAGAGCGTTAAATTTGAATGGGGCGACTCTCAGCAAAAAGCCTTCGAGGAACTTAAGCATGACTTAACTCATGCCCCTATCTTAGCCTTGCCTGATTTTTCTAAAACCTTTGAGATTGAATGTGATGCTTCAGGTGTAGGTATTGGTGCAGTGTTACTTCAAGGAGGCAGACCAATCGCCTACTTTAGTGAGAAGCTTAACGGCGCTACTTTGAATTACCCAACGTACGATAAAGAGTTGTATGCTGTTGTGAGGGCGTTGGAGACGTGGCAGCATTATCTTTTGCCGAAGGAGTTCGTGATTCATACCGATCATGAATCGATAAAGTATCTAAAGGGGCAGAAAAATCTCCACAAGAGGCACGCCAAGTGGATTTCATTTATTGAGGCATTCCCATACGTCGTTCAATACAAGAAAGGTAAAGAAAATGTTGTTGCCGACGCACTCTCACGAAGGTACTCTTTGATTACTACTTTAAGTGCGGAAATCATGGGCTTTGAATTTATTAAAGACTTGTATGAATCTGATCTTGATTTTGCCCATGTTTTTAAAGCATGTGAGAAGGGAGCTTTCAACAAGTTTTATCGACATGAAGGTTTTTTGTTTAAAGAAAATAAAATGTGCATTCCTTCATGCTCGCTAAGAGAACTTTTAATTTGTGAGGCTCATGGCGGAGGTTTAATGGGTCACTTTGGTATCTTGAAAACTATTGATATATTGCGTGAGCATTTTTTTGGCCTAACATGAAAAAAGATGTTGAAAGGATATGTGACCGGTGTATCGATTGCAAGCATGCTCTACATCCCGTCCCCACGGTTTGTATACTCCACTTCCTATTCCTTTTTCTCCGTGGACCGATATTTCTATGGATTTTATCCTTGGATTACCCCGTTCGCCACGAGGAATGGATTCTGTTCTTGTAGTTGTTGATCGGTTTTCAAAAATGGCACATTTTATTGCTTGTAAAAAGACTAACGATGCCAAACAGATTTCAGATTTGTTTTTCAAGGAAATTGTGCGCCTTCATGGTGTTCCAAAGTCAATCGTATCGGACAGGGACGTTAAGTTTCTAAGCTACTTCTGGAAAACACTTTGGGGTAAGTTGGGAACGAAACTATTGTTCTCCACTACAAGTCACCCGCAAACGGACGGACAAACCAAGGTAACAAACCGCACTTTGGGGGCTGTACTTCGGGCAATTATCAATAAAAACTTGAAAGGTTGGGAGGAGTGTTTACCTATTGCTGAATTTGCTTATAATCGTACAGTACATACATCGACGAAGTATTCTCCTTTTGAGCTCGTATATGGCTTTAATCCCTTGACTCCCTTAGATCTGTCCCCTTTGCCTACTAACGAAAAGTTCAGTTTAGATGGAGAAAAGCGGGCAGAAACGGTAAAGAAACTTCACGAACAAGCACGAGCCAACATTGAGAGGCGCACTATGCAATATGCAAAGCAGGCGAACAAAGGCCGAAAGAAGATGGTATTTGAACCCGGTGATTGGGTTTGGGTGCATATGCGCAAGGAGAGGTTTCCCGCATCTCGACGAACCAAGCTACATCCTCGCGGCGATGGGCCTTTTCAAATCATAGCACGAATTAACGATAACGCCTACAAGCTAGATCTCCCCGAAGACTATGGGGTAAGTGCTTCCTTTAATGTGACTGACCTGACTCCTTTTGAATTTGATGTAGGTCAAGCTGATTCGAGGACGAATCATTTTCAAGAAGGGGGAGATGATACAATCCAGGGCGCAAGCTCGAAAGACAACATGATGAGACAAAGAGAAACCCTCCGAAACATTAGTCCACCGAACGCGCTCGAAGGAATGGCCGGCCCGTTGACTAGATTAAGGAAGAAGAAGATGAATGAGGCCTTGAGCAAACTCTTTATGGAAACCCAAGATAATGAGGCTAATTCTCATAAATACAGGCCCAAATCTATCAACCTTTTGGAAGTAACAAGGCCCAACCAATTTACCCAAGAAGGAGCTGAAAAGAAGGCCCAATGAAAGTCAAGAAAAGTCAAACTCGTCCATGACCTTTCAAGTCCCATCTCAAGTTCAATGGAAGTGGTCCAAGTCAAGTTGGGATGGCAAATTCGTGGCATGCATGAAAGAAGCCAAAGAGTCATTCAAAAGTCACCTTGAAGTCATACATTGCATTAAGTTTTCATTTTTAGTCAAAGTAGTTTATTTAATGCTTTTAGCCTAGTTCCTTCTATCAATAAGCTATGTATGGACGAATTTTAAATCAGAATTATCATTTTTGAACTTGTAAGGTTTTTCCTTTTCTCTAGCTCTCCGAGTGCTAGTTCGAGTCTTTGCAATTGACGTGCAAATACTTCCCGGCTTATCAACTAAACTCGTTCCATTTAGTTGTGGCGCCAAAACCATCTTCACATAGCCTTCGTGATTCAAAGGTGTTAGGTTTCATATACCTATTATTGTTGGGTTCGTTAGGTCATAGGGGGTTGGGTATCCGGGACACTTCTTCGTGTGTGATTCAAAGGTGATAGGTTTAATATACCTATTGTTGTTGGGTTCGCTTGAGGGATCAGTTAGAAACATTTAGTTGCGTCTTTCGCCATTCAAGGCACGGTCTTTTCTAAGTGGAACTCGTACTCCCAATCGAGGTTCACATCAAATTCCATATCAGAAGATGTTTTCGAGCAGTATGATTTTCAGTTTGATAAATTTCGAAACCATATTAGTGTTGCAGGAATGATCTCGAGATCAAAAATGAAGATAGGAAAAATGTCGAAACAAAACTCGAGATACAATCTCGAGATGAAGCTCGAAATTCATGTCGATATTTAACTTTGAAACTTTGTGTAGGATTTCGAGATTCATGTCGAGATCCATGATGGAATGAACTTCGAAATTAGTAAGGGATCTCGAGATCAAGCTCGAGATCTTGAAAACCATGTCGAGAACTTTGATTAATCAATCTCGACATCTTATATGCTACTTCGAAATTTCATTTAACCAAGTTCGAGATTCATTTAACCAAACTCGAGATTTATCTCTAGAAGTCAAACCATGTCGAGATTCATTCTATGTTAAGATCCATCTTTAAAACATACTTCGAAATCCCACGGTAAAGCTTAAGATCCATGTCGAGATTTATCTTGCAATACATCTCGAGAAATTATGTCTAATAGAATCTCGAGATAGGTGGGAAATGAACTTCGAAATCCTTACAACTTTCGAAGTGGTGTCAAAGTTCGGAACTTTAGGGTTTCGAAATTCATAAAAGTCAAAACTAGGGTTTTTAAACTAAGCCACTTTCGTATAACTGTAATTAGACTAATAAACCCTAATTTTATATGTTTCTATACTTAGGGTTTGAAGGTTAGCGATTTACCGTACGAAATTGCTAAGGATACCAGGTAGTGGAACGCAACTACAACACATAATTTTCATGTGCATGAAATTATGTGCTACGTGCTTTTATGATTTTATGTAAGTTCTTACGTGATTTATTTATATGATAACATGACACGCATGTTCATGGCATGAGCATATGCACGCACGACTAGTATAAGAGTCAGGGAAAGAGAGCGTGCATGAGTATAAGATCGCGTGAGAGCGATATATTTGCCGATATAGGCATTTGTGTCGACTCAATGATGAGTCACGGCTCTTCTATGCTACCACGGCGATTCACGAGGCCAAATTACTTGATTCACGAGAGGTAGGGGAAATACACCATGGCGATTCACGAGGCCAAATATTAATTACCTGATTCACGAGAGGCAGGTGGATACCCCGTAGCGGGAGATGCAACCTGGAGGATGCGACTCGAGGGATAAGCGGCACCGAGGGAACCTCGAGTGTTGGCGACCTCGTAGTAAGCTACCAGTGAGGAGCACCCGCGTGTCAGACCGCATTGGGATGGAATGGCGTCCTAGGGTTAAACTAAATTTGTATGCCCGGGTTAGCCTCTCAATGGGACTGCATTGGGATTGAAAGGCACTATTAGCCTCTCAGTGTGGACCACAATGGGATTGAAAGGCACCATAGGGTTAAGCACAGATTGAGTACTCGGGTTTAACCTCTCAGTGTGTGTACTGTCACTTATTTATACCCTAAGGGGTTTGAGCTCTATATGGTGCATAGTAAGATTGAAAGCCGAAGGGGCCCAAATATGAAATGAAAAGAACGGGAAGGATGTGAGAAGTCAATAGCATTGGCGCGAATGCCTTCGCTATTTAGGTCACGTGCATTGCATGCATGGTTTTCACTTACTGAGCTTTATAAGCTCATTCCACGTTTTATGTGTTGTAGGACCCCGCGATCACGGTACGTGATCATTTTCACGGCGAGGCCAATTTTTGACACTTCCGAGGGCTTTGAGATGGAAGTGTGTGCATGGATGCGACCTCGTGGAGGCCGAGTAGATAGATTTATTTTGACCCGCATGCGCGCTTTCCTATGTAAATAGGACCCATGTGATTTTGTACGAAACCTTACGATTCCTTTTTATAAAAGGAAAAATTTTATACGAATGTTGCACGATCTATTTCGTTATTAGGACAATAGTCGCGTAGACTAGTTAAGAAAGTAGTGGTGGAAGGCGGGGCGCCACAGTCAAGTATATGTCAATGTCATTACCAAGTTGTTTCGGACCAGATATTAGACACGAAAGCATGGTATGCTTTCTTTTCATCGAAAGCCATGGAGGGAGGTTGTATATACAAAGAACCACCGGCCAAGTACTGTCACGGCTGCTTAAATCCCCGAACGGGTATATCCCATTTGTACTAGATCCTTCACCCACACGACTAGCTATAGGTTCACCGTGCCATATCCAATTTGTATAACCAGGTTTAAAACCGGAGACAATCAGATGTTCCCTAACAATCTCACTATTCCACCACTTTAGGTTAAAACAATTACGACAAGGACATGAAATCTTGGATTGACTCTTTTTTCTACGATTTTGCTTCGCACAATTCATAAACTCTTCTACAACGTTCAAATACTCAGCCGTTGTTCGCTTACTAGACATTCAACCCCGATCCATTCCAACCACCTAAGGTAGATAACAAATAAATTTACTTCCCAAAGAGATAGCAAAATATAGACCAAAAACCTAATTTGTGAATCAGCTCAGCTTTCCAAAGCAATCAATCAATAAATGGAATATGAAACAAAAGAGAAGAAATGAACGACCCACAAATTAAGATAAAGAACTCGTGCGACTGATACTATTAAAAAAACAATGAATCATAAGATCAGAATCAAGCTCGCCGAAGACGAAAGGTCGCCCTTATTTGTCCTAACCTCGAATGAAAACAAAAATGGACGAAAAATCAATAATCAAAATACTCAAATTCGAAATTAACCTAAATAGCAACGTGAAGTGGCTTAGCTCCGTCGTATTCAAGCTCAAACGCGGATTTATGGTGGTCGTCGGTCCATGGACAGATTCAGACAAATTCCAAAACATTGTGACTCTTAAAATCCTATTTTTAATTTTTTTTACGAATCATGATAGGGGATAGTTCTAAACTATTGCCCAGGTAAATCCAGACTAGAAACAGCAATCATGACATTGGAAAAACTCCAAACACACAACGATGGAAAAAAGTTCAGCCCCAATCAACTTCGACTAAAAAAACCGAAACTAACCAAATCGGGCTCCAATATTCAAACAGACCAGAGAGACCCACAAATTCAGGCGTACCTATATCAAATTTCTCAAAATCGATCGAATCAAGCACCTGCTCAAAATCATAACCTCAAACAGTCGTCACCTTAGAGCAAAATCCAACCAAAAAAAAGCAAAGAAATCATCAACGAGTCACATAAACAAGGGAAGAATCGCTTACCCGATTAGGTTGCAGCAGAATCAGCACGACCTTGAATTCGTTTTGCTTAGCTTCGCTCGCCGTCGTATTCAAGTTCGGTCGTCGTCGCTGTCGTATTCAAGCTCAAGGTGGTCGCCGGTATGCTTTTGTGGTGGTTGTCGGTCGGGAAAGTCGCCAGTGTGCTTTTGGTGTGCTTTTGTCTTGCGTGAAGCAAAATAACATAGGGGAGAGGGAAGGGTTTTTAAACCTCATCGGCGACTGTTGTAAAGCGCAACAGTCGCCAAAGGTTAAAATGATAAAAAAATAGAAAAGTAAAAATCATGGGCGACTGTTGTGTAGCAAAACAGTCGCTAAATGTATAACAAATAATTAAAAAAAATTAAAACTGATAAATCATGGGCGACCGTTGTACGACCGTAACAGTCACCGATAGTTCCAAGAAATAAAAAAATTAAAAATGGCTCGCGGGTACTATAGGCGTCCGTTTTTCCACAACGGACGCCCATAGTGCGGTAGCCTATTACCGTTTCTGTACTAGTGCCTGTGTTGTCAGGACCCGGCGTCCGACCTCGTAATCCGTTCCGATCCTATGTGCCTAATGCTTCGTTATCGTGCAAAAGCGTAAAAATGCGAATAAAATTTTCCTTTTTAAATGCGTGCGGAAGTCATACATACAAGTCAAAAGAATGTTCTCAAGTCATTCTTGTAATTCATCGTAGTCATATCTACACAAATACAATTGCGTGTGTGCAGCAAAAGCTTCCTATGCGCCCGGCCTTCACAGGTCGTCATCCATACACACACTCCCACCTCAAAAGCAGCCGGATAGCTTCAAAAGATTGGCCTTGCGTAAAAATCGGATCACGTACCGTGATCGTCCGTACCTACAACACGTAACGTAAGGATGAGCCACCGAGGCTCAGTAAGCAGAAATTATGCATGTATGCACGTGTCCTAACGATCGACATTCCACGCCGTCATTTTCTAATGCTCATACTCTTTTTCTTATACTCGTACTCTTTTCTTACACTCATACTCTTTTCTTGACTCGTACATCATATGGGCCCTCGGCTTTCTATCCCACTATGCGCCATATCATAGAGATCTCCATCCACTAGGGATTTGTACATATGCGGAGGTCCACACACTAGAAGGTCACCCGAAGGAATCTTCCTTTACACAGTGTGGCCTCCACGCGGACGCTTCTCACTAGTAGCCGACACCGAGGCCACTAACTGCGGAGGTCACCCGAAGGAATCTTCCCTCCCGGTTAGTGTTCACGCACTAGAAGGTCACCCGAAGGAATCTTCCCTTACTTAGCGCGTGCTCCCGGCAGCATCCTCCAGGTTGCATCTCCCGCATACGGGGTATTCCCCCAGCCTCTTATACAGGCCTTATGGCTTCATTCGCCATGGCTGCATAGGGGAGCCGTGACTCTTCATTGAGTCGACACAAACGCCAGTATCGGCGAGTATACATCGCACACAGGCGATCTTATGCACGCTCTTACCTCACGTCTTACGTACTACGTATGCGTGCAAGTGCTCATGCCATGCTCATGTACGTATGCAGATCATGCTATCATGCATATAAAATAATCATATCATAACGTACACGATTCACATAAAGTCACGTAAGCATGTAATCACAAAATCAGACGCAGGCAAGTTACGTGTCGTAGTTGAATTTCTACTTACCTGTAGTCCAAGCTAATCTAGCGTACTGCCCCGTGAACAATAATTTTCGTCATACTTAGTTATTGAGGCTTGTATAAATTCCCTAGACCTCACATCTCTCGATTTGCCTTATTAAATTTCCCAAGTCAATTGATTTCTATACCACATTATATTAGAGTTAAGTTTCGACCCTCGATAAATTTCTAAGTTAGGGAATTTAAATTCCTTTCATGAAAGGCTCGGCGTCGTTTATTTTACTAGGTTTCGCCCGACGTTGCATGTGTTGGATTTCAACATGATTTCGATATGCTTCTAAGGTGGATCTCGACATCATTAGAGATAAATCTCGAGTTAGGTGATAATTAGATCTCGACATCCTTAGACATGAATCTCGAGTTGGGTTACTAGATATGTTTTACAAGAATTCGTAATTAGCATTAAAATGGATCTCGACATCGCAACCAAGATATCGAGATATATGTTAAACGTTTTATACAAATGTCGAGATTTATATGAGCATTTCGATGTAAGCTCGACATTATATATATATATATATATATATATATGAGAACTCGATAGGGAATAGATCTCGGCATTGTTTGTAATCTCGAGCTTGGGTTTGGTTGGATCTCGACATGTCTTATAAATAAATCTCGAGACCTTATGACCAATCTCGATAATAATACCCATGATAGGACATTGATCTCGACACTTAGTAAATCTCGACGTGGGTTGAAAATCTCGACATAGATATTAAGGTAAATCTCGATATGTAAGCTCGACATCCTATCCTAACATTTCGACATTTTACCTTGAGATCTCGACATTGTACTTCGACATTTGAAACAGAAAATTTCGACATAAAATTCAACATAAATCTCGACGTGTATCATCTGCTTCGATCTTCATTTCATCATCCCTCAAAACTAGATTCTTAGCTTATTCTACCCAACACTTAGCTAGGCTCAAGGAAAACCTCAACTATGAATTATCGTCCAAGGTTAGGGCTTTTGCCGTAAATGATACACGTAGATTCCTAGTCTTGGCCGCAAGTTTAACTACATAATATTGGTAAAAGAAATCGAATTAGTTTAGGGGATTAGCTTTACTTACTAATTCCGAAATTCCAAGCTATCTTGAGGGTGAAATCTTGAGCTTCCTTCGATGTCTTCCTTGCTTCTTTTCTTTCTTTCTCTCGAGGTTTCACTCCAAGTTGGGTTATGGGGTTGGAAAGTGGGATGAGATATTCTCATAGGTTTTTGGGGTGGAGCTTAGAGTTAACGTGAGTTTTTCTTGAAATGGGGAAGCTTGTCTCCCATTTTGTGTTCTTATGGGCTTGGGCCTAAGTTAAGTTATAGCCCTACAACAATAATTAAATTTCTAGCCCAAGGTAAAAATTTTGGCCAACTTTCATTTGGCTATCTTAAGTCATTTTCTTCACTTATTATTTATTATTTTTTATTTTTTTTTGAACGTCCCTCATATAATTTAGAAATTGTCATAAACGAATAATTTTTGCACGTAATTCGCATAATTTCACGAGCACAAAAATGCGTACAATCACACAAACATGTAACATATGCGAAATTAAACACGTATCACTTAGGTCATAAACAAAATTTATTGGTCGACCTAATTTACGGGAACTGGGGTCCTACATGTGTCTAGTGGAACATACTAATCACTTTAGACAAAAGAATGTAACTAGACAATTAAGCAAAGAATCAATCATATATCACGGAAATATTTTTGTAAGCAAATCAAAGTAGATTGAGTAATCGTCATTCCCCATTTTTTTGTTGGTTTTGTTTTTCTCTAATTTTATTTTTCAAAACAATTGTAGAGTATACATTTTAGATTGTGCTTGATTTCATTAGTTGTCCTTGTAATTAGGGGCTTTATTTGTATTAGTCCATAGATTAGGACTAGTTAGATATTTATACCAAGTTTGTTTGGTATAAATAGTTGTACAAACATTGAGACAGAAAATTAGAGAATCAATCCGAAAGGCTGTCGAATTCATTTATAGAGAGAGAAACTCAGAAAACATCATCTCACTAGAGGAATTCTCTCTCGTGTTCTTCATCGAAGGTTTTCGATCGAATTACAATTTAAATCATTCTAATCGATTTCCTTAGAATTCATGCCTAGGATTGATTGAGTTAATAACAGATGACCTAACAATTGGTATCAGAGCAGATTCGTTCTGTTTTGAATCGAAATTATTAGAATTCGGATCGAATTTCATTTTCTGGAACTGTTCACGCAAAGAACAGTTTTGGCACGAAAAAGCTTTTCGATCTGAAGTGCCTAATTGTGTGCTTATTTGATCTGATTTTGATGTTTAAGTGCTCGCATAAGTAGTATTAATCAATCAGGATTGGATCGGTAGCAATCAGAATCATGATTTGAGTCGAATTTTTGATTCTGTGAGATTACTGTTTGTGCGAAAACAGTATGAACGTGTTTTGATTTTCGTCAAATTGAACATTATTTGCTTCAAAACATGTTTAATCTTCTGTTCGTGAATACTTAGTAGCTGATTCCGAGCATATATCTGTAGTTTCATCGATTAATTTCTAGTATTTGACGGTTTTGAAGCAAAACACCTCTGTGGGAGAAATTTTGCTCAATTAGAATACGGATTAGTTACTGAAGTCGTTGTTGTCAAGAACGTGTTTAGAAAAATTTACGAGCGATAAAATTTCGACGAGAATTAACTACCGCGCAAAACTTTTTCTCTCGGAAACTTAGTCGTTCACACATTTGATTCTCGCCCGTAAACTTTTTCGGTCAACCATTTAGATTTGACTCAGCGAGAAACTCCTTAGGGTACTGTACCTCAACGACCAAAATCAATTAAAAGAAATTTTACGCTAAAAAATTCTGGTCAATCTTTCGAGTCTCTACATTGTGGATGGTCAACAAAATTTTTCGACGCTTAAAATTTTCGATCGCAAAACTTCCCTCAATAATTTTACGATTGATCTCACTGCTTGCACAATTTCTCAGCGTAAAATTACGTTCAAGTCGAAATATTTTCCGCTCGAAAATTTTTGAACAGTGCCTGACGCGCGAAAACAGTACCATCTTTTCAAATCGAAGAAATTATTTTCGATCAAACTTTAAAGATTGAATCGAAATTAATTCTCGATCATTTTTTGAATCAAACGCTACTAACAAATTTGATACTTGTGAAGCTTACTACATCAAAGTTCATTCATCAAAACTAACGAAGATCCTACATCA
The DNA here is from genome assembly GCA_027422505.1 of Craterostigma plantagineum. Lineage (NCBI taxonomy): Eukaryota > Viridiplantae > Streptophyta > Magnoliopsida > Lamiales > Linderniaceae > Craterostigma > Craterostigma plantagineum. The sequence continues at coordinate 3,637,350 of JAPQWV010000028.1, read as the reverse complement.
ACTCCACAAAAATTAAAAATAAAATTCGAGAAGAAGGATGGATGCTTACTCGCTAGGAAATGACAACCATCCACCAATCTTGCAACGCGGCGGATACACAGTATGGCGAAGCCGTTTCCTAAACTTCATAGCTCTAAAAGATCAAGCCGAAAATCTGCTAAAGTCACTCGAAGAGGGACCCGCACAGTTCTGGGTTAACGTAGCCGGTGATGACACGGTTACTCCTCAAATTCCCGTGACTAGGCGACTAAGGAACCTAGGGAATACACCATCGAGGAAAGTGCTCGTGCAAAGGCAGATCTAATGGCTATGAACACACTTATGCAGGGCATTCCCAACGACATCTATAGACAGATAGACAGTCTCCCAACGGCTAAAGGAATGTGGGATGAATTGCATAGGATGATGCAGAGGACGGAAGTTGGCATCAAGGCCAAAAAGGCGAATATTCTCACTGCTTATGACTCCTTCAAAGCAAAGCCAGAGGAGAGACTCTACGATGCATATCAAAGATACCTCACTCTTCTCAATGAGATGAGGAAGATAGAAATCTCGAAGACAAACATGGAAAGAAATATCAGATTTCTATCCTCTTTGCCCTCGGACTAGAAAAAGATATCCACTCAACTTAGACAAAACAAAGATCTGGAGGAGTTGGATATCCATTCAGTATTTGATAATCTCACCCAACACGAGGAAGATGTTTGCGAGACTCAGAGAGAGCAGAAGGGCAAGCAGGTTGACAACACTGTTGCTTTAGTCTCAGGGAAGCGTGGAACAAAGCCTCGCAAAGAGAAGATCGTGAAGCCTCCCTCATCATCCGAGTAAGAAGAAGATTCAGAATCAGATACCGAGCCAAATATGAAAGCACTGGGGAAGCAGTTGGCTTTAATCAAAAAGATGATGAGCAAGAAATACTTCAAGAAAAAGTCATCATCCTCCGCCAACCGACTTCGGACCTCAAGCTCTAAGAACAAGGAACATGCACCAGAGAGCTCCAAAGTCAAGAACACTAAAGAGCCCAACAAGTGCTTCAACTGTGGCAAGCCTGGTCATTTTGCCCGAGAATGCACTCTTCCCAAGAAAAGAGATGCTAATTACTACTTCAAGAAGCTTCAACTCACGAAGCAGAAGGAAGCAGGAGTAGCGCTCATGGCAGAGCAGGATCAATGGCTCGAAGACACATCTAGTTCTGGAGAAGAGAAAATCTTGCCCTCATGGCACGCCTTAATAAAGACATTGACGCCGAAACATTCAATCAGATGGACGAAGATTAGCATCTTAGAAGAGGTAGACACTTCTTCCACCTCATCCAAGAGGTAGACACTTCTTCCACATTATTGACCATCTTAGATTCATATCAAAAACAATATGCTAACATGAAACGTGAGCATGCAAAGTATTAAGGAAGTAGAGGATAAACTTTCTAGGTCTCAGGAAAGGTTAAATAGTCTCGAATCAGAACTTAGGAGCTCTAATGCCAAAATAGAAGAACTTACTAAGAGCCTACATTCTAGAGAGACTAGTCAACCTCAATTAAGACAGCATGGCGAAAAGATTAAGGAATTAGAAGATAGGCTAGCAAATAACTACAATTGCTTGGTTAGGAATCTCAACGAGAAAGCCACCTTGAATTGTAGGATAACCGAAGCTACCACTAAGATCACTAACTTAGAAGCTCAATTATAAATATCAAATGCTAAGGTTAGTAAGCTTAGTAAAGAACTAGATGCATGTCAAGTCGCCAAACTGACGGTAGAAAATAATTATGCTCTCCTAGGTGAGGAACGCAAGAAACTATATGCTAAAATTAAGAAATTAGATGATATAGTTACGCATAGGGGACAATCCGAACAGACGATATTTTTGAACAAGCCCAAGGATATAGAGTTCTATAATCCTAAGAAGGCATAGGTTTCACTAACCCACGAGTTACTACGGAAAAAGAAAATATATGATATTAAGTACATGGGTTTAGGAGTAACCTCTCTTAGAGAATTTACTGAATCGACGTACCAAAATAATTTTGATTCATCTATGAGAAAAGCCTCACATGGGCCTGAGATCCCCTTTGACTACACTGCGCTAAATGAAAGAGACAGAAATATGAAACCGTCATTAACACCTGTCTCTGACCTATTTCAACTTCCTGACCCTCAAACAGTCCTCGAGGAAGCCAAAGACGTTCATTATAAAAATTCTCTCTACATACCTCCTATAATAATACAGATAGAGGAATCTCAGGCTAAATTAGACAAAGAAAGAGAGAATTTCGAAGCTGAAAAGAAAAAGTTCTTAAAAGAGATGAAAAATCTCAAAGCTTCCTCATCCTCCCAAACTACCTCTCACGCTATACTGCAAAGCGCGAAAATCAAAAAATCACCTTCGAAAGATCAAAAGTGTATTAATAATTCTGTTAAAAGTGCTAAGACTAAAGTTACTTTACCTACGTCTACAGGGAGCGTAGGGCAAGCACTAGAATCAAAGGCGAGAGTGTCTAGTCTTAAGAAGGAGCAAGTAGATTTGAGTATGCTTAAAAATGTTACTCCTTCTGTACGAATAAATGACACTCGTAGAAATAGAAGAGCCATTTCTTCGCTTCGAATAATTACATCTACATGTACTCTTCAGCCCATCACCTTTAGGAGCACCAACTACGAAATAGGCTCTACCTCACAAGCTAAAAGTAGTCATTCTGAAACAAATTCCACTAGGAAGACCCGAAGGAAACAAGATCCAGCCATAAAGAAAGCTTATGGCGCTGTACATGCATGTACTCACCTAATGTACTCTTCCCTGTAAGGTTCACCCCAAATGGGTTCCTAAATCTCCGCCTAGGACGACAAAAGCCACTTTTACGAAAGTGATATCGGTTATTAGAACTCCCTCAAGTAATAATTTAGGAATCATATCTGAACCTAAAATTAAATCTGCTAATCTGAGAGGACCCATTCTTAAATGGGTACCTAAAGCTCTCTAACTTATTTTTGCAGATCCATCATGTGTGGAATCTCGACTCTGGTTGCTCTACACACATGACTGGAAAACAAGAGCTGCTGAGCAACTACAAAGACCGACAAACAGCAAAGTCAGGTAGGGAAATTCACTTGCTTTATGTCCCATCACATATCTGATGCTTAACAAAACTCGTTAATAGCATAAAATATTGAGTAAGAAAATCCTAAATAAATAAAAACAGTTCAAAAGAAAACTAAGAACGTAGGAGAGCTCATACACGACTTGGGTGCAAGCTTTAGAAAAGAAAGTGTATATCAAGGAAAAGAACTCCCAATTAAGAAGGTATAATGCTATCTATGGTTTATAAACCAATTTTAGACATTTATATTTAGTACTTCACGTGAACTTAAGGCTAGAAGAAAGAATTTAGATGTATTACTTTCAGAGCTTAGTTCCTTTTTCCGAAAGAATCACGATTATTATGATAGTTGGTAATTCTAGGGTTTCGAACATTAATCATACTAACATGGTTGCTTAGATTGATATATGTTATGGATGGAAAGATTTGTATGATAGGAATTTTAATTAAGGTGAAGAAGGCAGCTTCAAGTAGCTTTCGATCGAAAAGATTGGACTACATAAGCAACCGAGAGAATTGATCACTCGGTGAAAGTAGAAATTCCAAGCATGGAATCGGGCGATTCCTGGGGAAAGAAAAACTCGGCGATTCTTGGATAGTTTACACCTCAAATCGGGCGAAACCTAGGTTTACTCTCCAACAAATCGGGCGATTTGGACTTTGAACAAACCCTTGGCGAAAATTGTGACAAATCGGGCGAATCCATGAAGGGTAATAAATCTCGGCGAAATTAAGATAATGCATAGCCAAATTGGGCGACTTTGAGAGATGTAAGGCGTGGCGAGGAACTTGAAGATGAATCGCGCGAAACTAATGAGAGGAATCGAGCGAATTGATGATAGGGAGACACCCGGCAAAACTAGCTTCCAATGCATGATGAATCGGTCGATTTGAAGGCTCAATGATCGGGCGAAATGGTGACTAATAAACTCTCAGCGAAAGTGAAGTTTCTAAAGCATGAAGTCGGACGATTTGGAAGTTAGGAGAAATCGACCGAAACTAAATTACATAAGAAACAATCGGGCGATTCTAACGTTATAAAGAAGCCAATTTCGTCGAGCCCTATTTGTTATAGTTAAATACTAACTTGACTTAGATTATAAGTTGGGACTTAGGATTTTAATAACTTAGTATAGCTAAAATAAATTATTTCGACATAGGTACCTAATTTAAGTATAATACTGATATTTTAATACTTTATCTAAGGGTCGAGAGGTGACAACGTTCAAAGACAGTAAGTTTCCACACGCTTGGACGACAGGTAAGTGTAAGTCCCAACTACAACACATAATTATATGTGTAAGAATTATGTGTTTATGTGCTTCCATGAATTTACGTGAATGCTTACGTGATTTATTTACATGTATGATAACATGATGTGCATATTCACGCACGATTTGTATTAAAGACAGGATACGAGAGCGTGCATGATACAAGATCGCCTGAGAGCGATAAATATTCGCCGACATGGGTGTCTGATGTCGACTCACAGTTGAGTCACCGCTCTTCTATACAACCATGGTGACGTCTTATATCGCCACCTTCAAGACATGACATGTTCAAGGCAAGACATGGTTTTAGGGCGAATGCCCTCATGGCGGAACGTGGAACCTGGAGGATGTGAGCTGAGGGATAAGCGACACCGAGGTACCTCTGGTGTTGGCAACCTCAGAATAGGCTACCAGTGTGAAGTGTCCGTGTGACGTATGAAACCACCTTGGGACTGAAAAGGCGCCCTAGGGTTAGCCTCCCATGAGTGGGTATTGTCACTTATATATTTATTTATCCCTTGTGGATTCGAGCTCCATGATAGTGCATAGTAAGATAGCCAAGGGCCCTACATGACAAGACAATACAAGAAAAATATGAGGTCTAAGGAGCATTGGCGCGTATGCCTCTGCGAATTTAGGGCACGTGCATGGCATACATGACTTTCACTTACTGAGCTTTATAAGCTCATTCCATCTATTTATGTGTTGTAGGTTCACGGGATCATGGTACGTGATCTTTGTGATGGCGATGCCTTATTTTGAAGCTACCGGAGAGCTTCTGAGGGGGCAGTGTATACATGGATGCGACCTAAGTGGCGGGCCTATAGGAATTCTTTTGTTATGCATGCGCACTCTACGTTGTATTTAGGATCCTAAGTTAATTTTGTATTGTACAATATGATTCCTTTATATAAAAGGAAAATTTTGTACGCATTTTCTTTGAATTATTCCTTTACATTAATAGCAGTCACATAAAATAGTAGTAAGAATGGGTGGTGGAAGTCAGGGGCGCCACACTTGTGAAGCACATTACATCATTTCAAATCATCAAAACAACCAATGAAAATCCTTAATCAACTCATCAAACATGGATGCTTATGCGCTTGGAAACGACAACCGTCCTCCAATCCTTAAAAGAGGCGAATACACAGTGTGGCAAAGTAGGTTCTTAAACTTCACAGAGCTCAAAGATCAGGCTGAAAATCTACTAGCATCACTCGAAGAGGGACCCGCACAATTCTGGGTTACTCAAGAAGGTCATAACGCGAACAGCCCACCGGTCGAACCTACTAGGCGACTGAAGATTCCTAGCGAGTATGATCAGGTGGAGAAACAAAGAGCAAAGGCTGATCTAATAGCCAAAAATACTTTGATGCAAGGAATTCGCAATGATATCTGCAGGCAGATAGACAGCCTCCTGTTAGGGAGTATGCCCTCGGAATGCCATACGGGGACTAGGAATAGTATAGGGCGCACGATGATGTATAGGTTGTAAGACAGGTTTATTGTATATACCGTCAAATAAATTAATGAATATATATTTTCATTATAATAAAGGCATTATTATTTAATTATCGAATTTAAAGTCTACTTGGCATCCGGTAGTGCGATAAATAAATAACACCCATATGTTTGAGTTGGATGTCTGATTCTCGTGGGACGAGAGAGGAGACACCGGACAGTCCTTAATCTCAGCATTAAATAAAAAGTCCGTAAGTCTAAGGATTCTAGGTGGGTGACTAGATATCCGAATATGACTTATCCATTGACGACCACATAGTATCGGTAATGTCACCGATTACCTGAGAGGTTGTGGGTCGTGATGGAGATATAGGTGATCGGAGGGATCGCGTATCCGGACATTCGGCTCGTATTCGTCTCAATCACATGGCTAGGATGTTGTCAATGATTGAACGAATGACTATAGCAGCCTCAGACCGATAGGGTCATTGACGGATTTGCTTTTACGAATTCGGTTTGTCGCTAGTTGGCTAGGCTCGTAAGTGTTCATAAATGAGACACGGGTCAGCGACGAAACGCAACCGACTTTACGGAGGTGATTGCCGGGCTTTGACTGCTATCGGGATTCACTGCCTATATTCGTATAGGTTAATGTCCTATGAGGTAATCGGAGAGCAACGATTATAAAGTCTTCGGCCGAAGCTTGGAAAACTTGCTTGTATTAGATACGGAGCGGAGTTTAAATAATCGGTTCGGTCTCGATTATAACATAGTGTTAGGTTAGTGAGTTTGACATTTGCATGGCTCTCACCTAACCGGGACGCAAGTGAAAGGCGTAAGAAGTATTTAAATGTATACACTATAGTCGGTTCGCCCGAATTCCGATTAGATCAAAATTCGTTCTCAACTGGGATCTGTCCGGTACCGTGGGATTGGTGAGGCGAATACCGGGACTCGTGGATTCCTCCCATGCCAGTTGAGACGGACCTAGAGAGTCGCGCTTAAAAATGGTAGTGAACTTGAACGAAAACGGCGGGCTTTTCTGTGGAACCTAACGAATGAGATTCGTTGAGATAGTGGCAAAGTTGATACGAGGTGTCGACGACTTAGTTAAATTCTAGTGACAGTCACGGAAATAATTAGGACTTAAGATTGTCTTAAGTGCTTAGTTAATTAACTAAGTGGGCTCAATTATAATTAAAATAATTAGATTGGATTTAATTATTTTATTATTTAAAATGGAGGGACTAAATTGAGAATTTAGAAACCTTAAGGGCCAAAAGGAAATTATCAAAATAAATAAAATAAAAAAAATGAAAATTCTACACATCCACGTTGGGATGTGTAGAAAGTATGAGTCATGTTTTTTTTATTATTATTTGACACTTGTTAATTGACAAGTGTCTCAATTAAATAAAAAATACATAAATGATAAAAGCAACGTTTGTTGCTTAAGAGGGGACTTGAATTTTTCCTTAACATAGAACCAAAGAAAAATAAGTAGAATTTGTAGAAATTCTCAAGCCACTTTGAACCGACGGGATCGTTCGACGAACCCGACGCCCGAACCGAACTGCGCTAGCCATCGGGAGCAGTCTCGGAGGTTTGTTCAAGGTAATACCGGCGTGACGATCTAGCCCGGAGGCCCCGGGATTCCGACGAGGTGCAGCCACGTCCATCCGAGGCGACGACAGAAGAAATCCCTTTCACCGAAGGTATACCTCGAACCTTAACGATTTGATTTACGAAAAATACCAAACGATACCAGAATAATTCGCAAGACGCCTCGTTGGAAACGTCGGGAAGTGTAGAATTATTCTGAAAAATTTGGTGTCGATCGGAAATCGTTTCAGTTGTCAAATAGTTAAAAGACTGCAGACTGCCGTTTTACTCGAATTAATAATTTCGTATCACAGTTTTGATTTTGAGAAAAATATCAAACGATGTCGGAATAATTCGAAAGACCTATCGTTGCGAACGTTAGGAAGTGTAGAATTATTCTGGAAAGTTTGGTATTGATCAAAAATCATTTCGGTCTCCATCGAAAAACGTCTGGTTGCCGCTTTGTTCGATTAATTTGGATCTCAATTATTTATTCGAATAAATTGGAAATAAATTCGAATTTTGATAATTCGAATTAACCACGATCTCCCGAGGCTTAGGGCAGCATCTCAGACCCTCGGGAGAATCCGAATGGCGTAAGGTTGAATTTAGATATTAAAAATCGAAAATTCGCCACCCTACGCCGCTCGGTACAAATCGCGCTTCCGCTATAGCCACGTTGCGCTGTTCGGGGGCCGGCGTCGATTAATCGGGCCCACCCCAACAGTGGTATCAGAGCCAAGGCTCATGAATGTTTCGACCGAAGGCCTCGAAAGCCGATGTGGCGAACGAACGGTCGACGTAGTTTGGAGACTATCGTCGCTCGTGACGTCGGTTGGGCACCCGACATCAAAATTCCGTGTTGCATGTTTATGTGGGACATTTACGCGGGCTTAGGTTCAACCGGGTTATTTGTTTAAGGGTCGTTTGCCGCCCCCCGGTATGTACATGTATTACGGGTTGTTTGGGAAATAATTCCCCCCGTGTTGTATTTTATCGTTTTATTAGATAAATAATGGCCGTTCGATGCAAGGCGAGGTTGGAGGGTTCGACGACAACCGTGGACTCGACGTTGGAAGATCGAAGACCCCGGTCGTTTTACGACCCATGTAATAGGACCAGTCTAGAAGTAGCCCGCATATTTGTCCATTTAAATTGCTTTCCTAGGGTTAGGAATTTATTTATCGCATTTACGTGCTCGTGCTTAATTTTAATATGCTATGAGTTACAAAAATCTCCCGTACGAATACTAAGTGAGTAAAGGGATTGGATGCCCTGTCTTCTATCAAGCTCGGGCCTAGTTGTTACAAAACCTAAATGCAAAGTTTGGTTTCGGGTATGCCGGCGCCTTGCATTTGCTTTTGTTTCGGCTTGCTCGGGTGCATTTGTGCCGCTCGCCAAGACCACACTGTGCGATAAGACGTACGGTTCAAGTGTGCGATTTTGAGCAACGTTGATAGGTCTCACTTAGACAGTCATACTGCCTTGTTTCGGGTTTGCCGGCGGGAGTCCCTGACTGAGACAAAGATAGTTGAGACATTCGACAAGGTCGGATTCGTGCGGAGCACGACTTCGTGGGCCGCTGCAAACCAATAAAACGACAGAAGTTGAGGTTTCCATCCGTCCACGGGGACATCAACTCCACTATCGAAGTTATCAACGAAACTTCCAAAACATCCGTAGGGAGAATAGAGTTTACGAAAAGATAGTGGGAGTCAAATGGAATAAAAAGTCCTTGTTCGCGTTTGATAACCTATACAATCGACTTAATATGCCTTTTATTTTTCTGCAACATTTTCTCTCATTGTGAAATTATGTCGACCACTTTAAATGTACTGCTAAAGGAGAATAGGTTGGTTGGGCCAAACTATTCAGACTGGCTTCGCAACTTGAGGATTTTCCTTGAGATTGAGAACCTAGTTTATATCCTTGACTCCGAAATGCCGCCAGCCCCAGGGGCACGGGCATCCGAGCAGGCTCGTGCCGCTTATGACAAGCGACTGCGCGACGAGAAGCTCGTAAAGGCTCATGTCCTCGGATCGATGAGTAACGCACTGCAGCGTAGCCACGAAAGTATGGCTGATGCTCGGGTGATGGTTCAACATTTGAAAGAGCTTTACGGTGAGACGTCTAGGACAGCTCGCTATGCGACTTCGTCGCAGCTCTTCCGATCGAGGATGTCTGAGGGTGAGAATGTTGGCGAACATGTTATGAACATGATCACCATGATCGAGAGGTTGGAGACTCTCAATTTTCGATTTGATCGGGAATTACAAAATGATCTCATCTTGCAGTCTCTGCCTCCGTCCTTCAATGCGTTCATTGTGAACTATCATCTGAATGGTATGACGCTATTGCTTCCTGATCTGATGAATCAGTTAGCAACAGCGCAAGGTCAGATGAAGAGGGTAAAACAGACTGCACTTGTCGCCACTTCTTCAAAGCCCCAGAAAGGCAAAAAGAAGAAGGGCAACAAGCTCAAGCCAACAGGGAAGGTTTCCAAGAAGAAACTATCTTCTGGGAAATCGAAACAAACTGGTGTAAAGCCGACGGATAGGTGTCTGCATTGCGGTGCGCTGGGCCACTGGAAGCGTGACTGTCCGAAGCTCAAGGGTGAGCAGGCTGCGTCAGGTATGGAACTAAATGTTTTAGAAACAGTTTGTTCTTCATCTGTATACTCTACTTCCTGGATATTGGATTCGGGGGCTAGTACTCACATTTGTGTTTCCACGCAGGGTCTGGGACCAAGTAGAGCGCTTGGGGAGCGTGAGATCGAGGTCAGAGTGGGAAGCGGGGATAGTATCTCGGCAAGCCACGTCGGATCAAGATCTCTTGTATTATCTTCTGGGCATGTGTTGCGTTTGTACGATTGTCTTGTACTCCCGAGGGGATTTAAGAACATCGTCTCCATTCCTGTTTTGAGCAGGAATGGTTATGTATTTAGTTTTAATAATAATACATGCCACATTATGTATAGAAATAAAAATGTTGGCGGCGCGACACTATTTAATGGTTTGTACTATTTAAATACCCAGAACAATATATCTGTGAATATTGTCACAAATAAACGAAAGACGGGAATAAATGCGAGATACTTATGGCATCTTCGATTAGGTCATGCTGGAGAACGCAAGATTCACGAGTTGGAGAAAAATGGGATATTGACACCGTTGGGATCAGATCCCTATCCGACTTGTGAGTCATGCCTCAAAGGTAAAATGACCCGATCACCCTTCACCGGGACTTTTAATAGAGCCACTGAAATTCTCGGTTTAATTCACACGGACGTTTGCGGGCCATTCAATGTGAAGGCTCGAGGTGACTTCCACTATTTTATTACCTTTACGGATGATCACAGTCGTTACGGACTAGTGTATCTGATGAGGTATAAAGCTGATGCTCTTGAAAGGTTCAAGGAGTATAAGGCGTTGGTGGAAAACCAAACTTCGAAAGTCATTAAAGTCATTCAATCGGATCGAGGTGGCGAGTACATGAGCGTCGAGTTTGACCAGTTCTTAAAGGAGAATGGTATAATATCACAGATGACTCCGCCCGGTACGCCACAGTTGAATGGCGTGGCCGAACGTAGAAATCGAACATTATTAGATATGGTCCGTTCTATGTTGAGCTATACAGATTTACCGATGTCATTGTGGGGATACGCGCTTTTGACAGCGGCGTATACCATTAACCGGTGTCCCTCAAAGTCTGTTAACGGCATTCCGTATGAGATATGGACTTGTTGTTTACCCAGCTTATCACATATTAGGATTTGAGGTTGCCCCGCCTATGTGAAAAAGCTGAAAACAGACAAATTGGAGTCTAGATCTATAAAAGGACGTTTCATAGGTTATTCCGAAGACTCTATGGGGTACCTATTCTATTTTCACGATGATCAGAGGATCGTTGTAGGCCTACATGCACATTTTCTCGAGGAAGAGTTCATTCGAGATTGTGGCGTTGGCCGTGAGGTCACTCTCGAGGAGCAGTCGACCGAAACGCCCACACAAGATTCGGATGGTCCGAGCGAACCAGTCATGCGACGATCTGAAAGGGTGCCTCACCAACCACAGCGGTATGGCATGTCACATGTCGAACAAGGTTATGTTGCGACTAGGGGACTTCTAAGAGAAGATCCCGCTACTTTCGATCAAGCTATATCCGATGTTGACTCAGCGAGATGGATTGAGGCTATGCGAGCTGAGATGGACTCAATGTACTCCAACAAAGTCTCGACTCTTGTAGACCTACCGAGTGGTTTTAGACCAATCGGTTGTAAATGGATTTACAAGAGGAAGATTGGATCTGACGGACAAGTTGAGACGTACAAGGTCAGGTTGGTTGCCAAGGGCTATAACCAAAAAGAGGGAGTTGACTATGAGGAGACTTTCTCACCTGTAGCCATGATCAAGTCCATCCGGATAGTGCTCGCCATAGCTGCGTACTATGATTATGAGATTTGGCAGATGGACGTCAAAACGGCATTCCTTAATGGATTCCTCAAGGAGGAGATCTATATGGAGCAGCCAAAAGGTTTTGAGTCGCATGCAGATGCTCACAAAGTGTGCAAACTGAATCGGTCAATTTACGGACTGAAACAGGCATCTCGGAGCTGGAACCTACGTTTCGATGAAGCAGTTCGGAACTTTGGATTCATAAAAAACGTAGATGAGCCATGTGTCTACAGAAAGAGCAGTGGGAGTATGGTGTCGTTCCTTGTATTGTACGTGGATGATATCCTTTTGATAGGAAACGACATTGGGATGCTCTCATCGGTAAAAGCATGGCTTTCAACCGAATTCTCCATGAAAGACCTGGGAGAAGCGACGTATATACTAGGTATTCACTTGTTCAGGGATCGAGCGAACCATACGATCGGCTTATCTCAGGCCCTTTACTTAGAGAAAATCCTGAAGAAATTCAGAATGGATTACTCTAAGAGAGGGTTCTTACCTATGCGACATGGGATCCATTTATCGAAATCAATGTCACCTCAAAGTGAGGAAGACAGACGACGGATGAGTGGAATACCCTATGCATCTGCAGTGGGTAGTCTGATGTACGCAATGTTGTGTACACGCCCGGACATTGCTTACGCTGTGAGTGTAGTTAGTCGGTTTCAGGCAAACCCAGGGGAAGAACATTGGACAGCCGTTAAGAATATCTTTAAATACCTTAGACGGACTAAAGACTTAACGCTGGTTTATGGAGGAGCGGGACTAGAAGTAGTTGGTTATACCGATTCGGACTTCCAGTCGGACGTGGATGACCGAAAATCTACTTCAGGTTTTGTATTCGTGCTCAACGGTGGGGCAGTGTCTTGGAGAAGCTCCAAGCAAAGCACGACTGCCGATTCCACGTGCGAGGCAGAATACATAGCAGCCTCAGAGGCAGCTAAAGAAGCTGTTTGGATGAAAAAGTTCTTGGAGGAACTTATTGTGGTACCAGTTGCTGACAGACCGCTTACACTTTGGTGCGATAATAGTGGTGCAGTCGCACAAGCAAAGGAACCACGATCTCATAGCAAGTCCAAACATATTGAGAGAAGATATCACGTATTGCGTGAGTTCGTTGAAAACGGGATGGTCGCCGTGCAGAAAATCGCCACCGCAGAAAACGTGGCGGACCCACTCACGAAGCCCTTGTCCCAAGCAGTTATGGAACAGCATCTGGACAAGATGGGGCTACGATACCATTGCGACTGGCATTAGGTGCATCGCATGGCATTTGAGTGCAAGTGGGAGGCTGTTAGGGAGTATGCCCTCGGAATGCCATACGGGGACTAGGAATAGTATAGGGCGCACGATGATGTATAGGTTGTAAGACAGGTTTATTATATATACCGTCAAATAAATTAATGAATATATATTTTCATTATAATAAAGGCATTATTATTTAATTATCGAATTTAAAGTCTACTTGGCATCCGGTAGTGCGATAAATAAATAACACCCATATGTTTGAGTTGGATGTCTGATTCTCGTGGGACGAGAGAGGAGACACCGGACAGTCCTTAATCTCAGCATTAAATAAAAAGTCCGTAAGTCTAAGGATCTAGGTGGGTGACTAGATATCCGAATATGACTTATCCATTGACGACCACATAGTATCGGTAGTGTCACCGATTACCTGAGAGGTTGTGGGTCGTGATGGAGATATAGGTGATCGGAGGGATCGCGTATCCGGACATTCGGCTCGTATTCGTCTCAATCACATGGCTAGGATGTTGTCAATGATTGAACGAATGACTATAGCAGCCTCAGACCGATAGGGTCATTGACGGATTTGCTTTTGCGATTTCGGTTTGTCGCTAGTTGGCTAGGCTCGCAAGTGTTCATAAATGAGACACGGGTCAGCGACGAAACGCAACCGACTTTACGGAGGTGATTGTGGGGCTTTGACTGCTATCGGGATTCACTGCCTATATTCGTATAGGTTAATGTCCTATGAGGTAATCGGAGAGCAACGATTATAAAGTCTTCGGCCGAAGCTTGGAAAACTTGCTTGTATTAGATACGGAGCGGAGTTTAAATAATCGGTTCGGTCTCGATTATAACATAGTGTTAGGTTAGTGAGTTTGACATTTGCATGGCTCTCACCTAACCGGGACGCAAGTGAAAGGCGTAAGAAGTATTTAAATGTATACACTATAGTCGGTTCGCCCGAATTTCGATTAGATCAAAATTCGTTCTCAACTGGGATCTGTCCGGTACCGTGGGATTGGTGAGGCGAATACCGGGACTCGTGGATTCCTCCCATGCCAGTTGAGACGGACCTAGAGAGTCGCGCTTAAAAATGGTAGTGAACTTGAACGAAAACGGCGGGCTTTTCTGTGGAACCTAACGAATGAGATTCGTTGAGATAGTGGCAAAGTTGATACGAGGTGTCGACGACTTAGTTAAATTCTAGTGACAGTCACGAAAATAATTAGGACTTAAGATTGTCTTAAGTGCTTAATTAATTAACTAAGTGGGCTCAATTATAATTAAAATAATTAGATTGGATTTAATTATTTTATTATTTAAAATGGAGGGACTAAATTGAGAATTTAGAAACCTTAAGGGCCAAAAGGAAATTATCAAAATAAATAAAATAAAAAAAAAATGAAAATTCTACACATCCACGTTGGGATGTGTAGAAAGTATGAGTCGTTTTTTTTTATTATTATTTGACACTTGTTAATTGACAAGTGTCTCAATTAAAAAAAAAATTAATTACATAGAGGGGACCGGTTAATTATCCAAAAGCAACGTTTGTTGCTTAAGAGGGGACTTGAATTTTTCCTTAACATAGAACCAAAGAAAAATAAAGTAGAATTTGTAGAAATTCTCAAGCCACTTTGAACCGACGGGATCGTTCGACGAACCCGACGCCCGAACCGAACTGCGCTAGCCATCGGGAGCAGTCTCGGAGGTTTGTTCAAGGTAATACCGGCGTGACGATCTAGCCCCGAGGCCCCGGGATTCCGACGAGGTGCAGCCACGTCCATCCGAGGCGACGACAGAAGAAATCCCGTTCACCGAAGGTATACCTCGAACCTTAACGATTTGATTTACGAAAAATACCAAACGATATCAGAATAATTCGCAAGACCCCTCGTTGGAAACGTCGGGAAGTGTAGAATTATTATGGAAAATTTGGTGTCGATCGGAAATCGTTTCGGTTGTCAAATAGTTAAAAGACTGCAGACTGCCGTTTTACTCGAATTAATAATTTCGTATCACAGTTTTGATTTTGAGAAAAATATCAAACGATGTCGGAATAATTCGAAAGACCTATCGTTGCGAATGTTAGGAAGTGTAGAATTATTCTGGAAAGTTTGGTATTGATCAAAAATCATTTCGGTCTCCAAATAATCGAAAAACGTCTGGTTGCCGCTTTGTTCGATTAATTTAGATCTAAATTATTTATTCGAATAAATTGGAAATAAATTCGAATTTTGATAATTCGAATTAACCGCGATCTCCCGAGGCTTAGGGCAGCATCTCAGACCCTCGGGAGAAGCCGAATGGCGTAAGGTTGAATTTAGATATTAAAAATCGAAAATTCGCCACCCTACGCCGCTCGGTACAAATCGCGCTTCCGCTATAGCCACGTAGCGCTGTTCGGGGGCCGACATCGATTAATCGGGCCCACCCCAACACCTCCCAACGGCTAAGGGAATGTGGGATGAACTTCATCGAATGATGCAAAGAACCGAAGTAGGCGTCAGGCTAAGAAGGGTAACATACTCACAGCGTATGATTCCTTCAAAGCAAAGAATGAGGAAAGCTTACATTATCTTTATCAGTGGTACCTCACCCTTCTCAATGAAATAAGGAAGATTGGGATTCACAAGACTAGTATGGAAATGAACATTCGGTTCCTGTCCTCTTTGCCCACCGACTGGAAGGAGATATCCATTCAACTCAGACAAAACAAAGACTTGGATGAGATGGATATTCACGCTGTTTTTGACAATCTCGCAGAACAAGAAGAAGACATCAGCGAGATTCAGAAAGAGCAAAAAGGCAAATAGGCCGAAGACTCCATATCTCTAGTTTCAGAGAAGAGGAGCTCCCGCTCCCGCAAGGTAAAGCATGTCAAGCTTCTCAGCTCTTCAGAGGATGAGGAACCATCGGATTCAGAACTTCCTCCTGAAGTCAAGGAATTTGGGAAACAGTTGGCTTTAATTGCAAAAATGATGACGCAGCAGTACTTCAAGAAGAAGTCATCATCCTCCGCTAACAGACTTTGAACTACAAGCTCGAAGAACGAAGAGAAACCAACTGAGTCTTCAGAAGCCACAACTTCAAAAGACCCACTGAAACGCTTCAATTGTGGGAAAGTCGGTCACTTTGCCCGAGAGTGCACCCTTCCAAAGAAGAAGGATGCCAACTACTACTCCAGGAAGCTTCAACTAACCAAACAGAAGAAGCTGAAGTAGCTCTTATGGCTGAACAGGACCACTGGCTAGAAGATACCTCAGATTCTTGCGCCGATAACCACGCTCTCATGGCGCGCCTCGAGGATGATCAGGAAGATGGAACTTCCGCTAGGACGGACGAAGACTACGCATCCGCTTCATCTCAGAAGGTAGTAACCCCTGACTCTACACATTTTGACCTGTTGGCTGCATTAGAATTAGGTATGCTAACATGGTACATGAGCAACAACGAGATATAATGGTAGAGAAAAAGCTTCTTAGGTCTAGAGAAACAATAGCTAGTCTTGAAGAAAATCTTAGGAGCAATCTCAAAATAGAAGAACTAACTAAGAGACTCCAATCCTATGAGACTAAGCATATTACATTAGAAAAGCATAGCTCTTAAGGAATTAGAAGACAGGCTAGACAACAACCACGAATGTCTACTTAGAAACTTAGACGAGAAAAGTCGCTTTAAATGTAGACTTGAAGCTGAAGAAGGTCACTAGTCTTGAAGGTGAATTAGCTAAGTCAAATTCAAAGATTAGTGAATTAAGAAAGAGTATAGATACTTGTCAAGCCGAGAAGAACACTTCTCTAATTAATTATGCTACCTTAGACAATGAACGTAAGAAGCTCTACACTAAGATAAAGAAATTAGAAGATGTTGTAAAAAGGGGCCAAAATGATCAGACAATATTCTTAAACCAACCCATGGACATAGAATTCTAAGATTATAAGTTTGGCTTAGGTTTTGAGAATCCACGGTACTTGAAGAAAGTTGATTGTTAGTAACTTTATGATGTCAAGTACATGGGTCTAGGACTAACTGCTCTTATGATTTTTACTAATGCAAAAGAAATAGCCACGTTAGAAGAAGCCAAAATAAAAGCCAAGACTAGGGTTAAAATTCCCTTTTCCTACACCGAATTGACCAAGAGTTACAGAAGTAGGAAAATTCCCAAGGGATGCGACTCTGAGTCAATCTATCTTCCAGAAGATCGTTCTACATCCGAGGAAGCACAAATTCATCATTCTGAAAATTCTCTCTACATACCCCCTATTGTTAGGAAAATAGAGGAATTTCATTAGAAAAAGAATGTGAGAATTTTGAAGCGGAAAAAAAAAATCTCTTAAAAGAGATGGAAAATCTCAAAACTTCCTGGCTTCTTTGGGCTCTACTGAGCAGGGATGACTCTTCGATCTGGGCCACTTGGATTCGGCAGACACGCTTACACAGCACCTCTCTCTGGACCACCAGGCCTTCCACGCGGACGTCGTGGAGCTGGAATAAGCTCCTAAAACTTTGCGACCATATCAGACCACTCATTACCTTCAACATTGGAAACGGAAATACCATACGAATGTGGACTGATCCGTGGCTGCTCACGGGACCCATGATCGATCGCTTCCCTCGGGGACCGATGATTATGGGACTCCCCCTCGACTCTAAGCTTAGCGAAGTTATTAATGAGGATGGCTGGTGCTGGCCCGCTCAATCGTCGGTGGAATATATGGAGATTGCGCCTTTGCTTCCCCAGGTCAGGCCGAATGAGGAGGATACAATCAGATGGATAGCGTCCTCCAATGGAAAGTTCTCTACCTCCTCGGCTAGGGATAGCCTCCGGGTGCGGCGTCCTAAGGTTCCCTGGTATACGCTCTTTGAGGGTCCGCTGGCCATCCCCAGACATGAGATCATGCTTTGGCTTGCTATACGGGATAGACTGGCGACGAGGGACAAGCCGGGGGTTGCGGCGAAGGCGGGTACCTCTACTTGCTCACTTTGCGACACGCAGGAGGTGTCTGACTAGACAGTGCCTTCACTTACTGCGTAGGAAACTGCATTTTGGCTGGCCGACTAGAGATTGGCCTGACGGCATTCGTTGGGCGGCTATGGTGTGACGGCATTCCCTGGTGTATCACCTGTGGATGGAACGTAATAAGAGATGGCACGAGGGGAGACAACGCCAGTCCGCTCAGCTCATTATGGATATTGAGTCGCTACTTTGTCTACGTCTATCCACTCTCTCTTCCAATTATGAGCTGCAAGTCTGCGCCCTTCGACGGATGTGGCACATCGCTTGGTAGGAAACTCTTGCTCCCTACGGTTCTTATGTTCCCTTTTGCTGTTTTCTTGTCAGGTGTTGAGGCTGGTCCGGACCTAGTGGCGTGGTGATAGTCTACGAGGCACTCACCTGCGCCTTGCAGAATTGGGTCACTTCTTAACACTAATTTCTCTTTCTCTTCGCCATACTCCCCGGGTCGCTCTGTTTTTCCCCGTCTTTATCGCTATCCTGATATCTTTCCTCCTAGTCGTTGTCTCACTTGTTGCAGGTGGTAGGTCCCTGTGCCCTTGTTGGCCTGTGCTAGGTGAACCTTTGCCTAATCATGTTGGTGGAATGGACCACCGTGACCCGGCGTGTGCCCCACCTGTTTTATTCTCATGTTGGAAACTCAGGAGGTGGCGTGAAAACGCCCTATATTTTTTTCCGCTTGAAGCTTATCCTGTGTGATTTGTCTTCTGCTGTAGTGCTTGTGGCGCTGTTTGTGGCTTTGACCTGACGTCCCCGCTGGCACTACATCTGGTTCCAGGAACCTGTTGTTCGCAGTGGTTCGCGACACCCACCTAGCCTTGGACTTGATTGTATCTATCATCCGGCCTAGGCTCTGATACCACTACATGTAGCGCCCCATTTCCTAAATCATTTCTATTCAGAGTATGATCGCAACATGTTAACTAATAACATACAAGTAATAAAGTAAACAGTAATCCATCTATTTTCGTAAATACCGTAGCCATTTCCGATCACGAAATCATCGTTCACATAATCGTCATTCATAAGATCCGTAGATCACATGCCATTCTATAAGTCCATTTATTTTGATACTCCCGTTATAGACTAGCTATGCATGGGACTCTGTAACCATTCTGTAATCCCCCGATTTGTAGATATGTGCCTGTACAGGACTCTGTGAAATCCCCCGATTTGTAGGGATGTATGCCGTAGCATCCGTATCATACCATCTGTAGTCGTAGCCGTCATAACGGTTTCTCCCTTCATTTTATATGTATGCAATGCTATATATATAAAATACCTTATATGGCACATAAATCATATAAGAGCACGTTACGATCACATAATCACGTCGATTCATAAATAACACATATATCACGTGTTAATTAATTAATTCCTATAAAGCATGTAAACACATAAAGCACATAAGGTACATGTCGCAATCATACTCACAAGTTTCGCCTATTTTCCCGATCGCCAACGTGGCCTTGTCTTTGTCTTTATTCGACTCCTGACCTATATAATTATTTTACCCCGATAAATACGAAAGTTCTATAATAATATGCGTGTGTAATATGCATGCTTTATTATGCCTAATCATTCCTACCCGTAATATTTACTTTCCTGTTTATCAATTATAATATATCAGACTCTTAGCTTAAAAAGGCTATATTTTAATTAGTATTGAAACCTGTATTAAAGATTAATAATTACACTGTATCGAAAACTTACTAGAAACCCTAACTTATTTTATATCAAAACCCTAAAATATCGAACATTTTATATATCGAAATTTCCTTATACCAGTATTAAATTCTCGTTATTTTAAATTCTATTTAATTCAGTATTCTATTGTTTTAATATTCCCATGTATCTCGAAATTTTACCCAATTAAGTTCCCAGATTTTTAAATCATATCTCGAAATCTACCTAATTCATTTCGAGATCATATCTCGAGATTTATATTCCAGAAATTCAACTTTCGACATTCCATTCTTATCTTGACCAGACATAAGTTTTCGACATCTGTTATTTCAGAATAAATTTCCTTCGACATCCAAATTCGAGATTTCCTAGATTTCGACAATTCTACTATTCTTACTTAAGTTTCGAAATCCTAACTTTTTTAGAAATTTTATTCCTTCGAAATTTCATCCTTTCGAAATCATAAGATTGCGAACTCGAAGGATTTTACGAAATCATCGAAATTCATATCTTCGAAATCTCGTTCTCAAATCAATCAAAATCTGGAAAATGGTACACTTAAAAACACAATTTTCTTTCGAAAATTCTCCAAAATTCGATTAAACTATAATATTCTCGAGAACATGAGGAATTTCATTAAAGCTTTAAAACATGTTACAGTTCGATAGTTAGACCTAGATAAAACATGAGTAATTACAAAATTCCTACACGTTAACACTTGAATCATGTTAAATCATAATCGAAGATGCTAATAAAATTCATACCCTTCCTTAGCTTACTTGGAATCGAGTTCTTGGTTTCTCTGTTCTTAACTTCACGAATTATCCTCAAATGATATGAGTTATCCTCTCTTCTTCTTTATTTTATGTTAGCGTGTTATAATAACCAAATGACATCGATAGTTTTATTAATAATGTCTATCCTAATTGTAAGTAACATGCATTATTTTATTTATTAAATAACTTTCCCTCATGACTAAGTTTTCGATATCTAGCTTTAGGAATTGTTTTAAATTGCCACAAATTTCATATCGAGAACCAAAGTTCTTGCAATCCCTATATTCAAGAATCTCGAAATCCTTGATTGAGGAATTTCGAAACCTTTATTGAACAAATTTCGAAACCTTTATTCAAAGAATTTCGAAACGATACTAAAGGGTTTCGAACTTCTTTTTTAGTCATACTTTAATATTATTTCTCCTTTTCTGAAATTCTAACTTATATACTATCATCTCCAAAATCAACAATCACTCGAAAATCCCTTACTTCGAATTCTTATATCGAGAATTGGATTTCTCGCAACACCTATCTTTCGAGAACTTAACTTCTCGAAATCCTGTAGTTTCTCGCAAATTTCTTTCTATCGAGAATATAATTCTCGCAATATATATATATATATATATATATTTGAGAATTCTACTTTATACTATAAATTTCAAAAATCTGATTTTTCCTAATTATTTATTTCAAAATTTGGAATTAATTTAACCAATCTTATTTCCATCTACAGATATCTCAAATTAATTATATGAATGCATAAATGTATGAATGATTTAAGGTTTCAGTTCTTGACAAATAGTGTTTTGAAAAATATTATCTCTAATCCTGTTTCTACTACGTCTACATGGAGCGTAGTAAAGGAGCTAGAGAAACCGAAGGCGAGGGTGTATAGTCTAGAAATAAAGAAGGAGCCTCTATATGTCAAAGTTTCAAATTTATCTCCTCCTTCTGTAAAAAGAAAAGACACTCGTAGAAATAAAAGAGCCATTTTTTTTTTGCGTAAAGGTTCACTAATATAAATGGAGGCATGAGTACATCAGCGTCATGACATATCAACCCGTAACAGGCTACAGGCTAATAAGGGCCCCGTAACAGGCTACAGGCTAATAAGGGCCACAAATCCATCTACCAAGCAATTCGCCATATGCGGCGTAAAGCAAGACATTGCAAATTAAATCTAGGGGAAATAGTACTTAATCGTAGGCAAAAAGTATTAACAATAACATCCGCAATCAGATTCGCTTCTCTGTCGCTACCTTCCTTCCAGCTCGATTCCGTTCCTGCCATATATGATAAACCACCGAGGCTAAAGCATGTCGGTAAGCAAAATGCATCAGATGGCTGCCTCTCCATTTGTGGGCAGCCCATGAATACCCGAAGCCCAATCTGTGTATGGCCACATTAGTTTGATCATGTGACGAAGGCGTTGCATGCAACATCTAGAAAAAGGACAAGCAAAGAAGAGGTGATGAATGGTCTCCATTGCTCCTGTGTGACATAAGATGCATGTAGTATCTCCCGCCACCGCCGCGATCCATGGCTTGTCACGTGTCGCTAGACTGCCCCGTATAGCCATCCAAAGGATGATTTCGTGTCTGGGCACACGAAGAGGGCCCCCAAAAAGGGCAGCCCAGACCACCGGATCACTACGATGGCGAATTGAGTTCCGCGCCAATGATGTTCGAAACAGACCATTTGAGTCCCCCATCCACGAGTAAGAATCCGCAGCTAAGGGGTTTACCACAGGCAGTTCCCTACTGATCTCCAAGTACTCGGCAGTGTATTGGCCAGGCCACTGCCACCCCCCCTCGTCAATGACACAGCTGAGGCGAGAGCTGCGAGGGAGTCCCATGACAATAGGTCCTCGTGGAAACCGCTCAATCAGAGGCCCTGTCGCGAGCCAAGGGTCCTGCCATAAGAGGAGAGACTCACCATTACCTATGTGGCAGTGGATCAATGGTCTGATGGTTGGACGCAGCTTCGGCAGCTTGTTCCAGCTCCAGGCCGTCGTAGGTGAAGGCTGGATCGTCCAAATCGATTTGTGTAGCAATCGTGTTCGATGAATCCAATGCACCCATATCGATGTCTCATCCCGCCTGAGCAACCGCCACAGCTGCCCTAGTAGGAACAACCCATTTCATCGCTAAAAATTATTGTGTCTTCATGCTCTCTAAAGCCGACTACCTTCAGAAGCACTAACTTCGAAATAGGCTCATCATCAGTACTAACAAACAATCATTCTAAGACAAATGCATCTAGGATGACCCGTAGAAAACAAGATCCAGCCATTAAGAAAGCTTATGGCACCATTCATTCTTGTTCTCACCTAAAGTATCCCGTGAAGATCCAATCCCCCAAACACCTTATGAGACTATCTAATGAAAAGTTCTTTTCCACCCTCAAGCCTACTATTGCATTTGCCGCGCTGAAATTCAACTTCCCTGCTAGGTTCAACCCAAATGGGTTCCTAAGTCTCCGCCTAGGAAGACGAAAGCCAAAAAGGCCAAGTCTCTTACTAAGGCAAAACCCAAATCAACTTCTTCGAAGGTGACATGGGTAGCTAAAGCTCCTGTTAGTGATAATTTAGGAACCGAATCTGAACCAAAGTCTAAGTCTGCTAATCTGAGAGGACCCATTTATAAATGGGTACCTAAAGCTCAATTGCTTTTGCAGATCCATCATGTGTGGTACCTCGACCGGGTTGCTCCACACGCATGATGGGAAATCAAGAGCTGCTGAGCAACTATCAAGACCGTTTAAATGGCAAACTCAGATTGGGGAACAACGACTCAGCTCCGATCCTAGGACTTGGAGATATAATTTTGGAAAATCTGACTATCAAGGATGTCTCCTACGTCGAAGGCCTTCGCCATAACTTGTTCAGCATAGGCCACTGCGATAAAGGATTCCAGGTGGTCTTCCTTGCTGACCGGTGCAGAATTTTGGACAGTCATGACAGAGAACTCCTAGAAATTCGGAAGTCAAATCTCTACACGATCAACCTGACGTCCGTGCGGCCTTTGACAGTTGTTTGCCTCATCTCTCAGACTACAATTCAGAGGAACAGCCTATGGCATCAACGCATGTCTCATCTCAATATTAGAGCTCTTCAACGACTCTCAAAGAAGAAGTTGGTTCATGATCTACCAACTATAACGCTACAGAAAGAGCATCTGTGTTCGGCGTGTCAACTTGGAAAAATGAAACGAGCCTCTCATCACGTCAAGCTAGTTGCCTCTACTTCACGTCCTTTGGAATTACTTTCACATGGACCTCTGTGGACCTACAGAGTATCAATGGACGCAAGTATGTGCTGGTCATAGTTGATGACTTTTCTCGCTACACATGGACGAAGTTCCTCCGAACTAAGGATGAGGCAGGGGACTTGATCGTCAATTTTGTGAACTCAACGCAGAATCTACTGCAGCAGACTATCCAAGTCATCTGCACTGACAATGGAACTGAATTCAAGAATAAATTTCTCAGTGATTTCTATCAGAAACTTGGGATTAGTCGGCAATTCTCAGCCGCAAAGACAGCTCAACAGAATGGGGTTGTTTAACGGAAGAACAGAACCCTAGTGGAAGCTGCGCGTACGATGCTGATCCACCGACCTCCCACACTTCCTTTGGGCTGAAGCAGTAAATACCGCATGTTTCACTCAGAACAGCATGGTTGTTCACAAGCGCTTCGATAAGACTCCGTACAAGATCATTAACCAGCCAGTACCCAATATTTCATTCTTCAAGGTCTTCGGGTGCAAGCGCTTTGTGGCGAACGATAGAGAGCAGCGTGCTTGGTTCGATCCTAAAGCATTCGAAGCCACTTTCATCGGGTATTCTTCAACCTCTAAGGTGTACAGAGTATACATCAAGTCCAACCGAATAATTAAGGAAAGCTACAATGTCACTTTCCAAGAAGTGGCAGAAATGGCTTCTGGGCACATCTGTTCAGGACCCGTGCCTAACCCAATGACTTCTGCACACCTCAGTTCAGGACCCATGCCTAACCAGATGGCTTCTAAATACGACAGTTCAGAACCCGTGCTTACTGGTGTGATGGCACAAGACCAAAAGAAAACGGCAACAACACAGCCTTCATCATCAGAAGAAGCATTACAATTAGCTCTAGAAGACTTGGACTCGCTCTTCGAGCATCTATATCGGCCGAACAACCAAATTAATCCACCTACTTTGGAACTCCCACGAGACGAAGGTGATATACCGAATACTTCAAATGTCGCCACCTCACCTGATTCAGTATTACCACATAGTGGTACTACTCCAAACAAGAATGCTGAGGTAACATCATCAGAGTCGCTCAACTCAAGTGCAGACATGGAATTATCTCGACTAGATGAACAGCTTAAGATCACTGGAGATCTCGCCGCACAAATGGCTGATGCTTCAGGCTCGGCTTTGCCTCATGAGCGCAAGTGGACTCGAGCACATCCAGTCGATCAGATCATCGGTAATCTTTCGTGGGGAGTACGAACAAGAAATCAGAGCGGACTTTTCAGCTGCTTCTTAAGCCAAAATGAGCCAACCAAGGTAGTATACGCAAGATGAAATCAACCGATTCGAATGTCTCCAAGTGTGGAGTACCCCGACCGCATGGGAAAACCATCATTGGAACGAAACGGGTATTCAAGCACAAGAAAAACGAAGATGGAGAAGTGATCACTGATCAGGAACAAAGCCAGATTAGTTGTAAATGGATACAACCAACATGAAGGCATCGACTACGACGAAACATAACGCTCCTGTTGCTCGAATCGAAGCCATCCGCCTATTCTTGGCCTACGCGGCTCATAAGGACTTCAAAGTCTACCAAATGGACGTCAAAACCACCTTTCTCAACAGCGTGTTAAAAGAAGAAATCTACGTCGCTCAGCCAGAAAGCTTCATCGATCAAGAACATCCAAATTACGTCTATCGATTGGATAAAGCTCTCTACGGACTAAAACAAGCCCCCTGCGCTTGGTATGACGTCCTGTGCGATTTCATTGTGAAGTCTGGATTTATCCGAGGAACCATCGATACGACTCTCTTCATCAAATGGCACGACAAAGATTTGATGGTCGTCCAAGTATACATCGACGACATCATCTTCGGATCTACTAATCGCCGACTATGCCAGAAATTCGGAGATCTCATGAAGACCAAGTTTGAAATGAGTCACATTAGAGAAATGCAGTTCTTTTTTTTTTGTAAGAAAATTTTCATTACCACGTAGGGATCCAATGTTCGCGACATTAAGGCATACAAAACTAGCCTAACTGACCAGACCAACTAACTAAGTACAATATAACTCATTCATTTACTCCATGCCTCTTCGTGTTGGTTTCGCAAACCGCATTCCACGCACTTGATCCTTGAAGCTCTTCTTGAAAATCTGGAACAGCTCCAAACCATTCCTTTCACCCCAGCCGTGAGTTCTCACATTCCGCTCCTTCCACAAGATATACACAATGGCTGCCACGCCCGAAATTTGTATCTTCAATATGACGTTCTTGTGCGTTGCCATTGGAGCTAGCTTGTGAGTCCAGCCATCAAAAGAAATGGGGATTTCAGTCTGTAACCACCTGCTAGCCACATCCACTAGTACTCTGCTATACTCACAGCCGAACAACAAATGTACCAAACATTCCCCAGCCTGTTGGCATAACACACAGCTCACATCAGTAATAGGTATTCCCCATTGAGCTAGTCTGTCCCTCGTGAGCAGTTTCTTATGCATGATAAGCCACAATATGAATGCATGTTTTGGTGCAGTCCAACGTTTCCAAATAGCAGCTGCAAAGACCATGTTTTCCCGAGGTCCCTTAAACCAGTAGTAACCTGAATTGATGGAATAACAACCATTCGTAGTTGCTAACCAGTCCCCATTCCTGTATCCCTCCCGGAGCATATCCCTTAACCTTATAATTTGGTTCCATTGCCAACTACTAACCCCTGCTCTCTGATAGTCCTAGAAATCGGTGTCCTTTAAGTAGTAGCAATGTAGCCATTTGATCCAAAGGTTGTCTTTTTTCCTCGATATATCCCAGACTTGTTTCCCTATGCTTGCCAAATTCCATGTGCCAGAGTCTTTGATATCTAGACCCCCCACAGCTCTTCTTCAGATAGACACTGTCCCATGCCACCAATGCCTTGATCTTACCCCCAACACCTCTGCCCCAGAGAAACTCCCGGCAGCTTTGATCAATTCTTTTCACTATACTTGCAGCGAGCAGAAATATGGAGCTCCAATAACTGTGTAATGCATCAGCACTGAGTTAATGAGGCAACATCTACCAGCATAGGAGAGGTTTCTTGATGTCCAACAAATGATTCTCTTGATTATTCTTCCCACCAAGATCTCACAGTCACTCTTGCTCCATTTGGTTGGTGAGATTGGCACACCAAGATACTGCATTGGAAAGGACCCCTCAGGAAAACCTGTTAGTCCAAGAATGCTCTGCTTCACAGTCTGAGTAGTCCCTGCAATGTAAATGCTGGACTTTAATGAGTTGGCTTCCAAGCCTGAGACTCCCTGGAAATGCTGCAGACTGTCCATTATCAGAGCTACATAGGGATGATGAGCCTTGCATACAATCAATAGATCATCTACAAAGCAAAGACTCACTATGTTTAGCTGCTTACATAGAGGATGGAAGTGAAAACCATCCATCTTCGAAGCCAGTCTTATCCTCCTAGTTAGGTACTCCATGATCCGCACAAACAGCAAGGGAGAGATTGGGTCTCCCTGCCTCAGTCCTCTAGCTCCCTTAATATTACCATGCAGTGTCCCATTAATAGCCAGTTTGTAAGTGGCAGTAGTGATGCATTCCCCAATTCCACAAACATAACAGGAAATCTGAGATGCCTGAGCAGGCACAGTAGGAATTCCCATTCAGCTGTGTCATAGGCTTTCCGAAGGTCGATCTTCATCATACACCTAGCTGACACTTTCCCTCTCTTGTATAACCTGAGTAGTTCTTGGCTGAGCATAATGTTATGGGCAATAGATCGGCCCGGCACAAAGGCCCCCTGGTAATCATGTATTAGTCTGGGTAGAGCTGCTCTCAGCCTTGCACATAGGAGCTTTGATGTGCACTTATAAACTGTATTGCAGCAAGCAATACGTCTGTAATCCCTACAAGTTCTAGGCAGATCAGTTTTAGGCACAAGAGTTATGGTTGTAGTATTCAGGGATCTGTGGAGCCTCCTAGACTTAAAGAACTCCAGGACAGCAGCAGTTAAATCATCCTCAATTACAGGCCAGGCCGCCTTAAAAAATTCACTGCTATAACCATCCGGTGTCAGGACCCGGTTCTCGCTACTTATTCTAACGTTATCCTACGTGCCTAACAATGTATTAACTTAAAAGGCATGCAGAATTGCGTATGCATTTTTCCATTTATGTAATGGAGAACGTTGCTTTACATGTCAAAAGAATGTTTCCTAATTCCAATTACATGGAAGCGTATACATGCATTACAAAAGAATCCTATGCGCCCGGCCTCACAGGTCGTCATCCATGCACACACCACCTCCCAAAAGCCGCTGGAAGCGTCAAAAGATTGCCTTGCCACCTAAGCGATCACGTACCGTGTTTTCGTGTACCTACAACACATAACGTAAGGGATGAGCGATATGCCCAGTAAGTGAACATTTATGCATGACGTGCACGTGATAAAACCCCGCAAAGGCAATCCACGCCAATGCATCTTAAGTCTCATAGATTAAACTCAATCTCATATCTTTATCTTTTAGGGCCCTTGACAGACTTTTACCCAGGCGTACACCGTAAATTGCTCTAATCCAACCACGGGCATCAGCCCAAAGTTTGAAGGCATCAACCCAACCATACTAAAGCATGAGGGCATCAACCCAACCATGCTAATCAGGGATATAAGGGCATCAACCCAACCACGTTAATCCCCCGACGCATCAACATCGTTTGTATAGTGGCGACGCATCAACGTCACGCCGTCTCGGTGCCCCGGAAGCCGCCCCTTAACTTTTCTATTACTCAATGTCGTTTGCCACCGCGGCACTTACCATTCGCATTTTGCGATATACTTTATGCACGCTCAACTCGCATAATTCCCCAGAGTGATTCGTGCATGTTCGTGAAATGCATCGTGCCTTAATGCAATAAAACTTATCATAATCGTAACTCACGTCACATAATTCACGTAAGCATGTAATAACATCGAAGCACATAGGCACATACGTTAGGCACAACCAAGCAGGTTATGTGTTGTAGGAAAATTTCCACTTACCTGTCGTCCTTAAGCTAATCGCTAACTGGTCTGGTGGATTTCCTGATATTTTGTCCTTTAAACATGAAAATGTTTCACAGTCAGTGTATAAATTATATTAATTGACTTCGTAAATTTTCGTTCGAAAATTCTATCAAAACAGTGTTTGCCTATACCGAAAATTGACCCTGAAAAATACTGATAGGCTATTTATGATCGGGCGTTGAAAGAGCCTATGCTTATTGAAATCAAAATATTGTTCTTATTAAATGGTGTAAAAATATTTTCTTTTTTTATAACTTAAAACATTTTTTACTAAGGGGTTCAATTCGCCAAGTGACTCAACTCGTGAAGTTCAATTCGCGAACTCACCCTAATTCGTGAAACCTAGTTTGCCAACTTCACACTTTGCTAAGTGTGGTTCGCGAACTCTCAATTCGCGAAGTTGGTATGATTCGTGGAGTTCGACCCGTGAAGTTCTACCCTTTATAATTCGCGAAAGACTCTACACATGATTCGCCAAGTTCTTAATCTAGTTCGCGAAGTTATCTATATTATTTCCTAATTCGCCAAATACCTTAACCTAGTTCGCGATTTTTATTTTAAACCTAGGGTTCGCGAAGCATGTTGCTCACTTATAATTCGCGAAGTCTAGAGCATCTCTATTAATTTCGCGAATCGTGGCTCGCACACTTCGTGGAATACCCGAGTTCGCAAAATCCAGCTTCTATCAATGAATGAATTGGTTCGCCAACTTAATCGATTCGCCAACCTCTCTAATTTCCGAAATTTGCTCGCTCGACAGGGTACGAAATCAGAGCTCGACGTAATCGTTCTTCTCTCGTCTTCTTCACTGTCGTCACCACCGATTCAACCCCGGCAACGACGCGTCTGACCGGTGAGGAAGCGAAATGGGTGGTCAACACCCAATGCACCTTTGATTTTAAGGAATTGTTGTCAATTTTGCGCTTAAAATTGCTTGGTTATGGTATTGTGAGCGCCGCCATGGATTCGACGACCGATTGTGCTCGCCGTGGTTGGTCATTGGCCGCGGGAGGCATGCGCACGAATAGAGCGTTTCCCAGCTGGTCCATTGGTGGTCGCGGCTTCGTCGGTGGTCGCCGTTGGGCCGAGGTATACCGCGACGAAAACGAGCTCGCACAACGATTGCACCGAAGCATTTTCTGCCCTTGTGATAGCAGATTTGAATGGGCGGCCACTGTCGCCTCGCCAATGGTGCTTTGGTGGCGATCTGGTCGTTGACGATGAGGCCGAGATGGCTGGTGGCCAGGCTTATGGCGAGACAAACTTCCGCCCGGCAGGTGTTCGAGGAAATGCCATAGAAGAAACTCCAAGAACAGCAGCCCAGAAATCATCCAAAAAAGTCATTGAATCCAAGCCACGACTACATATCTCACGTTCCAACCCTCGTTTCCCACAGACGGCGCCATTTGATGTGGGTGCGACCCCGATCAACAAGATTTGTGGTCCGGGAAATGAAGGTGAGGACCGAAACGGATGAAATCGTGGTGGAAATATAAGAAGAAGGACATAAAAGGTAAAGGGACAGAGATTTACGTGGTTCGGATACGGGTGAATCCTACGTCCACGGGCCGCCGGAGAATATTCACTATTAAGGGGATAAGATTACACAATCAATCTCGCATTCTCTCATATTTACAAGTGATTCCAAGCACTAAATGGTGAAGCGAAGATAAAGATAGGGCGAGAGAGTATCTTTGTGTGTTCTTGGTGTGTTAATGTGTGTGGGGCGTGTGTAAGATGATGTAGAATGGATAAGAGCCCTTATTTATACTTGTTGACGCGTCTAGGGTTTAGTATTGCTTCTCCTCGTCAGGTCTCCCGGACGCTTCCTTAGCTCTCCCGAGCACTTCCTTTGGCCCTTTCGAATAGCTCCGTAGCTCTCTGGAATATCTCCCGAGCTCCTCTAGATGTCACCTTCGTACTTTGTCCTTGTCGAACCTCGTACCTAGTCCTTGTCTCCTTCGGACCCAACCTCCTACTCTGTTCTTTGTGGGTTGTCAGGTCAGGAGGAATGCTGGATAGAAGGTCACCACTATCAGGTGTGATTATTGAGGTTATGTACAAAGGCCCACCCTTTGAAACAACGGTTCATGGCTCTATGCACACTTTCCTTCTTTAGTTTAGTTTCAACCAGGCACACCAGATTAGTCTGAAGTCTCCCACACCTCATCCTAATCTCTGGCTGTTTATTCGGGGTATTCATACCCCGTATATTCTAGATGAGGGCTATATCCATTAGGAAGGAGCAAACCCCCCTGTTGTGCCTACCTGTGGCCCAGTTCTATCACAATCTGCTCTTGATGGGTAAACTTGACATGCTCTTGTCCAAGACCTCCACTAGCCTGTTCA
This sequence comes from Craterostigma plantagineum, assembly GCA_027422505.1. Classification (NCBI taxonomy): domain Eukaryota; kingdom Viridiplantae; phylum Streptophyta; class Magnoliopsida; order Lamiales; family Linderniaceae; genus Craterostigma; species Craterostigma plantagineum. The sequence goes on along the minus strand of JAPQWV010000028.1, from coordinate 3,606,093 downwards.
GGAGAAGATCTCTGCACACTGGCAGTCTGGGGTGGTGTGGTAGTGCTGTTCATCCTCAATTTCCTTCTACCTTGGGTGATCCATCCTTCCTCTTTATCAGGCATCTTTGCTTCGATGGGGTCTGTCTGCTGTTCTGGGATTGGAGGTGCCTCACTGTTGACAGGCTGCCATTCCTTCCTTATAGCCTTCGTACATACTGTCATGGAATGTCCATATTTGCCACAGACACCGCATTTTTCATGTTTCCACTCATAGGATACCTCTTGTTCAACCAATTGATTATATTCATCTAGGAAGGTGACCTTATCCCTCACTTCTTTTTTAAGGTCTACTTCAATCAGCACCCGAGCATATTGGACCCTGTCCTTCCTCATGGTGACCTCATCTGCCATTATAGGAGTTCCTACAAGGCTAGCAATCTTGCTAAGCCCCTTCATCCCCCAGTATTTTAGTTCCAGATGGGGAAACTGCACCCAAATAGGGACCTTATCAATGTCTCCCTTCTTGAATTGTGTGTTGTCTGTCCAAGGAGCAAGTATCACCGGCTTTTTATCAAACTGAAGCAATTGAAGTATCATATCCCTTATTTCCTTAGTTTCAAACTTTGCCAGGAATAAGCCCGCTCGGACTTGCATCACTTTCTGCAGCCCGTGCTTTTTCCAGACACGATTCAGGAAGCCATTCATTACAGCAAAGGGGGGATTAGACCCCAACACGTAGCATATAAGTGCTGATTTCCAGTATTTCACCTCATCAGCAACATCATCCATGATAATTCACCCAACTTCCTGGTCCTCTTCCTTCATAGGTTCTATATATTCTAGCTTCATACCGGCATTTCGTAGCTTTGATATGTCAAATTTTGCCCAGACCGATTGAGGATTTTCTATTGTCTGTTCGACCTTTCCGCTATCATCTGGCCTTGAGTTTGCTCCATTTCCTTCACAGCTCGAGCTAACATCGCATCATCGTGGGGATTGACAGTGATTTTAGTAGCATCGTTCAGATTATGGGATTTTTGGTTGGGAGGTGTTCGTGAGGTTGGGGCAGCATCAGTCTCCCCAATAGGTGAGTTCGCCACCTCAGCAGGTGGAGTAGAATCAACCAATCACATTGTCCTCTTCTTCTTAGCCATAGCACGGCATCGCCGCCGAGAGAAGAAGAGATTCATAAGCAAAACTATTCATTCCAACAAATACCTATTGATATGGGGCTCTCTCTCTAGCTTCTCTCTCTAGCGAATTTCTCTCCAAAAAACCCTAACAGTGACCGTCCACCTTCCATCTCTTCCGACCACTCCCACACGGCCGCCGGCGGACTGAACCACTCACTGCGTATCGCCGGGACACACCACACCACCCTCCATCGCCGGGATCAGACGGCGATGGAAGGACGTTGAACCTTCATCACCTGCGTCACCTTCTTTGTTGTGTCTTTTCGTCTCCCTCGTTCAAGTTTCGTCATCTTCAATGGCGTCACCTCCCTCAGACCTTGATGCCCTCGGCCCTATGCCGGATTATGACATGCTACGGCGTACTATCCCGGATCTTGAAGACCGGTTCGATGTCGCAGCTTTTGAAGCTCTCTCCACATGTGTCGCAAAAGGCGACATCCGACAGCAGGCGCCACCTAAACAAGCGGTCTCAGGCCATGCCCATGCCGCGCAAATCCATACATCCCCAAACGACGCTCGGACTGCACCTGCGATCGAACCAAATCTGGCGAGTGGGATACCGCGTAGACGAAGAAAACGTTATCCATCCACCCTCGTCCCACTACGTGACCCCCAGCTTGAGCCCCGTGGTCTGATCCGTAGGGGAACGCCGCCACCGTCACGTCGAAACAGCTTTAGCTGCGACAACGGATCGGTTCATACCCCGCCGCCATTACCAGTTGCTCCTGCTCCGTTGGCGGCTTCGGGGTGTCCTAGGGTTTCGGTGGCAGCGATCCTTGATACTACTGGGCCTGGGGCTTCTAATGGGCCTCGACAAATCACCGGCGAGAATACTGCTATACCATCTATAGATTTGGCGCCGATCGTTGAGGATGCTACTGATGAGGACGTCCCTCCACCCCAATCCCCCAATCGCTGTTTCCCGGGACACAGGGCCGGTCTATCACCGTTCTTGGGTTCAGGGCCGATTAGGGGTAAGCATTCTGAGTATACACAGCAGCACATGGATGATAAGAGGACTTCAAGCATGGAGCGGCAATCTAGGGTTTTTCTGGGGAACGACCACTCGCCTAACGGACCTCGGACCAATACTACTTCTGCGGCTGAGACAACCACTGCCACAACAGCTTATGGGCCGACAACACAGGGACAAATTGAAGGACATGCCAGGCCTTCCTTTGCGGATATCATCCAAGGAGCCAACATGAACCGTAACCCGTCACTAAGTGCAAACGCAAAGCGCCTAAACCTATCCTACACGGCGCCTACTGTTATCGATGGCGTGGCCGAAGCATGCCCATCTTGGGACGTAATTCAAAAAGGGACTGCTAGATGGGATAATACCCTCGTCGGATACTTTCTTGGGAAACGGCCATATTTCCCTCATGTGGAACGTTTTGCCCGCTCCGCTTGGAAAGATCTTGTGGAGGTCCGCACGACGATAAATGGATTCTTCAAATTCAGATTTCAGACCGCCGACGCATCCACGGCTGTTTTGGAAGGAGGCCCCTGGCTCATGCACGGGCAGCCCCTATGTTTGGAACCGTGGCGGGTGGGCATGTCCTTTGAGAAGAAGCAATTCATGGCTATCCCACTCTGGACCAAATTACGTAATGTACCATCAAAGCTATGGACCCAGGAGGGGCTTGGAATTGTTGCTAGCGTAATTGGCAAACCGTTGTTCGCTGATGCCATGACGGCTACCGCTGAGCGGCTGGAGTACGCCCGCATTTGTGTGGAGAAATCCCTTGAAACACCGTTCGTGGATAAATTTAATGTCAGAATCCCGAGCAAAGAAGGCAAAGACTCGCATGTAGTGCCCATACAAGTTGAGTATGAATGGAGACCCAAGAGGTGTGAGATATGCGTCTCTTGGAGCCATGGACCTGAAGCTTGCCCCAAAAACCAATCACGATCCTCGGGACCCATGCGACGACAACTTACGAAGATAGACCGGCGTAGTACCATACGGTTAGAGGAACGTCCAACCCACCATAATCCACCCACGGCTGGCAGGCCACAACCTAGACGTGCATGGCAACTGATGGACAAGGACAAGGCCGTGCTACAGAAGAATAATTCGCATATTGAAGAAAGGAGGGAGAGGGCTACTAGTAATAAAACAGCGACGCCTACCCTAGACAAGGCGCTGCAGCTCAATACGGGGTGCTCAACAAGTAATCCCCCCGCTACAAGGCTTACGTCTGATGACCATAATCAGTTTGCTGTTCTCGCAGAATTGGAAGGGTATACCACCGAAAATGAGGGTCCTACAGCAGCCCTTTGCGACGGGTTTAAATGATCCCAGTCGCAGTTTGGAATACTCGTGGTCTAAACAGGTTAGACCACAGATGGGCGGTGGGGGAAATGATAACTAGATACAATCTGAAATTATTAGGGCTGATTGAGACCAGGGTTTCTGAGCAGAACGCAACAACCATCACTAACTCGATCAGGGCTAATTGGAACTGGTTCTATGATTACGAGGACGGGCCGACCGCACGTATATGGGTGGGATGGGACCCACAAGCTGTTGGAGTTACGATTGTAGCGTATACTGCTCAAACCGTCCATTGCAAAATATCCATCCTTGCTGAGGGACTGGAGTTCTTTACTACATTCGCTTATGGCCACAACCTTCGAACCGAGCGGCGTGGACTTTGGGACGACTTGGCTGCAACTTCACATGCACGTGCAACGGTTCCTTGGGTGGTCATGGGTGATTTCAATGCAATCACGGACCGAACTGACGCGAGAGGGGGAGCAATGACACGGGGCTGCCAAGATATGAATGCGTGCTTGATTTCCTCGGATCTCGTCAATCTGCCTCGACTGGGCTCTTTTTTCACCTGGTATAATCAACAGAGCGGGACCTCGGGGGTTTGGAGGCGCTTGGATAGGATGCTCGGGAATCCTTCCTGGTTCGCCAGGTTTGGGGAATTGGCATATAGGTGCGCAGCGCCTGCTACATCGGATCACTCACCCCTTATCTTGGAAGCGGACCCTCAACAGCAGGTGCGGGGCACTGCGTTCAGGTTCGATAATTTCCTTATTCATGACTCACGATTCATCCCACTAGTGGAAGAGATCTGGCAAAGCGAGGTGGCGGGGTATCCCATGTATGGTGTTGTCAAGAGACTTAAAGCCCTAAAACAGGAATTGAGGAAACTTCGACGTGACAAGGGAGACCTCAATCGTAATGTTGTTGCTGCTAGACAATTTCTTGAGGCGGCCCAAGAGCTTCTAGGCGAACACCCGATGGAACCCCAACTTCTTATCCTTGAGAAACGGTGCAGGTTTGTCTATGCTAAGGCGGTGGATATGGAACATTCCGCCCTGGCCCAACGTGCCAAGGTTGCTTGGTTGAAAGATGGCGATCAATGTACTACTTTCTTCTTCAAGAAGGTTGCTGTTCGTCGGGCCTTAAATCGCATCTTCTCGATTGAAAATGAAGCTGGGACTACCATAGAGGGTGCTGACCAAGTCAAGGCTGAGATTCTTCGATACTACACCAGCATCCTTGGCCACTCGATCCGTGTTACCCCCCTTACCCCCACAGAGGTGACGCCGTACATCACAAGGACTCTTAACTCGGCAGAAGCTGAATCGTTGGTTGGGCCGGTTACTGACACGGAGATCAAGAAGGCGCTATTCTCCATAGGTGACAACAAATCTCCAGGGCCGGATGGTTACTCGGCTAAGTTCTATAAGCATGCCTGGGAAATAATCGGGACGGACATCACTCATGCCATAAAAGAGTTTTTCAGGACAGGTCATCTTCTGGGGGAACTGAATTCCACGCTGATTACCCTTATCCCAAAGGGTGAGAACCCAAGGACTCCAAGGGACTTCAGGCCCATATCATGCTGCAATGTCCTCTACAAGATTATCTCGAAAGTGATTGCCAACCGGCTTCGGGGATGCCTGGGGAAGCTTGTACATCCTACTCAGACGGCATTCATCCCAGGCCGACGTATCACTGACAACATCCTCCTGGCCCAAGAAATATGTCATGGGTATAACAGCGTTGGGCTACCTGAAAGAGTGGCATTCAAAGTGGATCTAGCCAAGGCATATGACATGGTCGAGTGGGACTTCATACTGATCACTCTGGAGGCGCTACACTTCCACCCCATATTCATAGGATGGATCCGAGCTTGCATCACGACTACGTTCTTCTCTATTAATATCAATGGTCGGCCCGAAGGATACTTCAAAGGGCGGCGTGGTATTCGCCAAGGTGACCCTTTGTCCCCGTATCTTTTTACCTTGGTTATGGATGTCTTGCAGGGAATTATACAGGAAAGGATTCAGCAAAGTGGTTGCTTTAGGTATCACTGGCGATGCGAACCCACCAATATGTTCATGCTCTCCTTCGCTGACGACCTCCTTTTGTTCTCTCACGCGGATGAGGGTTCTGTGCGCATCTTTAAGGAGAGCCTTGATTACTTCGCAAATATATCGGGCCTTCGTGCTAATCCCAGTAAGAGCGAGATGTACATTTCCAGGAGAGGTGAGGGCAGTACAGGAACGCTACATGCCATTATGGGGTTCTCGAGTGGGTCGCTTCCGGTACGCTACCTGGGGGTACCGCTGATCACGTCACGGTTGACCATTGCTGACTGTGCGCCACTTATCACTGCTATTGACCGTCGACTGGGCTCTTGGACTCATCACTCACTATCCTACGCTGGGCGAGTACAATTGATTAAATCTGTGCTCCTGGGGCTTCATACTTATTGGGCTGGAGTTTTCATGCTTCCCAAAGGCGTCATCCGGGCTATCGAATCACGATTCAGGGCTTTCCTATGGAGGGGGTCCACTGCTAAAGTGGCTTGGGCGGACATCTGTTTACCTACTGAGGAAGGGGGGCTTGGAATTAGATCTCTTGAGACGGACAATAAAGCTTTGATGATGCGTCTTCTATGGAGCATACTTAGCGGGGACGAGACGTCCATCTGGGCAGCCTGGATCCGACGCACAAGATTGAATAATACGTCCCTGTGGTCCATTAGACCCAATGCTCGGACGGCTTGGAGTTGGAGGAAGCTACTTAAACTTCGTCAGCACATTCGCCCGCTGTTGGACTTTCAAATTGGGAACGGGTCTAAGACGCTCCTGTGGACTGACCCTTGGCTCCTCCCCGGCCCGATGGTTGAGAGATTCCCCCGTGGGCCCATGGTAATGGGACTGCCGATTGACTCTAGGCTCAGTGTGGTCATCAATGAAGAGGGTTGGAACTGGCCGGGTCAAACTACTCTGGAGTATATTGAGTTCGCTCCTCTCCTTCCACAGGTGAATCCGGCGGTAGCGGATGGAGTTCGGTGGAGGGCAACGAGTGATGGACTTTTCACGACCAAATCTGCTAGGGAAGGCTTAAGACTGCGAAGGCCTAATGTCCACTGGTGCAATCTGTTCGGAGGCCCCTTAGCCATTCCCAAGCATGAATTCATTCTCTGGATGGCTATAAAAGATAAACTGGCCACACGTGATAAGGCTTGGGTGGCGGCACTTGCTGGAACAACGTTCTGTTCATTATGTGATGGCCAAATTGAGGAAACGATTAGACATCTCTTTTTTGAATGTAGCTTTACTAATCGTTGTCTTCGAATCATGCGTGGCAGGATTAGGTTTAGCTGGCCTAGAAGGGACTGGTTTGAGGGGATTAGTTGGGCATCGCATCGTTGGAAAGGGCAGCACCTCGCCTGGATGGGACCACGACATGTCATTGCCTCACTAATTTACCACCTTTGGATGGAGCGGAATAGGCGATGGCATGATGGTCGACGACGCACTCCTGAGCAGATTACAGCCGAGATTGAAACTCTCCTTTATCTGCGGCTTTCCACAATCAAACCAAAGTACCAATTCCAGAGTAACGCATTGCGTCGTGTTTGGCGCATAGCCTGGTAGGTCGGATTCTGGGGCGGCTGAAATGGTGGCATGGCAGTTTGGACGACGCAAGATTTCTGACTGTGCAAAGGGAGAATAACTTCTTCTTTACACCTTTCTTGCACCTTCCCATCTTACTCGTTACTCTCAGCTTGCCCCCCCCCCCCCCCCCCCTCCCCCGTTTTTTTTTTTTTTTTCTGTTTTCTTGTTGCTACAGGGCTGGCCGGTTTGGCTGCGTTTGGGTGTTGCTTTGCTCTCCTTGTTCGTGATTGGCCTTGGTGATGAGTGCGGTGCGGGTACATGCCTGGCGAGTGGTCAACCTTGACGTGGCGTGCGAACCTTTGTTCAAACTACCAAGGAAAACAGGAGATGGCGTCACTACGACTCTTACCGACCATCTTTGCGGATGCCTCCTTCCCCGCCTGATGCTTATCCTGCGTGATACGGTCTTCAGTTGTGTGCTTTGGCGCCTTTTGGTTACTTGCTTGACCATCCTGCTGGTACTGCGCCTGGTACCAGGAACCCGTTGATGGTAGTGGTTTACTGACATCTACGTTGCCTAGCCTTGAGTTTTGTGTCCTAGGCTGTGGTCTTGATGGGACCTTGTAGGTGTTTGGATGGTCTTGTTGAAGTTGCCTTTTGGTCGGTAGTTTCATTACCGTTTGGTGCGTCATGAGCGATATCATGAACGCTGTTCTGTAACTCCTGTTTTCCTTTTATTTTAGTGTCACTTTCCAAAAAAAAAAGAAGAGATTCGATAAAAAAACCAATGGAACAGTATCGAGAGAATTTCGGTTAGTGAGAGAAAGATTTTCAGTTTCTCAATGTAGAATTAGATTTGCGAATCCTTCGAATCAATTCAATAATTTTCTCTATTAAGCACAAATGTGTACATTAGTATTTATACCAAACAAACTTGGTATAAATCTAAGTTTGTCCTAAACTAAGGACAAATACAATAAAAGCCCCTAATTACGAAGACAGCTAATAAAATCAATGCACAATTACAAAGTGTATTCTACATTCTCCCCCTTTGTGCTTGATTGCCCTTCTGCAATATTTGTCCTCGTCGGGCATAGAATGACTTGCGCAAGCCCAGCGATGCTCATAGTTTCTGATATTGTTCCTCAGCTCTATCCGTTTTTCAATGACTTCGAGGATTCTTGTCAGAGGTGGTTGTTCTCTTATCTTTCGAACTCCGATCCTGGTTGTCTCGTCGATTTCATCCAATCTTCTTGTTATGTTCCGCCTGATGGTCCTTAGCGCCCCGTCGCAGAATTTGTTGACCTCAGTCAATCAACCTAATCTTGTTGGAAATTGGATTGTGGTAGGTGATTCCTACGACTGGGCCTAAGTAGATGTGATTGTTGGGAAGCCCTTCGACTTCAGGTTCTTTCAAGCGCGGAGCAGTCATGTTGCTCTCCAGAGACATCTGAAGGTCATGTGCGGCATAGTACTTGACCTGGCGCACCATGAGTCTGTAGATTCCCTCGAGTCCTTCCTTCTTGATGAATCCTTGATGATCTTTGTACTTCTCTACATACAGCTGGTAGAGATTGTAGATCCCTTCGGCGAAAAGGTATGGCAGATCGCTTTCTGTTAGCTCTTTTCGAGTTCTATCTCTCCGCTCGATGACATAGATTGGAGTTGGAAATCTATCTTTAGAGAGGTAGACTCCAAGCAGCTGACAAATAGGAGATAAATCCTTGAAGTGGCTCTTCAGCTGACACTTAGAAATCCCCAGTTTTCGATCGGGTCCGAGTTAGGTTAGCATGTAGAGGTAATTCATCCTCTTCTGCTGCTCCTAGTGAGAAATTCCTCTGAGTTTGAATTCGTTCAACTTCTTAACTTTATCCGGTGACCTCCATATTTGTTGACGAACTTCTTCTATGAAGGGGGTCTCTATAATTATGTTCTCCCATGGCGTGTCGACTCGAACGGTCCCTGGAGTCAATCTCGGAGGAGATTTGGCGCGAAAACGAATTTCGATCTGATTTGCTTAATTATGTGCTTAATTGGTTTGAATTTGATGTTTATGTGCTCGTTTTAGTGATATATAAGTTGATTGCGATTAGATTCGTAGCTGTTTGAACATTGATTTAGCGGATTCAATCGGATTTGAGAACCTACTGTTCCTGCATAAAACTGTTAGAACACATTCTGATTTTGGTTATAATCAACATGTTTTGGCTTCATAATGTGTTTAATTGTTTGTCGTGCGTGTTCATCATCTGATTACGAGTAAATTCCTGGAATTTCATTGTCTAATTCGTAGTCTTTGCTTGAATCAGTGTTAAGTGTATCTGTGAGTTTTTTTCGATTAGGTCAATTTTCCTCGCTAGGTTTTCGATCAGGTTAATTTCTCGATCGAAAAACTCTGCGCAAAAATTTTTCTCGATCAGAATACTACGTCAGACCTAAAGTCGCCTTTACCAAGAACGACTTTAGTAGAAAATTTTCTCGAGCATTACTTAGCGAAAAACTTTTTCGACGAGACCATTTTGACCTTTGCGATCGCAACACTTTCCGTTGAAAAACATTTTCAGTCAAACCATTAAAGTTTGACTTAGCGAAAGTCAATTACGGTTGAAAAACTTTTCCACTCAACGGATTTATTTTGACCAAGCGAGAAACTTAATGTACTGTTTCTTGCGATCGAAATAAATTCACGATTAAGAGATTTTTCTCGACCTAAGATTTCGAACATTTCTTTCGCTCGTAAAATTAATCACTGACAAAGACTTTCTCGCACGAGAACAGTAATCAAAACATTTTATCTCGACACAATTATCTCGATCAAATTCTAAAGATTGAATTGAAAATAATTCTTGACTACTTTACTATCAAACGCTACTAACTAATTTGCTATGTGTGAAGCACATAACATCAGTCCAAATCATCAAAACAACAAACGAAGATCCTTCATCAACTCAACAAACGAAAATGGATGGTTACTCTCTTGGAAACGACAATCGTCCTCCAATTCTCAAAAGAGGCGAATACACAGTATGTAGGAGTCGGTTCTTGAATTTCATTGAGCTCAAAGATCAGGCTGAAGACTTACTCAAATCACTCTCTAAGGGACCAGAAGTCTTTTATATCAATCAAGAGGGTGATAGCTCGAATAATCCTCCAGTCGAACCCACTAGGCGAGTGAAGCTACCTAGCGAGTACGACGATGCTGAGAAAAGAAGAGCAAAGGCCGATCTGATAGCCAAGAACACACTAATGCAGTGCATCCCCAACGATATCTATAGACAAATAGATAGCCTCCCAACGGCTAAAGGAATGTGGGATGAACTGGAGAGGATGATGCAAAGAACCGAAGTAGATGTCAAGGCTAAGAAGGCGAATATACTCACGGCGTACGATTCCTTCAAAGCTAAAAATGAGGAGAGCTTACATGATCTTTATTAGCAGTACCTCACCCTTCTCAATGAAATGAGAAAATTGATATCAAGAAGACAAACATGGAGCAGAATATTCGATTTCTGTCTGCACTGCCCACCGAATGGAAAAAGATATCCACTCAACTCCGACAGAACAAAGACTTGGATGAGTGGATATACACGCTGTTTTTGACAACCTCGCACAACATGAAGAAGGCATCTGCGAGATACAAAAAGAGCAAAAGGGCAAATAGGCCGAAGACTCCATAGCCTTAGTTTCAGAAAAGAGGAACTCCCGTTCACGCAAAGAAAAGCATCTCAAGCTTCCTAGCTCTTCAGAGGATGAGGAACCATCGGATTCAGAGCTTCCTCCCAAAGTCAGAGAATTTGGGAAACAGTTGGCCTTAATTGCCAAGAGATGTCGAAGCAATACTTTAAGAAGAAGTCATCATCTTCTGCTAATCGTCTTCGAACTACAAGCTCGAAGAACAAAGAGAAACCAACTGAGTCCTCTGAAGCCACAACCTCTAAAGACCCACTTAAATGCTTCAAATGTGGGAAAACCGGTCACTTTGCTAGAGAGTGTACTCTTCCGAAGAAGAAGGATGCTAACTACTACTCCAGGAAGCTTCAACTTACAAAACAGAAGGAAGCTGGGTAGCTCTCATGGCAGAACATGACCACTAGCTTGAGGACAGCTCAGATTCTGACGTCGAAAATCTTCCTCTTATGGGACACCTCGAGGATGATAAAGAAGATGGAACTTCCACAGAAAAGGACGAAGACAACGCATCCACGACATCACAGGAGGTAGAAACCTCTAACTCTACACATTATGACCTATTAGCTGAGTTAAATTCGAAATTTGCTAACATGGTATGTGAGCAGAAAATACGTAGAAACGTAGAGAAAAAGCTTCTTAAGTCTAAGGTAACCATAGCTAGTCTCGAAGAAACCGTTAGGAGTTTTATTGTTAAAATAGATAAATTAAATAAGAGACTCCAATCATATGAGACTAAGCATATCTCATTAGAAAAGCATAGTTCGGTAGTAAAGGAATTAGAAGACATGTTAGACAATAACCACAAGTGTCTACTAAGGAATTTAGATGAGAAGAGCCTTGTTAAGAGTAGACTTGAAACAACAACTAAAAGGATCACTAGTCTAGAAGCTGAATTGGAAAAATCTAACTCTAAGATTAGTGAATTAGATAAGAGTCTAGATACCTGTCAAGCCGTGAAGAGCACTGCTCTAATTAACTATGCTACCTTAGATGCCGAACAATCTCACTATTCACCACTTCTTAGATCTCGGGCTCACGCGGGGTATATACATATGTGAGAGTACGCACACCGAGAGGTTAACCGGAAGGCACTTTTTCAATCCCGGTGTGGGCTATCACGCGGACGCTTCTCACTGGCAGCCAACTCCGAGGTCGCCAACACAAGAGGTCCCTCGGTGTCGCGTTTCCCTCGTGTCGCATCTTCCGCTACGGGGTACTCACCTACCTATCGTGAATCAGGTAAATTTTGGCATCGTGAATCGCCATAGTATATCCCCTATTCCTATCGTGAATCAGGTAGATTCTGGCATCGTAAATCGCCATGGTAGCATAGGAGAGCCGTGACTCGACATTGAGTCGACACAATAGCCAACATCGGCAATTTCCTATCGCTCGCAGGCGTTCTTATAATATGCACTCTTTCATGTCTTACTTTTCATGCGTGCATATGCTCATGACATGCTTTGTATAAAAATGCATCTCATGCCATCATCACATCCCATGTACCATAAGCAAAACACGTCACGTAAAATTCACATATGACATGTCATAAATCACGTAACATCAAAGTAGCACGTTGGCATACAATTAATGCATGTACAAACCAGTTATGTGTTGTAGTTGAATTTCCACTTACTTGGCGTCCGTAGAATACCTGCCCCTGAACCGGTGGAATTTCTTAAGTCTCGACCTTAACACAAAAATTATCCTATTAGTACCTTATCGAAATTAATTGACTCGCTAGAGTCTCAAATTTCCTAAGTGTTGAGATGTTATTTCCTAAGTCACGATTCGTTAAATTTTCAAGATCCTATAGTTCGGGAAATACCTCATGAACTCACTTCGCGAACTTATATAGTTCACAAAATTCTTATGACCTACGAGGTTACTTCGCGAACTTATTTAGTTCGCCAAGTCTTAGTTAGCTAAGTTGGTAGAATTCGGGAGGTGGTTATTTCATGACTTCGCAAACTCCCTAAACGATTAGTGAACTATGATTAACTCGTGAAATTCTCTAGTTCGAAGTCTAACATTTTACCTATCTGCTTAACCAAGTAACTAGAGTTCTCAAACTAACTATGGGTTCGCCAATCTCTCTTGTCTCTTGATTCGCGAAGCTCGCACGTTTTCTTCTTGGTTCGCGAAGTGTCTTGGATTCGCCAAATAGGATTCGTGAAGTTCCTTATATTCGCGAAATTCTCTAGCTTTTCATGGTTCGCGAATTCTCATGTAATTCGCCAAGTTGCTCCATTGCCAACTACTTGAATTCGCGAAGTGGTGCACTTATGATTCGCGAAGTGGGATTCGCGAAGTCCGTCTTGGATTCGCAAACCTCGATCGGCCCGTGAAGTATATGGATTCGTGAACCAAGGCCCGCGATCTTTCCGAAATTGTGATATACCTCGCGCGCTCTTAAACTTCGCGAACTCCTCACAATTCACGAAGCACTTATTTCGCGAAATCACCACCACCAATTCGCGAACTGGAGATACTGTGGATTCGTCATCTTGTTCAATTCGTGAAGTACAATTCGCGAACATGCATGGGTTCGCCAAACTCAACCCGCGAAGTACACGGGTTCGGCAACTTGCATGAACTCGCCAACTACATCTGGCCCGCGAACCATTGGACCCGTGAACCTCTCGATTCGCGAGACGTCATTCGCGACTTTGCATGGGGTTCGCGAACCCCTCTCAATTTGCGAAGCCTCTCATCACTACCGAGTTCGCGAACTTGGTTCGCAAGCCTCTCAATTCGCCAAACCTCCTAGGTTTGAAGTACTTTAGTTCGCCAAACTCCACTCTCAGTTCGCCAAATGCATGCATTCGCGATCTAGGGTTCGCCAATTGCTTCATCGGTTCGCGAATTGCACCTCCCCTTCGAGTTTGCGAATTCTTTCAATGGTTCGCGACTTAGCTTGGTTCGTGAAATTCATTGAGTTCATGAAGTTCTATGATTCGCGAATTACCTACTTCACGGCTCTTAAACAAATTTTATACTTAAAGTCCTAGAGAACTTCGATAATAAAAGTACCTTTTTCTTAGGAATCGTATGAATATCATATGGGTTTGTAGACATTCCCTAAACCCTCGTGAGCTGCTTGTTCGCACCCTAATCCTATGGGATTTTCGTGCTTAATGACCCTTAAAACACTTTGGTATTAACTAAAAACACCGATTCTAAGTGAGAAATACTCTCGAGAATTTAAGGTTTTCACAGACCCTACAAATTGGTATTTTCGTGTTTATAGTTCCTCAAAACACACAATTAGCATTACCCTATTAAGAATACTAAGATTTGTGGTAAAAACTCATACCTAATCCAAGCTTCTTCACTCCGTTGCTTCTTCTTCTCCTTTGCTTGAGTTTCGATGGTTCCTTACTAATGGAGTTTGTGGCTTTGGAAAAGGTGTAGATATTTTATCAAAAGTATGGTGAGGGAACTTAAGTGACGTGAATATCCCCTACTTTAAGGAATTTTGATCCTAGCCCATTAATTTTCCCATAGCCCAACTAATATCATTAGTAATGTTATTGCCGTTATTTCCTTGTTCCCTATTCTCGAAAATCCTTAAGTAGGTTAAATATCACTCGGCACAAAATTAATGCACAATATTCATAAAATCATTTAAGCATATAATTGGCACACAAAATTCGTATAATGTCCTACGTGCGAAATTAGTACACGAAAATCACACGGTCTCGAAGGCACGTGATTAAATGCACAAAATTCACAATTTCGCATAAGCACCTAATTAACACACCAATTTTCGCAGAATTGCATACGTACGAAATCCACTTAATCACATCATTTCATTCATTCGTGCAAATTTATTGGCCCTAATAGCTTACAGGGACTCGGGTCTTATATCCTCCTCCCTTAAAAGAATTTTGCCCCCGAAATTCCGCTTGCCGGAATAATTCAGGGTGACGATTGGTAGGGAGTTGAGTGGCTTCGTTAGGTGATAAATGATCACATAATTTCCTGTAAAGGAAATTCTAATTCCCCACTCCACACTAATGGGGATTTAAATCTTGGTGGTCCTTCTCCATCTTTCTGCCAGTTAAGGATTCACCCAAGATTTCTATAGGTTTTCGTCATGCTACTCATAGAATACATCCTGAGCCTTAATAGCTATCCTACTTTTCATTAGGAAGGAAATCCTACGACCGGTTTATAATTTACTCTACCCCTTTAAAAGATCTATTTAGCCTCCATTTCGGAAAATGTGGGAATAAGTGTTTCAGGCGGCGGCAGGGTTCAAGGTAGAAAGACTTTCCGTTGAAGTGAAAGGAAAAGAGAGCTGAATTATAAAAATCAGTGCGCGATCTCGCTTGCCGTCCTGGATTCTCGAAATTAATTCTTGATAGGGCACATACGATGGTCATTTAAGTAAATCAAGTCCGTATCATTCGGAGATTGAGTTGAAGGTAAGGAACATGGTGATGGTTTGGATTTTGGACAACGGTCGAGAAAGTACGAAGATTCGTCACGCCTCTGCTGCGCCATCATGATACTAACCATGCATGACTCATACAATGAGCAGAAAGGTTAGGGTATAAATTTGCACTTCAGCATAATAGGATTTGACGCTTGCTATGTCGAAGGAAGTGGAATTTAGCTTCATCGTCGTATTCTAGAAGGAAGAATGTCTAAAGAAGACAGGGTGTGGTTTTGATCGGTTCGGGTCTAAACTTCGTAGGGAGTGGTTATGTTATGTTCACGCTTGATATGGCTATGGGTAATTCCTGAATCTCGCCATGAAATTAGTAGGTGCAAAAGAGTGCATGGTTTCTTGAGTCTATTGGGACGCGGGTCATGGTTTGTTGAATAAAGTCGGTACCTGCCCAAACGGATGGGTTGTCTTCTGCCACCTCAGTTGTGAGCGTATACACACGTGCGGGTGCCGCTGGTGGTCTGGCCTGAATTAGCGCTTGGCTTCCGGATGCATTCTCCGGACATGCTTTGGAATAGTGACCTGTCTTGCCACATTTGAAGCAGGTCGCATTCTGCGAAAAGCAGACACCCAAGTGTCGTCGGGCACGTCTTGGGCATACTGGTTTGTTTGGTTGGGGTCTCCCCTGATTCGGGTTGGGTTGCTGAGGTGGTATGGGCCTGTTCTGAAAGTTCTGTTTCCCGCCCTTGGCAACAACCTGATGTTTCTGATTCTCTCCGCTCCATTGTGACCCTTGCACTTGTGCAAATTTTCTTTTCACTTCATGAGGACGAACAATTCGTGCCTCGGCTTGTTCTGCTACCAGTGCTCGTTCCACCACTTGCGCATACGTGGCTCCCTGAAGTCCAGCCATACTCACACTCGATAAAGCTCCGGTTTCAAGCCTTCGAGAAAGCGCTCATTCTTTAGAGCAACCGTGCTCACCATATGAGCAGCGAACCTGGAAAGTTGCTCGAACTTTCTGATGTACTCGGCCACCGTCATTGACCCTTGTCTGAGGTTGATGAATTCGCTCATTCGCTGGGCCCGAACTGAGGCGGCATAGTACTTGCCCCTGAACAGCTCCTTAAAGTGGTCCCAACTCATGGTGGCTGGATTCTCAATCACCTGGATAGTGTCCCACCAATACCCCGCGCTTCCCCTAAGTAGGAATGCAGCACAGAGTACCTTCTCCGCCTCTGGGACTCGACTGTACTGGAACATACTCTCAATGGTCCTTATCCAGTCATCGACTGTAGTCGTATCAGTCGCGTCCTCAAAGGTCGGTGGGTTCAGCCTGCGGAACCTCTCTACCACTAGTTCGGCTCTTTCAGCCTGAGAGGGTCCAGCATTGGTGTTGTTTTGCTGGATCAATTGCTGAATATGGACGGACTGTTGGCGGACCAGTTCTGTTAGTTGAAGGGTAGTTGCATCACGGTTATCAGTAGGGGCTGTAGTTTCTCTATCAGCCTCCCTATTGCCGTCACCTCTAATTCTAACCATTTTCTCAAACTACCCTGTTAGTCCCTACGGCCAATAAATTACTCAATACAAGAAATTTACATAATCATAACACCTACAGGCAAGGCCGCTTCCGCGCTTTTGGGTGTGTGTACATGGACAGTCTACAGAACATGTGACCGAAGCTCTGATACCAACTGTAGCGCCCCTAGCCATCGCCACCATCTCTAGCATTATCCTAAGTGCCTAACGATGCGATAACTTACAAGACATACGAAAGTGCGTATGAAATTTTTCCTTTTTCATAAAGGAACATTGTTTATGTACACGTCAAAAGAATACAGTTATACGACAAAAGAATTACTTCGAGTTCTAATTACAAGCTAATCCTAGTTACACGGGTTGTCTAAGTTCGCAGCAAAAGTATTCCTATGCGCCCGGCCTCACAGGTCGTCATCCACGTACACACCACCCCCAAAAGACGCTCGGAAGCTTCAAAAGATGCCTTGCCGGCTAGGCCATCACGTACCGTGTTCGCTCGTACCTACAACACATAATGTAAGGGTGAGCCGCCAGGCTCAGTAAGTGAAAATTATGCATGACTGCACGTGTCCTAATTCGCAAAGACAATCCGCGTCTTATGCTTTCTACTTCTCTCATACTTCTTGACCTTTCATATCATATTGTCCCTCGGCTTTTCAATCTCACTATGCACCACTTCTTAGAGCTCGGGCTCACGCGGGGTATATACATGTGTGAGAGTACGCACACCGAGAGGTTAACCCGAAGACACCTTTTCAATTCGGGTGTGGCCTATCACGCGGACGCTTCTCACTGGCTACCAACTCCGAAGTCGCCAACACCAGAGGTTCCCTCGGTGTCGCGTTTTCCTCGTGTCGCATCCTCTAGGTTGCATCTTCTGCTACGGGGTACTCACCTACCTATCGTGAATCAGGTAATGCGGCATCGTGAATCGCCATGGTGTATTCCCCCTACCTATTGTGAATCAAATTTTGGCATCGTGAATCGCCATAGTATATCCCCTCTACCTATCGTGAATTCAGTAGATTCTGGCATCGTGAATCGCCATGGTAGCATAGGAGAGCCGTGACTCTACATTGAGTCGACACAATAGCCAACATCGGCAATTTCCTATCGCTCGCAGGCGATCTTATAATATGCACTCTTACATGTCTTATTTTTCATGCGTGCATATGCTCATGTCATGCTTTGTATAAAAATGCATCTCATGCCGTCATCACATCCCATGTACCATAAGCAAAACACGTCACGTAAAATTCACATATGACATGTCATCAATCACGTACATCAAAATAGCACATTGGCACACAATTAATGCATGTACAAACCAGTTATGTGTTGTAGTTGATCCACTAACTTGCCGTCCGTAGAATACCTACCCCTGAACCGGTGGAATTTTCTAAGTCTCGACCTTAACACAAAAATTATCCTATTAGTACCTTATCGAAATTAATTGACTCGCTAGAGTCTCAACTTTCCTAAGTGTTGAGACGTTATTTCCTAAGTCACGATTCGTTAAATTTTCATGATCCTATAGTTCGGGAAATACCTCATGAACTCACTTGGCGAACTTATAGTTAACAAAATTCTTATGACCTCGAGGTTACTTCGCGAACTTATTTAGTTCGCCAAGACTTAGTTAGCTAAGTTGGTAGAATTTGGGAGGTGGTTATTTCATGACTTCGCCAACTCCCTAAACGATTCGTGAACTATGATTAACTCGTGAATATTCTAGTTCGAAGTCTAACATTTTACCCATCTGCTTAACCAAGCTAGGGTTCTCAAACTAACAATGGGTTCGCCAATCTCTCTTGTCTCTCGATTCGCGAAGCTCGCACGTTTTCTTCTTGGTTCGCGAAGTGTGTCTTGGATTCGCCAAATAGGATTCGTGAAGTTCCTTAAATTTGCGAAATTCTCTAGCTTTTCATGGTTCACGAATTCTCATGTAATTCGCCAAGTTGCTCCATTGCCAACTACTTGAATTCGCGAAGTGGTGTACTTATGATTCGCGAAGTCCGTCTAGGATTCGCCAACCTCAATCGGCCTGTGAAGTGTAAGGATTCGTGAACCAAGGCCCGCGATCTTTCCGAAATCGTGATATACCTCGCGCGTTCTTAAACTTCACGAACTCCTCACAATTCACGAAGCACTTCTTTCGCGAACTCACCTCCACCAATTCGCGAACTGGAGATACTGTGGATTCGTCATCTTGTTCAATTCGTGAAGTTGTTGCCCCATGCCATAATACGCGAAGCCTGCAGGGCCCGTGAAGTACAATTCGCGAACTTGCATGGGTTCGCCAAACTCAACCCGCGAAGTACACGGGTTCGCCAACTCTCGTGAATTCGCCAACTACATCTGGCCCGCGAACCATTGGACCCGCGACCCTCTCAATTCGCGAGACGTCATTCGTGGCTTTGCATGGGGTTCGCGAACCCCTCTCAATTTGCGAAGCCTCTCATCACTACCGAGTTCGCGAACTTGGTTCGCAAGCCTCTCAATTCGCCAAACCTCCTAGGTTCGAAGTACTTTAATTTGCCAAACTCCACTCTCAGTTCGCCAAATGCATGCATTCGAGTTCGCGAATTCTTTCAATGGTTCGCGACTTAGATTGGTTTGTGGAATTCATTGAGTTCATGAAGTTCTATGATTCACGAATTACCTACTTCACAGCTCTTAAAGAGATTTTATACTTAAAGTCCTAGAGAACTTCGATAAAAAAGTACCTTTTTCTTACGAATCGTATGAATATCATATGGGTTTATAGACATTCCCTAAACCCTCGTGAGCTGCTTGTTCGCACCCTAATCCTATGTGATTTTCGAATGACCCTTAAAACACGTAGGTATTAACTGCAAACACTGATTCTAAGTGAGAAATACTCTCGAGAATTTAAGGTTTTCACAGACCCTACAAATTGGAATTTCGTGTTTATAGTTCCTCAAAACACTCAATTAGCATTACCCTATTAAGAATACTAAGATTTGTGGTAAAAACTCATACCTAATCCAAGCTTCTTCACTTCGTTGCTTCTTCTTCTCCTTTGCTTGAGTTTCGATGGTTCCTTACTAATGGAGTTTGTGGCTTTGGAAAAGGTGTAGATATTTTAACAGAAGTATGGCGAGGGAACTTAAGTGACGTGAATATCCCCTACTTTAAGGAATTTTGTCCCCTAGGTTTATCTTTATTTGTTTTGGGCCTAATGTTTGGTCCTAGCCCATTAATTTTCCCATAGCACAACTAATATCATTACTAATATTGTTGCCTTTATTTCCTTGTTCCCTATTCTCGAAAATCCCTAAGTAGGTTAAATATCACATGTCACAAAATTAATGCACAATATTCATAAAATCATTTAAGCATATAATTGGCACACAAAATTCGTATAATGTCACGTGCGAAATTAGTACACAAAAATCACACGGTCTCGAAGGCACGTGATTAAATGCACAAAATTCACAATTTCGCATAAGCACCTAATTAACACACCAATTTTCGCAGAACCGCATACGTACGAAATTCACTTAATCACATCAGTTCATTCATTCGTGCAAATTTATTGGCCCTAATAGCTTACAGGGGCTCGGGTCTTACAAAAGCTGTCAAAGGCATGGCCCGAATATTCACGTACCGGCGGAAGAACTGGGGGTCATGCATTCCCCTTGTCCCTTCGATAAGTGGGACATAGATATAGTCGGACCTATGCCCATAGCTAAGGACCAAAAGAAATTCATTATAGTGGCGGTGACTACTTCAAAAAATTGGTGGAGGCCAAGGCAGTGTCAAAAATTGACGAAGCTAACTTGATATATTTTTTGTGGCATCACATTTGTTGCAGGTTTGGAGCTCCCCGAATCCTTGTCTCCGACAATGGAACGCAGTTCTGTGGAGCCAAAGTCCGAGAATTTTGCGGAGGGATGAAAATACAGCAGAGATTTGTCTCTGTGGGACACCCCCAGGCTAACGGACAGGTGGAGGTCACCAACCGTACCATCCTCCGAGGGATAAAAGCCAGGTTAGAACAAGAAGGTGGCAGGTGGCTAGAATCTCTGGATTGTGTTACGGGCATATCGAATCACTCCGCGAGAGACTACGGAGGAAAGACCTTTCTAGTTAGTTTACGGATCTGCTGCCCTAATACTTGTTGAGATAGGAATGGAGACGCATAGTGTCATCCATTATGAGGAAGAGCAAAACGCACAGGTCAGAATGAAGGATCTGGACATGATTGGGGAAGTAAGGGAGCTGGACCAGATACGAATGGAAAGGTACAAAAGTCGAGTAAAGGCGGCCTACGACCGCAAGGTCAAACCCAGACATTTTCAGGTGGGAGACCTGGTCCTGAGGCGAGCGGATATGCTTAAACCACTCAAGAATATAGACTCGGCATGGGAAGGTCCCTACAAGGTAGCCCGTATCCTGGGAGGAGGCGCTTACGAGCTGGAGGATGAAGATGGGCTTGGAGTGCCGCGTCCCTGGAATATAGCAAAGTTGAAAAAGTACTATGCTTAGGGTGTTTGGAAAGTTGTACATAAATCAAACAAGGAGGTGTACTCTTTTTCCTTCGCCAAGGTTTTATCCCAAGGGGGTTTTATTTGGCAAGGTTTTAACGAGGCACCATCCTCTGAATGAAAGAATGTTAGAAACTTGTGTCCAGCTCTCCTCTAGAATTAATTGATAAAAACGCCCAAGTTTCGGATTACTCCGGACTAGGATGCTTCTTGGCAATATGAAATAAGCCCAGGCCCCCTGGTAACCCTGGGTAGAATACCTGTCGGCTCTCGAAATGGGAAACGCCCAAGTTTCGGATTAGTCCGGACTAGGATGCTTGTTGGCGATGTGAAAAAAGCCCAGGCCCCCAGGTAACCCTGGGTAGAATATTGATGGGGCTAACACTTATCTGTGGACTGACCCTTGGTTACTCATAGAACCGTTGGTGGACAGATTTCCTCGAGGGCCCATGGTCATGGGGCTACCTATTGATTCGAAACTTAGTGCTGTCATTAATGCTGATGGCTGGAATTGGCCCGGTCAAACCACTGTTGAATATATTGAGTTTTCCCCGTTACTACCGAGTGTCAAACCGGCCGAGGCGGATGGGGTACGTTGGACAGCTACGGCAAATGGTCAATTCACAACTAAATCTGCTAGGGATAAACTGAGGGTGCGGCGGCCAAACGTCCATTGGAGTACGCTATTTGGAGGTCCCCTGTCAATCCCTAAGCATCAATTCATCTTGTGGCTGGCTATTAGAGACAGACTGGCTACTCGTGATAAACCATGGGTGGCTGCTGCGGCTGGAACGCCCCTGTGTCTCTTATGTGACAATCAAACGGAGGAAACAATTACACATTTGTTTTTTGAATGTACTTTTACTAGACGATGTCTTCGTTTGGTGCGTAACAGGTTGCGGTTCGATTGGCCTAGGAGGAACTGGTTTGACGGCATTTGTTGGGCTGCATATCGTTGGAGAGGCCAGCACCTTACTTGGATGGGCCCACGTCATGCCATTGCCTCGTTGATTTACCACATATGGATGGAGCGAAATAGGAGATGGCGTGAAGGGCGCTCTCGCACACCTGATCAAATTGTGGCTGAAATTGAAACTATCATTTGCTTACGATTATCCACCTTACCGACTAAATACCGTTTGCAGGTTGCTGCCCTCCGACGTGTTTGGCGCATCCCCTTGTAGAGGGGTTCTGTTGGACAATGCTGTTGGACACTGGTGGTGGCCGCCCCTTGCTGGGTTGTGGGATTGGGTGTGGATGTGATCTGCTGTCGAGGCGTGTGATCCAGCTCCGCGTGACGTTGTTCCCACCACCTCCTCTGCCTGGAAAACAGGAGTTGGCGTCTCTACGCCTCGCTGACCTGTGTTGCGGATGTCCCCTTTCCCGCCCGTGGCTTCTCATTCGTGATTTGCCTTCGGTTAGTGCCCTTGGCGCTGTCTGCGGCACTTGGCCTGCCTTCCCTGCTGGTACCACACCTGGTCCCAGGAACCTGTTGATGGAAGCGGTTGTAGACACCTACGTTGGGCAGTTTCGTTTGGTTTTTGTTGTTTTTGTTATTTTTGGCTTGGGTCTTGTGGGGACCTGGTAGGTTGTCTGGGTTGCAGGCCATTGTTGCTGTTTGGTCGGTTGTTCATCTCCGTTGGTGCGTCATGAGTTTCATGCACACTACTCTGTAACTCCTGTTTTCTTTTATTTTAGTGACCATTTCCAAAAAAAAAAAAAAAAAAAAAAAAAAAAAACCCTGGGTAGAATACCTGTCGGCTCCCGAAACGGGAAACGCCCAAGTTTCGGATTACTCCGGACTAGGATGCTTGTTGGCGATGTGAAATAACCCCAGGCCCCCAGGTAACCCTGGGTAGAATACCTGTCGGCTCCCGAAACGGGAAACGCCCAAGTTTCGGACTACTCTGGACTAGGATACTTGTTGGCGATATAAAATAAGCCCAGGCCCCCAGGTTACACTGGGAGGGATACATGTTGGCTCCTGAAGCAAAACCGAACCAGTCAATGTTGGCATGGTGAAAGAGTGCTCCTGTGCTCCGACTTACCTAAGGTAGTTTCAATACTGACCTTGTAAGAAGTAAGAAGGTTCGCAGTGATCTACGAATCTGATGAAGAACAAAAGCAAGGGGTGTTGGGTACGACCCACACGGGAGCTCTCCAGGTACACGTTTCCGATAAAATCTTAAGTGAAAATTTTAAAGGTGGATGCAATAGGGTATTGGAAGGAAAGGGCATAGGGAACGAACGTCTCCCCTATGCTAGCCTCCAGGTGTTGCAGTTTATGAAGATCTAAACACAGAATACTAAGAGGTAACGGTGGGAGAAGTGGAGGTCAGCAGACTAAGAGAAATGTAGCGACCCTAGTTTTCTAAGTAAGGTTAGTGGCGGATTTCCGCAGCGAAAGCCGCAGCAGGCCCGTCTAAAAAGAACTTTTTTCCTAAATTACAATATATCACAACAAAATATTTTCTACAAAGTCATCTCTATACAACGGTCGTAGCCTCAAAATGTCAAAAGGACAAAACCCTATTGGCGCTCCACAGGTCTTCATCCATGTACCGCCCCGCCCTCAAAATTCCGTGGAGCATCGCCACCAGCCGCCTCAGTCTTGACGCGCGCCGGCGTCAGAATCAGTACCTACAACACGTAAACACTGCGCGATTTGCCCAGTAGGTGAATAAAAATACATGTATGCATGTGAACGCTCATTCCCGATCCCAATATCTCGCATGCAATGTTCACTCTTTCTTTTCCACTTTCCTATCTCAAATCACACCACAGGGCCCTAAGTCAGACTCGACACCTCGCGCGCCTATAACATAACGGAAGCTTACACTAGGAGCGTTGTGACGTTCACGCAACTGCCCTGCTAGGTCGCTCTTCCGTAAGCGGTAGCCTACGCCGACAGCGTTCACGCAACTGCCCTGTCAGGTCGCTCCCTCCGCTAAAATAAAATCACGACGGTTTTGCACCTCGGGACGTTCACACCCGAGTAGACAGACCGATCACACCTGCCTGCCGTCAAGTGTCATATGAGTACCAACCTCGACTCCTCAACGAGTTATAAAATCACAATAATCTCGAACTACCCCGCTCAGCGGTACGCCAAAATATTATCGTCTCCACACGGCATAAGTATCTCACCCCAATGATATGATGTGCATATGCTATGCATATAACGTGATAATACATGAAACGTGCGTTAAACACATAAATCACGTAATAAATCGAAGCACACAAAATCACGTAATTCAAATAAGTGTTTACGCATTGTAGATGAATAATTCACCTACCTGTCCTCCTGATAAAATCGGTCGACAATCCTAGTGAATTCCCTACAGTTCGAATCTCTGAGCACAAAATATTATTATATCAGTATATTTACTAAGTCACCTAACTTCGGAATTTCTAAACTCTAAGTCTCGAAATCCTAAAATTCTCAAAACCCTAAAATTCATGAAAGCCTTAAAAATAATGAGATCCCATAAATAAATAAACTCTAAATAATTCATGCCGATATCACATATCGAAACTTCAACGCAATAATGTGGAAAACTTCATACTGATCATTCCGAAATTTTATGAAGTTGTCGAAATTCTATTAATCTCGAGACCATATGTCGAAACCTTACAAATGTCGAGACCATGATATTGTCGAAATCCTCTCTATAGTGATGTCGAGATCTTTATTATTATTATTATCAAAACATCTCGAGATCCTACTATGAAGGAGTTATCACATTCGAAATTTATATGATATATCTCGAAATATTCCTATGATAATGTCGAGATCCTTAAACCATGTCGAAACCTATGAAGATGCCGAATTCTTTCTATGTCGAGATCTATTACCTCGAGATCTTATAAATATCGAGATTTCATGTCGAGTTCTATTCTACATTTCGAAGTCTCTTTACTATGTATCTCGAAATCTATCTACTATACCTCTCGAAATTTATCTATTATATACCTCGAAATCCTTCTAATTAGTATATCGCGAGATCTATCTACGAAAAAGGCTATTGAATCTCGAAATCATTTTATAAAGTATCTCGAGATTTATCTATGATGAGGTTATTAATTCTCGAGATCTATTCATCATACGTTTTGAAATCTTTTCTGGTATAACACCATGTCGAGAACTTCTGAAAACGTGATTCTCCTCAAAAACCTTAAATTGAATATATATTTCACGAAACATTTTACATTTTATCCTACAAAAATATATCAAGGTCATGTATATAATTATTGAAAACATCTTAACCATCGAAACTATCATGGATATGTCATCAATAATCACGCCTAAATATGAATTATAATTTGAAAACCCTAAGCTTTCTTAACATACCTTAATCACGCAAGGCATATATAAGTATAGTGAACCTATCATAAACATGTCGAGTAGGAAGACTTAAGAATACCTTTATTTGTCAAGTTCCTGAGTTGTTGAAATTTCCCTTTTCTCTCCTAGCTTTCTTCTCGTGTTTTCTTCTTATTCAAATAAGGTTTCTTACTAATGATGTGTTTGATATGTATGAATATCCTTACTTGGAAATTCGTGAGATAGACTAAATGATGACTTCATTTACCTCAAGCTTAAGCAACTTCACCTTTTATCACCCAAGTTTATCCTTAAGAGTTGGGCTTGAATTCGAAAATTCTATGTATAGCCCAATTCTTACTTTATTCCAATATAATAAATATAGCAAAATTATAAGTTCTACATATCTCTTTGGCAAATTTCGAATTTGAGTGGAAATTAGATATTTGTATTTTTGTAATTAAATTTCTTTGTCAAACCTCCTAATTCACTAGATTACCTATTTAATTACATCCAAAATCCCGTATTAAATTTTACGGGTATTACATCCTCCCCCCGTAAAAGAATTTCGTCCCCGAAATTACGCCGACTGGAATCGGGATAACGAATTCTCATGTCATCCTCACGCTCCCAAGTGGCTTCCTCAATTGATTGATTTCGCCACAACACTTTAACTAACGGAATAGTTTTATTCCGGAGCTGTTTCTTCTCGTACATCAGAATTTCTACAGGCTTCTCTTCGTAACTCTAGTCAGGCTTGAGCTGTCGTTAAAGAAGTTCGTTCTGGATCACATGGCTTGGGTCCGCGACGTATTTTCGTAATGTCGATACGTGAAATACGTCGTGAACTTGTGATAATGAAGCCGGCAACTCTAATTGGTACGCCACTTCGCCGATTCGTTTGATAATTTTGAATGGGCCTATGTAGCGGGGACTCAGCTTGCCCTTTCGTCCAAAGCGCTTCACTCCTTTCATTGGGGAAATCTTTTGAAACACTTGGTCATCTTCTCCGAACTCCAAAGGTCGTCGTCGATGATCTGCATAACTCTTCTGTCGACTCTGAGCCGTTCGCATCCTCTCCCGAATTTTTATCACAGCTTCTGTCGTCTCACGGATCATATCTGGTCCCAACAATGCTCGTTCGCCTATTTCATCCCAGTGAATAGGAGATCGACACTTGCGCCCGTACAATGCCTCGTACGGCGCCATCCCGATCATAGCATGGAAGCTATTGTTGTAAGAAAATTCGATCAGCGGCAAGTACTTACTCCAGTTTCCCTTGAAGTCTAGCAAACACGCTCGTAACATATTCTCAAGGGTTTGGATTATTTGCTCAGACTGCCCATCGGTCTGGGGATGATATGGAGTACTGAACGAGAGCTTGATTCCCATTGCTTTTTGTAAGCTCAGCCAGAAGTTCGACAAAAATCTCGAATCTCGATCCGAGACAATAGAGGTTGGAATTCTATGAAGTCGGATTATTTCCTGAATATATAATTCAGCGTAGCGTTCCATGGAAAAAGTAGAGCTGATAGGAAGAAAGTGCACTGATTTAGTTAGGCGATCGACAATCACCCAAATAGCATCGTGGCCTTTCGTCGTCTTGGGTAAACCAATGACGAAATCCATCGTGATATTATCCCACTTCCATTCTGGAATGGGAGAGGCTGTAGGGTTCCACCGGGTCGCTGGTGTTCCGCTTTAATCAATTGGCAAGTCATACATCGGTTCACGAACGCTGCGATGTCTTTCTTCATTCCTGGCCACCAGTATGTTACTCGCAAGTCTTGATACATCTTCGTGGTTCCTGGGTGTATCGAGTATGTGGTCGCATGTGTTTCCTTCATTATCGTTTGTCGCAGCTCCTCGTTGTCAGGTACATAAAGACGATTCTTGTATAATAAAGCTCCATCCTCTCGTATTTTAAAATCCTCGGGTAGCGTATCTTTCATTTTTATATAGAGTTCGTCTTCTTCTTGCGTCTTCTTGATACGTTCTAGCAGCGTGGGTTGAAGAGTTAATGCTGCTAGTTTTGCTTCAACTTCACCTAAATTGACTATCTCTATTCCCAGTTGATGTAATTCTGCACTCACCGCTTTTCGACTTAGCGCATGTTTGCCTTGCCCCGATGATAATTGATAATGCAATTGTACTCCTTTACTAGTTCTAACCATCATCGCTGCCGCATATTAAATTCCTTCTGAGTGAAGAAATACTTCAAGCTTTTATGGTCTGTGAAGATTTTGCATTTCTCTCCGTAGAGATAATGCCTCCAGATCTTCAGAGCGAAGACCACCGCTGCCAGTTCCAAGTCGTGGGTCAGATAGATCTTCTCATATTCCTTTAACTGTCGTGAAGCATAGGCAATCACCTTTCCGTCCTCCATTAGCACGCATCCCAATCCGTTTTTCGAAGCATCACTGTACATTGCAAATCCTCCGGTTCCCGATGGTATTGTCAATATTGGGGCAGAGGTAAGACGTTTCTTCAATTCCTGGAAGCTCTGCTCACATGCTTCAGTCCACTTAAACGGTACGTTCTTTTTCGTTAAATTAGTCAGTGTAGAGGCAATACTGGAGAAGTCCGCTATAAACTTACGGTAATATCCCGCAAGTCCCAGAAAACTCCAGACTCGGTAGGAGTAGTAGGTCGTGGCCAATTATTCACAGCTTCGATTTTACTCGGGTCCATGGAGATTCCATTCACAGAAATCACGTGTCCCAAGAAGGGTACTTGCTTAAGCCAGAATTCACACTTGTTGAATTTGGCGTAGAGCTGTTTCTCTCGCAGGATTCCTAAGACGGTTTGCAGATGGCTTTCGTGTTCGTCTCTTGTCTTGGAATGGATCAGAATATCGTCGATAAAGACGATAACAAACCGATCGAGGTAGTCTTTAAAGACTCGGTTCATCAGGTCCATAAAAGCAGCTGGGGCATTTGTCAGTCCAAAAGGCATGGCCAAAAACTCATAATGGCCGTACCTCGTACTGAATGCGGTTTTAGGAATATCTACCTCCCTGATCTTTAGCTGATGGTATTCCGAACGGAGGTCAATTTTCGAGAATACCGTCGCTCCCTGTAGTTGATCGAATAAATCATCGATTCTCGATAAGGGATATTTATTCTTGATCGTGATCTTGTTCAATTCTCGGTAGTCGATGAACAGTCGCATCGACCCATCCTTTTTTTGCACAAATAGAACGGGTGCGCTCCACGATGAAAAGCTTGGCTGGATAAACCCTTTAGATAATAAGTCCTCTAGTTGTTCATTCAACTCTTTCAACTCATTCGGCGCTAAACGATAGGGAGCTTTAGAGATTGGGGCAGACCCCGGGATCAGATCTATCGTGAACTGTATTTCTCGATCAAGGGGTAACCCCGGGAGATCGTCGAGAAATACATCAGCATATTCGTTGACTACATGTACGTCTTTTAGTTCCGGTTGAGGTAAGTCCTCTTCCTTCACCGCGTATACGAGATAAGACTCACAACCTAACCTTAAAGTCGTTGAGCCTTTAGAGCTGATTCGTGGAATATTATTCTTATCTGTTTTACCCGAAAAAGTGAATGCTTCTTCCTCGGGCAGTTGGAATTTAACGACCTTCTTGTTGCAATCTATGATGGCTCCATATTGAAAGCCAATCCATTCCGAAGATGACATCGTAGTCGTTCATCGGGATTACAATCAGGTCGGCACTCAAGTTCCTACCCTCAATAATTACGACGCACCCTCTCAATACTTGGTTGGTGCGCGTCGGATCACCATGTGGTAAAGTAACTATGTAGTTGCATTCAGATGAGGTAGGAGATATTCCCACCTTTGCCATGTATTTGGCCGACACAAATGAATGTGTGGCCCCAGAGTCTATCAACACGGAAGTGGCATGTTATAGATAGTTAACGTACCCATCAATACGGAGGGATTTGCCTCGACTTCCTCATTTGTAAGCGTAAAAACTCGAGCCGATAGAGGTGGAAGTCGAACTGGCGATCGGGTTGGGTTCTGGGATAAAGGTATATCACAATTCTTGGCATAATGTCCCATCTTTCCGCACCTGAAGCACTGAGGGTTTGGATTTGCTCCAGCGCAGTAGCATGCCCAAAAGTGATAGCGGCCACACTGTCTGCACTAGGGTGCGAAATTTGGGGGTCGGTTCGGTGAAATCATGGGTCCTTGATTCAACGTCGGACGCCAGTTCTGTTGACCCTGGCGATTACCTTTGTTTCCTTGGCCTTTGCCAAAGAATTGACGCTTACG
This sequence comes from Craterostigma plantagineum, assembly GCA_027422505.1. Taxonomy (NCBI): domain Eukaryota; kingdom Viridiplantae; phylum Streptophyta; class Magnoliopsida; order Lamiales; family Linderniaceae; genus Craterostigma; species Craterostigma plantagineum. The sequence goes on along the minus strand of JAPQWV010000028.1, from coordinate 3,576,325 downwards.
ATCATTTCCTGCTCCCTGCTGGTTCTCCTTTCTTCTCTTTGACTCTTGAGCCTCCACGATCTGGGCTTCTGCTTGTTCGGCAATCATCGCTTGTTCGGCCACTTGTGTGAACTCCATCTGTCGAGCTCAAGAGATACTTAAATCGCGATAGATTTCAGGTTTGAGGCCTGTAATGAACCTCGTCACCTTCAATAGGTTTGTTGTCACCATGTGAGGAGCGAAACGGGACAGCTCCACAATTCTGCGGATATATTGAGCCACAGGCATTCCTCCTTGACTGAGGTTCATAAATTCCAGCATCCGTCGCTCTTGTTCGTGGGCAGTAAAATACTTGCCGTGGAACAATTCTCTAAATCATTCCCACGACATGAGTGTTGGGTGTTCCAGGACTTTCACAGTGTCCCACCAGAATCGGGCACTTCCTCTGAGCATAGAAACGGCGCAAAGGACCTTCTCGTTTTCAGGTACGCGGCTGTAGATAAACATATCTTCTATAGTTCGTAGCCAATCTTCAGCTATTGCGGGAATCCGCGAACGTTGGGGGATCCATCTTTCGAAAGCGCTCCCCGATAATTTCTACACGTGCAGGCTGAGGGGAGGGACGATGTTCTGAGAAGCTATGATGATGAATTAGCTCGTCGATTTGATCTAATTGGCGATTGATATGATCTGACTGTCGTTAAAGCAAATCAGTCAGTCGTAAAAGGGTAGAGTCCCTTTCATTTGGAGGGGATTCAGGTTCAGCCCTACGGCTGGATTCGCCCACATGCTCACTACGTGTCCTTGGCATCTACAATTATTCACATAAACACATATCAAATAACACGTAATCACATAGTCAAATATTTAACTTACAGGCCAGGCTGGTTCTCCAGGCTTTTGAGCGGCAGTACATGGACAGTCTTCAGAATCTATATCCTAAGCTCTGATACCACCTGTAGCGACCCTCGTTTTCTAAGTAAGGTAAGTGGCGGATTTCCGCAGCGAAAGTCGCAGAAGGCCCGTCTAAAAACAACTTTTTTCCTAAATTACAATATATTACAACAAAATATTTTCTACAAAGTCATTTCTATACAACGGACGTAGCCTCAAAATGTCAAAAGGACAAATCCTATTGTCGCTCCACAGGTCTTCATCCATGTACCGCCCCGCCCTCAAAAGTCCGTGGAGCACCGCCACCAGCCGCTTCAGTCTTGACGCGCGCCGGCGTCAGACTCAGTACCTACAACACGTAAACACTGAGCGATTTGCCCAGTAGGTGAATAAAAATACATGTATGCACGTGAACGCTCATTCCCGATCCCAATATCTCGCATGCAATGTTCAATCTTTCTTTTCCACTTTCCTATCTCAAATCACACAACACAGGGCCCTAGGTCAGACTCGACACCTCGCGCGCCTATAACATAACGGAAGCTTACACTAGCAGCGTTTTGACGTTCACGCAACTGCCGTGCTAGGTCACTCTTCCGTAAGCGGTAGCCTACGCCGACAGCGTTTTGACGTTCACGCAACTGCCCTGTCAGGTCGCTCCCTCCGCTAAAATAAAAATCACGACGGTTTTGCACCTCGGGACGTTCACGCCCGAGTAAACAGATCGATCACGCCAGCCTGCCGTCAGGTGTCATATGAGTACCAACCTCGACTCCTCAACGAGTCATAAAATCACAATAATCTCGAACTACCCCGCTCAGCGGTACGCCAAAATATTATCGTCTCCACACGGCATAAGTATCTCACCCCTGTGATATGATATGCATATGCTATGCATATAAACGTGATAATACATGAAATGTGCGTTAAACACATAACTCACGTAAATCATCGAAGCACATAAAATCACGTAATTCAAATAAGTGTTTACGCATTGTAGATGAATAATTCACCTACCTGTCCTCCTGATAAAATCGGTCGACAATCCTGGTGAATTCCCTACAGTTCGAATCTCTGAGCACAAAATATTATTATATCAGTATATTTACTAAGTCACCTAACTTCGGAATTTCCAAACTCTAAGTCTCGAAATCCTAAAATTATCAAAACCCTAAAATTCATGAAAGCCTTAAAAATAATGAGATCCCATAAATAAATAAACTCTAAATAATTCATGCCGAAATCACATATCGAAACTTCAACGCAATAATGTGGAAAACTTCATACTGATCATTCCGAAATTTTATGAAGTTGTCGAAGTTCTATTAATCTCGAGACCATATGTCGAAACCTTACAAATGTCGAGACCATGATATTGTCGAAATCCTCTCTATAGTGATGTCGAGATCTTTATTATTATTATTATTATCAAAACATCTCGAAATCCTACTATGAAGGAGTTATCACATTCGAAATTTTATATGATATATCTCGAAATATTCCTATGATAATGTCGAGATCCTTAAACCATGTCGAAACCTATGAAGATGTCGAATTCTTTCTATGTCGAGATCTATTACCTCGAGATCTTATAAATATCGAGATTTCATGTCGAGTTCTATTCTACATTTCGTAGTCTCTTTACTATGTATCTCGAAATCTATCTACTATACCTCTCAAAATTTATCTATTATATACCTCGAAATCCTTCTAATTATTATATCGCGAGATATATCTATGAAAAAGGCTACTGAATCTCGAAATCATTTTATAAAGTATCTCGAGATTTATCTATGATGAGGTTATTAATTCTCGAGATCTATTCATCATACGTTTCGAAATCTTTTGTGGTATAACACCATGTCGAGAACTTCTGAAAACGTGATTCTCCTCAAAAACCCTAAACTGAATATATATTTCACGAAACATCATACATTTTATCCTACAAAAATATATCAAGGTCATGTATATAATTATTGAAAACATCTTAACCATCGAAACTATCATGGATATGTCATCAATAATCACGCCTAAATATGAATTATAATTTGAAAACCCTAAGCTTTCTTAACATACCTGTTTCGACAATCTTCCTAGAATTATTATGTAATCACGCAAGGCATATATAAGTATAGTGAACCTATCATAAACATGTCGAGTAGGAAGACTTAAGAATACCTTTATTTGTCAAGTTCCTGAGTTGTTGAAATTTTCCTTTTCTCTCCTAGCTTTCTTCTCGCGTTTTCTTATTATTCAAATAAGGTTTCTTACTAATGATGTGTTTGATATGTATGAATATCCTTACTTGGAAATTCGTGAGATAGACTGGATGATGACTTCATTTACCTCAAGCTTAAGCAACTTCACCTTTTATCACCCAAGTTTATCCTTAAGAGCGCGTTTGGTTGGGGTATAGATTTAGAGGGTATTAGTTTAAGTTGTGACTAAATAATGGATGGTATAAGTGTTTTCGGGTGTTTGGTTTGGTAAATGGATTTAGTTGGTATTAGATTTAATTAAATTTAAATTACGAGTTTACCCATTAGATGGAATCAAATTTTCAATTAATTCGATTAAGCAAGCTCATCGTTCAACAATACAAAGAAGTAAACCAGAAATCAATTTCCTGAACAAGAGAATCAAAGATGCTCCGAATATAAGCACAAAAGATTTGTTTTTATTACAGTAGTAAAAGAAAGTTGTGATCCATGTGTGCGTAAATGCCCAAAATTCGAGCTGCGTTCTTGGCGTCCTCGCCGGAGAATCTGTACTTGCTACCAACCTCAACCATTAAAAGCACATCTTTGTGCTGCTTTTTCAGCTCGACTATTTGCTGTTCCAAAGGGGTGTAGGACGTTCTTACAAGGTTGGGGTTTCAGGAAGGTTCTAGAAGGTCTTGAGGAGGTTCGAGGAGCTTGGAGAGGAACTTTCGGTGGAGGGTGGGGTTGGGGAGGGGTAAATCGGTGTCTCGGTGGAGGGTTTTTAGGTGGTGGTGGGTTTTGAGGTGTTGGGCAGGGGAGAAATCGACGGTTGTGGTGATTTTGGGTGGTGGGCTTTGAGGCGTTCGGTGTTTGTTCATCATCAAAGAGAAATCATGCTCTTCGATCTTCGCAAACTGTGGCAGTGGCTGATAAATTTCCTCAAGAAGAATCGATCGACAAGAGAACCAAAGATGCTTCGTGGTGATAGACCACTTCGATTTCTTCCCCAATCTTCGATTCTACTCCAAAGATGGTTCCGGTCAATTTCTTGAAGATCCCATGTTTGGGTTTGGGAGGAAGACAGATGGTTCGATGATTGTAGAAAGAGAGAAGAGGTTGCGATGGATAAAAAAAATTCAGAAAATAAAGGATAATTATGTAAAAAAAGAGGGATTAGATAATGGGACCATGTGGGGTGGATTTATTTAATACTCTATAGGAGGTATTAAGGGGTGTTTAATTAAATCTCATCTTTAAATAAAGGTCCCAACCAAACATCACTTTAATTTATCTAAACCCTCCTAATCCCCCTTATACACCCAACCAAACACACTCTAAGAGTTGGGCTTGAATTCGAAAATTTTATGTATAGCCCAATTCTTACTTTATTCCAATAAAATAAATATAGCAAACTTATAAGTTCTACATATCTCTTTGGCAAATTTCGAATTTGAGTGGAAATTAGATATTTGTATTTTTGTATTTAAATTTCTTTGTCAAACCTCATAATTCACTAGATTACCTTTAATTACATCCAAAATCCCGTATTAAATTTTACGGGTATTACAAGAAACACTCCTTATATACTTCGAATGTGCTAATAGACATCAGCGCAATCCGAAGTAGGGGGAGTGGAAAGTGGTGGTGATATGAACCCTGGGACTAATAAGCAAAAGGGGATACCAAACTAAGTTAGAATGCAAACAAGCTGCAAAGCCATACATGTCAAGGCAAAGTAGAAGGTTCAAAAAAGAAAGCAGCACAAAAGGTCCAACAATAAAGGTAACAGAAAAGGTTCATAACAGGAAAATGACATAGTTATCCGAGATAGAAAATAGACTAGTAATTTAGCGGGGTTGAACACTGGACCCGGCCACAGAGTCGGGGACCTCCGGAGTAGCAGACAGCTCTCGCTGCTCTAGCTCTGAAAGCTGATTCAGAAGTACCTCGGGCGGGATCCCAATAAAGCAGCAGAACATTGAGACACTTTGGCAAGCCAGAAGCTTGGGTCCGGAGCCGCCTCCGGATCTCCCATGAAAGAGGCCCGGGCGCTCATAGCTGCCATCGCTGCGTCCAGGGTCAAAGCTGGTTCTTGTCCTGCCGTAAAGCCTCCCAGAAAATAATGCTGCATATAAGGCACGAAATCCATCAGAGAGAGGGTGTCCCTCAGATAGTCCTCGCACCAACATTGGCTAAACTGGACTAGGAACTCGCGACCGATGGGATAGTCCTCTCCTCAACTCGGGCCGCAAAGGCTCATTCCAAATCAGCTCTCAGGGTCTTCTCCCTTTCCACGAGCAGCTCCTCGACTTTGCGCTCAATCAGGGCCTGTTGCTCATCCACGAGCTTAGCTTTCTTAGCAGCAAGAGCAGCTGCATTCTCTTTCTCCAATTGCCGCGATTTCTGCAAGACTAAGTCCTTAACACGAGCCTCCCGCTCATCCTTTTCCTACTCAAGCTCTTTCTTTAACTTCTCGATCTCCAAGTTCCGCTTTCTCACCATTTCAAACACATAAGGGTCAATGGGCGCAGTACCATATGACCCCAAATGTCGGTCGTAAGTCGCAGACAGGAGAGAAGGCAACAGAAAAGACATCTAGTATCACCAGAAATAAAGAAGTTACTTCCGTCCGACAACAAAAGTACGAAGGAGCCAGAAATAAAGGCCACCTGTGCCCAGTAGTAGGCGGCAAGTTCAATAATCTCGGAATCCGACCTGCGATGAAGCACCCTTTGCTGCTCAATCGGAGTGATGGCACGGACAAAATTCGTCCTTTCTGCTGGACGGAGCAGTTGTAACTGTCTGGCAGATCTCACACCATCTTTCCATTGGCGCGACGATCGACTCCCCATGCAGGTCCCTTGTGCACAAAGGAACGGATTTAAACGACTTTTAGGGTTGGGGAGGATCTGTCTCCAGACGTGGCTTTTTGCCTTTTGCCACAGAGGTCTTCTTTTTCTTCTTAGCAGGAACAGAGGTAGCAGGGGAGGTGACTTTCTCAGCAGCCTCATCTCCAAAGCCCAGTATCACAACGTCCGGATCTGCGGTAGCTCCATTCCAATAGCTAGGGTGGGGAGAGGGAGACCTCTCACGAGCCTCTGAGCCAGTGGGCTCAGTTCCGCCTTGAACTCCGGAAGGCTGAGGCTCAGCAGGGACAGAAGAGTCCTCCTGCTTGACAGGTAAGGTCTTGAAAGCGTCCCTCCAAGAAAATGACATAAATGCGAAATATCATATAGTCAAGAAGGAAAGCTCAAAAAAAGAGATCAGGAAGCAGGGGGGAAACCTGCTTACCATCTGGGTTAGAAGAGATCGACTGAGGAGAAAGGCCAAAACTATGAAGAAGGCCGGGGTAGGTTACCAGCTCCACCATATTAAATCTTTTTTCGGAAGCCAGGAGATTTAGAACGCCAATTGCTGTTTGATTTTCTTTGGTACACTCCGCCTCGATTTCAGGGAGTCGTGGCGGCATGCGGTGAACCCATGAGCGATGGGGAAAACCCCAATCACCCTTTATCGGTGCCACGAAGAAATAAAATGGGTGCCACTCCTTGTCGACACCATAGCACTCTTATCGTTTCAGCGTGCTTCGTGCACTCGCTCACGCACCCTGAGAAACTTTCCAGTGGATCGCTCATCCCTAGATTGCCCCAAGTCAAGCACGCTTAAGTTCGGAGTTTCTACAGATGGACTCCCGAAAAGGAAGGTCGACCTTTGTGATATGAGTAGTACTATCAATTTTTTTATAGCATTCTTAGCCTGACATGCCCATACATTTCCAGTCTCAGGATCCCCTCTCATTCGGGTGTCGGATAGGTTCGTTCATGTACCCTTCGCGTAGAAGCCTGCCACGAGCCGCTCCTTGTCCGCGTACCTCTCTTGCACGGGCGATCACTCCCCGCCCTCATCGTCCCCGGGCGTCACATGTCCACCAGCTTCCGCCTGCTTCGTCCCTGAACCAGCACCGTACTACGAGAGGTTGTGCTTTGATACCACCTAAAACATCCCGTCCCATACCAGATGTCACTGTATCATCGGTCCCTACCGGGACCTATGGGGTTGGGCCCACCACACTCCGACTGATAGTCTGGCCCCACTGTACTACAATTTAACCTTTTAACGTGCTTCGTGCACTCGCTCACACGCACCCTGAGACTTCCCAGGGGGTCACCCATCCTTAGATTGCCCCAAGTCAAGCACGCTTAACTTCGGAGTTTCTATAGATGGACTCCCGAAAAGGTAGGTCGACCTTGGTGATATGAGTAGTACTATCAATTCTCTTATACGATTCTTATCCTGACACGCCCATATGTTGCCAGTCTCAGGATCCCCTCTCATTCGTGTGTCGGATCGGTTCATTCATGTACCCCTTCGCCTAGAAGCCTGCCAGGAGCGGCTCCTTGTCCGTGTACCTCTCTGGCACCGACGAGAACTCCCCGCCCTCATCGGCCCCGGGGGTCACAACGAGCGTGAGTGACTCATCTACTCAGGTGCATGAGTGTAGCCCGAGGTGCAAACCATCGGGACGGGAGACGAGCATGAGTGACTCGTCTACTCGGATGCATGGCAGTGCAGTCCGAGGTGCAAACGGTCAGTTGTTAACGGGAGACAAGCGTGAGTGACTCGTCTACTCAGATGCATGGGACTGAGGTGCAAACCGTTGGACGAGAGACGGGAGTGAGCTACTTGTCTACTCAGATGTATGGTACTACAGTCTGAGGTGCAAACCGCGGGAATATGACTCTGATGTTTGAGATGTGGGATATATATATATATATATATATTATATATATAATATATATATGAGAAAGGAAGTAGTGTGCGTTGAAGTGTGAGGTAGTGGAATTGTGAGATTTGAGTGCACAAGCATGCCATGCATTTTATTTCACCTGCTGAGCAGTAGCTCTGTTTTAGGTATGATAGAGTCCGACGTTAAGACACGTCGCGACTAAGGCGGCTAACGGCGGTGACTCCACAGACTTTTAAGGCCGAGGCTGTACATGGATGAAGACATGTGGAGCGCATTAGGGTGTTTTATCGTTTTGATATTTTGGGGCTACGGCCCTTGTATAATTGCGACGATGTAGACAACATTTACTGTAATATATGGTATTTTCGAAAAAGTATTTGTTAGACGGGTCTTCCGCGACTTACGAGCGAAAATCCGCCACTAGTCGTAATTAGAAAATGAGAGTCGCTACATATACTCGTAAATAAGATAAGGTGATAACAAGGGTTAGAATTGTTGAAGTATTAGGACAGTCTAAAACTTGCTAGACCAGGCGCATCTACTAAAATTCAATAAGGAAGGTGGGGATGGCCGTATCGGGACTGGGGGCAGGGTATACGGTGGGCTGCATTGCGATGGCGTGGCCATCATCTCCTACAGTTCGCCTACCGTCACGTCCTTGCTTCGTTGGTATATCACATTTGGCAGGCACGCAACAAGCGCTGGAAGGAGGGGGCTATCACGACTCCAGATAGGCTGGTTGCTGTTGTCCTCGATATGGTTTGTATGCGGATTACTGGGACATCGCCCAAGTTCGATCTACAGAGAGCAGCCATTCGACATCTCTGGCGAGTAGCTTGGTAGTGAGTTGGATGTTTTAGCTTTCGTTTTGTTGGTCTATGCCAGTAGTCTGTTACTGGTTAGCACGTGAGGAGTCACACCCTCACTCATCTGTACATATACCCCCCTTTATATATATACACGGAACTTACTCCAAAAAAAAAAAAAAAAGAAGGTTTCACAAGATTTTATTTTTTTTTACAAAAGAAGGTTGTTCGATAATTAATTTTTTTGTAAATTGTATTGTCTTTGTCGTTATTGTATAATAGGTTGCTTTAAGCTTATAGGAAATACTCGGGATTGATTTTAATAAGTTAGGATTTTACGTATATTACAACCCCGTAAAAATATGTTATCGGTCGTTATCTGTTCAAATTTTCTCAAATTTTATTAATGTACGTTTATATTTCATATTTGACAAATTCGGAGCAAAATGAACCAAAATAGAAAATAATTTAATGAGGTAGCAAGCCAAATGATAAATCACAACCATACTTACACAAGATTATATCGTGAAATGTGACCATGTTGACTAAAAGAATCATAAGGTGTGACTAACAAGAGGAAGTGAGCCTCTTTAACTATGCTTGATCCAATATGAGAAACCAAGTGGGCAATACATAAACGGCTCAAGGAAGCAAAACTCAAGATCGAATCGTTCATCATTAAAAGAAATCTCATGCAATTGTCTGCTCGCATGAAATGAAGATGGCTCATTAATTTATTTGCTGGACATCGAAGGCTAATTTTAAGCCCCCTCATGCTCGCAACAAGAGGCGGGGAGAGAGCTACAAAAGGGCATATAATACGCTGCACCCACAAAGAGATGGAAGCTGAGGCTCAAAGGACAAATAAATGAAGAATTTAGCATAGCAGTCTGATAGAATACAAGAAGACCTTGACGAACCCGATGGGGATAAGACATAAGATAATCCTGAAGAGATCGAGGAGGGCTCACGACTTCGAAGCGGCAGAATTTGACATAGAGGGTAAAACAGTCCTTACACCAGTGGTAGCAGATTTAGGAGATAAATGCTGAAATATCTCAAGCTTTTAAATAATTAGATATTGTTTGAAAGTCTAGATATGGTTATTTTGTTTAGATTTTTTTAGGGTCAGAGAGTAGTATATATTCCCTAAGCTTTCATTAGTAGGGCATTCATTACGTTGGTTTAGTTTTTGCAATTAGCCTTTACCCTTATCGTACTGTCATCAATTAAGAAATATATTTATTAATCTGCTCAAGTTATACGTATTCCCTCCCAACCTCATCCATTGTACTCATCACCGCAAAGAGAATCTGTTTCTTAACAATTGGTTCGACCTCTGTCGGCCCGCCACCACCATGGCAGTAGAACCCAACGATCTCATTAACATGATGGAGATGATGATGAAACAATTTTCCACGCAAATATCTGACTCTGTGAACGCACTCACAGAAGCCATGAAAGCAAATATCGACCCCAACAAGCAACCTTCACCAAGGCATCACAACAACTCTAACTCGCAGCACTATGAACGGGAATCAACGATAGAAAACAACCGATGGAGTTCAAGTGCATCGGCCCAACATCAACCTCGCCTCGAACTTCCTTGTTTCAATGGTGCGGACCCTGTCGGATGGCTCTCTCGGGCTAATCGTTTCTTCAAGTTGAACAACATCTCTGACGACCAAAAGGTCCATCTGGCACTCTTAGGCATGGAAGGTAACACAACACCTTAGGTCGACATAGCACCTTAGGTCGCCGCCCGGGTATTTCGTGGTTAGTTTCTACGCAACACCTTCTCTCATATTTTGATGATAATCATGCTGGTTCCCAAGTCAAGCGTTTATCGACAATAAGACAAAGCGGATCTCTTGTCGAATACATATATGAGTTTATGTCGGGTGGTCAACACCGAGATACCACCATATCTACACGTGAGTTTTTCATATTAGGCCTTCAACCAGAACTTCAAGCGGCAGTCGAGGCACACATCCCACAATCATTAGACAATTCTATTGAGTTAGCAAAGAAGGCTGAGAAGACGATACTTGCACGACATTACCATCCATACCGTGTCACATACCCCTATCTCACCCACGTCGACATGTGACCCATATATAAGTACTCCTTGGCAGCGACAAGCCGTCCACCCCAAGCCCGCCATCCACTCGCGCCTGTTAGTGATCGCTACTTGGCTCCACCAGTATAGCATGCCCCTAACAAGGCTACCTCGACAATTATTGGCCTTGATCGACAATGGCCATTTCGCTCTCTGTCTACTCGAGATTACAATGACCTACGAACTCGCAACCTTTGTTTCCCTTGCCGTTCACCTCAGAGCAATGGTCATATTTGTGCAAACAAAGAACTCTGCCTTATTATTTATAATGAAGATGAAGGAGTCTTCTACGAGCTCACAGTGGACCCCTACAAGAAGATGTAGTACCTCCATTGATGCCACAACCTAATATTAATGATAATCTTGCCCTTTTAGAGTTACTGTTGTATTCTCCTTTTGGAATCTCGGGAAAACGTACTATTAAGCTTCGAGCAGCAATCACAGGTGTGAAGGTAATAATCATGATTGATTCCGGAGCTTGCAGGAATTTTCTTTCAATCACAATCGCAAACAAACTCGGGTTGGACATTGAAACCGATCGTTGCTTTATGATTGAGCTCGGTAATGGCCTCCGTGTTCCAACTTACGGAATTTGCCGAAATATTTCCCTATCCTTTGCCGAATGGGGCATCATGGCAGATTTAGTGATTTCCCTATCCCATCAATATTTGAAATACCGACCTCTCTTTCGCCATTTCGCTCGGCTGATCTCGAATTGAATTATTATCAGGTACCCCGTCTATGTCAGTTTGCCCTTGTCGTTACGGGCATTTTCAAAAGAACAATATTGAGCGGTTGGTCACAGAAATGCTAACGGCTGGAATTATACGCCCTAGTTCCAGTCCATTCTCGAGTTGGTCTTATTGGTAAGAAAAAATGACGGTAGTTGGGAGGTTTTGTGTTGATTATCATGAACTAAACCGTGTTACGGTTCCAGACAATTATCCAATCCCCGTCATTCAAGAACTCCTTGACGATTTACTAGGTGCATATTTTACGAAGCTCGATCTCAGGTCCGGCTATCATTAGATCAGAGTCAACCAGTCTGACATACATAAAACGACTTTTCGAACTCATGATGGCCATTACGAATTTTTGGTCATGCCATTTGGCTTAACGAATGCACCTGCAACATTCCAAGCAGTGATGAATGATATATTTCGACCATATTTACGACGATTTGTTTTGTTTTTTTTACGGTATTCACGCGTACAACCCAACTTGGGAAAGTCATATCTCTCATATTCCGATCGTCTTAGAGGTTCTGGCTTCTAATGATTTTCGGATACATCGCAAGAAATGTTCATTTGCGGTTCACCAGGTGGAATATTTGGGCAATGCAATATCACAACAAGGTGTTTCAATGGACCCTTCTAAAATTACTGCTGTACTCAATGGCCAGTTCCTCGTCCAGTCAACGCAGTACGTGGTTTTCTCGGACTGGCGGGAAATTACCGACGTTTCATTATTGGCTTATCGCATGTCCATTGACTAACTTACTACGGAAGGAATGTTATTGATAATTTCAAATGGAGAAGCGAGGCCAACGGCGCATTTAATGACTTGAAAGTCGCGCTAACTACAGCTCCAGTTCTTGCGATTCCAAATTTTACGAAAAATTTGTGGTTGAATGTGACGCCTCCGGCAGCAGCATGGGTGCTATCCTTATGCAAGAAAATCGACCAATTGCATTTTTCAGCAAATCTCTTGCAGGTCGTGCACGTTCCTCGTCAGCATATGAAAGTTAGCTTATGGGCCTTGTCCTTTCCGTTCAGCATTGGCTCCCATACCTACTTGGCCGTCATTTTCACATTTCGTACAGATCACCGGAGCCTGACATCCCTCCTTTATGCAAAAGATTAGTACGCCGACACAACAGCTTTGGGTGTCTAAGCTTTTTGGGTATTCTTTTGATATCGAGTATAAAGCGGGTCACACAAATAGAGTACCAGATTCTTTGTCTCGACAATACGATGATGCAACATGTATGGCTTTGAGTACATCTCACTGGCGGGATTCCAAGGATTTGCTTGCTGACATAGATGCAGACCTGACCCTATCTCAGATCATCAAGGACCTCGCGAAGGATAGGGGTGAAAACGAGTCGAGCCGAGCCCGAGCCTGGGTATGCTTGAGTTTGACTTGATAACTAACGAGTCGAGCTCGAGCTCGAGCCGAGCTTGGTCAACTCGAACTCGAGTCGCGCGTTGACCGAGCCGAGCTGCTCACGAGCTGTGAATGAACACACTGTCAATTTTACAAGTCCTATATACCTTTGAGTTTTTGACATTTTCTTAACAATATAGCACGCCATTTGATGTTCCGTCATTCCTCATGCAGTTTATAATAAGTATTTTATTAAATTTTAGATCAAATGATTTATTTGATAATGGTGGAAATTAAAATCAAATTTTTTTCTGTTTATTTATGTCTTATGAGATATATAATATATATTAATATAAAACTTAATCGAGCTTCGAGCCGAGTCGAGCCGAACATTACCTAACTTGAGTTTGACTTGATTATTAACAAACTGAACTCGAGCTCGAACCGAGCTTTGGTCAAACCGAACTCGAGTCGAGCTTTGACCGAGCTACTTGCGAGCAGCTCACGAGCGGCTTGGTTCGTCATTCCACCTTCTTCTCCATGGACGTCGAGCCTCATTCACGAGTTTCATTCCACTCCTATAGGGGGACATTCTGGCGCATTTTGCACTTATCGGCGTTTGGCTGCGAGTCTATATTGGCTTGGCATGTTTAAGCAAATCCGTGCGTATGTTGCTCAATGTCTAGTTTGCCAAAAGTTGAAGTACGATTCGATGACTCCGGCGGGTTTGTTGCAACCTCTACCCATTCCAACACGCATATGGGAGGATCATTCCATGGATTTTATTACGGGTCCTCCGCGTTCGAATGGGTTTGATACGATACTTGTCATAGTAGATCGTCTTTTAAAGTATTCACACATCATGCCTCTACGACATCCATATTCGGCAAAGACAGTAGCATCCACATTCCTTGGCAATGTTGTTCGCTTACATGGTATCCCAAAAACTATCGCCAGTGATCGTAATCCTATTTCTCGACTTATTTTTGGCGCACACTGCACAAAGCAACTAGGGCTTCATTAACTATGACCTCGTCATTTCACCCTGAAACGGACGGCCAAACTGAAGCACAAACCGTATACTAGAAACGTACCTACGTTGATTTGTTCAAAACAACCTCGTATTGGTACAACACCACATACCAATCGTCAGCGGGTTTTACTCCATTTGTCGTCGTTTATGGCAGGGAACGACTTGCATTAGTTCAATTCTTACTGGGTGAATGTAGCGACGATTCAGTAGCAATGGAATTAAGAGATCACGATGAGATTATCACCCGATTACGCTATAACTTAGCACGCGCTCAAGATAGGAAGAAATCTGCAAATCTACATCGACGTGACATCTCTTTTGCTGTTGGAAAAGTATTCTTAAATTTCGCCCACATCGGCAACAGACTCTCTTCCCACGCATTTGTCCTAAATTAGCGCCTAGATTTTATGGTACATTCGAAGTCATCGAGCAGATAGGCGAAGTGGCATATCGTCTTCGACTATCGAAAACATGTCGCATACACCCAGTGTTTCATGTGTCTCAGCTGAAACGTGTAATAGGAGATCATTCAACGGTTCACTACTTCCCAAAACATTCGAACCATTTAGCGACTCATCGAGGGTTCCCTTTCGCAGTAGCCGCCAACATCAAGGAAGGAAACAACTTTTGATCCGCTGGAGGGATAGCACGGCTGAGAAAGATACTTGGGTGGACGAGAAACCGCACCAAGTACCCCGATTTCCGACTCGAGGGCAAGTCGCATTTTCGAGGGGAGAATATTGATAGAATACAAGAAGACCTTGACGAACCCGATGACGATAAGACCGAAGATAATCCTGAAGAGACCGAGGAGGGCTCACGACTTCGAAGCGGCATAATTTGGTAAAGAGGGTAAAACAGTCCTTACACCAGTGGGAGCAGGTTTAGGAGATAAATGCTGAAATATCTCAAGCTTCTAAATAATTAGATATTGTTTGAATAAGTCTAGATATGGTTATTTTGTTTAGATTTAGGGTCAGAGAGTGGTATATATTCCCTAAGCTTTCATTAGTAGGGCATTCATTACGTTTGGTTTAGTTTATGGGGTTATCGTTTACCCTATGGCCATCAATAAAGCAATATATTTATTAATCTGCTCAAGTATACATATTCCCTCCCAACCTCAGCCATTGTACTCACCACCGTATAATTCAGTCAAACACCGTATAATTCAGTACACTATCAACCAACAAAGCTGCTCTAAACCCACTCACAACCAAGTACCTCTCAATCACGTGAAGTTTACCTCACATGCAAGCTAACTCCATGCACCTAACCTAAGCACACAGCTCATCATCGACGCGCTCCTCCTCAAGCAAGAAGCTCACGAATTAAATCCTCACCACAACACGCGGAGCATCCATCAAAGGCAGCTCTCACCCACTCATATCATCGACCCTGCAGCTGAGAACAAAACTGAGAGCTGAGGCCATCATAGACGACTTATTTTATCAAGAAACTTGCAATAGCGATGTTTCCTTTGAATATTTGGTGTTTGTCGTTTACTAATATGTGCAATTTAAGTGTATTATGTGATTACGGGCGGATTATGAATTTGTAATATTGATGTTCACATTTTATTTAATGGTACATGCCGAATTTCGTACTTCTTATTTGTTTAATGTTTGGATGTGCTTCATCATCATATGCATGATCCTTAACTGGTTTATGAGACTGAAGTGATTAGACCGTTTAGAACAATAAGCAAACATTCCACGACGTAAAACCGATCAGATATGAAATTCATTTTCGTATGTGTGATTTTCGAGATTTTAGATGACGAAAGCGTCTAAACTCGGAGAAATTCATAAGTTAGAATCCATGGGGAGTAATTTCAGTCATATATGAATATAGAGAGATTGGTTCATTATCGCCTAGGGTTGCTAGATGCATGAATATTGGGTAGCACGTATATTATGAATTTGTTTGCCTTGTTTTTTATTCCGAATTTATTCTTTTGCCTTGTTTTTATTTAGTTTCTTTTGAAAACAATTTTAGAACTATTAAAGAAAAATCAGTTAGTTTTAATTAAATTTGGAAGAAAATCTTACAACTAATCGAGCTATTCTTGTGGATTGATATTGAACTTACGTCCATTTTATACTATTTATACGATCTAGTACACTTGTTACTATTCGAGCGTGTCACATTTGGATCAAAATTTTGAATTTTTTGTTCCGAAAAACAGTTTTTAAATTTGGCGCGAGGATTGAAGGCGATCTTTTAATTTCTTCCGAATTCACTATATTTTGCTTAAAAGATGTTTGATATAGTGTTTTTAACCTGTCAGGTTACGGATCTCGATAGATTACCTGTCAGATTCTGAATTCTCTATATTTAGAGAGTCTCATACACGTAAACTTTATGAATTGGAAAAACATTGAATCGCACACATCTAAAGTTTGCATTAAGAATCGTTTTCGGCACACTAAAAGTCCTTTCCGTTAGCTTTCTTATAATTGTTTTTACAAGCCGAAAACAACAATTCTTATCAAAAAACATCACAATATAGCACACTTCATTTTAAGAAAACTTTTCGATATAAAAAGATTTTCGTATTACTTAAGAAAAAATCTTCGGTATTTAAAACTTTTTGGTATATACCTTACAAAACTTGTCACTATATTTCGGTAGTACTTACGAAAACTTTACGCCTTTGAAAATTTTCCATATATACCTTATAGAACTTTTGGATATAAATTTTTTTTCGATGTACACCAGGAAGAACTTTTTGTTATTAAAAGTTTTCAATAATTGTAGGTTCCAGGAACACCTAAACGATCAACAATGGAGGGAATCAATGGAGTTGTCGTAACAATACCTTGAGTGCATGTGTCGTGTGTGTGTTTTTCTCTCACGTTACTGAAGCGACGCTTTTCTCTATGATGATTCACTTTGATTCACATTAAACAATGAGTAGGGTTTAGTATTTATACCTTTAACTAGTTATACCATTAACTAGGTATACATCAGCGGTAAAGGGTCATCCTCTTGAGCTTGTCTCGCGAGCGGTGTCAACGGAAAGCCTCAGTGGCCTTGGTTCATCAATTCCTGTCCTTACAGGCCATGTTCAAATATTATATGTGATGTGTGTCGACTGCATACTTTCATGGCTCAGTTGAGGTGAATATTCTCTTTGTAGGTCTACGTGACCCTGTGCCGCCCCTCGTTTTCTAATTAAGATTAGTGGCGGATTTTCGCAACGTAAGTCGCAGGAGACCCGTCTAACAGAAACTTTTTCCTACGATATGATATATTTCGACAAAACGTAACCTACATCGTCGTAATCATACAAAGGCCAGAGCCCCAAAATATCTATCATATCAAAACGTTCTAACGTCGCTCCACAGGTCGTCATCCATGTACAGCCTTGCCCTCAAAAGACCCTGGAGTACCGCCGCCAGCCCGCCTTAGTCGTGACGTTTCTCAACGTCTGACTCTATCATACCTACAACACATAAAACGTGGAATGAGCTTATAAAGCTCAGTAAGTGGAAACCATGCAATGCACGTGTCCTAAAACCCAAAGGCATCCGCGCCAATGCTTTCTAATCGTATCATGTAATTCGTGTCTTGTCTTATCTTATAGTTCGTGTCTTGTCTTGTCTTGTAGTTCGTGTCTTGTATTGTAGGGCCCTTGGCTTATCTTACTATGCACCATCATGGAGCTCAAACCCACTAGGGGTAAATATATATAAATATGGACGATGCTTCCACTGAGAGGCTAACTCTAAGGCGCCTTTTCAATCCCAATGTAGTTTATCGATCCCACGGACGCTCACACTTGTAGATTCACTCTGAGGTTGCTGACACCAATTATACCCTTGGTGCCGTTTGTTTCCTCAGGGTGCATCTTCCAGGTCGCAACTTTCCGCCACATGCATGCCCTTGCCTTGAGACATGTCATGTCATGCCTTGAAATCGGTGACATAAATTCACCATGGTAGCATAGAAGAGCCATTAAATGCAAACTTTTATCGTGTTTAAGCAATCATACGTGACTTATGCTCGTGTCTTGTAACTTCGTGTATGCACGTGATAATGCGTACGTGAATAATGCCGAAGTGCTTGTCATGCCACTTCATGTAATGATTAATTCACGTAAATAAATAAATCACATAAGGATTCACGTAGAGTCATAGAAGCATATAATCATATCATTCAAGCACGTAACCATGTAATTCATGCACATATAAATTTATGTGTTGTAGTTGAGATCTCCACTTACCTGGTATCCTTAGCTTATTTTCTTATAGTACTGTAAGTCGTAAATCTTCAAACCCTAAGTATAGAAACATATAGAATTAGGGTTTGTTAGTCTAATTACGGTTTCATTGAAATGGCTTAATTTAGAAACCCTAGTTTCAACTTCTATAAATTTCGAAACCCTAAAATTTAGAACTTTAACCTAGACTGAGAAATACCATTTCAGAGATAGGTCCCGTGTGGAATTGTGAAATGCTATTGATATAAATCTCGGTATGTTGATAAATCTCGACCTGAACTAAGACCTCGACATGTTTCTAAAATGAATCTCGATATAAACATGAAATGACTTCGACATTGTACTAAAGATGTCGAGATGTATTTATAATATTTCGAAATGTTTTTCAAACGAATCTCGAGCTTAATCTCGAGGTTTAACAACATTATTTCGACATGTATTTTAGTATGGATTTAACATAGATTTCGATATCAATATTGAAAATAAATCTCGACATAGACTTGATTATAGATCTCGACTAGGCTAAATTTCGACCCCAACACTAACCTAAACTTCGATATAAATCTCGACATGCATTATGAAATGGATCTCAGTATGGTTTGAGATGAATCTCGAGCTTGATCTCGAGATTCTTCTAACATGGATTTTGACATGGTACTTCGAGATTTAAACCTGTAAAATTCTATCATCACTCGCGATTCTCGATAGAACTTCCTTATTTTTCAAGAACAGTTTAAAGGTTGTATGAACCTTATTTTTTTTTTGGGAAACGTTCACTAAAATAAAAAGAAACAGGAGTACAGTGGTAGCGTACGTGATAACGCTCACGAGCAACAAGCGGTAGTGACAAACCGACCTGACAGCACATCTACAGAGTCCGATGCAGCCCAGACACCTACAAGGTCCCAAAAAGACCCAAGCCAAGACAACACAAAGACACAAGACTCTCAAAACAACAAGAGCAAAGGTAGCGTAGGTGTCTGAATCCAAAAGCAAGCAACAGGATCCTGGCACCAGATGCAGTACCAGCAGGGCGCCCGGGAGATGTGCAGGCGAGGCGCAAGCGCACAGCAGAAGAGAATCTCACTCCGGAGATATAACAAGCGGAAAAGGAGGGCGGGACCGCAACAGGTCCATCCGCAGGACAGGTCGGCGAGAGTAGCGATGAGATGCTAACTCCTGTTTCTTTTCACCGAGGGACACAGCACCACCACAGGAGGCCAACAGCAACACGAGCAAGAGAAGCATCCCTCCAAAACCAGAAGGCAGCCGCCACCGAGGACCAGTCCAGCCGGGAACCCGTCCCCAACCCGAAGCTAAGTAACCTGCGAGCAACACACGGGGGCAGAAAAGCACGTAGGGGCGGGAAAGAAACGAAAGTAAAAACAGAGATGTAAGAAGGAAGAAAGAGAGAGAGTTAGGAAGGCTCCCTAGTTGGTCCAGGCAATTTGCCAGAGTCTGCGCATAGCGCAAGCTTGTAGCTGGTATTTTTGGGGAAGAGTGGATAAGCGGATACTTAAGAGAGCCTCGATCTCAGTAACAATTCGCTCAGGTTGCCTGCGGGTCCCCTCGTGCCATCGTTTGTTCCGTTCCGCCCAGAGGTGGTAGACAATAGAGGCGAGGGCATGGCGAGGCCCCATTGAGGCAAGATGCTTCCCGCGCCAATTGCTAGCCGCCCAATGTATTCCTTCAACCCAGTCCCTATAGGGCCAACCAAAGTGCAAGTGGTTACGAAGTAAGTGAAGACAACGCCTACAAAAGGTACATTCAAAGAATAAATGTCGTGTCGTTTCCACAATATCAGAGTCGCAAAGGATGCAACTAGAAGTCCCCGCCGCAGACGCAATCCACGGCTTGTCTCTAGTCGCAAGTTTGTCCCTAATCGCAAGCCAAAGCATGAATTCGTGTCGAGGGATGACTAATGGGCCGCCGAACAGATTCGACCAGGTGACAGTGGGTTGCTTTCGGCGAAGGCTCTCCCTAGCAGAGTAACTAGAAAAACGACCATTCGTAGAGGCAATCCATCTATAAGAGTCCCGCTCTCCCAGTTGGATGGTGGGAAGAAGTGGTGCGATCTCAAGGTATTCCGTCGCAGTTTGGGTTGGCCAGCACCATCCCCCCTGGTTGATCACCTCGCTGAGCTTTGAGTCAATAGGAAGGCCCATGATCATGGGTCCTCGGGGGTATCGTTCCACTAGGGGTCCATCAAGTAGCCATGGGTCGGTCCAGAGTAGCATGTTGGCCCCATCACCAATGCGGAATTCAATAAGGCCTCGAAATTCAGTGCGAAGTTTCAGAATCTTCCTCCAGCTCCACGAGGTCCGCGCCCCGGGACGGATGGACCACAAGGTTTTGTTGTGCAGTCTCGTTTGCCGGACCCAGGTGGCCCAGATCGAAGTGGTATCGTCCGTAAGAATCGTCCACAGTAGTCGCATGAGGAGCGCCTTGTTGTCGGTCTCAAGAGAGCGTATCCCGAGCCCACCTTCATCTTTGGGTAGGCAAACGTCAACCCAAGCAACCTTAGCACTTGTACCCCTCCAGAGAAAGGTTCTCAGCCGTGTTTCTATGCTCCGTATGACGCCCTTGGGAAGGAGAAATACACCAGACCAGTAGGTATGCAAACCAAGAAGGACAGACTTGATGAGTTGTACTCGCCCGGCGTAAGACAGAGATAAATTAGTCCATGATCCCAGTCGTTTGTCCACACTTGTAAGGAGGGGAGTGCAATCGGCGATAGTTAGTCTTGACGTAATAAGGGGGACGCCAAGGTAGCGTATGGGAAGAGAGCCCTGTGGGAATCCCATGATATTTTGGATTGCTCCCGTCAATCGGTCCGCTCTCTTGGAAATGAATATTTCACTCTTGTTATTATTTGCCTTGAGGCCCGAAAGAGATGCGAAGAGATCCAGGCTGCTTTTGAAGACACCAACGGACTCGACATCCGCATGCGAGAAAAGTAGGAGGTCATCCGCAAACGTGAGCATGAATAGCGATGTCGTCTCACAATTCCAATGGTATCGGAAATTAGCATTGCGGTTGATCCTGTCCTCAATGATGCCATGTAAGACCTCCATAACCAATGTGAAAATGTAAGGCGAGACCGGATCGCCTTGCCGCAGACCCCTACGTCCTTTGAAATATCCCTCCGGTGTGCCATTGATATTGAGCGAAAAGCACGGGGTGGTCAAACAGGCACGTATCCATCCCACGAAAGTTCTATGGAAGTTGAGTGCATTAAGTGTAGCCAAGATGAAGTCCCATTCCACCATGTCGTAGGCTTTCGCGAGGTCGACCTTTATAGTTACCCGTTTGGGCAGCCCCATACTATTATACCCATGGCATAATTCTTGCGCTAATAAGATGTTATCCGTGATACGGCGGCCTGGGATGAAAGCTGTTTGGGTATGGTGCACAAGATTCCCTAGGCTGCCCCGTAGGCGGTTGGCAATGATCTTTGAGATGATTTTGTAGAGTACATTGCAACAAGATATAGGCCTGTAGTCCTTCGCCGTCCGTGGATTAGCATTTTTGGGAATAAGAGTGATAAGCGTAGAATTCAGCTCACCCAGGAGAAAGCCCGTACGGAAAAATTCCTTGATCGCATGGGTAATATCCGGCCCAGTGGTGTCCCACGTGTCCTTAAAGAATGCTGCAGAGAAGCCATCAGGCCCGGGTGATTTGTTATCACCAATAGAGAACAGCGCCTTTTTGATCTCCTCATCCGTGATAGGAATAATCATTGCCTCGGCCTCCGTATCTCCTAGCTTCCGTGCCATGTAAGGAGAGATAGTATCGGCATGCAAGGAGGATGTCCGATTCGATTGTCCAAGGATCTCGGTGTAGTACCTAATGAGTTCAGCTTTAACTTGATCGTCTCCCTCTAAGGTGTCCCCCGCTTCGTTTTCAAGGGTATATATCCGGTTGCTCGCTCTTCGAGTGGCTACCTTCTTGAAGAAAAAGGAGGTGCATTGGTCTCCATCCTTAAGCCAAGCCACTTTCGCGCGCTGTGCTAGCGCCGAGTGTTCCATCTCAACCGCTTTTGCATAGGCGAAGCGGCATCGCTTCTCGAGGGCCCATGATTGCGGTTCCATAGGGTAATGAGTGGTAAGTTCCTGGACGATCTCCAGAAACCCACGAGCTTCGACAACATTGCGGTTGAGATCGCCCTTGTCACGTCGGAGGTGCTTCAGCTGTTGTTTAATGTTTTTAAGCCTCTTTGTGACAGAAAACATCGCATAGCCACTGACATTTTGATTCCATGCAGCCTTTACTAATGGTAGAAACCGGGGATCCTTGATCAAGAAGTTGTCGAACCGAAAGGCTTTGTTTTTTCTCCGCGGCTGAGAAGTGTCCTCCAGGATCAGAGGAGAGTGGTCCGAGGTAGAGGGTAATCCACACCTATAGGCTAAGTCCCCGAAACGAGCGAACCACGACGGGTTACCGATCATTCTGTCAAGGCATCTCCAAATGCCCGCCGTGCCACTTTGTTGGTTATACCACGTGAAAATAGGGCCAAGGCGAGGAAGGGCGGTCAGATCAGAAGCTGTGAAGCAACCAGCCATCTCACTACATCCTCCCCCTGGTGTGCCGCCTCTTGCCTCTGAGTTATCAAGAATCGCGTTGAAGTCCCCCATCACTACCCAAGGGCTGTTTTCCCGCGTGCATGAGATAGCCGAAATATTAGACCAGAGGTCACGCCTTTCGTTACGTTGGTTATGTCCGTAAACGAAAGTGACAAAGATGTCCAGCCTTTCCTCAATGATGTGAGCCCTACAGTGGATGGCCTGCGACGTGGCTTCCAAAATTGTGACTGTCACGAAGCTAGCATCCCAACCAACCCAGATGCGGGCCGCCGGTCCATTCTCGTAGTCGTAAAACCATTCCCATGATCTAATGGAGTTAGCAGTTGTAGTTGCGTTTTGTTCGGACACCCTAGTCTCAACCAACCCAATCATTTTCAACCTATATTTCGTAATTAACTCCCCCACCGCCCATCTGTGGTCTAACCTGTTTAGACCACGTGTATTCCATACGGCGATAGGTATCATGGAGCAACGTGAGTCAGGGCTGCTGTAGGGCCCTCCGAGTCGATGTTGTCCCATTCCAATTCAGCAAGCACCGTAAAAGGGTTGTGATTCTCCCGTGTTGGCAGTCCAGCGGGTGCCGTGCTTGTCGAGCAACCATCAGTAGTTCTCCGTGATGTCCTTACATGATTTTCGGTGGTTTGGCTGCCCCAAGTATTGTTCACCCTGTCCTTAGGCATATTGGTTACCTCCTCGAGGACAGATTTGCCCTTTTCCATGTTCGTCGCACAACGCCATTCATGTCGTGCCTGCCTGCCATTAGTAGGTGGTTTTGGCTTTGTAGAATTCTGTGTATTGATATTCAAGACTTGTGGCATAGGCTGCCCATGCGACCTTGTATCCCGTGGGACAACATGCGAGGTTGTCGGCCTAGATGGTTTGGGTTGGGGCTGGTTCTTGGGGCACGCCCGATCTCCATGATTCCAAGAATTGCATGTCGAGCATTTCTTGGGTCGCCATTCATATTCGACCTGAATAGGCACAATAATAGGTTCTCCTCCATCCTTGTTGGGGATTCTGACCTTAAACTGCTCGGCAAACGGTTCCTCTAGGGATTTCTCAACGCAAACCCTTGCGTATTCAAGGCGTTCGGCAGTAGCTGTCATGGCATCCGCAAATAGTGGCTTGCCTAGTACACTAGCTACTATTCCTAGGCCCTCTTGGGTCCACAGTTCCGTAGGAACATTACGAAGTCTGATCCATAGCGGGACAGTCAACTGTTGTTTTTTAACGAAGGACATACCACACCGCCATGTTTCGAGGGATAGGGGCTGCCCCTGCAGGAGCCATGGGCCACCTTCCAAGACCGCGGCCGCAGCTTCGGCCGTGGCGAATCTAAACTTGAAGAAGCCATTTATCGCAGCTCGAACTTCGACAAGGTCATTCCAAGTGGATCGAGCGAAGCGCTCGACGTGGGGAAAGTATGGCCTTTTCCCCAAAAAGTATCCAACAAGGGTGTGATTCCATCGGGCCATCCCTTTCTGAATCACTTCCAAAGGCGGGCAAGCCGCAGCCTCACCGTTGATCACCGTGGGTGCCGTGTAGGATAAGTCAAGGCGCTTCTGGGGGCTTTGTCGTGGTTGGTTACGGGAGATGCTGCCACCCCGTGTGACAGCAGCAAAGGTTGGATTCTCCGCAGCCACCATGGATGGTCGTGGTCCTTGTGTAGTTATCCTATGCCCGAAAGCAGCAGCGCCGTGCGTAAAAACCCTAGAAACCCTAGATTGGCTATCCATGGTCGATGGCATCACGGCCACAACCGTAGTTGGTTGCTCTCCGCTGATGGCGTTTTCCATGATCGGCCCCGAGCCTAAGGCCGGCAATGGTACGGCCTGGCTTGTGGGGAAACGGCGATCCAAGACATGATCCAGTGGCTGTTCATCTTCCAAGGCGTCAGCTCTCCCCATGATATGCGTCTGTCCATTGCTTGGAGTGGTTTCCATGATCGGCCCTGAGCCCGAGGCCGGTGGTACTGTGGCGCGACGCTCAGGGAAACAACGATCAAAAGATGGCATCGTTTGCTGTTCCTCATCAGAAGCGTCCTCAACGATCGGGGCCAGCTCGCACAGGGGAGTCGGCACAGCCACACCCGCCGTAGGTAGAGGCCCCGTAGGGGGGATCATAGGCCCATTCACGTTAGTGGCTGTCGGTGAAACCCTATTTCTGTTAGCATTAACCAGGGAAGTAGAAAAGTCATGAGGGGCCGGAGAATCCTCATCAGGATCAAACTCGTTGCTTAGAGAGAGGCCACTAGGTGGCGGTGGCGTGCCCTTGCGTATCAGACCACGCGCGTCGTGACGTGGGTCGCGAAGGGGAGCAATGGTGGAGGTGTTACGTCGTTTGCGTCTCTGTGGGAACCACAGCGTCTGAGATGCATCGCGCCTTGGTGTAGACCGGGAACCCATTGGGGCCGTCAGTCTTGGGGATTCAGATCGGGCCACGGGAGTGATGGTGTGCGCCGGCGGTGGTTGGGGTGCAAACGGCAGATGGGGCCTGGTTTGACCACCATTGACTCGACTCAAACAAGCTTCAAAGGCAGCCACGTCAAACCTACATTCAAGCTCGGGAATGGTGCGCCGAAGGAGTTCATAGTCCGGCATCGGACCAGGGCATTCCAGATTAACCTCAGAAGCATCCATGGGAGTGTGCGAAACGAGGAGAAAGGAGAAGAAGCTGAAAAGTCACAAGAGAGGAGGAGGTTGGAGATGGGTTGTGTAGGGGGGGGGGGGCTTAAACCCCTCCCATCGCCGTCTGAACCCGGCGATGGAGGGTGGCGAGGTTGGTGCCGACGATCCTCAAGGTGGTGGGTGACTCAGGTGGCGGCTAGTGGTTGATGGTGGTGATGGAAGGTGAAGAGTCCAAGGGTTTTGGCTGAACTATGTGTAAATCGCACCTAGTGGAGGTTTTTTCGCGAAGTCAACGAAAGTCCTATGAGTTGAGTGACTTAATCCTTCTTTCTGCTGTATGAACCTTATCAAAACCCTAAAATAAACTGTTAGAACTCGACTTTAAAACCTAAAACTATGTAAACCGTTATATTACTAAAGATCTTAATATTCTTAATTATAAATAAGAACATGAATTTAAATAAGTAAGTTATGATAGAGATTCAAGATTCATACCGTTCTTAGCTTTAGAGCAATCTGTTCCTCGTTTCGCTTCGTTTCTAAGTTCTCAAGGTTTTTGTGTTAATGGATTGGGGTTTTCAACTTTTATTCCTGAAGTTAGCGTGCGTGAGTTAACAAATGACATCATCATCTCGTAAAGTCCTTCCCAGCTAAGTAATCAATATTTATCTTATGGCTCGAAATCTTCTAGTATCTCTATATCTCGACTTATAGTAATTATGTGAGCAATTCTAAGGATTTCGAAGCTCAAAATGTCGAGACTTTACTTATTTCGTGGCTTTTATAATTGCGATTTCTTTTTGGTTTCGACATTTCAAGTAATTACCTCTCGAGATCCATAGATCTCAAGACTCAAGGATTTCGAGTTTCTCTTATTTTACACGTGATTCTTTCGACATTGTTAATTTTGAAAGATACTTACTCGATATTCTTGTTACTTTATTATCGAAATCGAACTTCTCTCGAAAACTATAAATCTCGAAGCTTAATGATTTCGAGATCTTAAGGCTTTCGAGATTCTCCCTATATGTTAAGTAATTTAATTGTTTAATAATTTAAATGTTTAAGATTCATTTCGAGGTCTATACTAAATCTCAAAATCAGTATTAGAACTAGATTTTGACATTCTTCTATCCTCAACTCTAACATCCTTTAATTTTGATATCTTCATTTTCGAAGTATGTCTAGAAAACCTAATATCCATAACTAACCTTAATTCAATTAATTCTTCTACCTGGTTAGTAACCCTAATAACAACTAATGTGAAATCACATAGGCATGTACATATGGCTGAAATAAATATGAAATTCACATAACACACCAGTCATGTAAAGTACTAAAATAATAGTACATTTATTACAAAATAATTTATGTGACATACTTATTCTCCTATAGTCTTAACATCTTTATCTAATTAATCCAACAAGGTTTCTAATTAAATACTCTCCACCATTAATTTTATTGTAAATCCCGTAATTTAAATTTTACGGGTATTACAGACCCTGCCTCAATGATCCGAGTGACACCCTCTGAAATGTTGTCACAAGGAGAGGCCGGAAGTCCTTCCGTAGTAAATGAGGCCACTGCTACTCCGATGTGATGACAACGGAACACCTTAGTGGCTCTGTTCCAGAGGTTACCCGATCGGTGACGAGGGGCACCGTCAAACAGACCATTGACACTGCCATTATCGCCTTTCCCACCTTTTTTAAGACCGTATTAATGCAAGGGGTATACGCCGCCATTGGGACCTCCCGGCGGGACACAGGCAAGGCGCCAATTACAGAGTCTCCACCACAACCCACTCAACTTATACATCCAACCCATACACAATCATATTACCAAGCTCCGTACTATTTACATCACATCACGTCTCTGGAACTAATCTGTCTGGAACTCAAATCACCACCAGCAACCTAAAACAGTCCACAAATTCACCATTAACCGAAGAACCTTCAACAATTTTGGTCCCGCAAAGCTCCGGCTCATTTGATCCTCATCAATGAATAGACGATTACATTATTTAGAAGCAACGGCGCGCCCTGCTGGAGTTCGAATAGGCCGTCCGAGCAAGACTTTCAAATGTGCGATTCATTCTAGGGTAGGACTCCACTGACCTCTTCCTCATCGACGACGACGTAATTGAGGACAAAGAGGACTACAATTGAGACACTGAAGAACTCCCTATCTTCTCGAGATTCAAGTGGGAGCACCTACGCTCTCATGGAGGGCGATGAAACTTGATACGCAGTGGGAGAACATAAAGACTGTAGCTCCACTCCAAGAACATAAAATATTCTTAGGCCCAATGTTTTAAAAAGCACATTGCGTGAAATAGTCTTTAATCTTACAACATAAACATTAATCTAGAAAATAACATTTAGATATTAATTGTCACAACAACTCAAAGACATAAACTATAGACTCCAAATGCAAAAATAGTCGATGTCATTAAATTATATTTGACATGATAGTGATGGACAATTCGTAAACCTATCTTGACGAGTGAATTGGAGAAATGTTCGCTTGCCCTTGAGTATTACTCTCACCCTCAAAGTGTGTGGTATAAGTTCATAGTCAATTAAGTATAGTAATAGCTTAGGACGTAAAAAGAAAAAAATAACATGATACGTTATATGCGCAATTTATCACGCTATTTACGCTATTACTCACTCTATTGCGCTTTTACTCGAAATACTTACACTATTCAGGACAAAACGCTATTTTATTTGCGCTTTAACGCGTTTTCCACTAAAATGCGCTATAACGCGCTACAAAATGCGCTTTTTTACTCTTTTTAAAACACGGCTTGGGCCCAAACTATAGCATAATGGACCGGGCCAGCCCGTCGGGCTAACATGACAAGATTTGTAGTTTTTTGGGCCCAAGCCCATTTTTTGGGCCGACCCATGGGCTTCGGCACAAATTTTCAGCTCTATTTGAAACCAATGATTGTATGACTCTCCACCTCATTCTGAGCATTATTATATTTTTTTGTTAATTAGGTTAACGGGAATCCAGTATCTAGGATTGCATGAAGCACCCGCAGCTCATTAAAATTAATGCAAATCCGTGTTAATTTATCATCACGGATTTTCATCATTGAACTGATATCGTAATAATAATTGGCCATATTATATTTTCTTTGTAACAGGTAAAAGTAAATCTTGTATCTAAGATTGCATAAATCACTCGTAGCTTATTAAAATTAATGCAAAATCAACGTTAATTGATCATCGAGGATGTTCATCATTGAAATGATATCGTAATAATAATTGGCCGTATCCAGTTATAATACAATTCAACAATCCAAAAAGAGATCGATCTCCTGCTAACGACCACGTACAACCAAGAGCTAACAATATTTATTAGCGCTGATATGATCTTTATTGTTTCATACCGAACTTTAGAACAAAGAATCTTGAGCTCCATGTCTATCGAATAGATACAAGCAAATTGACAGATCATTTTCAATAAAATATAAATGGAAATGTATCATTTGTCTATATATATAATGCATGTGTACATGTCTCATGGTATCAAATTACCTATCTTCTCTATTCTTGAGTTCTGGAGTTCATGTGAAGTAATGCTTTCACCATCCATATTTTGCTTCATATATAATGTAATACCTTCTTCATGAATTTTTTAATTCATTTTTTTCCAGGCTAAGATGGACGCAGAAAACACTGGAAATGCATCAGGTGACATGGAGAGCTCTCAACTTCGACAGAGAAAGAGGCAACCTCAGCAACACACCGTTGAACAGATCCAACGCCTTGAATCGTAATGATTTGATTAAAAACAGTTCGATGATACTACATTCCCATGACATCCATTCTTTTTTTCTTTTTTTCGTTTTATAACTTTAAATTTTATGATGAGCTTTTGTTTTTAAATTTCCGCGGTAAAAAGGTATCGAATGTAAGCCATTTACACTTTCTATTTACGACAGGATTGAAGCATTTGATGTTTTCCGCGGGAAACGTCAAGTCGTTTATAATCCAAACTTTCTTATTAGTACATTTATTTGCTGTGTTGAGTCATCAGAACTTCTTCTTTGATGGTCTTAGCACTTAAACAGAATGAAGCACATGATGGCAACTTATATCTATGTAGGCAACATATAAGAGATGTATATCTATTTATATATGTATAGGTACTTCAAGGAATGCTCGAATCCAAACGAGGAGCAAAGGAACGAATTGAGCAGGGAACTTGGCCTTGATCCTGACCAGCTGGAGTTTTGGTTCCAAGAAAAAAATAGCGCTCAAAAGAAGGTTCTATTTAGTACTAGTTAATTAGAGCATGACTTTTTTATTAGTCTCGCTCGTTAATGAATATGACTAATACTCACATTTATAAAAATATTCACATACTACTCAGGCTGATGAGGAGAAGGAAGAGAACAATACATATAAGCTCCAAGCCCAAAAGAACGAGCTCGTTGAGAAGAATCTTGAACTGCTAGAGGCTATTAAGTGCAGAGATGACGAGATGGAAGCTCTGAAGATGGAAAATGCAAAGCTGAAAGAGCAGGTGATATGAACACAGTTGTGTGTTTTATTTGATATAAAGAAGAATGAAACCCTAATTATCCCATTTTCCTTTCCACTCTTTTGGTTGTTTGCTTCATATGAAAAAGTCATCCAACTTGGTCGCTGGAACTGAAATGAGTGGTGACAAAGCGCCTAAAGAACTTCCTCGGCAGCATGAGGTGATGAGCAGAGTTATCGAAGAATTGGACGAAAAAAACCTTATTGAAATAGCCACTGCTGCGATGAATGAGCTCGTCGAGCTTCTTAGCACCAAGGAGCCCGTGTGGATTGAAACAGAAGATGGAACATGCATGCTCAATCGCGATACTTACGAGAAGCTCTTTCCTCAGATGACATCATCATCGAGTCCTATCAAGTTGTCCCCCAATGTTAACATTGAAACTTCCAATGACTCCGCTCAAGTTGCTATTCCTGGTGCAGATTTGTTCATGGTTTTTCTTGATACGGTAATAATGTACATATTTTTGTCTATATACATTGAAGTACTTCAAATTATTATTCTTTCCCTTCATTTTTCTTTTCTTTTTTCGTTAAAATGAAAAGTTAAATGCGATTGCTATGTCTCCTAAGGATATGTGGAAGGACATGTTCCATGCGATCGTTACGGTGGGAAAAACTCTCCGAGTACTCGACGCACCAAACCTCGGAGGTTCCATACATTTGGTAATGAGATCGAGCCCCTCTCCCTCCAAGAGTAGATATATTGTGAGAGAATGTGTAATAAATTTGGTGTTTTTCATTATCATATTCAGATGTACGAAAAGGTCCACGTCTTGTCCCCTCTCGTGGCTTCGAGGGAGTTTTTCTTGCTTCGCTATTGTCGACAGCTGAGCTCTAACTCTTGGGCGATTGCCGACGTGTCTTTGGATCTACTCAAAGACGTGCCCAAGGCTGCTCCTGTTCGATCATGGAAATTCCCATCTGGGTGTATGATTGAAGATGCCTCAGATGGGACAAAATCAAATGTGAGCTAGTAAGCAAATAATTCAAATATGAAATCATTACAGCTTTATAATATGCTTGCTCGTCGATTAGGTCAAATGGGTCGAGCATGTCCAAGTCGACGAAAAACGGTCAAACAACCATTCCCTCTATTATGGAGACTTAGTACATAGGTCCCATGCCTACGGAGCTAAGAGGTGGATAGAAGCTCTCCGAACAAGTTGCGAACGGTCAGCGTCGTCCATGTCACCTATTCTTGCTCCCAATCATGGGCTCGAAGGGGGTAGACGAACTATCTACATGTAAATGTTCAGTTACCTTTTTTTTTTCTTACATTAATTGTCAATTTTATCCTACAGTCATCTATTCCGTCGAAGGTTGGAGAAACCTGATGCGCCTTTCGCATAGGATGGTGAAGGATTTCATGGAAGCATTGAATATGACCGACGAATTTGATTGCTCGCACATGCCTGAGCTCAAAGACGGCAGAGTTTGGTTCTCTCTTAGGAAAAACAACTTTGCCGGACAGCCTTATGGTTCCATCCTTGGCGCCGCTACTTCTTTCTGGCTTCCTCTCACTGCGAAGGTTATATTCAACTTCTTCAATAATGAAGACCTACGACCCCTGGTGCGTTCAATCTCTTGATCTTTTCCAAGCCTTTGTGCGAAAGATACAAACCGTTGTACAATTCTTCTATCATGAATGCAGTGGGATGTACTAGCAAACACAAATCCGGTAAATGTGATTGCGCGTATCTCGACGGGGTCAAACGTTGGGAATTCCATATCTATCATTAAGGTAAAACTCGTCAATCAATGGATGCAAATTTTAGTTTCTTTTCTCGTCAAAGCAAACCGAGCCTAAGCACACCATTATGCTTGAACAAATAGCCTAATGTCTCGGGAGAAAACATGTCAATCCTTCAAGAGACTACCGTGGACTCACTCGGAGCTATGATGGTCTACGCCCCGATAGGAGTAGCACACATTACTTCGGTGATCAACGGTGGAGATGCTAAGATCCTACCGTCTGGATATGTGATCTCTAATAAGAAAAAAGAAGCCGGTGGATCCTCGAGCATCAGCAGCAGAATGAATGGATCGCTATTGATGGTGTTTGTTCAGATATTGGTGGCTCGAGGCAATGTGCCGAAGCAGGTGAGCAAGGAGACTTTAGCTGCGGTTCATGCATTGATCAGCTCGACCGTTCGCAACATTCGTGAAGCACTCGACTGCATTGAAGCGGATTGAACTATGCATTGCTTCTGCGTTCTATATGTGATTTTTATTGCATTGTCTTTGCTATTATTGTTTCTTTTTTTTTTTCATGCATGTGGTTGTCTGTCTTGAACTTCTATCTCATCCGAGATGATTGAATGCTTTTATGGTTTTTCAGACAAGTCAATCTATTATTATTATTAATGATACGAAATATTTTATCTATATTAGGAGAATTACATTTAAATACCTATCTACCTAGAAATCCCTCAATTAACTTCTAATGTCGGATTTTATATCTTTTTAAGGACTAACTGAAACTATTTCACATCCAGAGATCATTTGGATTCTATTAGTAATGAGGATTCGGAATATCACACATTGATCAATCAACGAGAGATTCAACCACTAAAAGAAAGATCGATTCTTTGGAATCCTTCCCCATCACTGGGTATTGTTTTTATCTTGGAGCACATTCTGTATCCTGGTCTGCCAAGAAGCAGCCTACTGTCTCACACTAAAATATGGGTGGCAAAATTCCGCGGTGAATCATCCCCGTCGGGACCCGAGGCTATTGGGAAGGGGAATCCCTGGTCAAAATGGGGATGGGGACTTGACGGTGATTCCCCGTCGGTGAAAGAGTGGGGATGGGATGGGGATGGTAATCTTGTTTTCCACCTATCCCCGTCCCCAAACCCGGCCTCGTTTGAGCCAAATGGTGATTCACCATTCCCCCAATAGATTTATTAATAAATAATATGAAAACTAATTCGAATCAAGAATATTCGTAGATCATCCTTTTATATTCAAGATCGTAAGAATAAAAAAAAATTCAACTCTCAGTAGTTCTCCGCAATACACGCATATTTCAATCACATATTTATATCAACTTTTAATACACCAATATCATATTTTACATATTAATTTGTTTATATTACTTATTTTATTTTTTGTTGCAATGAGTTACATGAATATGGGGAACCCGAATCTCCCACGGGAAACCCGATCCCCGAACGGTGATTACCCATCCCCGAACCAATTCATTCTTAACGGTGAATTAGCGGGGATGGTATTAAGAACAAGAATTTGGTACGGGGACCGTATGTCCATTACCAGCCCCGAATCCCCAATTGCCACCACTACACTAAAAGGACCAACTGTCATCAAAAGACGATTTTATTCTCTCTTGTGGTTTTATTTTCTTAAAAAAATGTTGTAATAAAGAAAAAGAAAAATTTAAAAGACACAAATATGATGAAGAGAAGCAAAAATAGAGAGGACGAAGAAAACAAAAAAAGAGAAAGGGGATGAATTGAAATGTAGGACCCCTAGAATTGAAATACATAATACTTGATTTTAATTGATTTGTTATAGAATATCTTTAATACAATAATATTTATCTTTATATTATAGATGAAGTAAAATATGTGCCTAAGAGGAGGGAGGTGAATTAGGCTATCAAAAACTTTTTGCTTCTTTGATAAAAAGTATCTTTAAAATGAGAACAACGGAATTAAAACGTTTTGATGGATATTCCCTTAAAAGCATTTTCCTGGTTTTTAAAAGTTAATTGGGTGGAACCTTGTGAGTGCAACTGAACTGAAAAGTAATAAACACCAGGATATATAGAGGTTATATCTCCAAGTGGGGTTTAGTCATCTCTTTGAGGTTTTCTCCTCAAGAGTTTGATCAATCCACTATAATGTTACCATAGTTGGTTACAGAAGTGATCGATCGCCCTTACACAACCGAGACCAAGATGAACACCCTCAGCTAGGGTGCCTGACGCCGAGTTTCGTTCCACGTCTTTCCCTGAGAATCCCTATTCTCCGACTGGAAATAGCTCGCTCCCGAAGGTCAGCTGGATATCAAATCCTCCCTTCACGAAAAGCACGCTTCACGTCTCCTTGTGTAGTTCTCACGCGCTCAGATTAAGATGGTGGTTTTTCTAACTTAGGGTGCACTCAATTATCTCTAGTGAAAGCTCAAGAAATAACAGAGAATACAATAATTCGCAAATCAACACGCTCGTTCTAAAATCTCTTTTCTTGCTGTTTCGTATGTTAGTTCGTTCGTTGATTGCACTCGATGTAGAAGTGTCGACTAATATAAACATGTTAGCATCACACACTTCATATGGAATGTTAATAACAATACCAGTTCAGCACATCATTCCATCATGCCAATATCAAGCTCCAAGTATCACAACGATCATATTCATTAATTTGCATGAAATATTACTCTAAATACCTCTTCCATACATATTGGTAAATCTCATCCATATTAGCACGTTGGTACTTACGAAGAGACCATAAATAGTTCCACTCAGCATCTTATCAAATATGTAGCACATTAATCACGAACTTTCCATTCAAATAACTACCAAAGTCGCATAGGGAAAGAATTCATATTGACTCAAACATTTGAGATGTAATCTCAGTGATACGGGCATGATTACTTCCTAAACATAGACAGGTTCCAATGGATGACGCATTTTCCATGTATAGCACATATCTTTCCATATATAGCACAAATGAGAGATCTTAAACAGTTAAGCACGAATTAAAATGTATCTGCATCATATAATTCTTATTTTAGCATATTTTAAACGGATAAACATTTATGCAATATACTATTAACATATAATATCCATATTTAGCACATTCAAGGATATAGTCATGACCACATTCCATATATGAGAAGGTTCCAGCAGAAATATATTTACCGAGTATATCATAGTGATCCTTACTCAAATTAACACAGTCACAGCATATTAAGGATTAATCACGTGTCAGGAACCGAAACTTCATATTATAATTTTATGCAATTTACATAAATTCATGCATTCATATAAGTCATTTTAAAATAAAGGTATAGATGAGAATAAGTATAAGTTGTGAGAGATGAAATATTACAAATTAAGAATTTTCTAAACATAGGATGTCTGAATTAAAAGAAGTGATGTTTCGCGAGTCATAAAGACTTCGCGAATCATTAGAGGAGGTTATATTCTCACGGGGCATAAGGACTTTCGCGAATTATGAAATAAAGTAAGAGTTTGAGGAATAGAATAGTTCACGAATTGAAAGGAGGTTCGATGTTTTGCGGGTTATGAGGGCTTTACGAATTAAGAAACGAGGATGTTATATGTATATATAGCCAAATTAATAATATAAATTGATGTTAACGTGGTCAGTCAATATGTATGACTGCAACTAAATTAATAATTAATTTAGGAAAGATACACGTGGACTTTATTTGGACTAACAATAGACATGGCTAGGTCATTTAGCTGGGAAAATAATAATAATAATATATACATATATTTAATAGCTTCACGAATTGACTTCGCAAAGTGAGGAGAGGCAAGGTGTTTACGTGTCATTTGGGATTTCAAAGTGTGTATAGTACAAAAACTTAGTCCTAAAGGAAGGTAAAGGAAATAATAATAAAATAACAAATGTTTCTTAGAGATATGATAAACATTGATAAAGTATACATCAACGTCAATTGATTTCTAACACACGCAAGTATAGGATAAGAAGAGATGAGATTAATTCATATCATTTTCATAGCTCACGAAAGTTAAAGACAGACAGAGAAGAGACGACCTTGAGCAATCAAACAAAAAGAAAAAGAAAACAACAACGAAACTTCAAGTAAGGTATAAAAATGTTTTGATTAATGTATTCTTCGTAACTTACACTCATATATAGGGTTGACAGGAATTAAGTGTATTTAGGTGATTATGCAAGGTTTTCGTGACTAACAATATTTTAGGGTTTCTCCTCTTGAAAAGATTACATACGTGTTCAGTGGGATGTATTATTTTCCAGGTTTAGGTTAAATTCTGAAGAAAATTTTAATTATACATGTTTTATAATTTTAACTATTCATGTTTTATAATTATATAATTATACATGTTAAAAAGATATTATTAAGGATCGTGAAGCATGAGTGTCACGGATTGCATTCGGCGAAGTAAACTATGAAATGAAGGTTTCGATATGTGGATTCGTGAAGTAAATCTTGGATTTCACGAATTGGGGACTAATGAAAATCATGACATAAATAGGTGTTGGAAAATAAGCTTTGCGAATCGAGAGAGAGAGAGCATGCTAGACTTTATGCATTGTGAGAGGCATAGCCTTCACGAATTATGAGATGATATAATAATTATATGAACTTAGTCCATTATATAATGAACCTCACATAGGTTCACGAATTGGGTGACTTGGTGAGTTATATGCAACTAACTTCATGAAGCTTTAGTTAATAAAATAATACTATAATACATGACCTTTACAAATCCATAGGATATAATTCCACGAATAGATTTTAAAATATGGTAGCAAGTCACGAATTGTAAGGGCTTGGGAATTGTGCATATACTAGGGGATGTTCACGTAGCCTCAAGGAATAAATAATATAATTGGGGTAAGATAGAGTAGACTTTATGAGTTGTAAGCAGAATAACATACATGGATAAGTGAATGTATGAGTCATGCAAGAAATGCACCAATTCCAAGTTAGAAATATGAACTATATGAATTGATGTTAGTGACGAATGAAATTCGCAAAATAGGTGTACGAAATAACAAACTTCACTAACTGAATCCTATTTGGCGAATTGAATTTGACGAGTCCTATGTGATGAGTTCGCGAATTGTGCGCAGGTTGAAATCGACTTCGCGAATTTTAAAGGTTTCATGAAGTATAGAGTTCGCGAATTATTAGATGGATTCGCAAAACGAATTTTCACAATAAAAGGTTTCGAAAATTTATTTTCAGTAGATCAAAGTTAATTGTGGATACTTAACAGATTTTCGAGTATTTAATTGATTTTTTTTAACGTACATGATTTCAATAATATATTTTCAAAATATAGCATAGGCAGAAAATTAATTTCAGGTAAATACAATGAATAGGAATCAGAATCATGCATAATAAATAGCATGCATATCACTCACGCATATCATTATAGGGATTTGGTATTTACCAGGGAAATTAATTATATAGGTCAGGAGTTGGATAAAGGCAAGGACAAGGTCGATTAAGCGAACGGAGAAAATAGGCGAAACTTGTGAGTATGATTGCGACGTGTGCCTTATGTGCCTTATATGTTTACATGTTTTCTGTGGATTAATTGATTAGTACGTGATATATGTGCTATTTATGAATCGACGTGAACTAAGTGACGGTAACGTGCTCTTATATGATTTATGTGTTATATAAGGTATTTTATATAGCACTGCATACATATAAAATGAAGGGAGAAACCGTTATGACTGCTACGACTACAGATGGTATGATACGGATGCTACGGCATATATCCCTACAAATCGGGGGATTTTACAGAGTCCTGTACAGGCAATACGTATCCCTACAAATCGGGGGATTACGACATGGTTATAGAGTCCCATGTATGGGCGCCGACTGGGCGTACAATACAGTCTAGCTAGTCTATAACGGGAGTATCAAAATAAATGGACATATAGAATGGCATGTGATCTTCGGATCTTATGAATGACGGTTATGTGAACGATGATGATTTGAATGGTTACGATATTTACAAAAATGAATGGACTACTGATTATTTATTGTTACTTGTTATTAATTAACATATTGCGATCATACTCTGAATCGTTGTCTTCACAGTTGTTGTAGATAATTAGCAGGCTGCGTAGAACGCATCATCATACAAAGTATGGATTCAAGGTTGGCCGGCTGCGCTCTCCTCCTGCATCCCTCTGGTTCATCGTTAGCATATAGAATAGAAACAGCTATAGACTATTGCATTTTGTAACTCGTATGATAGGTACATATATGTACATTATTGTGAAAGGAATTAGACCGGATGTAGGCGCCCGTTTTTGTTAAAGGAAATGGTTATGGGAATCTTGAAAAATTTTATATGAATATTTTATAGCTTTTATAGCTGCGTAAAAAGGTAATAGGAAACGAGGCGCTACATCACGTGCTATTTTCCACAAATGGTTTCAACATCACAGTCAGTCATCATTCCATTTATGCATAAAATTTCCAAATATACGTTACATGATATCATGACGGTGGAATCAATGATCACAGTGGTATCACGTAAGTCACGTTGTAATGGAATCACAATGTCAAGATGCAATTCACTCAAATATAAGCACATGATACATATACATTTCAAATTGCTAAATTTGTAGTGCCTATCTCATCTTAAGTACATGGAATCATCAAAACTCAAATACAGTGCAAGACCAAAAAGGTCAACATTCTCCCCCTTTTTGATGATGACATGTTACTAATGTAATGAGCATATTCGAACATGTAG
Organism: Craterostigma plantagineum; assembly: GCA_027422505.1. NCBI lineage: Eukaryota > Viridiplantae > Streptophyta > Magnoliopsida > Lamiales > Linderniaceae > Craterostigma > Craterostigma plantagineum. Next base: position 3,537,964 of record JAPQWV010000028.1, on the reverse strand, counting down.
GCATGAAGCGTATGGGCCTAATTTAATCATGGACAGAGCATGACAGATATCAAGTTTCACATGAAATGCGCATGCTCTCCCTATCTAAGTGCAAGTACTTCATGTCGAGATCCATAGCATGTTTTCTAATCATTTCAGGGATAAATGACAAATACCACACGTAAGTTATCAAATTATCACGACTTGCTCCCCCTGACTATGTGCATATATGATGTCGCATGATTCCATGATATCACATAAAGGTTCCAGTGAATCAGCACATAAGTATTATGAATATTGTACTCCCCATGACTTAGATATCAACAGAAATCTTCACAAAGCATAAGTCAGCACACGTTAGTACCCATAAGGGTTAGTCAAAGCATAAAACATTGTCATAAGCATAGTCAAAAGCATTGCAAGGTCTTATCCCAAAACAGGATCACATATAGGTACCTGTCTTATTACATTCAATCCATACTTTTCCTTCCCCTTCACCATCAAAAAGGGTGAGGACAAAAACTACTTAGATACTTAGACACGGGATACTAGACACGGAACTACAGAAATAGAGGATGGGAAGATGACATAGATCGCAGTAAAGGCTATCGGACTCGCTGTCAGAAGAGGCGCGCTTCTTCAGTTTCTTCCAGGCTTTGACAGCATGCGAAGGATCTCAGTATTCTGGTATTTGAGCTTGCCAACCTTCTTGAAGATGGCGGCAATATCAGTGTGAATTTCTGTGATCACATCATCATCGTTTGGGCGTTCATCAGCAGGTTCCTCATCACTATCAGTCAGCTCAACTACCTTAGTCTTGCCCTTACCAACGGGCGCCTTTTTCAAAGAACTCATAACTGTCTTCTTATCGTTGGCACTGAACCAACCAACTTGTTTCTCATCCCCATGCATTTGAGAGTCTTAAGATCTACCGCGTGCTGTGCAGTGTTCTACCAACTAGGTGGCAGTGGAATTCCTTTTAGTTCGAATAGATAGGATAGAATCATCCCATAAGGAAGCAGCTTCTCAGGGCTTTCGAACGCATAGATCATGTACTCATCAGAGCATAGGCTAGATTGAACTTCCTATTCTTAGAGATCATGAAGACGGCGAAGGTGCTCATGGCATTCATGTTGGTGGAATGTCCTCCGCTACCTATCTTAAGAGCAACCCCTTCAGCGAACTTAGGTCTCCTATTGCTATTCCACAAGGCTCCTGTGCACTCTGATAGTTTGAACTCATCAGATTCAGACCACTCACCCATATTGAAATGCCCAATCCCAATGTTTCTCAACCCAAGCATCTCATTAAGCTTCACACAGTTCCACTCAATTTTCTTCCCCAGAACATAGGAGGTTATCACGATGTCGGAATCGTCCTCTTCATAATCCAGATTGGGATAAAAAAGCTTTACAGCCTCAGGGTAATAGGACCTCTTGATGCTAAGGAATTTCCCCACTCAAATCTAACTAGCCACGAAAGAGCAGTACAGGAAGGGATCTCCTCAAACACGATTCCACGGCCTCTAGCAACATCACGATTTATCAAGCGCTTAAAGTTTTCTTCATTAGTGGGATCAAGAAACTTTACCTCGAAAGGGATCTCATCAGGTTTGTTGATATCGAAGAGCACTTTAGGGATTTCAGCCACTGTCTCGTCTTCACTGGATGGTTCTGCTTCCTTAGAGTCTCATCAGGGTTATTGATATCGAAAAGTTACATGCACTGATTCCTGTACAGTCTCTTTTCTTTTATTGAATACACGGTATGCCTTAGAATGGAGATTATAACCTAGGAATATGCCTCATCCACCTTTGAGTCAAATTTCGCTCTTTTGTCCCTATCATTTAAAATAAAACATTTGCAACCAAAAACACGAAAGAATCCTATGTTAGGTGTTTTACCATTCCACAGCTCATAGGGAGTCTTTTTTCAGAATATGTATAAGAAAAACACGATTTGAAACATGGCTAGCCGTGCTAACAGCTTCTGCCTAAAATCTCTTAGGGAGATCGTACTCACATTGTTCTCGCCATTTCCTATAGCACTCGGTTCTTTCTCTCAACTACACCGTTCGTCTGAGGAGTAATAGGAGCTGAAAAATTATGTGTATAACCATGCTGATCACAGAAGGTTGCGAATGAACTACTATCAAATTCCATCCATTGTCACTACGAACTTTACATAGAGTGGTGTTCTTATCATTTTCTAGCTTCTTTACTAGTGATATGAAGTTCTCTAGAGCCTCACTCTTATGTGCAAGAAATATTACCCATGAGTACCTAGAGTAGTAATCTACAATCACAAAAGTATGTTTCTTACCTCGTAAAGACATAGTTTGAATGGGACCAAAGAGGTCAAGGTGAAGTAGTGCTAAAGGTCTAGATGTAGAGATAGTTTTCATAATCTTAAAAGATAATTTGGTTTGCTTACCCATTTGACATGCATGACATGTCCTGTCCTTGGAGAATTGACCAATCGGAACTCCACGTATCAGGTCTTTATCACTGATATGGGATATCAGTTCCATGTTGGCATGACCATGACGTCGGTGCCATAACCATGAGGTATCCTGAGTAGAAGCTAAGCACTTAACATTTTGGTTAGTAATATCACTGAGTGTGATACAATATATATTCCCCTGCCTAGATGCACTGAAGATTACTTGATCGTCTTTCCTAACTATGCACTTATCATTCTCAAAACTCACAGAATGACCCTTATCACATAGTTGACTTATACTGATCAAGTTGTGCTCAAGATCCTTCACTAGCCATACATCATCTATAGTGGTATTAAGAGTGTTACCTACTGTTCCAATACCAATGATATAAGCTTTTTTGTTATCAGCATATGATACAAACCCTCCGTCGCATGCTTTCAGGGAGACAAAGTTAGTGATATCACCTGTCATATGTCGAGAGCATCCACTGTCAAGATACCATCTCTTTTTCTTGCAGGTGCTCTTACTCTGTACCTGCAAGGATTTGTAGTTTTTCTGAGGTACCCAATTTCTGTTGGGTCCTAACACATTAGCAGCAAAATAACTTTTGTTCACATGTGACATACTATCGATTTCCACAGATGATTCCACTACATTAGCATGCATGGGTACAGTCACACTGGTACGTTTAGGTTTCCAAAAATATTTAGATCTGTCGCCATTCAGGAAACAGTTGTGATGACCACTTCTGCCACAAGTAAAGCACTTAGTTTTTGGGACCTCTGGCACCACTTGTTTTTCTACCATGGAATATCCTATCCCTGATCTCTCAGTGTACCTAGGAATGTTTAGTAGGAGATCTAGATTTTATTTCCATTGGAATAGTCTATCAACAGTGCGTTCTTTCTCACTTAGGGACACTCTAAGTGCAATGATATCACTAGTCAATTCCTTCGATTTTCCAAGTACATCACATTTACATGCACTATTATATTTCTTCAGAGTTTCTACTTCACTCCTTAGACTCATAATCTCTAGGTCAGCTTGGTGTTTCTCCTGGCCTAAAAGTTGTCTCTTTGCTTCATAATTTCATTCACTAGAGAGTTAAGAGACTTTATCTTTCCGTAGGCATTTTGAATCAATTCGCACAACTCTTCATTGCTCTCATCTACATCAAATATTGAGGATGCACTTTCATAGGGATCGTTAGCACAAATATCATTCAGTATATTAATTTTCTCCATACTTGATGAATATGATACCTAGACCTCATGTCTTTCTTGTATTTTCCTGTCATGTAGGTCCCTCGGCTATCATGCTATGCACCATCATAGAGATCAAATCCACTAGGGATACATAAGTGACAATACCCACACTTGAGAGGCTAACCCTAGAGTGTCTTTCCAATCCCAAGGTGGTTTCATACCTCATGCGGACGCTTCACACTGGTAGCCGATTCCGAGGTTGCCAACACTAGAATTACCCTCGGTGTCGCTTATTCCCTCAGCTCGCATCCTCCAGGTTCCGCGTTCCGCCACGAGGGCATTCGCCCAAATATCATGTCTTGCCTTGAACATATCATGTCTTCAAATCGGCGAATAGAAGTCACCATGGTAGCATAGAAGAGTCGTGACTCAACCGTGAGTCGACATCAGATGCCAATATCCCCAAATATCCATCGCTCTAATGCGATCTTGTATCATGTACGCTCTCATGTGCTGTCATTCATGCTAATCGTGCGTGCATATGATCATGTCGTAAATATGCATATCATGTTATTAAGTATCGTAAATAAATCACGTATAGTCACAGAAGCACGTAGACATATAATTCATGCACATACAATTTTATGTGTTGTAGTTGGGATTTTCACTTACCTGTCCTCCGTAGATTATTTGCTACTGGATTGATGAAATTCCTATTTCTCGATCCTTTGAACAAAAATTACCATGTCAGTATACTATCTAAACTATTTGACTATCTAGCTCTCGTATTTCCTAAATATTGAAATATCAGGTTTGGAACTGTATTAGATAAATAGTCGTTTTAAGTCAAACTCGTGAAATAATTTAAATCCTAATAGTTTAGCTTAGCTCAATTCGTGAGATTAATACTTCACTAGCTCTCTACTATTTCGCCAAGTCCACATAATGCTTAATATTATTATTTTATTCCCACACTTTGCGAGTTCTACCCCTTTTTCTTTTCGCGAATTCATTAACCCTTATTTATATATTCGCGAATTGTCTTAATTCGTGAAGCTCATTACAGGATTCGTGAAGCGCACCTAATTCGCCAAGTAATTGCCCCTGACAATTCGCCACTTACAGCCCCTATCGATTCGCCAAGTTCTCAATTTTCTAGCATGTTCTCTCTCAATTCGCCAACCTATATCATTCGTAAAGTTCACATTTCTAACTCGTAGTTTGTGACATTCCTTGCATGATTCATAATTCGTGAAGACACACTCACTTAGCCACGTGGTGTTGTTCTCCTCGCAATTCGCAAAGTAAGATACCTTATTGACACGTGAAACTTCCAATTCGTGAAGTTCTCTTCTCGACCTAATCAGGATTAAACACTTTTAACATTTAGACACTCTAACACTTTCGATCAAAAACCTCATTTTCCTCAAGAACAATTTGAATATCCTATGAACTTTGAATATTTTTCAAACCCTTCAAGAACCGGTTGATATTTTAAGAGCTTCATAAAATTGTTCTATGTTTTATTCTACTGAAATTCAAACCTAATAAAACTGGATTATAAAAGCTCTAATTATTTCAAAAATCCTCGTGGACTAACTTATCTCTAATTATATTCAGACTTTTCGTACCCTATGATTCCTAGACTTTGTTAATTAAAAATAAAAATGAACTTATAGTAAGAAAATTATACCTATTCTAAGCCTTGGTTGGGATCTCTGTTCGTTATCCCACTTGGTGTTTGCTTGTGATATAATATAAATGACATCAACCCCTTTTTGCTTAGTTCTTATCTTACCTTAAGTAACAATTATTATTTTGTTATTATACTTCATACATTTCCTTATAGCTAAGAAATCGAACTCTATGATAATACTATATACTAGGTCCATGTAACACTATTATAATAATATTATATAGATTTCCCTCTTGATTAACCTATCGAAATTCATGTCTAATTCTAAGTTTCGATGGTCATATTAGTAAATTCTTGTAATACTATTATAACAATTCGCATTCACATATATAAGTCTCTAAGTCTAAAAATATGTTCCTATTTCATATTTCAAATAAATTTTTTTTTCTAAGTCTCGACTCAATTATGTTATTAGCACATAATCAAATAAATACGTAATATGCAGTCATGTAAACACATAATATGCATGCGAATTTATTGGCCGGTGTAATACCCGAAAAATTTAATACGGGATATTGATGTAATTATAATATAATTTTGTGGATTAGGGAAGTCAAAGAAATTCAAATTACAAACAAAAATATAAATCCTTATGGGTCTGAATTAAATCTCGAAATTTACTCAAGAGCTAACAAAAAAAAAAATATGTGGTTAAGATAGAATTTGGGTTATATTTAATTGGAGTATTCTCGAAATAAAACCCATACCATAGAGAAGTGATAAGTAATAACATTACTTGAACCCAAGGTAATCTAACGTCATCAGTTGCTTGTCCCATCATTTAAAGTTTCAAAGTTTTGGTACTTATCTAATATATGTCGAGATTATGAGTAGAAGGGAACTTCCATTTTGAGTAAAAACAAATAGCAAGAATATAATCAGATAAAGAAGGAGAAATATCGACTAAGATCATTAATAAATTCAAAAGCTTTGAAGAGGAGGAGGTTCTCAAAGGTATTATGTTAAGAAATCCCAAGTCTTTCGAATTATAGTCCATGATTATGAGTAGGTACATAATCGTATCATAGGGACTTGCAATCGTTGCAATCTACTATGGTTATAGAAAACCCTAACTTCTCCAAGTTTGATTTTAATAACATGGGTTATGTGGTAAAGTATTAACAGTTCTAGGAACGTGAAATATTGATGAAAGTTTGAATGTAGAACGTACGCTTTTCTGGAATTAGTCTAGATTTTAAAGGTGATTATAGTGATATAGATTTCGATAATTTTAGTGTATTTAGTGTTCTCAGGGAATTTGAATAATTTTCGGGCGATTTAGTTTCTAATAAGCAGTGAAATGATGAAAATCGTATAGGTGAAGATTCGGCTGAAATTAGAAAATTTAAGATGTATCGAGCGATTTAATTTGAATAAGCATTTTTCAATTTAGGATGTTTCAAGGCTTATAAGATGAAAATCACTTTCGATCTATGAGATAAAGAAAACTTTCGTGACCTTCAATCAATGGCAAGAATCGCCGAACTTAGTTTCGGCCGATAGTGAAGCCCTTGCTATGTATTAGAGTTAAGTTACTAACCAATTTAAATTACAAACCAATCGGACGAAAGAAAACCTAACATTTCGCCTAGACTTCCTAATTAAAGTAGAGTCGGCCAATTTGATCAAGGTGTGAGTGACTTTCGAGTGAAGCAACCTTATGGGAAATGACTTTCGCCGTGTCATACATATTAGATTTAAATTGTTAGGAGTCGGACGATTTAAAGTATAAGCAATCGAACAATTTAAATGCTAAGAGGTCGGGCGATTCTGATAATTGGAGGAACTCTCGGCGAAACTCATCCCCAACATGATCAAATCGGGCGATTTAGTGACCTATCAAAAACTCGGCGAATTCATAGATTAAGCACAACAAATCGGACGATCGAAACTTAGGACTATTTTTTTTTATCGGACGATTGAAACAATTCGGCGAAACCAAGTTTCGATGCATGACAAAATCGGGCAATACTAGTTTTGACTGAATATTATACCAATGTTGACCCGACTTTGACTAATAATAGAATAGGCATTCGGGCGATTTGGGTTATCCCAAATCTAGAATATTTTAATAATTTCTAATATAATTATTTTAGACTGTACAGTTCGAGGGTTAGTACAAATACTAATAATATTTATATATTCAGAGGTCCGAGATTTAGGAAATCCACCAGACACCGTGATCGAATATATCAGGAGGACAAGTAGGTGAATTATTCATCTACAATGCGTAAACACTTATTTGAATTACGTGCTTTTATGTGCTTCGATGATTTACGTGATTTATGTATTTTACGCACGTTTCATGTATTATCACGTTTATATGCATAACATATGCATATCATATCACAAGGTTGAAAGATACTTACACCGTACTAAGACAGTGGTGATTTGACGTACTACTGAGCGGGGTAGTTCGAGTTTATTATGATTGGTTGACTCGTTGAGGAGTCGAGGTTGGTACTCATATGACACCTGACGGCAGACAGGCGTGATCGATCTGTCTACTCGGGCGTGAACGTCCCGAGGTGCAAAAACGCCGTGATTTATTTTATTATTTTCAGCGGAGGGACATGACAGGGCAGTTGCGTAATCGTCAAAACGCTGTCAATGTCGGCAACCGCTTACGGAAGAGCGGCCTAGCAGGGCAGTTGCGTGGTCGTCAAAACGCTGCTAGTGTAAGCTTCCGTATGTTATTGTTATATTATGGTCGCGCGAGGTGTCGAGTCTGACCTAGGGCCCTGTGTTGTGTGATTGGAGATAGAAATGGGGACAGAGAAAGAGTGAACATTGCATGCGAGACGTTGGGATTTTGGACTGAGCGTTCACGTGAATACATGCATTTTATTCACCTACTGGGCAAATCGCTCAGTGTTTACGTGTTGTAGGTACTGAGTTTGACGCCGACGCGCGTCAAGACTGAGGCGGCTAGTGGCGGTGCTCCACGGACTTTTGAGTGCGGGGCGGTACATGGATGAAGACCTGTGGAGCGGCATTAGGGTTCTTGGTCATTTTGACTTTTAGGGCTACGACCTATGTATAGTCTTGACTATGTAGACGATATTTTGTTGTAATATATAGGAAAAAGTTTTTGTTAGACGGGCCTTCCGCGGCTTACGTTGCGGAAATCCGCCACTAACCTTAATTAGAAAATGAGGGTCGCCACAGGTGGTATTAGAGCTTAGGATATATATTCTGCAGACTGTCCATGTACTACCGCTCAAAAGCCAGGAGAACCAGCCTGGCCTGTAAGTTAAATACTTGACTATGTGATTACGTGTTATTTGATATGTGTTTATGTGCATAATTGTAGACAATAGTTGAAAAATGCCAAGGACACGTAATGAGCATGTGGGCGAATCCAGCCGTAGGGCTGAACCTGAATCTTCTCCAAATGAAAGGGACTCCACCCTTTTACGACTGACTGAATTGCTTCAACGTCAGTCAGATCATATCAATCGCCAATCAGATCAAATCGACGAGCTACTCCATCATCATAGCTCGTCAGAACATCGTCCCTCCCCTCAACCCGTGCGTGTAGAAATTATCGGGGAGCGTTTTAGAAAAATAGATCCCCCAACATTCGCCGATGCCACGGATCCAGCAGTGGCTGAGGATTGGTTACGTACCATAGAAGATATGTTCATATATAGCCGCGTGCCTGAAGATTAAAAGGTCCTATGCGCCGTTTCCATGCTGAGAGGAAACGCCCGCTTCTGGTGGGACACAGTAAAGGTGTTAGAAGGCCCGTGATAATGACGTGGAACCGATTCAGGGATCTCTTCCATAGCAAATATTTTACAGCACATGAACAGGAACGACGAATGCAAGAGTTTATGAATCTGAAACAGGGGGCAATGCCGGTAGCCCAGTACATTCGCCGATTCGAGGAGCTGTCCCGTTTCGCCCCCCATATGGTGGCCACGAATCTGTTGAAAGTGACGAGGTTCATTACGGGCCTCAAAATCTCAAAAATTTGGCCAAGAATTTTAAAGAAATATTATGGCGATAAATTCGTTTGGACTATAGGAAATTTAAATAATATCTCTAGGACCCAACAAATTAATAAGCTATACTTTAAATGTGAATGAGGCCCAAAGGTTGCTTAAAGATATTAAAGTATGATAGGGTTTACCACATTACTTAGGGTTAAGGAAATTTATGTCACCACCTTGTCTTATCACACGAGTTTCTAAGAGATAATATTCATACCTATTGAAGCAACGATTCAGTACAAGGAAACCTTAAGAAGATAAGAATTAAAAAGAGAAGGACAACCATTCTCAAGCCAAGAAAGGAGAAATTCGACTAAGATCAATAACCAATCCAAAAGCTGTGAAGAAGAGGTATATGAAAATTTCCCACACTTAATATGTTTAGACTATTTTTGATATGAATATACACTCACATGACTATGTGGTTAACAACAAAAGACTTTCGTGAGTAATTTGTCAAGATCTTAGGATTTCCGAATTCTAATTCATAATTAAGGGTATTCATATGGTAGAGTATGAGTTTTAATTGTCGATAGTACCATGAAGGTTCGAAACGTGTTATGGATAGAAACCCTAATTTTAGAAGCTTAGTAATAATCATATGAGCTATCTAATGAGGTAGGAGTATTAGTAATTTTGGGTACATAAAATATTAAGGAGGGATGAATTTAGACGTACCATTTTCTGGGTTAGGAATAATTTTCGAAGATAAACATGATAGTATATGAATGTCAGTTTTAGGGTTTTGAAGGAATCGGGCGATTCCACTTCATTTGAGAATCGGCCGATTTATGATGATAGGCTTCGACTGATGTAATACCCGGGTCCCGTAAGTTAGCCGGCCACTAAATTTGCATGCATATTACGTGATTATATGACTGCATATTTTTATTTATTATGTGTTTATGTGGAATACTGATTTAATGACGAGTATCGAAATTATAATAATGAGAGGAATTCTTGGTGAAAAAGCCAATTCTCTCTCTAGCTTCTCTCTCTAGAATTCTCTCTCCCGTTTGAAACCCTAAAACCCGCCATCAATACCATCATCCTCCCCCCTCTTACCGCCGGCAACCACACCACCACCACCCTACTGATCGCCGGCGCACTCACCCTACCCTCCATCGCCGGGACCAAACGGCGATGGGAGGGTGTTAGACCCGCTCAAACCCCCCCCTCCCCTCCCGTGTCTCTTCATCTCCCTTTCTTCTACATGGCGTCTTCTTCATCCGCCATGGATGATTCCGCAATGGTCCCAGATCTGTTTGAAGTGCTCCCTGATTATGAGCTCCTTAGAAGCAATATCGCTGATTTTGACGAGAGATTCGACGTTGCTGATTTCGAAGCAACGGTTGCCCGCGTTATGGCCGGCGCCTCCACGCCTATTCCGCCGGCTGCGCCCAACAGCTCGGCCACGGGTGGCCAGACGCAGCTGACGACCGTGCCGCTCCATCACCGGCGCAAGAAACGCTCCACGAGCCACATCCAGCCCGTCCGTGATTCCCGCTTGGAGCGGCCACAGATCCGCCGGGGAACTCCGCCGCCGAGCCACCTCCATGGACTCAATCAGACTGGAGCCACCTCTGAGGCGGCGACGGCCATGAAGATGTCTCAAAACCCTAAAGCCCAACAGAGAAACCCTTCGACTCCCCACCTTAACGGGCCTAGGGTTTTCGACGTCGGGACTGACCTCGCTGCTGCCGGGACCTCTATCAGCCACGTTGCGATGATGCTGGATCGCTGTTTCTCTGGGCGCCGGGGCTCACCGCACCGAGACCCAGGGCCGATCCTCGAACAGGTTACTAATGGCCCGACCCAACCCATGGCAGCAGCTACTTCGCTTGGGACCAGCCTGAATCTGCTCCCTTCTGAACCAGTGGGGAACCCTAATGGACGTCTACCAGATAAGGACGTGGCTGTACCAAAGGCCCCGGCAGATTTCCATCCTATCCTGGAGGATGCATCTGATGATGACCCGCCGCTGCATAGTCCGGATCGCCGTCTCCCTACATACCAGGGCGCGACGCCACCTGCCCCCGGGTTAGGGCCGATCCCGGATGTTGGACATGCTGAAGAACAATCGCTGGTGGTGTCGGTCCCCACCATGGATATCCAGGCTACCCCTCATCAGCAACGGAAATCACAGCCCTCCTTTGCTGCTGTTGCTCAGGGCGCAATTGTTAGCCGGGGGGACCAACGACGTGAACAACCTGAGAGGCTGGAACTCTCCTACAAGCCGCCGACGGTGTTTGAGGGTGTGGCCGAGGCTCGTCCCCCTTGGGAAGTCGCATGCAAAGGATCGGCTCGATGGGAGCATACACTAGTCGGGTACTTCTTGGGGAAACGACCTTACTTCCCCCACCTTGAGAGGTTTGCTAGAGCTATCTGGGCTGATTTGGTTGAAGTCCGAGCGGCTCTTAATGGGTTTTTTAAATTTCGTTTCGCGACGGCGGCTGCCTGCACCGCTGCTATGGATGGCGGGCCTTGGCTGATGAACGGACAGCCTCTATTCCTCGAGAGTTGGCGCCCTGGTATGTCCTTTGCAAAGAAGCACCACACCACTATCCCGCTTTGGGTTAAACTACGTAATATCCCCTCAGAGTTTTGGACTAAAGAGGGGTTGAGTTTTGTTGCTAGCGTTATCGGCAAACCCCTATTTGCGGACGCTATGACGGCTAAAGGGGAACGTCTCGAATACGCACGGGTATGCATAGAGAAGACCCTTACGGAACCATTCACCGAGCAATTCAATATCAGAATCCCTAGTGAGCATGGAGGTTTCTTGGGGGTGGTCCCCGTTCAAGTTGAGTACGAATGGCGGCCCCGGAAGTGTGCCACTTGTGATTCTTGGAACCACGGAGCTGGGAACTGCCCCAAGAATAGGGCCCCACCTCGTAAAACTCCCACGGAGGTAACCCGACACATGCCGCCAAAACAGCCGCAAACAGCCCCCCCACCCATAACGGAGCCCAATAGGAACACCCGCCCAGGTGTTGCCGTGACCTCACAGACCGGAAGCCGTCGGCCGGAAAACAAAGACAAGGGCAAGCTTCAGGATGCTAGTGCCCGGCCCCTCCGTGCCTCTGCCTTGAGCACCGACGAGTGGAACTTAGGCGGGTCTACTAGTACGTGTGGTAGGTTGTCCCTACCCATTGATGGCCATAATATGTTTGGGGTCCTAGCCGATCTTGAGGAACACCATCTTTCCACCAAGGGTCCTATAGCAGCCCTCCCCATGGGTGATCCATGATCCCTGTCGCCTCATGGAACGTGCGTGGTCTAAATAGGTTAGACCACCGATGGGCGGCGAGGGAGATGATTACTAGACATAACTTGAGGATTATTGGGCTGATCGAGACGAGAGTGTCCGAACAAAATGCTTCGTCGCTCACTACTTCGATTCGTCAGTGGCAGTGGTTTTATGATTACGAGGATGGCCCTGCCTCTCGTATTTGGGTTGGATGGGATGAGTCCTATCTTGCGGTCACGGTTGAAGCCTTCACAAAGCAAGCGATCCATTGCAAAGTTCGCATCCTTGATGAACGCTTGGATTTCTACATCAGTTTTGTTTATGGAAATAACACGCGTGCGGACCGCACCCATCTTTGGGAAGATCTCACGACGATTTCCCGGTCTCGGGCAGCCGTACCCTGGGTGGTCATGGGCGACTTCAACGCGATTCTTACCAGTTCGGATGCACAGGGTGGGTCCCCTACGGGAGGATGCCGTGAGATGGCCGCCTGCCTTAATGCGTCGGACCTTACTAACTTGCCGAGGGTTGGAGCCTTCTTCACGTGGTATAACCAACAAACTGGCTCCTCGGGTGTCTGGAGGCGGCTGGATAGGATGCTTGGTAATCCCGCTTGGTTCGCACGGTTCGGGGACATACCATACAGATGTGCTCCTCCCGCCACCTCAGATCACTCACCGCTTATCTTGGAGGTTGAGACCCACCCGCGTACCAAAGGTGACACCTTCCGGTTTGATAACTTCTTAGTGCATGACCCCCGTTTCCGTCCATTGGTAGCGGAGGCGTGGGCCCAAAGCATAAGTGGATACCCTATGTTCTCTGTTATGCGGCGGCTTAAGTCACTCAAAATTGCGCTCAAGTCTCTCCGCCGAGATAAGGGTGACCTCAATAGGAATGTTCTTCAAACTCAGCGGTTTCTCGAGATTGCGCAACAACTTTTGGAGCAATACCCGTTGGATCCGAATCTTTTACTTCTTGAGAAACGGTGCCGGTTGGTGTATGCTCAGGCGGTTAACATGGAACACTTAGCGCTGTCCCAACGTGCTAAAGTGGCGTGGTTAAAAGACGGGGATCAATGCACGGCCTTCTTTTTCAAGAAGGTAGCGACAAGAAGAACCATCAACCGTATCCTTACCCTTGAAGATGAATCTGGCTCGACCTTCGAAGGGGATGGCAGCGTACGGGCTGAACTCGTTCGGTTCTATACGGATCTCCTCGGTCAATCTGGCCGCCTTGAACCCATCAGTCGTACGGATATTGCCCCTTTTCTCACGAGAAAACTCAACGCAGCCGATGGTGATCTTCTCACCTCACCGCTTACTGATGCTGAAATTAAAAGTGAACTTTTTTCAATTGGGGATAACCGGTCTCCCGGCCCGGATGGTTTCACGGCCGCCTTCTACAAGAATGCTTGGGATATTATTGGGCTGGACATTACTCACGCTGTTAAGGAATTCTTCCGTACCGGACACCTTTTAGGAGAACTCAATGCTACCCTCATTACACTCATTCCTAAGAGTGACAACCCACGTATGGCTAAAGATTTTCGTCCAATCTCTTGCTGTAACGTCCTTTACAAAGTTATTTCGAAAGTCTTGGCCAACCGCTTGCGTGGCTGCCTGGGGAAGCTCGTCCATCGCACCCAATCGGCTTTCATTCCTGGTAGGCGCATCTCGGACAACATCCTTCTAGCACAAGAGATCTGCCATGGTTATAAGAATGCGGGACTGCCCGAGCGGGTGACCTTCAAAGTCGACCTTGCGAAGGCTTATGATAAGGTCGAGTGGGATTTTCTTCTCCTTACACTTGAGGAACTAAATTTTCCTAATGCCTTCGTCGGATGGATCCGCTCGTGTCTTACCTCACCATGCTACTCGATCAATATTAATGGGCGGCCCGAAGGGTTTTTCAAGGGGAAACGTGGCCTTCGGCAAGGTGACCCTATTTCCCCCTACCTTTTTACTTTGGTGATGGAAGTTCTTCATGGCATTATTGAGGATCGGATCCGACGCTCGGGATGCTTTCAGTTCCACTGGCGATGCGATTCGATGGCGCTTTTCATGCTTACCTTCGCCGATGACTTGCTTTTATTCTCGCACGGTGATGCCCGATCGGTAAGCATCTTTAAGGAAAGCCTTGATCTCTTTGCTTCACTTGCTGGCCTTAGAGCTAACATCACGAAGAGTGAGATGTTCACCTCCAAAAGAGCTGAGCGGTTGAAGAGCACCTTTCAAGGCATTATGGGCTTCCCCTCGGGTTCACTTCCCGTCCGATACCTTGGTGTTCCCTTGATTACCTCGCGGCTCTCGATTGCTGACTGCGACCCTCTTTTATGCAACATTGATCGCCGTCTTGGCTCCTGGACGAATCTTTCTTTATCTTATGCTGGCCGGCTCCAACTCATTAAGTCGGTCCTCCTTGGTATTCATACTTATTGGGCTGGTGTTTTCTTGCTTCCCAAGGGCGTCATTCGGGCCATTGAGTCCCGGCTTAGGTCCTTCCTCTGGAGGGGATCGAGCGCGAAGGTTGCATGGGAAGATATCTGTGTTCCCAGGGAGGAGGGGGGTCTCGGACTACGGTCGGTTGAGACGGACAACAAGGCCTTACTTATGCGACTTATCTGGAGTGTGTTGGAGGGGGATGACAAGTCCATCTGGGCTACCTGGATACGACGAACAAGGCTGCATAACAGCTCTCTTTGGTCCATCAGACCTTCAGCGACGACATCTTGGACTTGGAGGAAACTCCTGAAACTCCGCCATACCATTCGCCCCCTTATTGAGTTTCGCATTGGCAATGGCTTTAATACCCGTCTCTGGACGGACCCTTGGCTCCTCCCGTGCCCTCTTGTTGAGAGATTCCCTCGCGGACCGCAGGTCATGGGGCTGCCTCTTGACTCGAGGTTGAGGTCCGTCATCACCGATAATACTTGGCACTGGCCTGCGCAAACCACGACGGAGTACTTGGAGTTTGGCCCGCTCCTTCCTCCACTTCACCCTGGGGAGGAGGACAGTGTGAGATGGACTGCTTCTGGGAATGGCCTTTTCTCCACTCACTCGGCCAGGGATAGAATCCGCCTTCGCCGCCCTCTTGTACAATGGCACACGCTCTTCGGGGGTCCGATTTCCATCCCTCGACATGAGTTAATCTTATGGTTGGCAATACGAGATAGACTAGCGACGCGCGACAAGCATTGGGTGGCTGCGGCCGCGGGAACTTCTACTTGCCTTCTCTGTGATGATGCGGTGGCAGAGACTACTCGCCACCTTTTCTTTGATTGCAGGTTTTCGCATCGCTGCCTCAGGATGCTCCGGGACCACATGCGGTTTGGGTGGCCTGTTAGGGACTGGTTTGAGGGCATACATTGGGCGGCTGGACGCTGGCGTAGTCGGCACTTAGCCTCACTGGGCCCGCGCCATGTGCTTGCCTCCTTAATCTACCATCTGTGGGCTGAACGGAATAGGAGATGGCATGACGGCAGGCGACGCACACCTCAGCAAATTGTGAAGGACATCGAGACCCTACTTAGCATACGTCTGTCTACCCTATCGCCCAAATTTGCCTTGCAGCTGTGCGCTTTACGACGGGTCTGGCGAATTGTTTGGGCATAGTCTACCTTGGACCTTGGACCTTGGACCTTGGACCTTGGACCTAGGTCCTGGGACCTTGTATCCTTTCCCTTCTTCCGCTTTGTTGCTCTGTACTATTTGGTCCTTCCTCTCGGCCTTCCTTTGCTTTGTGTGTGTGCAGGCCAGCAGGTGAGCTTTGGACCCCGATGTTGCTCGTCTGCAGGTGAGCTTTGGACCCCGATGTTGCTCGTTTTCCCTGCCTGAGTCGCTCCCTGCAGGTGTGTGGTGACTAACTGGCCCTGGCGACGTCCCCATCTGGCTTGCGACATGGAAAACTGGTGGTGCCATGAGTACGCTTTCTTTGACCAGATCTGCGGTTGCCTTTTCCCGCCAGAAGCATTTCCATCGTGACTCTGTCTTCTGTTTGTGCGTCTTGCACTTGTTGGCACTTTGCTGGGTAGCCCTGCTGGCACTACACCTGGTGCCAGGAACCGGTTGACTGTTGTGGTTTTGACACCTACTTTGCCTTTGCTTTTGGTCTTTAGTGTTTCTCTCTCGGGGCTTAGGTCTTGTTTGGACCTTGTAGGTTGTCTGGGTTACCTGGTCTATGGTGTTGTCTGGTCTGTCGTACATTACCGTTTGATGCGGCATGAGCGATATCATGCCCGCTGCTCTGTACCCCTGTTTTTCATATTTAGTTACCAATTTCCAAAAAAAAAAAAAAAAAAGAGAGGAATTCTTGAAGGTTTAATTTCGAAAGATGAAGTTTCGAAATTAAGGAATGTGGAGTATGTGAATTTTCGCTAGGATTTTTTTTTTTTTTTGGGGGAACGGTCATTAACATTAGAAAAAAAGGAAAAAGGTTCGTACAAAGAATCCATGCCATGGCACAAAAGAAACAAACTGGTAACATGCTACCAGTACACAACCCATCAAGAACAAAAGTACCACAACCCGCCCTAGGACGACCAAGCAATACGCCAGACCCGACGCATGGCACTGAGCTGAAGCTCATAACTGGGCGGCAAGGTGGACAGGCGCATACAAAGAAGAGTCTCAACCTCAGAAACGATCTGCTCAGGGGAGCGCCGTCGTCCATCATGCCACCGCCTGTTGCGCTCGAACCAAAGGTGGTAGATCAACGAAGCCAAAGCATGACGCGGACCCAACGAGGCAAGGTGACGGCTCCGCCATCTCACTGCCGCCCAACGAATAGCAGCAACCCAGTCCGTATACGGCCATCCAAAGCGAAGCAGATTGCGGGTCAGCGAGAGGCACCGTCTAGAGAAAACGCAATCGAAAAACAGGTGGTGCGTAGTCTCCACGAGCTGATCATCACAAAGGAGACAGGTATTGTTACCCGCCTTCGCCGCAACCTACATCTTATCCTTAGTCGCCAGCCTATCTCTAATCGCAAGCCACATGATAACCTCGTGTCTAGGAACAGATATCGGACCACCAAAAAGTGTGTACCATGGTTGGGCGAGAGGGTAATTAACCTTAGCGAGATAAAGAATCTTGGAGAGGAAAAGAAATTAAACACCTCATTAGCGAGAATTAGGAATTTAGAGAGAAGCTAAAGAAGAACTCAAACAACAGAGGTCGAGTTAAGCTTGGAGAGGGTATAAATTTCTATCCTAACTTTTACGTTTTAATTATGATTTAATACGTTCTAAGTGTGAGAAGTTAAGATACGCTCAGGTTTTATGCAGATTTTTAATTTAAAGGGTCTAAATATATTTTGAAGTTTTTTTTTTTAGATGTTTATCGTGTTCTTGAAGGAAATGAATTTTGATTGAAGTTCTCAAGTTTCTGGGTAGTAACAGTGTTTTTGGTGATGATGGGGTCGTGAAATGTGAGTTTCACGAACCTTGATTTGCGAATCATTAGGGAAGCAAAAGTTTTGGGGAAAAGAATAAGTTTCGCGAATTATGAGTGTGGAATGAGAATTTCGCGAACTGTATGTAAGAGTGAAAAGAGTTCGCGAATTGTGAGTTCTGCGAATTGTATTTGTTAGTTGGCAAATTACGAGTTCGCAGAATTGAAGGAATTCGTGAAATGAGTGTAAAATGACTTTCGCGAATCCTGAATTGTAAAATCTGTTTCGCAAGTCATATTTCACGAATGGAGAGTTTGCGAATTGGTTTCGCGAATCATAGGGATTTCGCGAACTGTGTATAGGTTCGTGAATTTGGGTAATATTTCGCGAACTATGAGGTTTGCGAACTGAGTTTCGCGGGTCGGTTTAAATTCGCGAACTGTGAGATGATCAGTTCGCGAATCGTTTTACGAATTGTAGAGATTTTGCAAATTGTGTGTGGGTTCGCGAATCTGTGTAACACTTCGCGAACTTAGTTACTGTGTAGAATTTCGCGGGTTCATGTAATGCACTTCGCGAATCAGGTCACTTGAAAGAAAACGTTTTAAGTTCTAAAAAAAAATAAAACTATCGCCTTTTTAGGAAAATTATTTTCACTATTTAATCGGAAAAATATTCTGAGTCTAATGGGCATAGTCTCTCGTAACGCCCGATCATAATTTGCCTCTCGGTGTCTTCAGGGTCAATTTACGGTATAGGCAAACGTCCTTTTTGATGGAATTTCCGAACGAAAATTTACGTAGTCAACTAATATAATATATAAACTGATTTTATTGTCTTTTCGTGGTTAAAGGATGATATTTTAGGAAACTCAACAGACCGGTTAGCGATTAGCTTAAGGACGTCAGGTAAGTGGGAATCTCACCTACAACACATAATTTGTGTTATATGTATTTGTTATACGTGACTATGTGCTTTGATGTGAATACGTGGTGATGACTGATGAAGCGAAATGTTTCGATATGCTTTTGCATAGTAAACATTTACTGCATTATTATGTGACATGAGCATGTGCATACACGAACGATGTGAGGATTAGAAGTATGAGTATGCACAGTATATGATCGTCTTGAAAACAAAATATGTTTGAAGACATTAGTATTTGATGTAGACTCATGAAGAGTCATAGTATAGCTACTTCTACAAAGGCACCATGACGGGGGTAAACCGTCGAATGTATGTACCTAAATTATTTAGGTAGCGGACGAGGGTCACCTGGACGAGACACATGGCATAAGCCGGAGTGCCAGGAAAGGCAACCGCAATGGAAAAGGACGATGGTCAGATAGAGGGGCGACCTGGTGAATGGAAAAACTGGAGATAAACCCTAGTTTTGTCCTAGCCAGAGTAGGCCAACTATCGTATTCTTTTTATCCGTATTGGATTTGAGCTCATGTTATGGTGGTGCGAGTAGTAAGTTAGCTATGGGCCTGATAGAAATAAGAAGGAAACGGAAAAGAAAATGATAAGAGAAATATGAGTATGTGAGTATTAGAAAGCACTGGTGCGGATGCCTTTGCTAGATGACACGTGCATACATGCATATTTCCACTTACTGAGCTTTATAGCTCATCCCATGTTTTTATGTGTTGTAGACGCAGTGAACACGGTACGTGAACTTGTAAAAGGCGAGGCTGGTCCTTCTGGAACTTCCGGTGACTTTTGAGGGTGGTGTGTACATGGATGCGACCTGTGTGGCGGGTGTTGTGTAAATTACGCTGTGTGCTGTAAAATATATTTCTATTGTGTGTAAAACATTCGAATAATGTTTGTATTGTAAAATAGTAGTGTGTGGTGAGTTTTGTAAAATCGAAAAATTCTATCGGTATTTCGTATGTAATATATTTATATTTCTATAGTCACGTCAGTTAGTGTAAGATAATAGTAGTAGATGGCGGGGCGCCACAACTGATGGCTAGGATTCACCGAGCTTAGATTGCTTATTAGTTTTGGCCGATTGGATTTAAGTTAGGTCTTGGGAATGCATACCGCTGTGACTGCACCCATGCATGCAAGTGTAGTGGAATCATCTGTTGAAAATAACAACTTGTCACGTGTGAACAAGAATTATTTTGCTGCTAATGTGTTAGGACCCAACAAAAATTGGGTACCTCAGAAAAATGCAAATGCTTGCAGGTACAGAGAAAGAGCACAAACAAGAAAAAGAGGTGGTATCTTGACAGTGGATGCTCTCGACATATGACAGGTGATATCACTAATTTTGTCTCCCTGAAAGCATGCGACAGTGGGTTTGTATCATATGCTGATAATACAAAAGCTAAGATAATTGGTATTGGAACAGTGGGTAACACTCGTAATACCACCATAGATGATGTTTGGCCAGTGAAGAATCTTGAGCACAACTTAATTAGCATAAGTCAACTATGTGATAAGGGTCATTCCGTGATTTTTGAAAACAATAAGTGCATAATTAGGAAAGATGATCAAGTAATCTTTAGTGCATCTAGACAGGGGAATATATACTGTATCACGCTCGATGATATCACTAACCAAAATGTTAAGTGCTTAGCTGCCACTCAGGATACCTCATGGTTATGGCACCGGCGTCTTGGTCATGCCAACATGGAACTGATATCCCATATCACTTATGCGTGATACTTTGCATTTATCTCTGCAATGATTAATGAACATGCTATGAATCTCGACATGAAGTACTTGCACTTAGATAGGGGCAGCATGCGCATCTTAGTAAAACTTGACACTTTCATGCTCTGTCCATGATTAAATTAGGCTCACACGTTACATGACTACATGTTCGAATATGCTCATTACATCAGTCACATGTCATCATCAAAAAGAGGGAGAATGTTGATCTTTTTGGTCGTGCACTGTATTTGAGTTTTGATGATTCCATGTACTTAAGATGAGATAGGCACTACAAATTTAGCAATTCGAAATGTGTATGTATCATGTGCTTGTATTTGAGTGAATTACATCTTGACACTGTGATTCCATTGCAACATGACTTATGTGATACCACTGTTGATTCCACCGTCATGATATCATTGTTACGTAATTTTGCAAAGTATGATTAAATTGAATGATAAGTGACTTTGATTTTTGTGTGAAATGACGTGATTAATGCTTGATGTGCTGCGCTATGCAAATTAGAGTAAGGATTATGCGTTAATTTGATAAAGGGTAAATATGATATACATGGTAATGATATTACTGCTGGAATCTGTCTATATATGGAATGAGATCTTCTATATCCTTGAATGTGCTAATTATGGATATTATATACCAAGGATATAATTGCATGAATGTTATCCCTTTTTAAGATATGCTGAAATATGAAATATATGAGAAGGATCCATTTAATTCGAGCTTATCTGTTTAAGTTTTTACACTTGTGCTATACATGGAAAGGATATATGCTATACATGAAAAACACGTCATCCACTGAAACTTGTCTATCTTTAGGAAGAAATCATGCAGATATCATTAGAATTGCATCTAAAATGTTAGAGTCAAACGAATTCTTTCCCTGTGCGAACATGGTATTTATTTGAATGGAAGTTCGTGATTTATGTGCTACATAATTGATAAGATGCTGAGTGGAACCATGTATGGTATCTTCGTAAGTACCACCGTGCAAATATGGTTAAGATCTGCCTATATGGTAAGGAAAAGGTATTTAGAGTAAGATTTCATGCAAATTAATGAATATGACCGTTGTGATGCTTAGAGCTTAATTTGGCATGATAATGGAATGATGTGCTGAACTGGTGATTGCGATTGACATTCCATATGAAGTGTGTGATACTAACAGGGTTATATAAGTCAACACTTCAACATCGGGTGCAGACAACAAACAAACGAACAAACGAACACACACGAGATAGCAAGAACAGAGATCTGAATTAGAGCGGTTGATTTGCAAATTATTACTCTCTGTTTTGTGCTTTTGTGCTTTCATTTTGCGATTGTTGAGTGCACCCTAAGCTAGAAAAACTACCATCCCAATCTGAGCGTGAGTGAGCCTCGCAAGAAGACAAGAGTGAAGCGTGCCTTTCGTGAAGGGAGGATTTGAGATCCAGCTGACCTTCGGTAGCGAGCTGTTTCCAGTCGGAGAATAGGGATTCTCAGGAAACGACGTGGAACGAAACTCGGCGTTAGGCACCCTAGCTGCGGACTAGTTTTCATCTTGGTCTTGGTTGTGTAAGGGCGATCGGTCACTTCTGTAACCAGCTACGGTAACATAGTGAATTGATCAAACTCTTGAGGAGCAAACTTCAAGGAGAGGACTAAACCCCACTTGGGGATATAACCTCTATAAATCCAAGTGTTATTTAATTTTCTGTTCACTTGCACTCACGCAGATTCACTCGACCAACAGTTAAGGGAATAACCATCATAACATCTTAATTCCGCTGTTCTCGTTTTAAAAGATACATTTGAACAAAGGAGCAAAAAGTTTTTAGTAGCCTAATTCACCCCCCCTCTTAGGCACATACTTTACTTCACTAACAATCTCCCACTTTCACTCAATGTCATGCTCTGCAGTATCTAATATCCATCTTTTCGAGATGTCTAGCCTGCACTGCCTGTGATAGAGGCTTGGTGAATGGGTCGGCCACGTTTTCTGCGGTGGCGATATTCTGCACGGCTGTGTAGCCATTCTCAACGAATCCACGTAACACGTGGTACTTTCTTTCTATATGTTTGGTCTTGCTGTGAGACCTTGGTTCTTTCGCCTGAGCAATAGCGCCAGTATGGTCACACCATAATGGCAATGGCCTATCTGCTACAGGAACGACACCAAGTTCTTCCAAGAACTTTCTCATCCAAACACCTTCCTTAGCTGCCCATGAGGTCGCTATATACTCTGCTTCGCAGTTGGAATCTGTAGTAGTGCTCTGTTTGGAACATTTCCAAGACACTGCTCCACCGATGAGCATAAAGACGAATCCTGAAATAGGTATTCGGTCGTCCACGTCAGACTGGAAATCCGAATCCGTATACCCTTCCACTTCCAATTCTCCATTACCATAGACCAGCATCATATCCTTAGCCCGTCTGAGGTACTTGAGGATAGTCTTGACTGTTGGCCAATGTTCCTTACCAGGGTCATCCTGAACCCGACTGACTACGCTCACAGAGTACGCCAAGTCAGGTCGCGTGCAACACCGCGTACATCAAGCTACCACTACGGATGCATAGGGGATTCAATTCATCTCTTTCCGCTCCAACTCACTTTGAGGGCTCATAGCCTTGGAAAGGTGAATCCCATGTCGCATAGGCAAGAACCCTTTCTTAGTGTTGTCCATATTATATCGCTTTAGGACCTTCTTTAGGTAAAGGCCCTGGGAGAGTCCTAACATACGATTCGCTCGATCTCTATAAAGGCGAACACCCAAGATGTAGGTAGCTTCTCCCAAGTCTTTCATGGAGAATTCGATCGAAAGCCACGCTCTCCCAAGTCCTTTTCCTATTAAAAGGATGTCGACGTACAATACGAGGAAAGATATTTTGCTCCCACTGCTTTTCTTATAGACGCAAGGTTCGTCTTCGTTCTTTAAGAATCCGTGGCCCTAGACCACTTCATCGAACCGAAGATTCCAGCTTCTTGAGGCTTGTTTCAGTCCATAAATGGACTTGTTCAGTTTGCACACCTTATGAGCATCTCCTTGTGATGTAAAACCCTTGGGCTGCTCCGTATATATTTTCTCCTTGAGGTATCCATTTAGGAATGCAGTTTTCACATCCATCTACCGGATCTCATAGTCAAAGTGCGCGGCTATCGCTAGCAATGTTCGAAGGGACTTCATCATAGCGACAGGGGAAAAGGTCTCCTCAGAGTGATGCAACTTCTACAGTAGACGTTGAGGAAGTATCATTAGAGTCGCTCAACTCAAGTGCAGAAATGGTATTACCTCAACCACATGAGCAGCCTCAGATCTCTAGAAATCTCGCTCCACAATGGCTGATGCCTCAACCTCAGCCTTACCTCATAAGCGTAAGTGGACTCGAGCGCATCCAGTCGATCAGATCATCGGTGATCCTTCGAGTGGAATATGGACAAGACACCAGAAAGGACTTGTCAGCTGCTTCTTAAGCCAAAATGAGCCTACGAAGGTAGCAGACGCATTTAAGGACACGGATTGGGATATCGCTATGAAAGATGAAATCAACCGATTCGAACGTCTGCAAGTATGGACATTAGTACCCCGTCCGCATGGGAAAACCATCATCGGGATGAAATGGGTATTCAAGAACAAGAAAAACGAAGATGGAGAAGTTATCAGGAACGAAGTGTGGCTCGTCGCCAAAGGATACAACCAATAGGAAGGCATAGCCGATGAGCCCTCAGCTCTACTGGTTGAGGGGGAGGTGCCTGGAGTCATGTTGGGAGAGGTCCTGGGTTCGAACCTCCACCCTGTGACATTTCTCCAGGCCTGCCCACATGGGCCCAGACATGTGCGATTGACCTGGTCGGCCCGTTTAGCAGGTAGTGGGTCGGCCCCGGGGTTTCACCATCGGCTTTCCCCGGTTACCAAAAAAAAAAAAAAAAAAAAATAGGAAGGCATAGATTAGGAGAAGACATACGCTCCTATTGCTCGAATCGAAGCCATCAGACTATTTCAGGCTTATGCAGCTCACAAGGACTTCAAAATCCACCAAATGGACATAAAAACCGCCTTTTTCAACGACGTATAAAGGAGCAACACGAAGTTAACTTCTCCAACAATAACCCGGTCTTATATCGGGAAACGAGAAGAGGAGCACGGCCTTGTGTTTGAATTCCTTAACTGTGAACTTCTCCAGATTGATAGTCTCTGAAACCTCTCTAGGGATTAAGAGAAGAGGAGCACGGTATCGGCCCGAGAACCAACAAGAAGAACTTCGCCTACGATAATCTCCTATAGCCTTGTGGAGAAGCGGAGCTTCAGCTTGAGCAAGTGCAGAAAAGAAATGGAAAAAATTAAAGGAGGAAAAAGATAAAAAAAAAATGAATAAGATATGCCGAAGAAGGAGAGACGAAGAAATGGAAGACGACAAAAAGCTCACGTTTCCCAAATTTTCCTTCCTTTCTAAGTCATAGCCAAATTAAAACCTTCGAAGTCCTTTTGATTCCAAATCAACGTTCTTTCGCTTAGGTAACATGATTGAAAAGCGCATCGATCACAGGTAAATTGACTTAATATTGCTTGTGTTGACTTGAGTGATATACATATAACAATCCCAAGGTTAAAATAATTGAGTGCTAGAGTGAACCCGATGAGAGTTTTTTTTTGGTGTAAGGTCCCTTATATATATATAAAAAGTGTACAAAATGAGTGGGAGCTCAACTCCACACAGCCAACCAGTAACAGGCTACTGGACAAACACAAACGACAACCGTCTATTATCTAGGATACCAGTCTACCAAGCTACTTATTCAAAAATCTACCAAGCTACTCGCCACAATCTGCGAATAGCATTCCGCTGGAGCTCGTACTTAGCCGGCGTACCACTAATCCTCATAGTAACCAACACAAGCACGCATCCGACAATTCGATGAGGGGGCGTGATAAGCCCCTCCCGCCATTTTTTGTTCCGTGCCTGCCAGATGTGATAGACGAGCGAAGCTAAAATATGGCGTGAAGCAGCATGGAGAAGGTGCTTCCCCCGCCAGCTAGCCGACGCCCATCTAATGCCCGCATGCCATTCGGGTATCGGCCAAGGCCATCTAATCCTCCTCCTAAGCAGGCGAATGCACTGACGCGAGAATGCACATTCGAAGAACAGGTGCTGTGCCGTCTCATAATGCAGCTCATCACATAATACACATGCTGGTGTGCCTGCCCTCTGAGCCACCCATGGCTTGTCCCTCGTTGCCAAGCGCTCCTGTATGCCAAGCCAGAGGATAAACTCATGTCTTGGAACCTTCAACGGCCCCCCAAAAAGGACCGCCCACGGCACAGGCGATTGTCTGTACCTAATCGCCTCTCTGGCCAAACGAGACGTCATGTTTCCATCAGCCGCCCAGTCCAAATTACAGTATCCTGACTCCCCATATAGACCGGTGGAAGCAGACGACTAATCTCCATGTACTCCAATGTTCCTTGCCCTGGCCAGTTCCATCCCTGCGAATTGATAACTACACTCAACCTTGAGTCAGATGGCAGCCCCATCGCAAGGGGGCCACGAGGAAAACGCTCCAGTAATGGTGTAGGCAGCAGCCAAGGATCCTTCCACAACCATAGCGTAGACCCGTCTCCAATCCTGAATGTGACCAGAGGCCGAATCAGCGGTCTAAGTTGCAAGAGCTTCCTCCAGCTCCAAGAATGGTTCGCTGAAACAGGGAGATCCCATATTGAACGTGAATGTAGTCGCATCCTATATAACCAAGCCACCCAAATCGAGTCAGCCGTTTTACGCAGCACACTCCATAGCATCTTCAACAGGAGCGCTTTATTATCAGCGGTAATAGATCTCAGCCCGATTCCCCCTTCAGCCACGGGTAAGCATAACACCTCCCAAGACACCTTCGCAGATGAGCCCCCCCACAAGAACGCCCTAAAGCGAGTTTCCAAAGCCCTGACAACACCCTTAGGCAGTAGGAACACTCCAGACCAATACACATGCAAGGCCTGGAGTACCGACTTAATCAGTTGTAGACGACCGGCGTACGACAGAGAGCGGTTTAGCCAAAATCCAAGGCGTTGGTCCACCCGTTGCAATAATGGTGCACAGTCTCCAATTGAGAGGCGAGAGGCAATGAGAGGTACCCCCAAGTATCGAACAGGTAGGCGTCCCACTCGAAAGCCCATAAGCGACTGCAGCTGCGATGTCAATCCTTCAGCCCGGCGTGAAAGGTACATCTCACTTTTGTCGGGGTTTGGTTGTAACCCCGACAATGTCGCAAACCGCCCCAATGCATCCTTTAGTACTCCAATCGACTCCACATCCGCATTACTAAAAAGCAGCAAATCATCAGCAAACGCTAACGAAGCCAGACCCAGCGCCTCACACCGCCAGTGATACCGAAATCGTGGTGCCTCAGATATGCAGATGGATATCAGCCCATGAAGCACCTCCATAACCAAGGTGAAGAGATACGGCGAGATGGGATCGCCCTGTCTGATTCCCCTCCTCCCCTCAAAAAACCCGACCACTTGTCCATTCAGATTCAGCGAGAAAGCGGTCGTCGTCAAGCACGACCGGATCCATCCAATGTATGTTGGATGAAATCCCATGGCTTCAAGAACCGCCAATAAGAAGGTCCATTCCACCTTATCATAAGCCTTTGCTAGGTCGACCTTAAACATCGCCCTCGGCGGGCCACCCTTGGAGTTATATCCAAGGCAGAGCTCCTGTGC
The DNA here is from genome assembly GCA_027422505.1 of Craterostigma plantagineum. Lineage (NCBI taxonomy): Eukaryota > Viridiplantae > Streptophyta > Magnoliopsida > Lamiales > Linderniaceae > Craterostigma > Craterostigma plantagineum. The sequence goes on along the minus strand of JAPQWV010000028.1, from coordinate 3,510,623 downwards.
CAGAAGAATGTTATCGCTAATGCGACGGCCAGGAATGAAAGCCGTCTGTGTCCCATGAGTGTTGTCGGAATGGATCATACTTTGAACTTAGGACTTTAGCTTGCCGACGTGACTTGACGGCTAAAATCTTTCCACGTGTCTTGTGAAAATTTTAGGCGTGACATTGATCGAAGCAAAATAATCTGACCCCATACTATTAATAAAATTAGTATATATACATATAAAAGAAAATAAAAATAGATAAAAAATTTTAGATATATAAGTTTGTTTTTCTATTTTCTATGTTTCTTATTCTTTTCTTATTTTACTTAATAAGAATTCGCACATTATGTCATGCAATTTTATTTTGCATCTGCATTGAATTGTTAAAATGCGATAATTTTGTCTGATTCGCACCTTCTAAATGCATGATTAGCTTGCGTTGGTACTGAATAGAATAAAATGTGAATATTTGTTCATGCTCGCACACTGGCGCAAAATTTCCAATATATGTTTAGGGGACCATCTACTTAGGCTAAATTGATTGAATGCGTGCTTTAATAATTGTTACTTGGATTGGTTTATGTGTTTGCTTGATAAATCAATTTAGGTGCATTATTTGAGGGGAAGCATTTACTAAATGTGATGCTTTGAGCTCCAAATATTTTTGATGTTCTTTCTCTAAGTGTTGCAGAAATTCTTCGATCTCAAAACCATACAAATCGCACTATAATGAGGAGGACGTCACGATTTTTCACGATATTGAGCTAACGGCAGTGGTATAAAAATTCAGGGGGAGCCTGATTAGAACATTGCTTCTTAATTAATTCTAACATCCTCGACATTTTTGCTCTTAGTAATGCAGATTTTCAAAATCGATTAAGGAGCCAGATGTCATTGTCCGGAGTTACAGGGAGTTAATTGAATTTATTTTAATTCATAGGAGGAGCAAATGTGTGGTTTTTAATTGAGATAGAGGTCAATCTGAAAACATAGGAAAATATACGATCGAGAAACTGGACAGAATTAGTGATTTTCGATCCCAAGTTTCTCGACCGTAAATAGAGATTCTTAAATAGGAAAATATACGATCGAGAAACTGGCTAGATGTCATTTCTACTTTTCGCAGCATAGAAAGTATATCTCACGCAAAACATAATCGAGAAATCTACAGTGTCTCTTCGCTTTCTCTCTCGAAAAATTCTTAAAAAGACGATTTAATTTCACTTGAATCCTTCGATTCTTAACCTGGAATTGTCTTTTTAAGGTAGAAATGACACTTATTTGCTGTTTGCATGCGATTCAACTCCGTTTGCGTCTACATTTTGTCGCATGATTCAATGTTAGATTTTTCAAATGTTTCACTGTTCGAAAGCCGTAGGCTATTTCTCAGGAATTTAGACTTGTTTATGTGATTATCTGGGTTGATTTTCTTGATTTCTGATAGTCTTTGTGTTTTCGCACTGATTGATGAGTTAGTTTTACGATCCTCTGCGTCTTAGAGTTCAAATCTGGAGTGACGACTCTATGTGTTTTTGAAGTTTTGAAGTTGTCGAACAACTTTCTCGATCGTAAATAGTCTCAATTGAATTTCAATTTGTTTGAGATACCGTTTGCATCGAATTAGATTTTCGATCGCCAAAATTATATTAGTCACTAAGATGAAAGACGTTGACCGAAGAAATTACTTACCTTCGAGAACGCTAAATCTAATTTTGATTTTATGCTAGAGGAAAAAAAATTAAAGAGCGGAGTAGATAGAATAGATGCAAATTTATCTCGAGCGCAAAACTTGCCTTCGCAAATAGAATTTTTCATTTCATTTTATTTCGATCATAAGTTTTAGTGGCGATAAATTAATTCTTCGACGCTAACTTTCTTGATCGCAAAATACGTAGCGATGATTTTGCTCGATCGAAAATTTTCTCGACGATTGACTTAGTTTTTCATTGACTATTTTCTCGATCAATAAACTTTGCAGCGAAAACCTCATTTAGGATCGAAAATCATTTCTCGCTCGAAAAATTTTAAAACTAAAATTTTATTCACTCGAGAAAAAATTGTCGATAGTAAATTTACCTGGGAAAAATTTTCTCGACCGTAAATTTACACCGCGAATTTTTCTCGGTTGTAAAATTTCTCGGCTATAGTAACACGTATAAAGTTCAACACTTAGTAAAATTTTCCTAAGTCCTTTTCGCTATAGACCTATGTCAGTGAATGAAATTTTTTTCGATCGCAAAATTGAACGGAGCAAACAATTAAACAATTCGGCACTTTGGAAATTTTTCGAAATTATATCTCAATCGCGGAGCGAACAGTGGTGATTACACTTCAACACTTAGTAAAAATTTTTGATAGCCCTCTAAATGATTAATATGGAAAATTCGAAATTACACACTTTCACACACATTCACTTTGCATATGTGCGAATATCATCTTACAAGTTTCATTGTTATCAAACATGTTTTGAATTGTTCGATATTATAGTTTGATAAAATTAATTTTCGACTCAATTTAATATTGGACTAATGTTTTCTATTCATTATTTTTCAAATGGATCGTTACCCTTCATACAACCGTATATATGATCACAATTTGTACCTCAAGGTTCAGGGCACTAATTTCCAGCTCGATCTGACTACATTTCGATGTCCAGACGAGATTATTGTGCCCATACTTCAAGGCCATCCCCTCTGGCACACAGTCACAGTGACGGCAGCAGGGCACCTGGTCTATCTCCGATAGTTTTAGGGACGAAAAAAGAGTCTCATAGTTAAGGCACCTACCAATTCACCACGGTACTCGGGACAAGACACGTCAGCTTCAGCAAGAATGATTTTGGCCTCGTCTTGGACCTGCCATTTAGCCACAACTACGACCCTCTGCCTACAGATGCTGAGATGGTACACGACTTTCTCCAAATGGAATACCGACCGCCGCTCACCAAACTTGCACAAGTGTAGAGCGACAGCATGCCTCACCCATGGAAGACATTATTTGGGATTGTCAATAAGTGCCTCTCACCATAGCATGTCGGATTTGACAAGGGCAACAGCAACATCCTTCGCATTTTCCACGGCATCATGTTCTCACGAAATTACGATTTCGCTCAGCTGATCTGGAACGATCTTGCAGAACAGATCAGGCAAAAAGAGAACAAGAGGTTGAAGAATGTGCCGTAAGCAAGGTGGTTTTCTGTGATCATTGTTTAACTCACAGAGCTTCACGAGAATATTCCTCGACTGCCTCCAGGTGGAAACTACCAGCCGCCCCAGCTCAAATTCTTCCACAAACCCAAGCTCACGGACCTGGATCAACCATCAATGCTGATTGCATTTGAGCTACTCCGTCTCGCCAACCCCTCGAGAGACGTGTACCAGTTATACTATCGGAAAAATCATTTAACAGAAGCTATGATTAGAGGGCCCATGTGGTGACCCTCGCTTTCTAATACTAATTGTGGCGGATTTTCGCAACGCAAGTCGCGAACGACCCGTCTGACAAAAACCTTTTCCAAAATAAAATATATTACATATTATATCGTCTACATCGTCATCACTATACACAGGCCGTAGCCCCAAAATATCAAAGCGCTCAAAATCCTAAAGTCGCTCCACAGGTCGCATCCATGTACAGCCCCGCCCTCAAAAGTCCATGGAGCACCGCCGTCAGCCCGCCTCAGCCGCGACGTGCATCAGCGTCGGGCTCGGTAGCTACAACACGTAAACCCTGAGCTATTTACCCAGTAGGTGAAATATGCGTGAATGCAGCGTGCGCTCGATCCCATCCCATACACCTCACGACATGCACGCTCGACCCTGATCATCACATATCACATCTCACGACTTCCCGTGACTCAACACTATACACCCTCGGGTATCCCACTCAGGTCGCTTTAGAATGGGAAGGCTTCTCAGGTCTCTTTACAGTCGCCCATTCCCGAGTTGAGGTTCGCACTCGGTCGGCCCACTCAGGTCTCCTTAGAGTGGTACGTACTGGTTCTTCCCCTCTATACCTAACGTTTGGGAGGCCAACTCAGGTCTCTTTAGAGTGGCACTCACCCAATTTACTATCCCCACGCTCGGGCGGCCAACTCAGGTCTCTTTAGAGTGGCACGCACCCAAGCACGGGCTGCCTACTCAGGTCTCTTTAGAGCGGCATACACCCATGTTTCCCTCTACCCGACGCCAAGACCAACACCACTTTTCGACACCCCAAAAGTTACCGTTCCGCACGGTACTCAATTCCCTCGCACTGACATGGAATGCAAGTGCAGTGCAAATAACATATGACGTGCAACAAGTGTACATATGACGTGCAACAAATATAATATACGTAAATCATGTAATTTTCCAAGTCACATAATTCACCGAATTCCCATAATCACATAAGATTCATATTAGCACATGTATTCACATAGAAGGGTTACGTGCCGTAGATGAAGAGTTCACCTACCTGTCCTTCTGATGTAGTCAGTCGTGATATCTGATGGAATGCCTAAACCTGGGCCTCTGAACATATATGATTATCAGTATCTATATTAAATCTTGGACTGTACTAGTATAAAATAATTATATTTTAATATAAGTCTAAAGGTCGATTGTCAGCTCGCAAAAACCCCAAAATAATTCACCCGAAAGTTTATTAAGACATTGGTCAGAGTCGGGTCAACCCTAATTCACATAAAATCTCGGCAAAAGTAGTGTCTCCCGATTTGTCATGTTTAAACCTAAATTCGTCGTGTGCTTATTTAACATCAAATCGCCCGATTCTTTGTTAAAATTGCCACTGATTCTTTGTTTCGACCGAATGCTCTTTTATCATGGAATCACCCGATTCTTTGTTAAGCATCATATACAATGCAGCGAAAGTTCACAATTTCAAAGCTTCTTTCGCCCGATCACTTGGTCCTCCATTCGTCCGATTTGTCACTTCCAACGTTTAAATTCATCGAGTGGTCTTCATGTCGCCCGATACTTCAAATGCTTTTCAAAAAACGGCCGAGTGCTACACATTAAATCTAGTTTCGCCATGTTTTATCATTGAATCGCCCGACTTGTCTAGTGTTTAGAGTCGCCCGATTCCATGGCTCTCAAACACCCGATCTTGAATTTGAAAGTGTAATTTCCATCGCCCGATTTCCAGATTCGCCAAGAGTTTGCTTAGGGTTTTGTCAAGGTTGGATTAAGGTTAGAAAAACCCTAATCCAACCTTAATCCAGAAATTAACTCCCACAAATTCGAATCGCCCGATTTCTTCAAAACGGGTAAATTATCCAAATCGCCCGATGTTCATTAAACCCAGAAATTCGTACACTAAGAACATCAAACCCTAAAATTATAAAAATTATTAGTACTATGATCACCTTTGAAAACTATGCAGATTCCAGAAAATGGTACGTCTAAATTCATTCCCCTTAATATTTCATGTACCCATAATTACTAACACTTCTATTTCATCAGATAAACCAATGTGATCCTCACTAGACTGCTAAAGTTAGAGTTTTCTACCCATGATAGATTTCGAACCCTTATGATAATATCATGTATCGACAATATTATCAAAACTCATACTCTATCATATGAATACTCATAAGCATGGACTAGAATTCGAAAGTCCTAGGACTCCCTAGCATAATACCTTCGAAAGTCTCCTATGGTTATCACATAGTCATGTAAGAGAGTATATTCATATCAAAAATAGATTAAACATATAAGCATGAAGAATTTTATATACCTCTTATTCAAAGGTTTTGGATTTGTTAGTGAGCTTAGTCGAAATTACTCCTGGTTCTATTCTTGTTATTCGTCCTTGCTCAAATGAGATTATTCCTTACTAATGATCTCAACTCATATTAGATATACATTAAGGTTTTGATAATTGTGTTGAAAAGACTAGGAGGTGACGACATTTTCTTCAAGCTAAAGTAATTTCATTCTCAATGTCTATCTTAATCTTGGGCCTTAGTTTCGAATCTTTAAATGTAACCCAACTAATTTGCCCGAAAAATTGTATAGATTGTATTTAATTCTTTAGGTTAATTTTCGAAATAGATCTTAAACTATTAAAATTCATATTTTGGTTGCATGACTTAAATTTCTTTATTAAATTTCCTAATCTGGAAAAGGATTACACAAATAATTACAGCAAATCCCGTATTTAATTTTTACGGGTATTACAGCCCCAGACAAACTTCGTTGTGAGCCCTCAGCAACAACATCAAAGCCTTGAGGCCGAGCTAATTGAACAAGTGGCCCAGGAGCTTGAAGTGGAGACTTCTACTCAGGACCTTGACGCCACGCTGATTGACGAAGTGGCTCAAGAGTTAGAAGTCGAGGATCCAGTTGATGAACTAGGAGCTGAAGTGCCCATCCATGTAGACATGTTTCAAGGGTCACTTGAGGATATCCATAATTCAAATGAAGTAAAAACCAGGCTTATTGCCATGAAGCACAACCCGAAGCAGAACTGGGGCACAACCCACTTCAACAGGCTACCACGACTGAGACAGAGGCCTTGATCTCCATGGTCACACCTGAAGAGCCTCAGCCGACAGCACAACCCAATGAGGAAGCTGAAGTGACCCAACTCCTCACACGGCTACATCGTCCGACACGGAGTCAGATAAGGAAATTCAATTAATTAGACGGCCTCCCACACGTCAACTCATACCAGACGAGCCCGTCTTACATGTTGTCGCTACCACGTCAGATACGACGCCAGTAATTACTACAAGTACTACGGACCTTGCTTCGCTCAATCTTGAGCCGCAGAACGACATTCCTACGTCCATTGAGGCCGAGATCAGCTTCAGACCACTACCGGCCTCGACACCCGAGTGTCTGACACACAGATTCTTCTAGAATCTGTCCCAACATCCATAGATGCGAATCCTATTGATTCAACTCAAGGATTGGATGGAAGTCTCGAAATGTTGCAACCTCAAGCGACGACGAGCCAGCCCGATGAAACGGTGTTCACTCAAGGGTTGTCAACAGGCGACATCAGTCGTCCTGGTCCATCTACCACGGAGGTGTTCGATGATTTTGTCACCGAAGCTCGACTAAAGGCCGCTCTTTCCGAAGCACTTAGATCATTTGAAGGCAAATTGATGGAGAGAGTGCAAACTTCAATTGAGACGTCCCGCCAAGATAGAGGGAAAGCACCCGTCCCGGAGGCCCCTTCGTCACAACTGAACCTCACACCCACACAACCCATCATCTCCCTCACTCCCATTCAATCACCTAACCTTATTAATCCAGTCACCGTACCAATCAGTAAACTCCGTTCCATTCTCGTCGCCCGACTCTTTGAGCTACCCAACCGAATGCCTAAGGAAGAAGATCTCTTCAGACGTCTAGTGGATCATTCTGACCCGATTACGCAATCGTGCCGAATTCAAAGCTCCCGCTCCAAATGCCGACATGACGACCCTGACGATCATGATCATCATGAGGGGGAGAAGAGTCCTAGGAACTCTCCGAGCTATCAAGGACAAAGCTCGGGCATGGCGCAGACAAGTACAGGAGCCGCTGAAACCTCACGACCAAAACCCGCTCACAAACCCAAACCAAAACAACCACCACCACGCACTGCACCCAAACTCTAACCCAAAACGAACCACCCACCTTAAGTACACCTCCGCCCACACCACTTCATACACCTATGACAAGCCCATTGCTTCCGGAAGAAGAAGCAAGTGTCGATATGCTCTTAGCGTTAGCTGAAACTCAAGCATCGTCAAGCTCAACTGCTCCAGACCAGTCGGAAACATCAAGACGTGGAGTCGACCCACACAAAGTCCTCGACAAGTATATTTTCGACGGACAGTTGATGACCCACAGTATGCCCGACACGATTCAAAGTCAAAGACTAAAGGAAGTCCAACACTTCTTACGACAAGCTTCGGTAGACCTAGTCCTAATAGAAGATGAAGAACTTCAGGAAGGCGAAGATCACGAGGTGGATCCCCCAAGGCTTCTAGAGTTGATTGCTCAACGAGCGGACGCCCCTCCAACTCTAACTCCAGGGACCGTTCGATTCGACACGCCATGAGAGACCATAAGGATAGAAATCCCATTCCTAGAAGAAGTTCGTCAACAGATATGGAGGTCGCCGGACAAAATTAAGCAGTTGAATGAGTTCAAGCTCAGAGGTATCTCTCACTGGGAAAAGCAGAAAAGGATGACCTATCTTTGGATGCTAACCCAACATGGACCTGATCGAAAACCTGGGATTCCGAAGAATTAGCTGAAGAGCCACTTCAGAGATTTATCTCCAAGATGTCAGCTATTAGGTGTCTACTATGCAAAGGCGGTATTCCAACTCCAATCTACCAGATAGAGCGGATAGACGGAACTCAAGAAGAGCTAACCGAGAGTGATCCACCATACCTTCCTGCCGAGAAGATCTACCATCTCTACCAACTGTATGTAGAGAAGTACAAGGATCCTCAAGGCTTTATCAAGAAGGAAGGGCTCGAGGGATTCTATAGGTTCATGGTGCGCCATGTCAAGTTCTTTGCCGCACACGACCTTCAGATGGATCTGGAGAGCAACATGAAGAAGGTCGACATGACCGCTCCGCATATTAAAGGACCTGAGGTCGAAGGGCTTCCCTACAATCACGTACACATAAGCTCAGTCTTAGCAATCACCTACCACAATCCAATTGTTAAAAAGAATAGGTTGATGTTGAAGACTAAAGTCAATAAATCCTGTGACGGGAGGCTCAAAGTAATCAGGAAGAATATAGAGAAGAGATTGGAAGAGATCAATAAAGATACCATGCTGCATCTTCACAGGTTTGTGAGAGAACAACCACTTCTGATGGAACTACTTGAAGCTATTGAGGAGCGAATAGAGCTGAGGAACACCATCAGAAACTACGAGCATGCGCCGGGCTTGCACAGGTCGTTCTATGCCCGACGAGGATAGATAGCACGGAAGGGCAATCAAGCACAAAGGGGGAGAATGTAGAATATAAGATATAATTGTGCTTTGATTTTATTAGATGTCTTCGATGTTTGGGGCTTTTATTGTATTAGTCCATAGTTTAGGACTCGTTTGATATTTATACCAAGTTTGTTTGGTATAAATAGCATTGTAATCATTGAGCTTAATAGAGAAAGCTTTAGAATTTGATCGGAAGGGCTGACAAATTAAATCCTAGAGAGAGAAACAACAAACACTTTCTCACACTAGAAGACTCTCTCTCGTGCTCTTCATAGAAAGGTTTTAGATCGAAATTCAAATTTAACAATTCTAATCGATTATCTTAGAATTCTTGCCTAGAATCGTAGAGTTGATAATCTAGGGACCTAACAACCTCGCTCTGATACCAATTGAAGTAAAATATGTGCCAAGAGGGAGGTGAGGTGAACTAGGCTATCAAAAACTTTTTGCTTCTTTGATAAAAAGTATCTTTAAAATGAGAACAGTGGAATTAAAACGTTTTGATGGATATTCCATTAAAAGCAGTTTCCTGGTTTTTAAAAGTTAATCGAGTGGAACCTTGTGCGTGCAACTGAACTGAAATGTAAAGAACACCAGGATTTAGTCCTCTCCTTGAGGTTTGCTCCTAAAGAGTTTGATCAATCCACTATAATGTTACTGTAGTTGGTTACAGAAGTGATCGATCGCCCTTACACAACCGAGTGTTAGGAATATGCCCTCGTATGCTATACGAGGATTAGATTGTATATGGCATTAGATTATTTATCGTTCGACCTTTTGTGCAATAGGATATTTTCGTATGTTTAATGAAAGGCATTGTTCGTTTATTGAATATAAGAGTTCTTTACTTAGCATTCGGTAAAGCAATAAATGAACAAATCCAAATGTGTCGAGTTGAGTCACTGTTCTCGATGGGTATGAGAGAGAAAGGTACCGGTGGACTCTTAACCTCGAACATTAAAAGTCCGTAAGCATGAGGCTCAAGTTGGATGCTAGATAACCGATCACGGCTTATTTGTCGATGACCTATCGTGTGCCGATATCCCACTTGGAAGCGGAGGTCATTACTTGTGATACGAATCGAATCAAGGGATTGACTCGTTTCATGGACACTGACTCACGGGTCGTACGGTCGAACATGGCTTATTACTCAAGGAGTGTCAATGACAACACTATAGTAGTCTACGTGAACCTTAGATCGAAAGGGTCTTTGACGGAGTTGACTTCGAAGTCTCGACTGTCACTAGTTCCCCTCGACCCGATTTGCTATTGCATGGGTAAGTGGGCCGGATGCGGTCTTGATGACGATTTGTGATTGCCGGGCTTAGACCGCCGAGTACAGATTCACAGTCTCGCAAGTAATCGAGATAAGTGTCCTATGAGGACGGCGACGAGAAATTACGAAATCGTTGGCCTATGTATTGAACTAACTCATGTGAGACATGGAGGGTAGTTTGGTAATTTGCCTCGTCTCTGTTTTATCATAGAATCGAGTTTAGTGAGTTTGACATAGACCATGGCTCTCACTTGATTGGGACACGGCTGAAGGGTTGATACGTAGCACTGTTATCTCTAGTGAGGTTCTGGAATAAAGACTGGGTCGAAATTCGCACTCGAATCGGGTTACGGTCCGGTACTACGGGATTGGCTAGGTAACTACCGGACTCTTAAATTCCTCCCTTGCCGATTGAGTGGAACCTAGAGAGTCGGGCTTCAAAAGGATCATCAACGTGTACTGATAGGGAGAAAAAGTGTTTTGGGCCTTAACGGGCCTTGGGCCGTTGGGCCACGCCTTAATGGTCCTCGGGCCATTTATTGGATCGGGCTCGGACTTCTTATGAAACTGACTTTAAGACTTGAGCCTGGCCAAGTGCTAAATGGGCTTGAGTATAAAATTGGATTTCACCTTAAGCTAATTTCGAAAAATGCCTTTGAGGGTATTTTCGGAATTTGCATATTTGATATAAATAATATGGAATAAAATATTTAGAATATTATTTATTTACATTTCGAAATTAATCTAGGATTAAGTTTCGAATTCCATACCATATTTAAATATACTTAGTTTGACTTGGTATTTAAGTAAGTTTTCGAATAATAACAAGTTTCCTTAAGTTTGGATTTGGAAATCAAAAGAGAGTAAGATTTGGCAAAAATCTCTCACACTTTAAGGACTAAGTATCGAAATCCAAGCCTTTAAATAGGCTAAGAATTTCGTGCTCCATATGAAGAGAAAGCAAATGATTTTCTAAATCAACTAAAGGCACAAAACGCACACCGAACGCACACACTTTTCTCCCACGCGACGGCTCGGTTCTCTCTAGCCATCTTTAGAGAACTGACGCCGTGGTACACTGCGAGGTCGGCGTGACGATCTAATGCCCTCCACCACCATCGACGAAGTCTTGAAGAAAAGGACGAGGAGCTGCCACTCGCTTCAACTGGTAATTCTCTACGGGTTTGACCCGCCCTATTACATGTCTATGTGATACTATTCTGATTCGAGCAACGAGAACAATCGGGGAATCCGGAAAATTTTTGTTCCGCACCGTACCCGGGAAAGTGGCGTCTCCGGGAGGCACCGGGTAACCCAACAGTGCTATCAGAGCGGGCGCTCGTGATCGGAATCATAACGTGTTTAAATGGAAACGAGGCGTGTGGGAGACTATCGAAACGCCGACGCGGTTCGACCGTTGTTGGGCTGTCCGATGCGTCGTTTGCCAACCGACGGCCATCCACACGTGCGCTACGGACCGACGAGGAACCATGGACCCGACAGGGACCCGCACGGCGGCGGGATACGGGCAGCCGCGCGTTGCGCGCGAGCTGCGAGCGGTGCAGCGACGCTGCAGCCGCGGGATCGGGCTGCTTCGAGCAGGCCCGATCCGCCTCGTACTCCAGGACCGGGCCAGCCATGGTGGCTTAGGCACCGGCCCCGGGCATCGCCGCCGCAACGGGCGGCGGCACCGCAAGGATCGTCCGCGGCTTTGGCCGTGGACTGCGATGGCGCGCGCGGTGCGCGCTGCGCAAGACAGCCGCAGCGACTCCAGCTCGGTCGGAACACTGCGGCGGTGATCTCTCCCAGCGAGGCTCCGGCAGGGAGGGCTGAGGCGACAAAGGAGTCGCGGCAGTTTTCTGCCGCGAGATGAACACGCGCGCGTTGCGCGCGGCGTGTCGTCGCCGGCGGCACGGCTGTTCCGGCTCAGCCCGGGACTCCCCGCCGGCGGCCTTCTCCATCGTGGCTCTCCGGCATGTTTAGACGGCTGAGCGATTTGAGTCGCGGCGGCTGCGTTAGGGTTTCACGCTCAAAGCCTTAACGGGCCTTTTAATGGGCTTGGCCCGTTCGAGGCCCAATTTTTGTTTCTTTTAAAATCACGTAATTATCAACATGCTCGTTATGAATGTGATTTAAGGCGCACTTGCGGGTTTAGGAATTTAGATTCTGGGTCATTTGTTAAGGGTCACGTCCCCCCGGGTTATATTTGTTTTGTACGGGTTGTTCGGGACTTATGATCCCCTCGTGTTGTAATTTACAGTTTTATTAGATTAGCTTAAATACGAAACGAGGACCCATTTGATGGTATACAACCCCCCGGCGGTGACAAGGTGGTGGACGTTCGGTGACTTTGAGGCCGTTTGAGTGACGAAGGACGTTTGACGACTTCAAGACCCGTGCGACAACCCGATTTTTTTGAATACGCATGTAATAGGGATAGACTAGCAATAACCCATTTGTGTTGTTTTGCAGTTTATTTTCCTAGGGTTAATTTACTACTTACATGCGTGTTGGTTTTTGAAGTGATATGCATGTTCAATGCGCTCTTATGTGGGATGGTTTATTCTCCCGTTTGATAAATACTAAGTGGGTAAAGGGGTTGGATTCCTGTCTTCTATCATGCTTGAGATGTCTAGCGTTGGGGAGTTTTGCGATTTGTTCCGAGTAAGTTGGCGTCGTATATCCCGCCCCAATGTTAGCGTCTCGGGTGCGTCTTGAACGCCGCTCGTCATACTAGTCCCCCCCCCCCCCCCCCCCCCCCCTCAAAGCGTATAGCAGCAAGGGGCGGTACATTCTGTGCGATTTGAGCATAAGTTGATAGGTCACACTTAGGCAGTTATACCCAACAAGCAGCGTTAGCCGTGAGGGTCAAAGACTGAGACAAAGATAGTTGAAACTCTTATTGGATAAGTTCACGTTTGACGTGACTTCGATAAGATTAGATAAGCCAAATATTGCGTTAAAGGTTGAGGCGAATCTAGTTGAGTCGGGAACATCAACACCACTATGAAACTTTCAACGAGGTTTCCAAAACTCTTCTCGGGAGGATAGTGTTTTCGAGAAAAATAGTGGGAGTCAAGCGAAACGAAAAGTCCTTGTTTGCGCTCGATGAATGATAAGATAAACCTAGTTAGATCTTTATTTTCTGCAGCTTTACGTTTTTTTCTATTTAATGCGATGACGACATTATTACTATGCTGTTTGAGAGAAATTGTTTGGTGGGACCAAACTACTTGGATTGGCTCCGTAACCTGAGGATAGTTCTAGGTATGGAGTCGTTAACTTATGTTCTCGATTTCCCCGTACCGCAAGTCCCAGGGGCTAATGCGAGTGACGAAGATCGGGCTGTGTATGCCAAGTGGCAGATTGACGAGCCAAAGGTCAAGGGCTATATACTTCTTTCCATGAGCAATGAGTTGCAGTGCACTCACTCGGAAATGGAAGTGAGCGCCATTTTGCTTCATTTGAAGGAGCTTTTTGGCGAACATTCTAGGAGTGCTTGCTATTCCCTTACGGAGCAACTATTTCATTGCAAAATGGCTGAGGGTAGTGACGTCGGAGAGCATGTGCTCAAGATGATCGATTGGATCGAAAGACTCGAGGCACTGGACTTTATCATGGATAATGAGCTCCAGAACGGTCTGATACTTCAGTCGCTCCCACCTTCCTTCAATTCGTTCATTGTGAACTTTAATCTGAACAAGGCCGAGATGACGTTGACTGGATTGATGAACCAGTTGTCGGCGGCGCAAGCTCAGATGAAGAAGGTGAAAGGAAAGGAAGTTGTTCCTGTCGCGAATGCTAAGACTCGAGGGTCGAGTAGAAAGAAAAAGTCGGACAAGTCCACTAAGCCCAAAGGGCGTATTTCGAAAGGCAAGGCCAAGAGGTACGTGTTCAAAGGCACCAAGCAGACGGACAAATGCCTTCACTGCAATGAGCTTGGCCATTGGAAGCGCGATTGCCCAAAGCTAGCCACCTCAGGTAAAGAACTATTAGAAACTAATTGTTCTATGACAGTATATTCCACTTCGTGGATCTTACTCTCGGGAGCTAGTGCTCACATCTGTGTTTCAAACCAGGGTCTGAACGAAGTAGGAAGCTGGCGGATCGAGAAATCATGATCAACGTAGGAAGCGAACATAGTTTATCGGCGACCCACATTGGATCAAGAACTCTCGTTTTATCTACTAGACATAGTTTACTGCTTTTCGATTGTTTAGTTTTGCCCAAGGGGCTTAAGAATATTGTTTTTATTCCCGTTTTGAGCGGAAACGGTTACGAGTTCTGTTTTAGTAATAATATATACAATATTTATTTTGGAAATAATTGCGTCGGAAGTGCAAGTTTACTGAATGGATTATATTATCTAAATGTCGAAGATAAAACAAAAACTGTTAATGCAATCACCAACAAACGAATTGGAGTCGAAGTCGAGACTGCTGTGGCATCTTCGACTCGGTCACACTGGAGAACAGAAGATTCTCGAGTTGGAGAAAACCGGCATTATAAAGCCGCTTGGGTCTGATCCCTATCCGACTTGCGAATCTTGTATCCTTGGAAAGATGACCAAGTCGCATTTCAAAGGGACTTTTGCGAGAGCCGCAGGAATCATTGAGGCTTGTAAGGAAGGGGAGGATCCTAACCAATGAGCTGTGTTTCAAATGGGGAAAGGAAGGAGTAAGTCAAAATACGAATAAGGCACGGCCAGCCGTGCTTCCCTTACCGCCGAGAACTTGATTTCCAGTTTTCCAAGGTCCCCAATGACCCATCCTCGCATGAATTGCTAAGGGTCCAATAAGGCCAACATTGATTCCCTCAGATGTGTCAATTGGGCAAATACGCCCATAGTCACTAGGATGGATATCTCGGATCCGAAAACTAGCGGAACTTCTCGGTTTGATCCACACAGATGTTTGCAGACTGTTCGAGGTAGCGGCTTGCGGTAACTCGTTACCTTCGATGATGATCACTCTCGCTTCGGCAAGGTGTATCTCATGAAGCATAAGTCTGATACTTTTGAATGGTTCAAAGAGTACAAGGCTTTGGTGGAAAATCAGACTGGAAAGAGCATCAAAGCCGTTCGATCAGATCGAGGCGACGAGTACATGAGCCTCGAGTTTGACGAGTTCTTGAAAGAGAATGGGATCATTTCACAGTTGACACCGCCCGGAACACCGTAGTGGAACGGTGTGTCCGAACGCAGACCTACCCATATCATTATGGGGTCATGCCCTGTTTATAGCGGCACACATTCTGAATAGATGTCCGTCTGTCCATCGTATTCATATCAGATATGGACAGGACGAAGACCGAGCTTGAATCACAGAGTTTGTGGTTGCCCCGCATTCGTGAAAAAGCTCAAGATAGAGATGCCATGACAGCCAGCGGGGAACGACTAGAATATGCACGGGTGTGCATTGAGAAGACCCTAACGGAACCATTCATTGAGTCTTTCAACATCAGAATCCCAAACGAGAATGGAGGTTTCTTAGGAGTGGTACCTGTTCAAGTTGAGTACGAATGGCGGCCCAGGAAATGTGCCACATGTGATTCATGGAATCATGGAGCCGGGAGCTGCCCCATGAACATAGCACCGTCCCGTAAGACCACTATGACGACTAATCCAAAAATGCCTCCAAAACGGCTGCAGTCAGGCCCGCCACCCGTACTGGAGAAGGGTCAGAACACCCGGCTAGGTGCTGCCACGACCCCACGACGAGGAGGCCGCCGACCTGAAGGAAAAGGTAAAGGCAAGATGCATGAAGCTAGTAACCTACCCCCGAACCTTGACGAACGGACAGTAGGCGGGTCTCCGAGTACAAGCGGCACAAAAGATGGGGACCGACCAAACGGCAGCCATAGTCAGAATGCGCACACATGGCAGGTCCTACAACGTCCTAACGGCGGCTCTACATCTATGGCATCCGCTAGCCCCCGTTAATAGCCGACCATAACCCGTTTGCTGCACTAGCTCACTTGGAAAGGGGAAACTTTGACACTCAGGGTCCTACAGCAGCCCTACTAGCGGTTGACCAATGATCCCGGTCGCCTGTTGGAACGTACGTGGTCTAAACAGGTTAGACCACAGATGGGCGATGGGGGACATGATAACCAAGTATAATCTGAAACTATTAGGGCTGGTTGAGACAAGGGTTTCGGAACAAAATGCTGCAACTATTTCTAGTTCACTTAGGGCTAGTTGGAACTGGTTTTTTGATTATAGTGACGGGCCCGCGGCACGCATTTGGGTGGGATGGGACCCTCAGTTTATTGGAATCACGATCGAAGCATATACTAGTCAGACGGTCCACTGCAAGATTTGTAGTCTTGCCGAGGGACTGGAGTTCTTCATCACCTTTGTTTACGGGCATAACCTCCGGGCTGAACGTCGTGGGCTTTGGGCTGATATCATTACCACCTCTCAGGCACGCGAGTCGTTTCCGTGGGCCGTCATGGGGGATTTCAATGCAATTATTGATAGCACGGAGGCAAGAGGAGGAACTACTCCCGGGGGCTGCCAGGAAATGATTGCGTGCTTAATCGCTTCGGACCTTACTCATCTACCTCGTCTGGGATCCTTCTTCACCTGGTATAACCAGCAGAGTGGTACAGCTGGAGTTTGGAGACGCTTGGATAGGATGCTCGGGAACCCCACCTGGCTCGCCAGATTTGGGGAATTGACCTACAGATGCGCCACGCCGGCCACGTCTGATCACTCCCCTCTCATCTTGGAAGCCGATCACCAAGGTGGGGCTAGGGGTACTAACTTCCGCTTCGAAAACTTTATTGCTCATGACCCTCGGTTCATTCCAGTTGTGGAAGAGGTTTGGAAGCGGACGGTTCCAGGATACCCCATGTTTGGAGTCGTCAAGAGGCTAAAAGCACTTAAGTGTGAGTTAAAAAAGCTTCAGCGCGACAAGGGCGACCTTAGGCGCAACGTGTTGGATGCTCGGCAATTCCTTGAGGCTGCCCAAGAATTACTAATTGATTACCCGATGGAGCCTCAGCTTCTGATCCTTGAGAAGAGATGTCGGTTTGCTTATGCCAAAGCTGTGGACATGGAACATACCGCCTTGGCCCAACGGGCTAAGATCGCTTGGTTGAAGGATGGCGACCAATGTACGGCCTTCTTCTTCAAAAAGGTGGCCATCCGGAGAGCTATCAATCGCATTCTTTCTATAGAAAACGAGGCTGGTCGGATTCTAGAAGGCGAAGACCATGTTCGGGCTGAACTCCTACGATACTATACTGACATCCTTGGACGGTCTTGCCACGCGAACCCACTCAGCCCGACCGAAGTTGCACCCTTTCATCACTAGGACCCTCAGCGTAGCTGACGCCGAGGCGATGGTTGTTCCAGTCACTGCCCTGGAAATTAGGAGAGCACTCTTCTCTATTGGTGATAACAAATCCCCGGGGCCGGACGGCTATTCAGCTAAGTTCTATAAACAAGCTTGGGAAATCATTGGTACGGACGTTACACATGCTATTCGAGAATTTTTCAGGACTGGATATCTTCTTGGCGAGCTGAACTCAACACTGATTACCCTCATTCCGAAATGCGAGAACCCTAGGACTGCGAGGGATTACAGGCCCATTTCGTGTTGCAACGTTCTTTACAAAGTCATCTCGAAGATTATTGCTACCCGCCTTAGAGGCTGCTTGAAGACCCTCGTCCATCCCTCCCAAACGGCTTTCATTCCGGGTCGCCGAATCACGGATAATATCCTCTCAGCACAGGAAATTTGCCATGGGTACAATAGCGTGTCTCTACCTGAGCGAGTGGCGTTCAAGGTGGACCTCGCCAAGGCATATGATATGGTCGAATGGGATTTCCTTTTGAGGACTCTTGAGGCACTCCACTTCCATCGGACATTCATTGGTTGGATAAGAGCTTGCCTCACAACTACTTCATTCTCATTAAATATCAATGGAAGACCTGAAGGATTCTTCAAAGGCCGACGTGGTCTTCGGCAAGGTGACCCTCTATCACCCTATCTCTTTACTTTGGTGATGGACGTTTTGCATGGTATTATTGAGGATCGAATTAGGCAATGCAGCTGCTTTATCTATCATTGGCGCTGCGAACCTACTAAAATGTTCATGCTCTCGTTTGCGGATGATTTACTGCTGTTCTCCCATGCGGATACGGGTTCGGTCGGTGTCTTGAAGGAAAGCCTTGAGATTTTCGCTACTATTTCCGGTCTACATGCCAATACAAGCAAGAGCGAAATGTACATCTCTAAGAGAGCTGCCCGACTTAGTGGAACACTTCAAACTACCATGGGGTTCTCGATGGGGTCCCTCCCGGTGCGGTATCTTGGGGTGCCGCTTCTCACCTCGAGGTTGACTATTGCTGACTGCGCTCCTCTCCTCACCGCTATCGACCGGCGATTGGGCTCCTGGACTAACCAAACGCTGTCCTATGCTGGAAGGGTCCAACTAATCAGATCGGTTCTCCTTGGTCTTCATACGTACTGGGCCGGAGTTTTCATGCTCCCTAAAGGTGTTATACATGCCATCGAATCACGAATGCGATCCTTTCTTTGGGGGGGTACCAGTGCCAAGGTTGCTTGGGCGGACATTTGTCTTCCTATTGAGGAGGGTGGGTTGGGAATCAGATCGATTGACATAGACAACAAAGCACTAATGATGCGGCTCCTTTGGACCTTACTGAGTGGGGATGAGACCTCTATTTGGGCACTCTGGATCCGACGAACGAGGTTACACAATACGTCTATATGGACCATAAGACCTAACTCTCGTACCGCTTGGAGTTGGAGGAAAATTTTGCAACTCCGTCAATACATCCGGCCTCTACTTCAATTCCATGTTGGAAACGGGGAGAACACGCTTCTTTGGACCGACCCTTGGCTTCTCACGGGCCCGATGGTGGATAGATTTCCTCGTGGACCGATGGTGATGGGATTACCAATCGACTCGCGGCTTAGTGCGGTTATTAACGATGAGGGATGGAATTGGCCGGGCCAAACCACGGTAGAATATATTGAGTTTGCCCCTCTTCTTCCACAGGTCCACCCTACTGATCCAGATGGTGTGCGATGGATTGCTACGACGAATGGCCAATTCACCACCAGATCTGCTAGGGATAGCTTGAGGATTCGGCGGCCCAATGTCCATTGGAGTACGCTTTTTGGAGGCCCTCTTTCCATCCCTAGGCATCAATTCATCCTATGGCTGGCAATCAGAGATAAACTGGCGACACGTGACAAACCATGGGTGGG
Organism: Craterostigma plantagineum; assembly: GCA_027422505.1. Taxonomy (NCBI): domain Eukaryota; kingdom Viridiplantae; phylum Streptophyta; class Magnoliopsida; order Lamiales; family Linderniaceae; genus Craterostigma; species Craterostigma plantagineum. The sequence continues at coordinate 3,491,166 of JAPQWV010000028.1, read as the reverse complement.
CGGCGGCCGCGGCGGGAACAGCCTATTGTCTCTTATGTGACAGCCATACGGAGGAAACGATTAGACATTTATTCTTTGAATGCATCTTTTCTAGACGTTGTCTTCGTTTGATGCGTAACAGGTTACGGTTTGATTGTCCTAGAAGGGACTGGTTCGATGGCATTCGGTGGGCCGCTCATCGGTGGAGAGGGCAGCACCTTGCTTGGTTAGGGCCACGGCACGCCATTGCCTCGTTAGTCTACCATATTTGGAAGGAGCGGAACAAAAGATGGCGTGAAGGAAAACAGCGCACTCCGGATCAGATTGCTACCGACATTGAGGTGCTTCTTTGCTTGCGTTTGGCCACTATCACAAGCAAGTACCTTCTCCAGGCGAGTGCTCTCCGACGGGTTTGGCGAATTGCCTGGTAGGGACGTACCGGGATGGCGTCGGTCCTGCCCCTCAGTTTGGCTACCGTGGCTGATTCGCCTGGGATGGGTCACCCCCCCTTGGGTTCCCCCTATCTTCTTAACCCTCCCCCCTTGTTTATTTCTTCTGCTCTCTCCTTGTCTCTTTGCTTGGGTGCAGGTTGCTGCGACTTGAGGTTTGGTGGCCTTCGTGGGGATGGATGCTTGCGGGACATGAGGCCGGCCATGGCGGGCGTTCTACTCATGGTTGTCTTTATCCTTGGAAAACTGGAGTGGCGTTTCATCGCTTCGCACCGACCTGCCCGCGATGACCCCTTTCCCGCCTGAAGTTTGTCCTACGTGATACTGTCTTCGGGTTCTGTGCTTGTTGGCGCTGTTTTGGCACTTAGCCGGGCTCCCCTGCTGGTACTACATTTGGTGCCAGATACTAGTTGATTGAAGTGGTTTTCGACGCCTACGTAGCCGTGTCTTGCTTGTTCTCGATGTTTTTTGGCTTAGGTCTTGTTGGGACCTTGTAGGTCGTTTGGGTTGCCTTGTTTTTAGTGCTGGCAGGTCGATTTTTTCATTACCGCTTGATACGTCATGAGCGATATCATGCACGCGACATTGTAACTCCTGTTTTTCCTTTATACTAGTGACACATTCCAAAAAAAAAAAGATAAACTGGAATCGAAGGCTGTGAAAGGACGTTTTGTCGGGTATCCTGAGGATTCCATGGGATACCAATTTTACTTCCACGACGATCAAAGAATCGTTGTAGCCCTTCAGGCTCACTTTCTCGAAGAAAAGTTCATTCGAGAAGGTGGAGTGGGTCGCGAAGTAACTCTTGGAGAGTCGTCAGAGCGCTTTCACAGATTCCAGTGTCAGATGACACCGTAGAGCAGTCCGAGACGTAACCTGAGTTGCGCAGGTCTGGTAGAGTATCTCGCTAGCCTGAGAGATATGGGATGGTCTACATCGAGCACGAGGCTGCTGCGATGGAAGGGAACGTCGGAGAAGATCCCACTACCTATGACCAGGCAATCAGGGATAAAGATTCGGAGAAATGGCTTATAGCTATGCAAGCCAAAATGGATTCTATGCACGAAAACCAAGTCTGGACTCTAGTAGACCTCCAAGATGGTTTCAGACCCATTGGGTGTAAATGGATCTACAAGAGGAAGATTGAATCTGACGGATTGGTTGACACATACAAAGCTAGGCTTGTGGCGAAAGGGTACAGTCAAAAAGAGGGCATTGACTATGAGGAGACTTTTTCGCCTGTCGCTATGATGAAGTCCATTCGAACATTGCTTGCGATAGCTGCGCACTATGACTATGAGATCTGGCAGATGGATGTGAAAACTGCGTTCCTAAATGGATACCTCAAGGAGGAAATATATATGAAGCAGCCCAAGGGTTTTACATCGCAAGGAGATACTCATAAGGTGTGCAAATTGAGCAAGTCCATTTATGGACTCAAACAAGCCTCGAGAAGCTGGAATCTTCGGTTCGATGAAGTGGTCAAGGGCCACGGATTCTTGAAGAACGAAGACAAATCTTGCGTCTACAAGAAAAGCAGTGGGAGCAAAATATCTTTCCTCGTATTGTATGTGGACGACATCCTTTTGATAGGAAATGATATTGGAGTGCTCTCGATGGCAAAAGCGTGGCTTTCGACCGAATTCTCCATGAAAGACTTGGGAGAAGCTACCTACATCTTGGGTATTCGCCTTTATAAAGATCGAGCGAATCGTATGTTAGGACTCTCCCAGGCCCTTTACTTAGAGAAGGTCCTGAAGCGATATAATATGGACAACTCTAAGAAAGGGTTCCTACCTATGCGACATGGGATTCACCTTTCCAAGGCTACGAGCCCTCAAAGTGAGTTGGAGCGGAAAGAGATGAATGGAATCCCCTATGCATCCGCAGTGGGTAGCTTGATGTATGCGATGCTTTGCACGCGACCTGACTTGGCGTACGCTGTGAGCGTAGTCAGCCGGTTTCAGGCTGACCCTGGTAAGGAACATTGGACAGCAGTCAAGACTATCCCCAAGTACCTCAGACGGACTAAGGATATGATGCTGGTCTACGGTAATGGAGAATTGGAAGCGGAAGGGTATACGGATTCGGATTTTCCAGTCTGACATGGACGACCGAAAATCCACTTCAGGATTCGTCTTTACGCTCAACGGTGGAGCAATGTCTTGGAAAAGTTCCAAACAGAGCACTACTGCATATCCCACCTGCGAAGCAGAGTTTATAGCAGCCTCAGAGGCAGCTAAGGAAGGAGTTTGGATGAGAAAGTTCTTGGAAGAACTTCGTGTGACAATACAGGCGCTATTGCTCAGGCGAAAGAACCGAGATCTCACAGCAGGTCCAAACATATTGAAAGAAAGTACCACGTGTTACGTGGATTCGTTGAGAATGGCTACATAGCCGTGCAGAAGATTGCGACCGCGGAAAACATGGCCAACCCGTTCACCAAGCCTCTATCACAGGCAGTGCTGGCTAGACATCTCGAAAAGATGGGTATTAGATACTGCAGCGCGTGGCATTGAGTGCAAGTGGGAGATTGTTAGGAATATGCCCTCGAATGCTATCCGAGGATTAGATTGTATAGGGCATTAGATTATTTATGGTTCGACCTTTTGTGTAATAGGATATTTTCGTGTGTTTAATGAAAGGCATTGTTCGTTTATTGAATATAAGAGTTCTTTACTTAGCATTCGGTAAAGAAATAAATGAACAAATCCAAATGTGTCGAGTTGAGTCACTGTTCTCGATGGGTACGAGAGAGGAAGGCACAGTGGACTCTTAACCTCGAACATTGAAAGTCCATAAGCATGAGGCTCCAGTTGGGTGCTGGATAACCGATCACGGGTTATTTGTTGATGACCTATCGTGTGCCGATATCCCGCTTCGAAACGGAGGTCATGACTTGTGATACGAATCGAATCAAGGGATTTACTCGTTTCATGGACACTGACTCACGGGTCGTACGGACGAACATGGCTTATTACTCAAGGAGTGTCAATGACCGACGACAACACTATACTAGTCTACGTGAACCTTAGACTGAAAGGGGCTTTGACGGAGTTGACTTCGAAGTCTCGACTGTCACTGGTTCCCCTCGACCCGAGATTGCATGGGTCAGCGGGCCAGATGCGGTCTTGATGACGATTTGTGATTGCTGGACTTAGACCGCCGAGTACGGATTCACAGTCTCGCAAGTAACCAAGATAAGTGTCCTATGAGGACGGCGACGGGAAATTACGAAATCCTTAGCCAAGGTATTGAACTAACTCATGTGAGACATGTTGGGTAGTTTGGTAATTTGCCTCGTCTCCGTTTTATCATAGAATCGAGTTTAGTGAGTTTGACATAGATCATGGCTCTCAATTGATTGGGACACAGCTGAAGGGTTTATACGTAGCACTATTATCTATAGTGAGGTTCTGGAATAAAGACTAGGTCGAAATTCGCACTCGAATCGGGTTACGGTCTGGTACTGCGGGATTGGCTAGGTAACGACCGGACTCCTGGATTCCTCCCTTGCCGATTGAGTCGAACCTAGAGAGTCGGGCTTAAAAAGGATCATCAACGTGTACTGATAAGGAGAGAGTGTTTTGGGCCTTAACGGGCCTTGGGCCGTTGGGCCACGCCTTAATGGACGTCGGGCCATTTATTGGATCGGAGTTGGACTTCTTATGAAACTGACTTTAAGATTTGGGCTTGACCAAGTGCTAAATGGGCTTGAGGATAAAATTGGATTTCACCTTAAGCTAATTTCGAAAAATGCCTTTGAGGGTATTTTCGGAATTTGCATATTTGATATAAATACATATGGAATAAAATATTTAGAATATTTTATTAAATTCGAAATTAATCTAGGATTAAGTTTCGAATTCCATACCATATTTAAATATACTAAGTTTGACTTGGTATTTAAGTTAGTTCTCGAATAATAACAAGTTTCCTTAAGTTTGGATTTGGAATTCAAAAGAGAGTAAGATTTGGCAAAAATCACTCACACTTTAAGGACTAAGTATCGAAATCCAAGCCTTTAAATAGGCTAAGAATTTCGTGCTCCATATGAAGAGAAAGCAAGTGATTTTCGAAATCAATTAAAGGCACAAAACACACGCCGAACGCACTCACTTTTCTCCCACGCGACGACTCGGTTCTCTCTAGCCATGTTTAGAGAACTGACGACATGGTACACTGCGAGGTCGGCGTGACGATCTAGTGCCCTCCACCACCATCGACGAAGTCTTGAAGAAAAGGACGAGGAGCTGTCACTCGCTTCAACTGGTAATTCTCTACGGGTTTGACCCGCCCTATTACATGTCTATGTGATACTATTCTGATTCGAGCAACGAGGGCAGTCGGGAAACCTGGAAAATTTTTGTTCCGCTCCGTACCCCGGGGACGTGGCGTCTCCGGGAGGCACCGGGTAACCCAACACCGAGACCAAGACGAACACTAGTCCTCAGCTAGGGTGCCTAACGCCGAGTTTCGTTCCACGTCGTTCCCTGAGAAAACCTGTTCTCCGACTGGAAACAACTCGCTTCCGAAGGTCAGCTGGATATCAAATCCTCCCTTCACGAAAGGCACGCTTCACTCTCGTCTCCTTGTGTAGTTCTCACGCGCTCAGATTAGGATGGTTGTTTTTCTAACTTAGAGTGCACTCAACTATCTCAAGTGAAAGCTCAAGCAATAACAGAGAATACAACAATTCGCAAATCAACACGTTCGTTTTAAAATCCCTGTTTCTTGCTGTTTCGTATGTTTGTTCGTTCGTTGATTGCACTCGATGTAGAAATGTCGACTTATATAAACCTGTTAGCATCACACACTTCATATGGAATGTTAATCACAATACCAGTTCAGCACATCATTCCATCATGCCAAAATCAAGCTCCAAGTATCACAATGGTCATATTCATTAATTGGCATGAAATCTTACTCTAAATACCTCTTCCATACCATATCGGTAAATCTCATCCATATTAGCACGTTGGTACTTACGAAGATACTATAAATAGTTCCACTCAGCATCTTATCTAATATGTAGCACATTAATCACGAACTTTCCATTCAAATAAATACCAAAGTCATAGGGAAAGAATTCATGTTGACTCAAACATTTAAGATGCAATTCTCAGTGATATGGGCATGATTTCTTCCTAAAAATAGACAGGTTCCAGTGGATGATGCATTTTCCATGTATAGCGCATATCCTTTTCATATATAGCACAAATGCGAGATCTTAAACAGATAAGCACGAATTAAAATGTATCTGCATCATATAATTCCTATTTTAGCACATTTTAAACGGATAAGCATTTATGCAAATATACCATTAACATATAATATCCATATTTAGCACATTCAATGATATAGTCATAATCACATTCCATATATAAGAAGGTTCCAGCAGAAATATATTTACCAAATATATCATAGTGATCCTTACTCTAATTAACACAATCACGGGCATATTTAGGATTAATCACGTGTTATTTTCCACAAATAGTTTCAAGATCACAGTCAGTCATCATTCCATTTATGCATAAACTTTCCAAATATACCTTACATGATATCATGACGGTGGAATCAATGATCACAATGGTATCACTTTAGTCACGTTGTAATGGAATCACAATGTCAAGATGCGATTCACTCAAATATAAGTACATGATACGTACACATTTTGAATTGCTAAATTTGTAGTGCCTATCTCATCTTAAGTACATGGAATCATCAAAACTCAAATACAGTGCAAGACCAAAAAGGTCAACAATAGAGAACTGGCGCGTGAAGCAAATAGAGTAAACAAGCTTTTATTAATTCTTATACAATATTACAACGAAGGGCCAAGCCTTTTATAGGCAACTTTTGATTCCAAAAGACAATATACATTGCATTATTGAATACATTAAATTAAGTAGTTGGGGAGATGATTAATGATATACATTATTGGATATCCATTATTCGTAACACTCCCCTTTGGATGTCCAGTATGTGAATCTTTTAATGTAAATACTATTAGTTGCCTCATTTGAAACCTTACTGAAAAAACCACATGGGAAAAACCACAATAAAGGAAAAAAGAGTGCAATGCGTATTTTCTCCACTTGATGATGGCATTACTTCAAGTCTCGAAGTCTTCGAACTCCAATTGAATGTATCAATTTTCTAAAAGTTATAGGAGAAAGTTCTTTCGTACGCGAGATTTTTGCTAGATCGCACTTGTTGTACATCAATATCACCATTTTTCTCTAAATCGTGTGTAAAGAAAAATTTTGGTGAAATATGTTTTGTTCTATCACCTTCGATATATCCGTCCTTAGTTGGACGATGCATGCCGCATTATCTTCGTATAATGTCATCGGGAGTAGTTTCTTCGACAATAACCCGCAAGTTTGTTGTATATGCTGAATCACCTATCGCAACGAAATACATTATCTGCTAGCTTCATGAATAGCTAAAATTTCCGCATGATTAGATGATGTAGCCGTTAAACTTTGCTTAAATTGATCGCCATGAAATGACAGTTCCACCGTTCCCAAATAAATAACCGGTTTGCGATCGAGCATTACGTGGATTGGATAGATATCCAGCATCTGCATTCCTCTTCTAAGACAGTGTGTCTCAATAGCAAATTTAGCCTCTTCCTTTGAGCTAAATTTAAGCCCTAACTTCAATTCTGGATTTTTACTCTCAGTTTAGGATTGTACTTGGGATACTAGGCCCATGCTCATCATCAGACCCTACCACACTATCAAATGAATCACTATCCTCATCATCTTCCTGCTCAGAAATATTCTGAAGGTTTTCATCAGTGGCAATTGTCTTACCCTTTCCTAACCCATCAAACTCTAAATCAAAATCAACAAACTCTTCAAACAGTCTATCATCCTCCTCCATATCATACTCACTATCACATAATTCTTCTTTCATCATAATCAGACTGCATATCAGACCCAACCGCAGGATCAATCCCAAGGCTATCCCCTGGCTCAACTCCAAAACCAACCCCTCGCTCAACCCCAGACCCAACCTCATAACCCAGAACATCATCTGAGAAAGACACATCAATGACATATTCAACTCTAGATTTAGTCTGGTCATTGAGGCTACCGGGAACTTTATCAAGATGCTCAATGTACATAACCACCAATTTGTCATTGGGTATGAGATTTACTATACTACAAACATTAGAATCAGTGTTCAACACCCTGCTACCGAAATGTAAACAACGACCAAACTGATGCCAAAATAGAACGTTCTCCTCATCGTAACCTAATTGCTTTGCAAAATCCTTCAACTCAATTAGACCCATCAAATCCCAATCTACATAATCGAACTAATCCGCACTATGGAAAATCTTAACACTGGAAAACGTTTTTTCATCCGCTCCATCGTACCTGGGCGCAACGCTCGCTGCATTTGATGGTCTTCTCGCCATCACTCCACTCAGTTGTATTGTGTCAATTCTTTTCCACTGGTTTTTGGGTTTCGAAGCCTTTTTTCTTGTAGAAGGCGATTTTAATTTTTTGGGTGTAATTTAGGGTTTTTGGGGGCAAAACCATAACCTCGTTGCAATTTGGGAGTAACGGTCGATCCCGTCAGATTTTAACGGTCAATTGGGTCAAACAAGACGGAATGGACTAACACTGATTAACGGAAAATAACCGAGGGACCGTTACTCGTGTGCTGTATTTTCGGGGGACTAAAAGTGATTTTGGGTAATAACAGAGGGACTAAAATAGCAATTATACCACAAGTTTATTTATTTGGATTTATACACAACTTTCTATATACTTGTTATTTATTTATTTTTATACGAGTTATTTAACAATTACCATGAATGAATGGATTTATATGCAGATATTAAAATACAATCACAGTTTATGAATGGAGGACCCCATATATGGATTGGGATGAAGAAATAGAAACTAAGAAACATATTTTGGATTTTATTTGGGGTACGGTTGGATTAAATTTACCATTTTTTTTTAGCTATGCAATGTGGTTAGAGATGATCAAAAAGTTGCACATCAAAAAATAGGATAAAAACACCCGGTACCCAATCATTAGGAAGTAAAAATATAGTTCGCCCTCTTTCGATCATTGCCACGACATTTTCTCGTCCTCAAATCGTTGCTATCCCGTAAATTCACTCTGTAGTTCTACGTTGAAAATAGCAAATCATTCCATTCCATTGTTAATTTGTTGTTCTTAATAAACCTTCATTAAAGAATGCATAAGAAGTTAATAGGAAGTTCAACATGCAAGGAACAATGTAATGATGTGCAATGAACAACATCCTGAACAAGCATAAAGATAAATTCAGTAGCGAGCCTAGGTCGTTTTCAAGAAGAGTCTTAAGACATTATAAAGAACAAACGTACCAACTCAACGCCTTCTACCGCGGTCACGAACGTCATCTCCACCTTTAGAGTTTCTCTTGTCATCGTAGTACCTATCTTCTTCACTCCTTCGTCCGGTACCACGAAAAGAATCATCATCCTCATTACTGTGTCTATCTTTACGTCTCCTCTCTTCATAGTCGCTTCTCTGTCTACTCTCCTGATCCCTTTTCCTCTCTCTATGGTCAATATTATCCATATTATACCTCTTTTTGTATTTTCTCTCACCTCGTCCATGTCTATATCGGGCATAATCCCCACCATCTGCATCATTCTTTTTAGTATCCCGTCCATATTGATCACTTCTCTTAGGATCGTGAGCTTCTCTTCTTCGATCTTCGCGATCTTTGGGATTATATGAATCACGATGTCTCATGCTAGTACGTTTATCGTTAGAATTCGTGTCTCTGTGTTCTTTTCTTCTCTTTGTATCCCTCAGACTGCTGTTATCTTCCTCGAATACCATATCAAACCTTGGATGGATCAAAGTGAAATAATATTAGGAAGTTCTGCAAATATAAGTAACAACACGAAGTTATTTCGCAATGCATCGACTGCTATACCTTTTGTTTCCATCTCCACCACGTTGAGTGTTGTCCTCTTTCAGCGCGTACGTGGATCTTTGTTTCAACTTGTTTGAATCTTCGCTGCAGTCCTTAGCAATATGGTCAAGGGAGCCACATTTGAAGCAACCTCCTCCTAAAATTAGATGGAATAAACACAGTTAAATAAATTAATTCAAATCAAAAGGGAAGAAAATCAGGAATTTTCTGGTTAAAAGAAGATATATCGTCCGTTTGTATTTGTATTAATAAAGCTCAAATACTAACCTGATCCCATTCGACCTTTGCGTCTATACTGGGACCATAGCTTTGCAACACTCTGACTAAAATCAACATGAATCCTCCTATCATCAATCAGAGCATTGTCCATCTGCCGTTACCAACGGAGCAAGGAAATGAATTATATATTTACTACATGAATGAATAATAGATGAGGTTTCACTTCACACAGTGGATCGAGCTTTACGTAAGAGAACATATTATGATGATACAATATGAAACATATGGCCATTTACTTTGTAATCAGATGTGTATGCACTTGAATCACAGCATAGTAAACCAACAGATGGCTTCAAAATATCAAGATTCTTCACATTCAAACAGGCCATCATTCCAATGTCAGTCTACAGAAAACATACATATGATTTGCAGGCTGACTTGATAGCCAATTAAACGAACATTCAAACGCCGAACTGGATAATTTATTGAAGAATTCAAGTGGTATAGTGAACTAAGTTCTTGTAAACAAATTTGCAGCATTCTGAGCTGCAAATCCAATCTATGTAGTTTTTAGATTATTAGTGGCTACCAAAGAATGATTTATCAGTCAACGATGTAACAAAAGTAGAACATTTAAAATAATCGTATGCAAACACGACCTGAGAGTTACGGACACTACGCCATCTTAACAAACGTAAAACAATTTAAATAAACGAATGCAAGCACCACCTGACAGTTACAGACACTACGCCATCAAAGAATGGTTGTTAAATAAGTAAGGGAAGTAAGATGCTAAGTTTACCTTAAAATATGCTTGTTCACAGGCATCTTTATCTTCAAACTCTGCCATGGAAAAATAAAAGGAAAGAGGAAATGTAAATGATAAAATTATGATATATGTCAACATTAGAAAGATTAAACAAGCTGACATCTTGCAAAATCCTATCCGTGCTACATGTTTAATTTTAGAAAGGTTAGTGAAACCTCACAACAGCAACGAGGTCTTTTTTTCCCTTTCTTTTTTAAATCTAAGGCAGTGGTAGAAACTTAGCTACAAGACCATTAACATCAAACACATCACAAAGACATAAATCATGAGAAAATTCTATGCTAAAGTTATCGAGGCAGTCGTTAATATATCAAAAAAGAATCATTCACAACTCTGCACCAGAGCCATCAAATATTAGATGATATAAAATTAGGTCGCATGTATGAAGACAGTTTTTTATTATATGATCAATCTCTATTTCCCCTGACACATGTATCTAATACGGAATGGACAAAGGGCGTAACAGGATGAAGCAGAGTTCAGATAGTATATTTAAACACATATATGTTATCAAAGCAACGTCAAGGATAGAAAGGGTAAAAGCACACCATTTTGTACCAAAGTAATGGACCACTTATTTTAAATTATACAGTATGAAGAACGGTACCGATAAAAGCGTAGCATAAACTGTCCCCAGTTTTGTGATCTCGGATTATTTCAGCACTAAAAGGAAACACTATTATCAATGAGGAATTTGAAGGCAATCAAGTATTTATAATTAAGCCAACGTGCTATCACTGAAGTACTGACGATGTCACGATTCCAAAACGGGAGAAAATTGTGTGCAAGTCCTCGTCCTGCAGATCAATGAGTCATTTCATCCAGTGAAAAACAATGTATTTACTGCTCGTTAAGAAAGCATAATAGTACACACAAGAGTCCATATTTGATGGGGAAGAAAGAGGTGAAGGAAATGACGCATACCTCAGTTACAGGATTCAGTTTGCATACAAACAGCACATTATCTGGAGGTTTAATCTCAGCATCAGGTATATCACCAATCTATGAAATAAAAAAAAATTATCATGTCAGTTCGTATTCAAGACATCTGCGATTAAAGGTAAGTACAGCCAACTATTTCTGATGGATAAGAACTTCACCGTTTCCAATACTACAGCACGAGAATGAGCATCCTTTGCCCGGAGTACTTCCTCAAGCTCTTGTGGATTGAGCGTCTCATCCATAGGGATCCAATCATCCTCCAATCGCACATCATCCACAACCTATGTGCAAACGATCAATCAATGGCAAACTCATGATTTTCCCAATTGCAGAAACACTTGAAATGAAAGGATAAAGCAATGATGAGAAAAAACATGACTACTGCTATAACAGTTCATTTACAGCCATAACAGAATGTTGCTCAGCCAATAACTATTCCAAAAGCACCATCACTCAAATTTTTTGCCGGAATAAATAAATACGTCTCAACAGAATTTCAATAAAGTGTCAAGCTTAATTTGTATCTTGCACAAATGTCATAATACATGTACTGTTGGCCTATTGCGTATCTATCGAAAATGGAAGTTAAAATGATCTCAAGGTCCATAATTATAACAGAACAGCAAGAGAAGACCTAGAAGTGCATCAACAATAAGAATAAGTCATCAATATGCAACTTCCAACTTCACATCAAACATCACTTACTAGTTTATTACAAGCTTTAAGATAAAGGAAACTTATAAAGCCTTGTTGCTTTGGCATGCCATTTTTCTAAGCAAAACTTTGTTATCAAGCACATGCAAACATTTTAAAATCGGACAGAGGGGATGTTGCAATTGCTTACTTCATCTTTTGGCTTTCCTTCAGGTGACGCATCAGGAATCAAATCCGTTAGTTGCGGTCGATCGTCAAAAGGGTCATCTAAGATGTATGTGTGTTTAATTCTGCAATGCCAATATCGTTAGAAGAGAGAAATTCAGAAATCAATCCTACATCCAATATCAACACAGTTGGCATTGGCAAAACAAATAAGGGAAAAATCTGACCTTATGTTTTTGAAGGGTTTGTTGTTCTCATCCACGTAAGCTTCATTTATTCTGGTAAGTGTGTCTAATCCCTCTGCAACCTCTCCAAACACCTTGCAACCAAAATTACGGTAACAAATGACACACAGATTACGTTCGTACTTCGTAGTTAAGCAGATCTTACTGCCAATATCGCAGAATAGTCAAAGTTGGCTTCAACCCAACAAAAGGCTAGTCATGGAAAACCACATTAGTATTTCCCCTACCCCATAAGAGTATGTGAATAAGCTTTAAAAGTTTAAAATAGCAGCTTTTAATGGTTCAATGCATTCGTGTTCATTCCATCATATTCATAATATGTTTACTTATTTCTCAGCCTTCCCTTGGCATCACATACCATCTTAATAAATCACAATTAATTCTCCATAGATTACTTATCAATTCTAAGAAGAGAAAAGAATCAAATCGTAACTTTCTAAAAACTTGTAACAACAAAGCTGCAATAGGCATTAGTTAAACAAATGGAAAAACAAGTTCACATACGAAACACTTCTAAGGCATAGAACTCACCGTGTGTTTTCCGTCGAGGTAATCAAGATCATCACGCAGAGTGATATAAAACTGGATAACGACACGAACACAACATACTTAGAAGTACCAATTAAAGAAGGTCAAATAATTAATCATCCATATATTACCGAAACTTCATTTTGCAACATGATAAATAGAACAAAGTCACACCTGAGAAGCATTTAGATTATCCCCAGCACTAGCCATGGCTATGGTCCCCATTTTTGTATGCTTAACGTCCAAATGAATTTCATCACTGAAAAACCGAGCCTGGTCGCCATACAAGAATCTGAAATAACAAGTTGCAAAGCAATCAACTAAAAATGAAGTTCCAAAACGTGAAGATTAATGAAAAGTTCGAGACCAAGACTGAGAATCTTTGGGAATAAATCCTCGTAAAAAAATACAACAGCGGCAGTAAATAGATAAAAAAAAAAGGACCTAAGTATCAGATATGGCACAAACTATGAGAACCGCCCTTAACCAACCATCCTTATATCGCAACAAGCACGTCAGTGGTATAAACTGTTAGAGCTTTTAAATAAAAGCTGACAGAGAAAAAAAAATTCTTACTTGTAGATAGAATCACCACCAGTACCAGTCCCAGTAGGGTCCCCCGTCTGTGCTGTAAAATCCTTCTGCACTGTGTGGAAGAGGCATCCATTATAATATTTTATCCTGTGATAAGCAATATAGAATCAAAAGAAATTATCCGCAATCCACAACGATTTTCTACGAGCGTCTTCCAAGTTCCAACTTATGACCATAAATTAAGAAGACATTCACAAGGAAAACTATACTATCAGCTACACAAACAGGACTACAACATACATGGTTGGGACTATTACCAAATTATTCAATAATCGAATTAATTCGCGAAAAAGAAATAGCTCATTAACACTGGAGAAAGGTCACAGAAACAATTCACTCAACTAATTTCACAATTCTCTTAGCAGAAATCTCGAAATGGGACTAGATGCATCGAAAAGTGTAACGAATAGAAAATTTGAAAATTAAAACACCCATCATAAACATATCAAAACTTCACCAAAAACCTGGAAAAACAATAATAAGTTCACGAGGTTTGAATAAGAAATTACTTGCAGAGCTTGAGAAAATTTTTGCAAGTCAAGGGGCAACGATCAGTGAAGAGATCAACCACTAAATCGCCCAAGCTCGTCACTATCATAACAGACATTAGACAACGATTGTTCAGGAAATTAAATTGCGGAACCGATAATACGATTTAGGGTTTTTGAGCTCTTCCCACTTCCCCTTCAGTTTCAATTTTTACCCTCACCTTTCTCCTTTCTTTGACCCATAAAAGACAAATACAAAATTAGTTTTTCGATGTACGATTCGAAATCACATGCATATTTATTTTTAGGGTAAAATGCGTATAACCCCCTCGTGGTTTCGCGGAGATGCACATAAACACCTGTGGTTTTTTTATTGCACGATACTAATGTTGCACCGTACCCCCGGGCAGCAGTTTTTCGCCCGAAATTGAATTACACGCACTCTTACTGCATGTGGGTTAAGCTTGGAACATATTATTTACTGTTAAATGACCATAATAACCCCGACTATTCACCTTCTTTTCAAATGATAACCCTCGAACATCAGTTTTCGCCCGAAATTGGATTACATGCGCTCTTGCACGCGCTCAAATGACCATATTATTCACTGTTAAATGACCAGAATAACCCCAACTATTCACCTTCTTTTCAAATGATAACCCCCGGGGTAACATTTTTATTTTAGATAGGGCCGGTGGTTATCATTTGAAAAGAAGGTGAAATTTGGGGTTATTCTAGCCATTTAACAGTAAATAATATGTTCCAAGCTTAACCCACCTGCAGTAAGAGCGCGTGTAATCCAATTTGGGGCAAAAAACTGCTGCCTGTGGGGTACGGTGCAACATTAGTTAAATCACGAGGGAGTACCGTGCAATAAAAAAACCACAGGGGTTTATGTGCATTTCCGCGAAACCACGAGGGGGTTATACGCATTTTACCCTTTTTTTAAGGTTTATCTATACTTAAATACTCAAGAATATAAAATATTATAAATTCAGTCCTCTTTTTTAAAAATTATATATAGGCATATATGTTCACCAAAATTTTTTATCACTTGACTCCCTTATAAGAAAAAAATATCACCTAAGGACCAGTTCAAAACTATGCTATCACGTAAGGACCAATAGGACAAAAGTACCCCTCAGAACTTATAATATTACAACTATACCTAGTTTTTAATTAAAACACAAAAACAAAATAGAAAAAAGATCAATCAATCGATATATTCAAAAGTTAAAAGAGTACCCGCATGCAAATTCAAAGTTCCACTCTCATCGACCATTAAATCGAAACACAAAAAATAAATCGTCTACGTCATCGGGTGTCAAAATTTCTCATTTCCTTAAGTTTGTTATTTTTACTTTTTTTTCGTCGAATCTGTTATGGTGCTGCAACTTGTGTTTTTTATATATTAATTGCTCGGATTAGAGTATTTAGGTCTCAATTTTGATTATTAAGTTTTGATAAGGTTTCATATGTTTAATTCGAGGCTTTTTAGGTATAAATTGGGGATTTATGTATAATTTGGGGCTTTCTTAGGTGTTGCTCGATTAGACCTATTGAAATTTAAATTCAGCCGTTTCAAGCTTCAGTTTGTAATATCAATTAGTGTTGTAAATTTTGTATTTTTGGTACGCTATATGTATCTTTTTAATACGCTATGTGCATATTTTTATACCTTATATGCATTATTCTGGTACAGCGTAATAATATAAGTTGGTACAGTACATGAGATTATGGTACGATGAGTCTTTAGTTTTCCATTACATACCTACGTTTCATTTTATCTTTATGATCTCGTAGTCTACATTAATGATTAAAGAATTGCTTTGTTTATTGGGCGTGAATGAAAATCCGTAAGAATTGTGTGGTAACTATTCCAACCCAATGAGTACCAATAAAACGTCGACGAGGCAATATCAAATATAACCAAAATGTGCATGTACTTTCCGGCGCTGAAAGATGCAATAGTTTCCTTCTTAAGTATTGGCTATATCGTACTTGTAGAGAAGTTGTATCTATATAGCGTATTGGCTATATTAATCATTGTTGGATGTAAGTTGATTAGTTCGTGCATATTTTATTTACAAGTATGTCTTTTTGAGTTGTTGTAATGTTGATTGCATTCTTAGAACAGATAATGTTGGTGAAAATATTGTTTGTTTTGTCTGAAATTTTTGGTACGATAACAATGTCAAAAAGGAACGGTAACAATGTCTGACAGGTACGACAAACGACAACTAAATGGTACGCCAAAGTCATTGAAACAGTACGCCATATTGATAATTGTAAAAGTTTGCTGAAAAAAATTAAAAAGTTAGCATTATCGATTTTGACATTTTTAACGGTACTACAGAATAATTTCTGACACGCACAGAAAGTTCTGACAGCACATAATGTTTCTGACATTATCTGACACTCATAAAATATTTTCTGCGCGTCAGAAATTGTATTATGACAATTAATGACTTTTTACATTTTGGTACGATAAACTACTTATTTGTAGTACACTATATCTTCACAATAAAGTACACTCACAAATTATCATATGATACATTATATACATTATATTTGGTAAAGCTTATTAGGTATGCGTTTTTCGTGGCAATTCGAATTTAAAAAAAACAATATTTCTATATGTAGATAAATGATATGTTTCATCGGATATCGAATTTGATGGTTTAACCCGTACTTGCATAATTTTGTATTCAAAATCCAATTTCATAATAAGAGAATGATCATGTAAGAACATCTTACAAGTGGAGTTTGAATTTAAATTACAAACCCACGACTTTGAGGGTTAATCCACTGCATATGATATTAAAGTGATTTTTCATCGATTTTAGCGAATAAATCCTACATTTGCAACTTAAGATTGTACCTGACGATAGAGACTTAATGTACCATATTTAAGTAGTCTTTCATACCAAGATAAGTACAGTTAGTGTATAAATTTTTATCGATCAACATAATCTCTAAAATGACAAGTCCTGATCGTCAACTAATAAGTTGAAGCCCTAAAATAAAAAATAATTAGGATATTCAACAAAAACAACTTTAATAAGTTGAACACCTCATTTTAACGATCATCTATACTATGATGTAGTAAATTATTCTAATATATAAACTTGGCGTTTGTAATATAAATTTCATGAGTCTTGGGGTTACTCCATCAAATATGATATATAGTGAAATATATCACTTGTATACACATAGAAATATAGTTTCAAAAATAATCAATTAGAATTGCAACAAAAAAAAAATGCTTATTGTAATAATATGTACCGAATGTATCATTTATAATGTACCATTGAACATACTGTGATGGTATCTTTGTTTGAACATATATTGTATCAGAATTGAGTATTTTACCGTACCAAAATTAGATTTGACATGAGTTGACATAATACTTATTCTGACAGGATAATTTATTTCAGATTTATTTACTGACATGTCAGATACTGTTATTGTGTCAGATTGATGTCATATATCATAGTTGACTTGAGTTTTGGTATTTATTTCATAATATGACTGTAAGCGTATAATTTTAATATGTTTAGCGTACCTTCTAGTCTGTATTTGTTATAGCTTGTACACTATACCCCTTTTACATTGTTGCCAAAAACTTGACACGCTCAAATACTAGCAAGTGTACTAAGTCGTGCAAGTATTAAAACGGACGAAGTCCGAGTATCGATCCACGAAGACAACTAGATTAATTCTAAGATAATATTTCTAATTCTAATTTAGACTAAGGGATAAGTTTTGATTATTTGGTTAAAAGAGATAAAAGCGCAAATAATAAAATAGACGCAAATAAAATAAATGAGAATAGAACAATTAACGACGAACGTGATCAAGACACATGCTCGGCATGAACTATTCCTAAGTCTTCATGCAATCTCATCTATCTAATCAACATGAATTAAGTCAAGGTGGAATTTCCTAATATATGTGCTACCCGTTATTTACGTAACTAGCAACCCTACATAAATAGCGAATCAATCAACTATATTACTATATGACTGTAGTTCCTACACGTGCATTTGATCTTCCTGAAATTTCCCGAGTTTAGGCGCTTTCGACGCCTAAAGTCTCGGAAACCACACATACGAAACCGAATTCCATCTCTGATCGATTTTACGTAGTGATGTTCGATATTTTGATATAACCTTTTCAATCACCTTTCCGGTCTCACGTACTAGGTCAAGAATCGTGTGCGCGGTGGCCGATCACACACACACGTCAATAAACTCAAATAAAGAACATATAACTTAAATCATATGATTAAATAAGTTAATAATAGCATTAATACGTAGTCATAATTCGGCCTCACACGACCTCAATCACAAAGAAACTAGGCTAGCATATTCATAAACGAAAATGACAATGAATCAAAAGAGAACATTGTCGAAAATGAAATATTAAAAGGTAAGAAATTCGCCCTCGTTACGGTGCTCGACTTGTCTCACTCTTAGCCGTCGTTTGTATTTTCTTGCAGCCGTACGTTCTCAGCCCTCGACTCTTCTTTTCGCCGTCAAGAGCTCTTTTTTATTCGCTGTATTCGCTGCTTTTCTTTTCAGCCGTCCCCAGTCTGCTTCTTTTTCTCTGACGTATCCCAAAGCTCCCATTTCTATTCTGTTTTGGTCCTTTAAATAGAAATTAGAAGATTTCCTTTCGTATCTTGATTTATCCCTAGAAAATCTCATTTCTGATTTGATTTAAAAAATCAAATCTCCTCCTTGATTCTCTTGCTTCCCACGCCAAAAGGTTCTTCAAAATAGAATTAAGTGGTAAAATTGCAGATTCGCCACATTACTTCTGAAAATTACAAAAAGGGTCCCGAAGTGCTAATGGCATATGCATGGCAACGCGCGGTGATTCTTTGCTTGCTTGAGCTACTTGCTTGACTTATTAAGTGTGAACTCCGTGGTTTCTGATCTTGATTTTATTGGCCCGTCTCACATTCGAATCTTTCTGTTTCGATTATTTGTTCGATACCTGTCAAACGAGAGGTATGCATGCAAATGTATAATATTCGAGTATATTATAATAAGTAACGATCGAAAATATGCTTTTACGGGGTATAAAAATAGCGTAGAATCCTAACTTATCATTGTATCAAAAAAATACATGCCTAACAAACTTACATAAGCAATCACTACAAAAAAATGCTCGTAATCAAAATATTCAAAGACGAATGAACTTATATGTAACGGATGACCCAAAAAGTGTCATACCTAATATGCAACATATATTCAAAAGACAAAGTTTGATTATAAAATTATCTAATGATTCAACAATTGGTGTTGTGAGCTATTGAGATGTTCCAGTCAGCAAAACACAGCATAAAAATTTGGTGGATCGAACGATCACACGCTATGGAGATTAAAGATGAGCGTCATGTTGGTTCAACATGGTCTTGTTCAACATGTCTAGCACTTAAGGACCAATTGGACAAAAATAAACCAAACTTCAATAGTTATGAACAAATATACACACTGAGTAAAAATACCCAAGACGAAATCGAACAAAGATCTCCAGAATTGAATGCCCGAATCGAACACCCATGATAAATCGTCACCTCCTGTAATTCCAGATTATCCAAGAACACTTCAGCAGATTAAACCTTCGTAGAATGTGAATAGTATGCTTTTTAGGTTTAGTGTTGAATACGTGAGATTTTAGCAAATGGAAAACTTGGTTAAAACCTTGTTAGGGTTTAAGCTTAAATACCTTGGAAGGTATTTAAGCCCGTTGGGCCCCTAACAAGCCCATTATAACGACAACCCATCTACGGACAATAAAGCGTATAAAATACATCATAAAGAAATAGCAAGACTTCGAATAAATATATTGGACACTTCTAAAATATTCCTAACATTCTCCCCCTAAGTGTCCAAATTACATATAAGCCTATCTTCTATGTCTTCACTTCTTCTTCTTTTTCTTTGAGCGAGGAGGAGGCCGAGGTTCCAGAAGCTCGTAGGCTGATCTTCTAAGTCCAAGTCTTATTTCATATGATCTCAACCTTCTGCGAAAGGAAATTTTGGCAGAGATGGTTTCGATCATTTTATGGTACTTATCTTGCACTTCATATTCTTCTTCTCTCATTTCCTCAGTGATCCTTTTTAGCTTATCTCGAATAATACGGAGTGTTCCATCGCTGAGCTTGTGGATCTCTGAAGTTCTCATCAGTCTCTTATCTCCCTTGTAGTTTATGTAGATCACTGAAGGGTCTTCTCCTACAAATATATGGCCTTATTCATAGCTGTCTGACTCAGGTGCTTCAAACGAGGGCTTCGTGAGATTCACCTTTTTCATGTTGCTCTCAAGTCCCATTTGGAGGTCATGTGTCGCGTTAAACTTGACTTGGCGCAGGATGAATCTTTTCAATGAAGCATAACCCATCCTTAATTCTGGAGTTCTGAGTACCCCAAGCGTCCTGTAATCCCCTACTAATTGATCGATATCTTCACCTCTGAGATAAGAGAGATCGCCTTCATTCAGTTCTTCGACTGACTCATCTTCTCGTCGTACTAAGTAGATAGGGAATTCTATGTCTCCGAAGCGCTCCTTTCGAACTGTCAGAATTTCTCTGATTCTGGGTCGTTTTGCCCTAGTCTTCGAAGATCATCCACATTCGTTCCTTTTCCTCTGAAAATTAGTGTTCGACGGATAGAGAGCAGATACTGAATAGCTTTTGGTCGTGGGAGATGCGTTAGATCTCTGAGTTCAAGCTCATCCTTCTTCAAGATCTTATCCTCCCTCCTCCAGATTTTCTTTCATATTTCTTCTTGATATGGAGCATTCACCTTCACGTTTTTCCATGGAAGTTTCAGCTCGTCTATTCCTTTGTGGTTATCTGGGGGGCAATCTTCGTCTATGACCGTGTGTCGGAGAAGCTCGGGAAGTTCAGGTATCTCTGCTTCATAATCTTCACCTTCATTGAGCTCCTCTTCTTCAATTTGGACAAGACTAATGTTTGCCTTCGAAAGAAAGTATCTAACATTGTCCATTAAGTTTCTGGCCATAGTCGAATTTGTCGGATGAGTCCTCCATTCTTCGCCAAAGATGTATTTCTCCACTACATCATGTGGATTGTACAATTCTTCGACTGGCATGGTTGGATTATCGATAGTGACTGAGGCTTGGGGATTTGGGGTTGTGGTTGTTTGGACTGACTGGCTGGAGGTCCTCAAAGAGCCAGACTCGACTACGCCAAGGGAAGTTGTCTGGTTCGGCCCTGGCGTAGCTTGTCTGCCTCTAGAGGACCTTGGTGGTGGTGGTGGATTGGATGGTTGGAAAGAACCGCCTCCACGAGTTTGAACTCCACGTCCTCGTCCGCCGCGAACGACCGGAGACTTGGTTCTCGGCCTCTTCTCCCCCTCAGGACGATCTTGTTCATCAGGATCGTCATGACGACGCTTTTGACTTGAGCCTTCTTGACGGCAGGTAGTCGGGTGAGGTATGACTCCACCCGCAATCAGCTTTCGGTACAATTCTTCTTCTGCTGGAGTCCGCTGATTGTCGAGTTCAAGAAGGCGAGGGATTCCGATGTCGAAGAGTTGAAATAGAGGCATATGATATGGATTGGGTTCACGGGTTACTCGTGGTGGCGGTAATGAGATAATGCGAGGCTGTGACGGTGGTTGTTCTACCATGGGGGCCTTTCCTTTGTCTGTGGAGGCTGATTGCATGGCATTCTAGTGAGTCCTTGAACCCCTAGTAAGGTGACGGATTCAAAGCACTCAAATAGGCGATTCTCCAGGTAGGCCGCCGTCACAGCTTGGGGAGTTGCTGAGGGTGCTCCGTTGCCACTAGGGTTAGCCGTTATCACACGTTCAGAATTAGGTTCTGTACGGTGGCCCTCGTCAACTGAAGTCGAGTGGACTTCAGTAATGTTGGGTCTTCCGACCTCTCCTTGCGACACATCTTTAGGAGATGGTGCTCGGGTCGTTACGACTTCGTTAGGAAGACGGGCTTGAGTGGAGCTTTCACCAGGGCCACTTCCCGTTAGCACACATACAGGACTAGGTCCTCTACGGTGGCTCTCAGATGATGAGTTGCTGAAGTCATCATCCTCGAGACTTCCGTCCAATCCTTGAAGTGCTTCAATTATGGGCGCTTCTATGGACGTTGAGGCCTGTTTGTCAGGCTGAGGCTCGGTCTGTGTCTGAGAGGTAGTTATCTCTTTGACTGGTTCGGACACAGGAACCGAGCTGGTTGGGGCTTGGGGTAGTTCTGTGTATGTTGAGACACTTGTCTGTTGGGAGACAAGTGAATGGTTGGGTTGGGGTTGTTCGTGCGCCGTTGGGTCGAGTACGACGTCTTCTATCCTATGGGTTGACTCGGCCTGTTCTGACTGAGGGGCTTCAGACGTTGATATTTCAGGAACAACTTTTTGATGTTGTTCAATCTGTTCAGGCAGTGGTGGTTGTTCGAGTGGTTGTTCTGGGATGGTTTGTTGGGAAGTCTGTTGGGATTGTTGAGGTGCTATCTGTTGTTCTGAGGGTTCTCTCAGGCTCTCACTGTTTTCCTCTCTCTCTCTCTCTCTCACTAACCCCTGGGTCAGACTCAGGTGGGTTTTCCTGAGTCATGGGGTTGGGGATGTTGTATTTCTGGCAGTAGGCTTCGATTTTGTCTGGGCTGGCTAGGGTTAATAAAACTTGTGGAATTAGCATGGCTGTGCGTGAGTACTACTCGTCTGTCTTCCCCTTTTGAAGAAATTTTAGTTTTGGCGGGCCGTAGTTTTCTTCTTCTGGTCGTGGTGGTATCCCCGGTGTTGTGGTCATAAAATGGTGGATCATTAGTGAGAACCACCGGGGATAGGGCAGGTTCTGTGGCTTCTTTGATTTGGACTTCGATCTCTGGTGAAGCTGATCGTCTAGGTCTGATGTTATCAGCTTGGCATAGTCTTAATTTTTTCTGAAGACGATCCTGTGGAAGATCCGAAGGATCGTGAGGTTGCGTCTGTCCCAGCCTGAGTGCTTGGTGAGAAGCACTTGTTGACAATTGCAAAAAGAGTTCGCCAGGGATGTGGGATCATTGATTGCTGAAAACGGGAAACAAACTCGAGAGAGCAGTAGTAACCCATTCTGAGCATATAGGCGATGAGCTCATCCTCGGATGCCTCATGTTCATATTCAGGTTGACTTGGCATCCTAAGGATTTGTCGAATGAATTCCTTGGTGATCCTGACGGTCTCGTTTGCAATCTGAGCTTCATAGTAGGTCCTGTTGTCCTGAGCAATTTTGGTAGTCATTGTCCCCCAAAATTGTTGAAGGTAGACAGTAGGGACTTGCACTGATGCTGAGAAGGCGTATCCAAGATAGTGGTTTCTCAAAATGGATGGGATGATCTCTTCTTGACACTTGAAAGTGTTTAAGTCGAGTTGGCAGTTGTTGTCTCTGATCATGATCCATTTTGAGGTTGAGTAAACGAGGTCTGCCGGTGTCGTCTTTTTTTAGCACCGGGAATTCCTGTTTAAACTGCAACACGAAAGAAAATGAGATTAGGAATAAAACTTATGTGAAGATTTTGGGCTTAAAAGATAATTCATTTTATACTCATTTGTTTCAGCCCAAAACTGTTCCGCCCAATAACGTTTTTGACGAGGTCTTTGAAAATTTTCTAAGTATGTTTCGCGAATCTGTTTGAAAAATTGAGTTAACAGAGTTCGCAAACTTGATTGCAACGGAGTTCACGAATTACAAATTTGGGAACTCGAAGGTTTGCGGGTCTGTAACAAATTTTCAAATGTTTACTAACTATGTTTTGCGAATTGGTTTGAAAACAATGTAAGCTCAGTTCGCAAATTCACTAAGTCAATTTGAAATCGTGAAATTTTCGGTTCGCGAGCTTTATTTTAAAAGGTTTCGCGAATTACATATTGCGAACTCGATAATTTGCGAATTGTCCAGCGTTAAACCTCAGTTCGCGAATTCTTGCAAACACGGAGATTCGCGAACTAGAATTCGGGAAACTGACTAGGTCAAAGAAGTCAAAAATTGTAATTCACGAAAATAACAATTCGCGAATTGACAAGTCAGTGACAAATTGGATTCGCAAAACACATTTTCAATTCGCGAAATAGGATTTGAAAGATCAAAAAGTAAATTTCTTAAGAAACCTAATTTCTTTTTCACGGAAACACACTCTTAAAGCACACAAACCCAAGAACCGAAATCTAAAGTAACGAATGACGACAAATATTCAAGAATAACTGAAGAATCGAATGCCCTAAACAGTAAGATGAACTAATTTTGCCAAAATCAGCACGAGAAGTCCTGTTCGCCATAATAATCAAACTTGTAAAATCCGAACATTGCAAATCAAGGTTAGAGATTGTTATTCTTACCCCTACGAAGTCGTTGAGTGTGTCAGAGTGTTTTAGGGACGATGTAGCACAGTTAGTGTGAAAGCTGGGAAGATCGATGAGTGTTGCGAATCGATTTGGGAAGGAGACGGTGAGAATTTTGGAAAATTTTACGAGTTCGGAGTTCGCAGAAAAGAAATGTGTATTTAGCGAATTAGAATTAGGTTAAGTGAATTTCACGGGCCGAGAGATTTTTTTGGGCGAATTGAAATTTGGGCCGCGAAATAGAGATGAAGGCCCATAGAGGATTCGCGAAATCAGTGTAGTTCGCATATCGGATAGTTTGCGAATTGGAAGCTATGAGTTCGCAAAATAGTTCCTTGACTAGTCAAAGTTTGAGATGATTCGCGAATTGAGACTTCGCAAATTGAGTTGAGTTCGCGAATTGAATAACAAAATTTGACGGATCCAATTTGGAGGATTCGCGAATTGGGTGTAGGGCAGAATTTATTCGCGAAGCGACGAAATTGGAGAAATACAAGTGTTGATTCACAATCTAAATTTTGAAAGGAGTAAATGTAGATTTGCAAATCAATACTAATCTAATGTGCAAAATTTTCAACTGATCAACAACACAAAAATTAATAATTAGCCTAATACCACCAATTTGACACGATCAATCACAAAGATAACATCAAATCTATGAGTTTTTCAAAATCGATTTACGTGATGCAAGATCCAATAATCGAAGAAGAAATTATCGTTTCCTTTTACGGCGTTGATTCTTCAGGTCAAAAATTCGTCTTTATGTCGGGACAATAAATGACGTTAGTTCACTTCGTGCTTATAAATAGATATGGCTCAAACCACACCTAAGTACCTTAAGTCTAAAACTTACTCATCTCGTATTTTCTCGTTTTCGCACATACAGATGAGTTGGCAGAAGCATGAAGAAGAGAAGAAGGTCAAAGAACAAGCAGAATTTAGGCGTAATTTTGAGCATAATTTGGATATGCAGGTCTTTGAGATTTTTCTTCTTTTGTGCTTATTCGTTGCTTTACTCGCTATTCTGGTTTGGGTCTTAACAGGGCATACTAGCTTTTGAGAGTACTTTGCGTATTATGAGTGTTTTATGTGTTTCGAGAGTCTTATGTGTTTGAGAGGGTTGTTCGCATTTCGAAGATTTTATGAATCGTTGAAAACTCCCCCTCAATATTTGAATTTCTTAAATAAAGACTCCCTTTAATATTCGTAAGTTTGGACCAGACTCTTTCAAACTCCCCCTAAATAAAATGCCTATCGAGTATCTTAAAAGATAAATGAATCACTTACTCCCCCTCGATGCATGGATATAACATTTCTCCCCCTCGATGTAGTGCCATCAGCATTGGCGCTACATCGACTGATTTGAACCGAAGAAAAAATTATTTGTAAAGGAAAGTAAAACCTAAGCAAAAATAAAATTCTAACTAACTAAGAAACACGCACAGAATAAGAAAAAACTAAAATAGAGCAGATAGACAATTAGTGAACTGTAGGGAGGCATAATCGAAATTAGAGATTGAGATTCAACATTCCCAGCTTTGCAACTAAGAATTGGAAACGTTTTTCATCCAATGCTTTTTAAACAAATCGGCTAGTTGAATCTCTGTATTGACAAAGTACATTTCTATTATGCCTCTTTCTACCTGGTCCTTTATGAAGTGATATCGAATATCTATGTGCTTAGTGCGTGAATGATGAACAGGATTGCATGTAATCGCTATGGCACTTTTGGCATCACAATAAATAGGAATTTTATTTAGATCAAACCCGTAGTCTCGTAGTTGAGTCCTGATCCAGAAAATTTGTAAGCAACAACTTGCGGCAGCGACGTATTCTGCTTCTGCCGGGGAAGTTGATACACAAGTTTGTTTCTTAGAGGCCCAACATACGAGTTTATCGCCAAGGAATTGGATGCGTCCTGATGTGCTTTTCCTGTCCAGTCTGCAGCCTGCAAAGTCTGCATCAGAATACCCTATTAGTTTCATACTTGAGTTCTTAGGATACCAAAGTCCGAGGTCTGGAGTGCCTTTCAGATACTTCAAAATTCTCTTGACAGCATGAAGATGCGACTCCTTGGGATTAGCTTGGAATCGAGCACAGAGGCATGTGGAGAATAAAATATCTGGTCGGCTGGCAGTGAGGTAGAGCAGAGATCCAATAATTCCTCTGTAATGGGTAACATCTACTGATTCATCCAAGTGATCTGCGTCGAGGGTGCATGAGGTCGACATTGGAGTGCTTGAGGATTTGCTCTTGTCGATCCCATATTTTCTGAGAATGTCGTGGATGTACTTGGACTGATTGATAAATATCCCATCTTGAAGTTGCTTGATTTGCAATCCAAGGAAGAAAGACATTTCTCCCGTCATACACATTTCACACCGTGACTTCACCATAGTGCTGAATTCGTCACAGAGTTTAGGGTTGGTAGAGCCGAAGATGATGTCATCCACGTAGATTTGCACAAGCATTATATCAGAACCATCTTTCTTGACGAACAGTGTTGTATCAATTTTCCCTTTAGTGAAACCCGAGTTGAGAAGAAATTCAGATAGAACCTCGTACCAGGCTCTTGGAGTTTGCTTCAGCCCATATAGTGCTTTATCGAGTTTGTATACAAAGTCTGGATGATCTGTAGTGAGAAATCCGTCGGGCTGTGAGACAAACACTTCTTCTTTTAAAATCTCATTCAAGAAGGCTGTCTTTACATCCATTTGATAGACAATAAAGTCTTTATGTGCTGCGTATGCTAGAAATAGTCTAATTGCTTCGATTCTTGCTACAGGGGCAAACGTTTCATCGTAGTCCGTTCCTTCTTATTGATTGTACCCCTTAGCAACAAGCCTAGCTTTGTTGCGGATTACGACACCATCCTCGTCTTTTTTGTTCTTAAATACCCATTTTGTTCCGATCACTGTCTTGCCTTTTGGACGAGGGACTAAGTTTCAGACTTTGAGACACTCGAACTGATTGATTTCCTCTTGCATAGCTACTATCCAGTCAGGGTCACGTAGTGCGTCTATTACTCTTGTAGGTTCTATTTGGCTCAAGAAACAAGTTAAATTACATTCATTTGATATCAAACCTCTAGTCTTTACTCATGTGGTGGGATCTCCTATTATTTGATCGGTAGGGTGACTTCTAATCCACTTCTTTTCGTGCGGTAATGTAGCTTCATCCATTTCTGATCCCTCATTAAGTGGATACTCTATCTCAGAGGCAGTTGTGTTGCTAGCGGAAGCCAGTGAGTTCTCTGTTGATGTTGCTAGGACTTGGTTCGGTGGCAGGAAAGGAATCGATGGTTGCCTTGTCTCTATTAATAGATAAGTACATGTGTTCAAAAAGGTGATCCAGATCTATTTCCTCTTGGGTTTGTTGGCTGGAACACGTTGGTCTACTGTTTTTCGTGTCTTCAGCTGCTTGTTGTTGGTCATATCCCAACTTTCCATTATCAGTCCCTATTTCTGAACGGTCCTGTTCAGAAGCGCCACTCGAGGGCTCTCCTAATTCCGTACGTGTTTGAGTAGAGCCGACTGATGTTGGTTTGAGTCCTGGGCTGCTTTGTCCAGAATTAATTTCTAGACCTTCATCAAAAGTGACATTTACACTTTCAATGATCATTCTTCTTTCACGAAGATATACCCTATACGCCTTAGATTGCGCAGAGTAGCCCACAAAGATTCCTTCAGTAGCCTTTGGATCTAGCTTAGATTTGTCTTCACGGTCTTTCGCGACGAAGCATTTGCATCCAAAAATCCTAAAGTGGGAAATGTTGGGTAATCTTTCGTTTATAAGTTCATAAGGCGTCATTCCAAATCTTAGATGGATGTTTGTGCGATTCTGAGTATGGCAAGCAGTGTTCATTGCTTCTACCCAAAGGAAATGAGGTAGTGATGATTGTATGAGCATTGTTCGGGCAGCTTCTACGAACGTCTGATTTCGTCTTTCGACAACCCCATTCTGTTGAGGAGTGTGGACTACAGAGAAAAGTTGAGTAATCCCTAGAGATTCGTAGCAGTCACTGAGCTATTGATTCTTGAATTCTGTTCCATTGTCAGATCGAATTATTTTAACACTGCGCTGTAGCAAGTTCTGCGTTGTCTTGATGAGATTTGAAATATGTTCAACTGTCTCTGATTTTGTCCGTAAGAAGCGGACCCAAGTGTAGCGTGAGTAATCGTCTATAATAACCATCATATATCGCTTTCCACAGATGCTATCTGTTCGCATTGGTCCACATAGATCGATGTGTAATAGCTCCAGTGGATGTTGAGTTGATGCTGTGTGTTTTGTAGGGTGAGACGCCTTCTTCATTTTTCCTCTCTCACAAGCTGAGCACAGATGCTCTTTTTGGTACTTCAGTGGTGGAAGTCCAATGGCCAGTTTGTTGGTTGACAGCTTGTTGAGAGTCTTGAAGTTAAGATGAGATAGCCGCTGGTGCCATAAGTTATTCTGGACTGATGTTGCTTTGGAGATCAGACAGATATTTGTCTTTGGTCTGATAGTCCTTATGTCGATGGTGTATAGATTTGTTTTGCGAGTTCCAGTGAGAAGTTCTTCACTAGGGGCATTGAGAATTTTGCATGTCCTCTTTTGAAACACAACTTGAAGTCCAATGGGTCCACCTCTGTTGTACTTGTTAGTCCGTATAGATTCTCTTCCTTGCCTAGATTTAACATTGTCAGCGGAAGACTTACTATCATACACAGAGTCATTAAAAGTTTCTAGGGCTTGAATTTGAGTTTCCTCAGTCTTAAGCTTTGGAACCCATTTCTGTAGTAGCGGAATTCTTTTTGTCTTAGCTTTGGCGATGTGTTTTGAATTCTTTGTTTGTTTTGTGGGTTCCCTAGCAGGTTTTGTCTTTGATTGTTTCCTTTTCTCTAAAGGATCATTTGAAGTCGTTTCGTGAGTTTGTTTATTAAAACGATTATACTTGGGAAAACGATTTTTTGAATGAAAAGATGAGTTATGTGATACATGAGAAATTGAAGACTATACAAATCTCTTGGAAGGAAAGAAATCAATAACAAGAGGTTCTTTAAAATCATGAGTCTACTTCAAAAGATCTTCTTTTTTAACCCAGACTTGTCCTTTCAATGGTTCTTTCGTGGGACCTGAAAATTTCAAAGCATTAGTGCAGGAAAGTTTATCATTAGAATTCAGGGTATATGTGAGTGGTTGTAGTCTTAATTTTTCTTTAAGTTTAGAAATTTCCTCAAGAAGTATCTGCCTTTCATTATCAAAGGACTTTCTCTCTCTTTCGAGAGTGGAGTGTAGGTCACTAATTTTTTTCATGCATTCAGGCATATATCCTGATGCAAACTTACTCATCTGTGTCTCACTCATTGATTCTTCTGAGGTATCTCCTTCAATAGGTCGGATTTCAGACTCGAATTCAGTTATTACTGGACACTCTCTTTCTTTATAACTATCGTTTAATTCTTTATAATCAAATGATATCTAAGTTTTCCTTGCATCTCATCCTTATCAGATTCGCTAACAAAAGGCATGGGTTCTGTCATACATCCTAACTGCATGTATTGGATATCATATAAATAGGGTGCATTGTCTATACATTTCTTTAACAGATATGGGTTTTCAAAACCAACTCCCTTGGTGGGGATTATAGAAGTCGACGTTGGCAGGTTTGTTTAGGAAGAATGTTTGTTCTGTCTGTTCTCGTCGGGTTAAGAGGTTCTCCAATTTTTTAATTTTGGAGTACAGTCTTTCCCGTTCATTACAGAGTAAGTCATATTTTATTGAGGTGTCCATTGCTTTATCTCTATGGGACCTCATTTCTACGGCTAACTCCTTGGCTTTAGCCTCGGATTTTGGCACTAGAGCTTCAAGCTTAGTGACTTTCTCAGTAGCAACAAGTACACGATTTTTCTCACATGCATTTTCATACCTAAACTTATCTAAAACTTCTAGATTATTTTTTAGATTCGCCTCTAATTCTCTAATTTTTTTTACCTTGTTTATTCGATTTATAGAGAGTTAAAAATTCATTTTTCATTTTAAGTAATGAGTCATAGTCAGCCTCGCTTACCTCAACCATATCTGAGCCGTTGTTGGTTTCCTTTTCTGACTCACTTCCTTCAGTTTCAGCTTCATCTTCTTCGTCATCCAGTCTGGCCATTAGTGCCATGTTTTCTTCCTCGCTATCTGAGGTGTCCTCAAGCCAATGATCCTGTTCAGCCATCAAGACCATTCCTTTCTCCTTCTGCTCGGCCAACTGAACCTTTCTTCGATAATAGTTGACATCCTTTTTCTTTGGCAGTCTGCATTCTCTGGCAAAGTGTCCAGCTTTCCCATAATTGAAGCATTTTCCAGCTTGAGGGACGGTTTCAGGGTTCTGTTCTTCATCATGAGCCTTTCCCTTTGAATTAGAGGAAGTTCTTTGACGGTTGGATGAGGATCCAGGCTTCTTATAGTATTTCTTTTGTACGAAGTTTGAGACCAAAGCGAGTTGTTTTACAAGTTCCTTGAGTGTGATTTCCTTATCCCCATGTTTTGTGACATCCTGTTCTCCATCAGTGTCTGAATCTCCTCCTTCCTGAACTTGAGATGTCTGAATGATCTCCTTGCCCTTTGATTGCTTCCTTGATGATCGTTCAGTCATAAGTGCGAGTGTGTCGCTTCCCACTGGCCTAGCTTCCTCCCTTCTTTTCTCCACGTAATTGGAGTGTTGATTGAGATGGTCGAATAGGGTGTGGATACTAACTTTGGTCAAATCGGCATTTGTCTCATCATGATTGCTGTTGCTTCCCATTCTGGATGAAGTGATCCAAGGAACTTGATGTTGATCTCCATTACATTTTTCGTAATTCCATTCATTTTTAGTTCATTTAGGAGAACAAGAAATCTGTGGAAGGTTTCTTGAAGAGTTTCTCCTTTGTTTGCATGAAAGCGATCGTAAGAGATGAGAGTATTTGCCATCATTGCCATTGTGTTCACCTCTGTTCCTTGCATCATGATCCGTAGGGCATCCCACATTTCTTTTGCACTTTCACCACATTCGAGTTCCATCAGGATGTCGTTGGGAATGGCTTGCATCATGTATGATTTTGCGACTTTATCGGCCTTAAGTCGCAGTTTTTCTTTGTCATTGCATTGGTCAACAGTCTTCAAGATACTCTGTGCTTCTCTTGCAGGGGTGGTAGCGCTTGTGGCTGGGATAATGGTCCAGTACTGCTTAGGTCCATTGTAAATAGATTCAAGTAGGTTATCAGAAGTGTCCTTGCTTTCTATGAAGTTGATAAACCTTCTCTTCCAAACTGCATACTCTCCGTGTCGGATGATAGGAGGTCTAACATCATTACCCATGCTAAAGGAGTCCATTTCTTGTGTTTTGGATGTGATCGTTAACGTGTAATGTGAGGAAAGATGTAGAATATCAATTTTAATTGTGCTTTGATTTATTAGCTGTCTTCGTACTTACGGGCTTTATTTGTATTAGTCCTTAGATTAGGACTAGTTTGATATTTATACCAAGCTTGTTTGGTATAAATAGTTGTACAAACATTGAGCTTAATACAGAAAATTAGAGAATCAATCCGAAAGGCTGTCGAATTCAATTCTAGAGAGAGAAACTCAGAAATCATTCTCTCACTAAAGGAATTCTCTCTCACGTTCTTCATTGAAGGTTTTCGATCGAATTTCAAGTTCAATAATTATAATCGATTTCCTTAGAATTCATGCCTAGGATTGATTGAGTTGACAAACGGGGACCTAACAATTGGTATTAGAGCAGATTCGTTCTGTTTTGAAACGAAAATTGTTAGAATTTGATCGAAATTTTATTCTGTCACTGTTCCATCGAAGAACAGTTTTGGCGCGAAGTTGAATTTTGATCAAACAGTCTTAATTCTGTGCTTATTTGATCTGATTTTAATGTTCCTGTGCTCGCATAAGTAGTATTAATCAATTAGTATTAGATCGGTAGCAATCAGAATCATGATTTGAGTTGAATTTTTTATTCTGTGAGATTACTGTTCGTGCGAAAACGGTATGAACGTGTTTTGATTTTCGTCAAATTGATTATCATTTGCTTCAAAACATGTTTAATCTTCTGTTCGTGAGTACTCAGTAGCTTATTTCGAGCATATACCTGTAGTTTCATCGACTAATTTCCCGTATTTGCTTGAATCTGTGTTAAAATCATATTCTGTGCTTAAACTGTGAATTTTAATTTTTCTCGCTAAGTCTTCGATCGAAATTAATTTCTTGATCGAAAACCTATGTGCGAGAAATTTTGCTCAATTAGAATACCGATTAGTTACTGAAGTCGCTGCTGTCAAGAACGTGTTTAAAAGAAATTTGCGAGCGTTAAAATTTTGACGAGAATTGACTATTTTGACCCCGCGCAAAATTTATTTTCTCTCGAAAATTTAGTCGGTCAGATGTATTTGATTTTCGTTCGTAAAATTTTTCGGTCAATTAATTAGATTTGACTCAGCGAGAAACTCCTTAGGGTACTGTTCTTCAACGACCAAAATCAATTAAAGAAACTTTACGCTCGAAAAAAACTGGTCAATCTTCGAGTAAACCTTTGATAAAATCTACATTGTGGATTCTAGTCAACAATATTTTTCGACGCTTAAAATTTTGGATCGCAAAACTTCACTCAATAATTTTACGATTGATTTCACTGTTTACATAACTTTTCAGCGTAAAATTACATTCAAGACGAAATAATTTACGCTCGAAAAGTTTTGAACAAGTACCTGACGCGCGAAAACCTTACCTCCTCTTCAAATCGAAGAAATTATTTTCGATCAAACTTTAAAGATTGAATCGAAATTAATTCTCGATCATTTTGAATCAAACGCTACTAACGAATTTGCTACTTGTGAAGCACACAACATCATTCAAATCCATCAAAACAACAAACGAAGGTCCTTCGTCAACAAAAAAAAAGGAAAGAAGAGATGGATGCATACTCACTAGGAAACGACAATCGTCCGCCGATCTTACAACGCGGTGAATATACAGTCTGGAGAAGCCGCTTTCTAAACTTCATAGCTCTGAAAGATCAAGCCGAAAACTTATTGCAGTCACTTGAAGAAGGACCTGCAAAGTTCTAGGTCAACGTAGCCAGTGATGACACGGTTACTTCTTCAACTCCCGCTACTAGGCGACTAAAGGAACCTAGGGAATACACCATTGAGGAAAGGGCCCGTGCTAAGGCAGATCTGATAGCCATGAACACACTCATGCAAGGCATCCCCAACGATATCTATAGACAGATAGACAGCCTCCCAACGGCTAAAGGAATGTGGGATGAGTTGCATAGGATGATGCAAAGGACGGAAGTAGGCATCAAGGCCAAAAAGGCGAATATTCTCACTGCTTATGACTCCTTCAAAGCTAAGCCGGCGGAGAGCCTCTATGATGCATACCAAAGATACCTCACTCTTCTCAACGAGATGAGGAAGATAGAAATCTCGAAAACAAACGTGGAAACAAACATCAGATTTCTATCCTCTCTGCCCTCGGACTGGAAAAAGATATCCACTCAAATTAGACAAAACAAAGATCTGGAGGAATTGGATATCCATGCAGTATTTGATAATCTCGCCCAACACGAGGAAGATGTTTGCGAGACTCAGAGAGAGCAGAAGGGCAAGCAGGTTGAAAACACCGTTGCTCTAGTCTCAGAGAAGTGTGGAACAAAGCCTCGCAAAGAGAAGATCGTTAGGCCTCCCTCACCATCCGAGTCAGAAGAAGATTCAGAATCAGACGCCGAGCCAACCATGAAAGCACTAGGGAAGCAGTTGGCCTTAATCGGAAAAATGATGAGCCAGAAATACTTCAAAAAGAAGTCCTCATCCTCGGCCAACAAACTTCGGATGTCAAGCTCTAAGAATAAGGAACAAGCACCAGAGAGCCCCGAAGTCAAGAACACTAAAGAGCCCAACAAGTGCTTCAATTGTGGCAAGCCTGATCATTTTGCCAGAGAATGCATCCTTCCCAAGAAAAGAGATGCTAATTACTACTCCAAGAAGCTTCAACTCACGAAGCAGGTGTAGCCCTCATGTTAGAGCAGGACCACTGGCTTGAAGACACGTCTAGTTCTGGAGACGAGAATCTTGCCCTCATGGCACCGCCTTGATAACGACAGTGACGCCGAAACATCCAATCAGACTGACGAAGATGGCGCATCCACCTCATCACAGGAGGTAGACTCTTCTTCCACATTATTGACCATGTTAGAATCATATCAAAAACAATATGCTAACAAGAAACGTGAGCAGAAAAGTATTAAGGAAGTAGAGGATAACCTTTCTAGGTCTCAGGAGAAGATAAATAGTCTCGAGTTAGAACTTAGAAGCTCTAGTGCTAAAATAGAAGAACTTACTAAGAGCCTACACTCTAGCGAGACTAGTCAACCTCAAATAGGACATCATAGCGAAAAGATTAAGGAGTTAGAAGATAGGCTAACAAATAACTACAATTGCTTGGTTAGGAATCTCAATGAGAAAGCCACCCTAAATTGTAGGATTACCGAAGCTACCACTAAGATCACCAACTTAGAAGCTCAGTTAGAAATATCTAATACTAAGGTTAGTGAGCTTAATAAAGATCTAGATGCCTGTCAAGCCGCCAAACTGACGGTAGAAAATAATTATGCTCTCCTAGGCGAGGAACGTAAGAAGTTATATGCGAAAATTAAGAAATTAGATGATCGCGTAGGGGACAATCTGAACAGACGATATTTCTAAACCAGCCCAAGGATATAGAGTTCTATAATCCAATAGAAGGCATAGGTTTCACTAACCCACGTGTTATACGGAAAAAGGAAGTATATGATATTAAGACTATGGGTTTAGGAGTAACCTCTCTTAGAGACTTTACTGAAGCGACAAAACAAAGTACTTTAGACTCATCCAAGAGAAGAGCCTCACATGGGCCTCAATTCCCTTACGACTACACAGAACGAAATGAAAGAGACAGAAATATGAAACCATACTTAACATCTGTCTGTGAATTAGTTCAAGTTCTACCTCCTGAATCTCAAACACACTACGAGGAAGTCAAAGACATTCATTATAAAAATTCTCTCTATAAACCTCCTATAGTAAAACAGATAGAGGAATCTCAAGCAAAATTAGATAAAGAAAGAGAGAATTTCGAAGCTGAAAAGAAGAAGTTCTTAAAAGAGATGGAAAATCTCAAAGCTTCCTCATCCTCCCAAACTACCTCTCATGCTATTATGAAAAGCGTGAAAATCGAAAAATCACCTTCGAAAGATCAAAAGTGCATTGATAATTCTATTAAGAGTGCTAAGACTAAATCTAGTGTACCTACGTCTACAGGGAGCGTAGAGTAAGCACTGGTACCGAAGGCGAGAGTGTCTAGTATTAAGAAGGAGCTAGTAGATTTGAGTATGACTAAGAATGTTACTCCTTCTGTACAAATAAATAACACTCGAAAACATAAAAGAGCCATTTCTTCTCTTCGCATAATTGCTTCTACACCCAAACGCACTTCTCCGAAAGTGATATGGGTTATTAAAACTCCCTCAAGTAAAAATTTAGGAATCATATCTGAACCTAAAACTAAATCTGCTAATCTGAGAGGACACATGCTTAAGTGGGTACCTAAAGCTCTCTAACTTGTTTTTGCAGATCCATCATGTGTGGTACCTCGTCTCTGGTTGCTCCACACAAATGACTGGAAAACAAGAGCTGCTGAGCAACTACAAAGATCGACCAAACGGCAAAGTCAGATTCGGAAACAATGACTCAGCTCCCATTCTTGGATGTGGGGATATCATTTTGGAAAATCTGACAATAAAAGATGTCTCTTATGTCGAAGGACTCCGCCATAACGTGTTCAGCATGGGCCAATTCTGCGATAAAGGATTTCAAGTGGTCTTTCACGCTGACCGGTGCAGAATTTTGGACAGTCAGAACACAGAACTCCTCTACGGACTTCGGAAATCAACACGATCAACCTGACGTCCGTCCGTCCCCTGACAGTTGTATGCCTCATCTCTCAGACTGTGATTCAGTGGAACAGCTTATGGCATCAACGAATGTCTCATCTGAATATGAAAGCTCTCCAACGTCTCTCTACGAAAAAGTTGGTTCACGGTCTTCCAACTATACTACTACAAAAGGAGCATCAATGTTCGGCTTGTCAATTAGGAAAAATGAAGCGAGCAACTCATCATGTCAAGCAAATTGCGTCTACCTCTCGACCATTGGAACTAATCCACATGGACCTCTGTGGGCCGATGCATACATAGAGTATCCAGGGACGCAAGTACGTACTAGTGATCGTCGATGACTTCTCTCGCTACACTTGGACTAAGTTCCTCCGAACCAAAGATGAGACAGGGGACTTGATTATTAACTTTTTGAACACAATTCAGAATCTGCTGCAACAGATTATTCAAGTTATTCGAACAGACAACGGCATTGAGTTCAAGAATAAATATCTCAGTGAGTTTTATCAGAAACTTGGAATTAGTCAACAATTTTCAGCCGCAAAAATACCTCAACAAAATGGGGTTGTTGAAAGGAAAAACAGAACCCTAGTGGAGGCCGCTCGTACAATGCTTATCCATTCCGGCCTTCCGCACTTTCTTTGGGCTGAAGCAGTAAATACCGCCTGTTTTACCCAAAACAGGACGGTGGTTCACAAACGGTTCAACAAGACTCCGTACGAGATTGTAAATAAGAGAGTACCCAACATCTCATTCTTTAAGGTCTTCGGGTGCAAGTGCTTTGTGGCGAATGACAGAGAGCAACGTGCAAAGTTCGACCCTAAAGCATTCGAAGAAACTTTCGTCGGGTATTCTTCAACATCAAAAGCGTACCGAGTATACATCAAGTCCAACCGCACGATTAAGGAAACCTATAACGTCATTTTTCACGAAGTGAACGAGATGGCTTCTGAACAAAACAGTTCAGGACCCGTGCTCAACCCGATGGCTTCTGAACAAAACAGTTCATGACCCGTGCTCAACCCGTTGGCTTCTGAAGACAACATCTCAGAACCCGTTTTCACTGGTGTGTTGGCACAAAACCAACAGAATATGGCAACAACCCAGTAATCACCGCCAGACGTAGCTCTAAGACTTGTGTTAGAAGACTTGGATTCCCTATTTGAGCCTTTACATCCGCCAGTCATCGTCAACCCTACACCCGACGAGGCCGATGTACCAAGTTCTTCAACAGTCCTTAACTCACCGACTCAGATTTGCCACAGAACAATGAAGAACATGTATCTAGTCTAACATGATTAATTGCGTGTTATAATGATTGTTACCCGTATTGATTTGCATGATTACGTGATAAATCGATACAGAGTGCACTATTTGAGGGGGAGCATCTACAATGATTGAATGTTTTGAGCTCCAAATACTTTTGATGATCTTTCTTTAAGCATTGCAGAAATTCTCGTTTTGATTCTCTTTGGACAATGCTTAAATAAGGAGAACTTCACAAACTCTCATGAATGTCAGCTCAAGACATTGGTAAAACAAGTTAGGGGAAGCATTATTAGAACAATTACTTCTTAATTAACTCTAATATTCTCGACATTTTTCTCTAAGTATTGCAGATGTTTGAAGATCAATTTTGGAGCCAGATGTCATTTCTTCGAAAATACAGGGAGTTAATTGCACTTTCGTTTACACTTAGAAGGAGTAATTTTGTGGTTTATTCTTAAAATTTAGGATCAATCTGAAATATTAAGGAATACTTACTATCGAGAAATTCGAGCGAAAATTGATTTGGGACCAAGTGGTAATTTACGCTCTCAAAATTGACGAGCGAAAATTAAACAGGAACCAAAGGTAAATTTTCGATCGGATGTTGTCGAGCGAAAATTTTTCTCGATCGTAAGTTTCCCGATCGTAAATAGTAATGGGCTTAAATTCACTAAGTCTCGTAAAACGTCAAATTAGCCCAATTAAGTGAAATCATTACTTGCAGTCGAAAATCCCTAAATACTAAAACCCTCGATCGCAAAAATCAACAGTCAAAATTCTCGAGCGAAAAACTTCTCTCAAAAGACGAACTTCAAAATCCTCAAAATCTTTCGATTTTTCATCTGATTTTCGTCTTTAGAAGATAGATTTGACCTCTTCTAGGGATTATCGTGTATTTAAACTACATTTGCATCTGTATTTTGGATATTTCGCTTGATTCTGTGTTCATTTCTCGACTGTTCATATTCTGAGAACTCGAACTCGTGTTTGCAGTATTTTAAATCATCTCTAGGTATAATCTGGGTTAGCTGCATAATAGGCTAGTTTCGATGTCTCTTGATCATTTACAGTGAATATAACTTCGATTTTCTGCGTTATTAGCGTTCGATTTAAAGATAAGACTAAACTGGGTTTTAAACTTTTAAACGCGTCGAAGAACTTTCTCGCTCGCAAACAGTGAAAATTGAATCTCAATTTGATTAAGTCACTGTTTGCATCATAAAAGATTTTCGATCGCTAACCTTTTGATTTAGTCATTAAGATTAATAACATAGATCGAAAATTACTTACAATCGAGAAATACAATTTTGATTTTATGCGAGCGAAATATTAATGAGAGGAATAGATAAAATAGATGCAAACCTTTTAAATTTTCGAGCGCAAAACTTACAGTCGAAAATTTCGATTTCAATTTTGATCTCGGTCGAAAAATTTTAGCGGCGATAAAATTAATTTTCGACGATAAAATTTTCTCGATCGGAAATTTTTACAGAGAAAAACCTCTTTAAAATTGAAATACTTTCTCGCTCGATTAACTTTCATAGCGAAAATTCTATTCACGCGCGAAAAATTTCTCGATCGTAAATTTACGTGGAGATCTAATTTCTCGATCGTAAATTTACACGGAAATTTTTCTCGATCGTAAATTTTCTTGGCTACAGTATCAGACGTTATGCTCAAACACTTAGAAATTTTTCTAAGTCTTTTTTACTGTGGTTTACCTTAGCGAATAAATTTTTTTCGATCGCAAAATTAAACGGAGATTTGACTTTCGAAATTGCACCTATACAATTGAGAATCTCATTTCTCGCGCGATAAAAAGCACGGAGTGAACAGTGTTTCGACACTTAGAAAAATTTTAAACCAAAGTTTCATTGGACTTTCATGCTTATGATGAAATTTAATAATCTAGTCAATATTCACTTCGTATGATCCATGTGCAAAATTCTTGATTTCAATTATGAATTTTTTCAAATGTGCTATGATATATGATCCATGATTATGGTTTGACAAATTCCAAATTCGACTCAACTCAAAATTTCTGAACTAATGATTTACATTTCTTCTGTGTATTTCGGATGGATCATTATCCTACTTATAACCACATCTACGAGAAGGCTATGTACCTTAACGTACACGACACGAACTTCCAACTAGACCTGACCACCTTCCGGTGTCCAGACGACATAATCGTGTCAATACTGCAAGGCTGTCCACTTTGGCATGCACTTACAGTGACGGCCTCAGTGCCGATGGTCTACCTCCAGCAGTTTTGGGGGATGATCAAGAGCCTCATCATGGACGGGACGTATCACTTTACTACAGTTGTAGGGACGAGGCACGTCTGTATGAGCAAGAACGACTTAGACTACCCCTTGACCTCCCTCATAGCCAAAATTACGACCCCCTCCCATCAGATGCAGAACTGGTGCATGATTTCCTCCAGATGGGATACCGTCCGCCGCTCACCAAGCTAGCTCAGATGCAGAGCAACGGGATTCCCCATCCGTGGAAGACACGTTTTGGAATCATCAACAAGTGTTTGTCCCCGAAGCACGCAGGCTTTGACAAAGGCAACGGCCACATCCTTCGGATATTTCACGGAGTCATGTTCTCGCAAAATTACGATTTCGCTCAACTGATCTGGAACGACCTCGCAGAACAGATCAGGCAGAAAGAGAACAAACGATCCAAAAATGTGCCATATGCGAGATAATCTCCGTCATCATCCGTCAACACATAGAGATGTACGAGCAGAATGTTCCTCGCTTGCCTCCGGGAGGAAACTATCAGCCACCCAGGCTCAAGTTCTTCCACAACCCGAAATTAACGGAATTGGACCAGCCATCAATGGCCATACCGTTCGAGCTGTTACGTCTCGCCGACCCCACGGGAGACATTTATAGAGCATACTGCCGGAAGAATCATCTGACGGAACAGATGATTAGAGGGCCCCCGACAGACTTCGCAGTTAGCCCTCAACAACAACAACAGCCTAGTCCTGAAGACACGATGATTGATGAAGTGGCTCAGGAACTAGAGCTGGAGCCTCCAACTCACGAGGAAAGAGTACCAGATATTGACGCCATCCTAATCGATGCTGTGGCAGCAGAGTTGGAACAAGAGGCTCCAGCAGACACACTCCAAGTGGAAGTGCCCATCATTGTTGGCGTGCCCGAGGCAGGAACGAGGCACATCTCTCCACCGCCGGCTACTACGCCAGAAACAGAGGCTCTAATGTCAACGATACAACCTATCGACCCTCCGGTGACGGAACCAGCCAGTGAGGATGTAGCACGAGGACTCTCGCCTCACACGGCTACCCCATCAGACACCGAGTCAGATGAGGAGATTCAGTTGATTAGAAGGACTCCAAGACGATTGAGCGTATCATTCGAGACCCTCTTCAAAACCGTCACAACCATCAGACACAACGCCGACCATCACTCCAAATGTTGCGGACCCTTCCTTGCTTAATCTTGAGCCGCGGCACATCACGGCGGGATCAGAAGCTCCAGTGTCTGATACGCAGGGACGATCAGAACCTGCCCTAACACCCATAGAGGAGAATCTCCAAGATTCGACTCAAGGATTGGGTGGAAGTCTCGAAGAGTCACAACCTCAAGTGACTCTGAGCCAACCTGAGGAGCCGGTGTTAGCTCTAGGGTTGATAACATGCGACATCAGTCATCCTGGACCATCCACAACGGAGGCGTCCGCTCCGTATGTGACATAGATCGACTTCATGCCGCTCTTGCTAACGCGCTGAAGGGTTTTGAAGACAAAATCATGGAGAGCGTGCGAAATGCCATCGAGACGTCCCGCCAAGTTCGTGGGAAAGCACCCGTCTCGGAGCCGTCTTCGTCACAAACTATCCTCACCCACAACCTAATAAATCCTGCCACAGTACCCATCAGCGAACTCCATTCAATTCTGGTCACCAGGCTGTTAGAATTGACCACACGAACGCCGGAACAATAAGATCTATTCCGCCGTCTCGTGGATCGTCCTGACCC
Source organism: Craterostigma plantagineum (assembly GCA_027422505.1). Classification (NCBI taxonomy): domain Eukaryota; kingdom Viridiplantae; phylum Streptophyta; class Magnoliopsida; order Lamiales; family Linderniaceae; genus Craterostigma; species Craterostigma plantagineum. The sequence goes on along the minus strand of JAPQWV010000028.1, from coordinate 3,449,514 downwards.
ATCAGAAACGTGCCGCGGCCAAGGCTCCCACTCCAAATGCCGACATTACGACCCAGACGATCAGGGCCGTCCTGAGGAGGAGAAGAGGCTAAGGATAATCACAAGGGGTCAGAGACAGAACCCTGGCGCGACTCAGACAAGTCAAGGAGTCGCTGGAACCTCACGACCCACAACCCAAACAACCACCAGCACCCGCCGCACCACTCTAACCCAAATCGACCCAAAAATCGACCCACCAACCTTTCAAATAAGGACGCCTCCACCCACACCACCGACCTTCACAAGCCCCTTGCTTTCGGAAGAAGAAGCAAGCGTTGCCATGCTCGTCGCCCTAGCGCAGACTCAGGCGACTCCCTCAATTGCTCCAGACCAACCGGGACCATCCGGACATGGCGTCAACCCACACGAGGTCGTAGACCAATACATATTCGAAGGACAGTGGATGACCCATTCCATGCCCGAGGAGCATCAAAGACAACGGCTTCAGGACATTCGACACTTCTTACAACAAGCCTCGGTAGACCTCGTACTCATAGAAGACGAAGAACTTCAGGAAGGTGTAGACCATGAACAAGATACCACAGGGCTTTCAGAGCTGATCACGCAACGAGTGGTTTCCCTCACAAGACAAATGCCAGGGACAGTTCGGATCGACACGCCGTGGGAGAATATTCGAATAGAGATATCTTTCCTTGAAGAAGTCCGTGAAAATATTTGGAGGTCACCGGACAAAGTCAAGAAGCCGAACGAGTTCGAGCTCAGAGGGATCTCTCACTGGGAACAGCAAAAGAGAATGACATATCTCTGGATGCTGACCCATCTTGGACCGGATGTGAGATTGGGGATGACTAAAAGCCATGCCAAGAGTCATTACAAGAGCCTCTCTCCAATCTGTCAGCTACTCAGCGTCTACTGTGCTAAAGGAGGACTTCCAACACCGTACTATATCATCGAGCGAGTAGATAGAACTCGAGAAGATCTAAGCGAGAGTGACCTACCGTACATCCCTGCTGATGAGGTGTACAACCTCTACAAGCTGTACGGGGAGAAGTACAAAGGTCCTCAAGGCTTCATCAAGAAAGAAGGTCTCGAGGGACTCTACCGGTTCATGATGCGCCAAGTCAAGTACTTCGCCGCACACGACCTTCAGATGGCTCTGGAGAGCAACATGAAGAAGGTCAACATGACCGCTCCGCTCAACAAAGGATCTGAGATCGAAGGGCTTCCCAACTATCACGTGCACATCAGCTCATTCCTAGGCATCGCCTACCACAATCCAATCGCTAAGAAGAATAGGTTGATGCTGAAGACTGAGATACACAAATTCTGTGATGGGACGCTCAAGATCATCAGGTAAAATATAGAGCGGAGGTTGGAAGAAATCAACCGAGAGACGATGCTGAAGATCCACCGGTTCGTGAGAGAACAGCCGCTCCTAATGGAATTATTAGAAGATATCGAGGAGCGTCTGGAGCTAAGGAACACGCTCAGGAACTTTGAGCATGCGCTGGGCTTGCGCAGATCGTACTACGCCCAACGAGGACAGATAGCGCGGAAGAGAAATCAAGCACAAAGGGGGAGAATGTAGAATATCAATTTTAATTGTGCTTTGATTTATTAGCTATCTTCGTACTTAGGGGCTTTATTTGTACTAGTCATTAGATTAGGACTAGTTTGATATTTATATAAAGTTTGTTTGGTATAAATAGTTGTACAAACATTGAGCTTAATACAGAAAATTAGAGAATCAATTCGAAAGGCTGTCGAATTCAATTCTAGAGAGAGAAACTCAGAAATCATTCTCTCACTAAAGGAATCCTCTCTCATGTTCTTCATTGAAGGTTTTCGATCGAATTTCAAGTTCAATAATTATAATCGATTTCCTTAGAATTCATGCCTAGGATTGATTGAGTTGACAAACGGGGACCTAACAAAAGGTTAATTGAAATCAAAAGTTGGGTCAAAACTTTATTTTGAGAATTTGACTTTGACTTGGAGAGTAATGTGAATTCGCAATTGGGAATTGGTTCAAGTTCGTGAGATGATAAGGGTTCGTGAAATTCAATCGAAGACTTAGATTTCGCGAAGTGAAGGATTGCGAAGTGAGTTGAGAGGTTGATTCTCAAAAGATGACCGAGTTCGTGAATTGGCTGGAGTTTGCGAATTGAAGGCTAAATTCGAGAAATTGTCCCGGTTCGCAAAATGAAGATGGATTCACGAAGTGACCTTGATTCGCGAAGTGGGCTAGTTCTTTGAGTTCGCAAACAGGTTGAGGTTCGTGAAGACGATTCGCGACTTGATCTAAAGTTCTGTCTCTTTCACTGGTTGGCGAACTGAATTCGCGAAGTAGTTTGATCGCGAATTTATCTGAAGGTTTGCGAACTTAAACTGTGCACAATTTTGCGAAGTGATGAGAGAATTCGCGAATTGCAATTCGTGGAGTTGACTCACGAAGTTGAGTGTTGACTTTCTGAGAACTCGTGAAATTCCAACCCGCGAAACTCTAATTTGCGAAGTTGTGAACTCTAATCAGTGCGTAACCCTGATTCGTGAAATGGTTGGATTCGCGAAGAATGTTGGAAACACTGATTCGCGAATTGACTTGATACCTTCAATTCACGTTCAACCCTTAGTCTGAAATCGTGAAAATCCCTAACAAGTGCACTGGATTCGTGACACTGGTTCGCAAACTGAGAATTGGTGAGCTTAAACCCAAACCAAGCGTCGTTCGCGAGTTCAAGAACAGACTGAATAACAGAGCTGTTCTTCAATTTTTCGGACAAAAATCCAACAAATTTCAGAACTGATAGCTGCACTTAAAACTGCCTTAACAAATCAGAACATCCTTCGAAAGTAGTTTAAACCCACGAGTTTGAGCTTTGTAACGAAAGCTGAAAAATCACAAGAACTCACACTGCCGATTCTTTAAAGCTTGAAATGAAGTTTCCTCACCTACACGCTTGCTCTGATACCACTTGTAATTCCAGATTATGCAAGAACACTTCAATAGATTAAACCTTCGTAGAATGTGAATAGTATGCTTTTTAGGTTTAGTGTTGAATACGTGAGATTTTAGCAAATGAAAAACTTGGTTAAAAACTTGTTAGGGTTTAAGCTTAAATACCTTGGAAGGTATTTAAGCCCATTGGGCCCCTAACAAGCCCATTACAACGACAACCCATCTACGTACAATAAAGCGTATAAAATACATCAGAAAGAAATAGCAAGACTTAGAACAAATATATTGGACACTTCTAAAATATTCCTAACACCTCCAATGAACGATTTATGATCTCATCTCTCGTTCAATCCCGGTGTGGCATTTTTATTTCAAATTTTCACCCAAATCTTCCGAACCAAAACTTTTGAACCAAATCTGTATTTGATTTGCTTTAGCATTCGATTTCTTACTTGATTAGGATTGTTAGTTCTAGACTTGAATTATTAGCTCTTGATTATTGCATTTTATGTTTAATTTGGGGGATTTTTAGGTTGTTGCTCGATTAGGGCTTTTTGAAGTTTAAGTTGGGTCTTTTCTTTCATTTTTCTGGTGGGTTTTCAACAAGATATTACGATTCTTATTTTTGATACGCTGTCAGTTTATTTTTGGTACATCTTGCTTACAATTTAGTAAAATAAATGCATCATAATGGTACGATGTGTTGTTGTAGATTGGACTGTATGTTTGAAAGAATGATATTTGAATTTGATTACTTAGCAATGGTAATTTATTTTGCAATGGTCATTTTCCGTTTATGCAGTAACATATTCCGATGTTTTTCTTATTTTATTTAATTGCGTATTTGTAATACCCGAGTCCCGCGAGTAAGCTGGCCAATAAATTTACATGCATATTATGTGCTTATGTGGCTGCATATTTTGTGTATATATAATTACGTGCTCACATTATAATTGACTTGTTGGGAAATATTGGGACTTAGAATATTTCGAAAGGATGAGAAGGTGTGAGATGGGATTTTCGAAAGAATGATTTTCGAAATAGTAGACTTCCGAAAATAGAAATTGTGAAGTTGAAATTTTCGAAAGTAGATAGAGTATAAAAATTTCGAGAGACATGAGATTGAGAAAATTAGATCTTCGAAAGGTAGGATTTTCGAAGGAGTGTGAGTTGCAAAAACTAGATTATTAATGAGGGAGGTTTTCGATAGATAGTAGATTTTGAAAATTTAGATTTGAATGGGGAGATTTTTGCAACCTAAGAATTTTCGCAAAGGCTAGTATCGAAAACTTAGTTAAGGGGGAAACTATTTTAATAATAAAATAACATATGTTACATGAGATTAAGATAAACATTAATAAAGTAGGGATCGATGTCATTTGTTTATCATACACGCAAACCATAGGATAAGAAAGAAGGAAAAATAATTCATTTCATTAGCAAAACTTTCGAAAACTCAAGTAGGGAGAAAACAAAGAACTTGAACAGTGACCATCCTTAAGCTTGGAGAAGGCATAATATTTTACCATGATTTTTCGTTTTAGTTCATGTTTTAACATGTTCTAAGTATTAGCATGCACGAAAATTTCAAAAGGTTCATGTTTAATATAAATTCTGGTTTTCGAAGGTTTGAACATATTTTGAAGTTCTTATGGTATTCATCGTGTTCTTGAGGAAATGATATTTTGATCGAAGGTTTTAAGATTTTTGAATGTTATAAGTGTTTTAGGAATTCAGATTTTCGGATGATTAGGTTTAAGTTGGTTCGTGATAATTAATTTTCGGGTATGATAGCATAGTTTTCGAAATTGATAAAATTTTCGGGCATCTCACTGTTTACGGGAATTTAATTTTCGGATAGGTATAAGTTTTCGACAACTCAAGTTTTTGGGCTTTGTAAAGTTTTCGAGATTGTTGTAATTTTCAGCCATGGAATAAAGTTTTCGATACTTGGTTTTCGAACAATTAAAGTTTTCGGGTATGTTATAAAGTTTTCGGGACTTTCGAAATTTTTCGGGTGTAAAGGAAGTTTTCGAAATTTTGGTCGATGCGGGCCAAAATGTTTTCGCATAAGTGATAGAGTTCGGGCCGAAAATAATTTTTGCGGGCTTAGGTATTTTCGCGGGCCGAGCTGTGAGAGAGAATAAGCGCTAATTGCGGGCCAAAAGCAATTTAATCAGCCGATTTTCGAACGGAATTTTCGTATGAAATTTCAAAATTTAGATTTTTGAAACCTTGAGATTTTCGAAATATGGCTTGCGAAAATAATTTTCGAAACATCTAATTTTCACATATTTTCAAACTTGTCCAATTTTCGATACTTAATAATTTTCGAAACATATTCAATTTTCGCAACATAGCCAGATTTTCGAAACAACCTGATTTTCGAAATAAATTCTCGAAACTTATTTTCGAATCAAACATATTTTCTATACTAAGTATTTTCAAACCAAATTTTCGAAGTCTGTCCGAATTTCGAACTTAGGTAATTCTCGAGCAAAATCTTCGATACTTAAATAGATTTCGAAATTTATTTATTTTCGGACAGATTCTCGAAACTTTCATATTTTCAACATCAAATTTTCAACTCAAGATTTTTGAGAAGTGCATTTCAAAAGTTCATATAGTCAGTTAACTTAGCTAATACACTGACTTTATAACCTTTTCGTATCTAAGGGTCGAAATACTAGGAATTTTCACCAAATAATTAGCAAATACCTCCAGGACACCAGGTAACTGGGAATTTACTACAACACATAGTTAATTACGTGTGATTGACTTACGTGACTACCGGTTTTGATGAATAATGTATGGTAAATGCAATATCAATAAAAATCAATTAGCGTGAATCGATCGAGACAAAAGAAGCGTGCACGGAACTTGCAACATAAAGTTCGCAGATAATAATTCGAGAAATAAGCTAAATCTGCATTGTTTCATTATTAATATAATAATTTTGTCGATTACTAAGACACGTGATCAAATTGAGTCGAATTCACATAATTCGTCAATTAGAGTCGAGATTTTACCCGTTTTCTGCGAGATTTATGAATCTTCATTCCATTAGAAACTTCAAAATTTTTCTTAGGAAGACCCATGAGAAATTGAGGTCGATTTAACCTTATTTTTTCACTAACGTGAAGAAAATAGTGGTTTCAACGATTTTTTGGTGTCGTTGGTGGTTTTCGAATGTGACAGAATGTGTTACTTACAACAAATAAGTTGCAAGAAAAGTGTACATAAGGAAGTGTTATCCAAAAAGGATGAAGTGTTACCTAGCAAGCGTGTTAATGGCATACGCTTCAAACTTGGTTGCCATCAATATTATTCGATATTCCATTATTAACATTACTAATCCCCGTCGATTACTAAGACCTATGATAAAATTGTGTCGAATACGCCTTATTCAGTCATTAAAGTCGGGGTATTCCATTAATTTATGCTTTATATTTTCCGACGATCTAATTATGTTGACCCTTGAGTAACACAATGCCATTGTATAGTAACATTTAACTTTTCCCAAACATTTTTAAAATTCCGTCTAAAATTTCAGGCAAATTTAGAAATCCGCCAAAATCAACTTAAAACTATACCAAATAGCGGGCAAGAGGTAACACTTAAACCATTTTCGATACCCCATCTTAAAAAATATAGTTCTACGTATTTCACATGAGATACCTCTTATTTGTTTCGCTATGACAAAATGATTTGAAATTTGTACCACTTTAAGAAACATTTATTTAGGCCAAAATTTTCTGGTGATTTCATTTTCAGCTCCATTAACATTGAACGACGAACGATGGATCCGACATGGTGGCGCGGCATAATATCCAGCTATGGGTCTCTCGAATTTATACACATTAGCTACATTTTTAGCCGAAAACGTGAATCGATTTACTATTTCTTTTTCGTATTTGCGTCAATAAAATTTGAAAGATTAATCAGATCAAATATTATATTTGACGACGTAATATCAAAATAAACTCTCGTGGCACATTGAACTTGGTTTGGTGCAGCGGATGCTCATGAGTATGAATATATGAGATAATTCGATTGTCAAAAACTACATTTTATTCTGTTGATACCACTTATTAGCCATACAATAACACAATATTTGTGCCTAGTAATACTTCATGTTATGTGATAACACTATCTTGCAATTTGATAACATAACAGGGGCGCTCGATACCACTTCTTATTACTCTTTCATAAGGGTATTTTGGTCAGATCGAATTTTAGGTCCTTTACTCTAAGTTAATTAAAAATTGGGTCCCTAAATTATATTTTTTCTAACATGGACCTGAAACCTAATTTCAAACTTTAGTAGGGCATGACTTCTAATCGCCACTACTCTTTACCCTCCAATGCAAGAACATAAGAAAGTAGAACAGAACAAAGAATCAAAGATTTCAAGCCCAACCCATTCTGTTGTAGATTAGATATACCCTTTTTTAGATACGGTAGTTACATTGAAAAGGCCTATAAATAGGGCAAAAACCTAAAAATTGCCCCAATGTTTACCCTCTGGACCAATTTAGTCTCGATGTTTCGCAAGGACCAATTTAGTCCCCGATTTATCGAATTTGTGGTCCCCACCGTTAAATAGCCGTTAAGATGGAAAATTGACCCGTGTCGACATGTGATTGGTCAGACTTAAAAATTCATGATTAACATTAAAAAAGGGAAAAAAATCCAAAAAAAGGAAAAATCAAAACAAAAAAGAAAAAAACTAATAAATTAACATAAAAAAACAGAGAATTAAATTAAAACAAATAAACTAAATTCAATTAAAAATAAATGATAATGAAAATGTATTAAAAATAATAAAATTAAAATATAGAAAAAATAAAAATTTTAAATAACTTAAGTAAAAAATAAACAAAAAAAAAGTGAGAAAAAATGTTAAAAATAAAAAAATAATAAACAAGAAAAAATAAAAAGTAAAAAATATGTATTTATTAAGACCTAAAAAAGAGTGAAAAATAAAATAGGATAAAAATGTCACTGAAAGTTGACGAGAATTCCCTGTCTCTGTCCAGTTAAGGCAGATGCCATTGTCCCACTATATTTGTTAAAAACAATTCGAGAACTTGGACGATTATATCCTCATTAACTTGGCAGGGACGGTCTTCGTAAAACTTTTAGAGGTATTATTTATCCTTAGTTTTGTTTTTCTTTTTTATTTAGTTTTCAAACAAATTAATATATTTTTATTTTTTACTTTTTTTTAAATCTTAAATTATTATTTATATTTTTTTATTTAATATGCTCTCCCTATTTATTTTTTATTTTTCTCTTATATGTTTTCTTTGTTTAATTGTTATTTTTAATATTTTCGTTCTCTCTTTCTTTCTGTAGAATACGCTTTTAGTGTGCTTTGATTTTATTAGGTGTCCTTGTAATTAGGGGCATTTAGTGTATTTGTCATAGGTTTAGGACTAGATTGTTATATATACCAAGTTTGTTTGGTATAAATAGAGTTGTAAACAATGTGCCTAATAGAGAAAGTTTTAGAATTTGATCCGAAGGGCTGACGAATTCAATTCTAGAGAGAGAAACAGCAAACACTTTCTCACATTAAAGGATTCATTCTCGTGTTCTTCATAGAAAGGTTTTCGATCGAAATTCAATTTCCATAACTCTAATCGATTACCTTAGAATTCCTGCCTAGGATCTTAGAGTTGATAATCTAGGGACCTAACAATTGGTATCAGAGCAGATTCGTATCTGTTTTGAGGCTGAATTGTTAGATTTAGATCGAAATTCATTCTGAAAAGTTTTCGCTCGAAGAACATTTTGGCGCGAAACTGACTTTTCGATCTAATGGCTCAATTCTGTGCTTACTTGATTTGATTTTGATGTCTGTGTGCTCGCTTAGGTTATAGAATTCATTTGCTATTAGGTCAGTAGCAATCAGGAACTCGAATCGGCAGATTTGGTTAGATTTGAAAAGTTAGTGTTCGCGCGAAGATCATATAGAACACGTACTGATTTTTGCTTAAATTCGATATATTTTGCTTCATGACGTATTTAATTGTTCGTTCGTGCGTTTTCAGTAGCTGATTGCGAGCAAATACATGCAATTTCACTTCCTAATCTGTTGTTTTTTGCTTGAATCAGTGCTAATTAGGGTTCTAAGACTGTTTGCGCGATTTTAATTTTTCTTGCTTAAGTCTTCGATCGAATTAATTTCTAGATCGAAACTCTGCGCGAGAATGTTTCTCGGTCAGAAGAGTAAGTCAGCGCTAAAGTCGCCGTCACGAGAAGCGATTTTAATTGGAAAAATTTCTCGAGCATTATTAAGCGAAAATTTTTTTCGTGGAGACTTATTTTGACTTTGCGAGCGCAAAACTTTCTCTTGAAAAACATTTTCGGTCAGACTATTAAGTTGACCTAGCGAAAATTATTTGCGCTTGAAAAACTTTTTCGGTCAACAGATTTAATTTGACTCAGCGAGAAACTTATCTTAACGTACTGTTTCTATACGATCGAAATAAATTCACGATATGAAAATTTTTCTCAACCGAAAGATTTTGAGCAATTTATTTCGCTCGAGAAATATTTCGCTGACTAACCTTCACGCATGTGAACAGTAACCACTACATATTTTTTTCGATGATATTAATTTTGATCAAACTTTAAAGATTGAATCAAAATTAATTTTCGACTGCTTTTGAATGAAACACTACTAACTAATTTGTCATTTGTGAAGCACATTACATCACTACAAATCATCAAAACACCCTACGAAGATTCTTAGATCAACTCTTCAACAATGATAGATGCTTATTCACTTGGAAACGACAACCGTCACCAATCTTGAAACACGGCGAATATACCGTCTGGCGAAGCCGCTTCCTTAACTTCATTGAGCTAAAGGATCAGGCAGATAACCTTCTTCGGTCACCTGAGGCAGGTCCAGCTCAGTTCTGGGTCAATGTACCCGACGACAACACAGCCACTCCTCCAATTCCCGCCACTAGGCGACTGAAAGAGCCTAAGGAATACACGGATGAGGAAAGGATCAGAGCGAAGGCCGATCTGATAGCCAAGAACACACTCATGCAAGGCATCCCAAACGACATCTACAGACAAATAGACAGCCTTCCAACGGCTAAAGGGATGTGGGATGAACTGCATCGAATGATGCGAAGAACTGAAGTAGGCATCAAGGACAAGAAGGCAAACATTCTCATGGCTTATGACTCTTTCAGAGCAAAACCAGAAGAGAGCTTGCATGATCTCTATCAGAGATATCTGACACTTCTCAATGAGATGCGAAAAATTGAAATCACCAAGACGAACATGGAGACCAACATTCGATTTCTATCCTCTCTGCCCCCAAAATGGAAGAAGATATCCACTCAAATCAGACAGAACAAAGACCTTGAGGAGTTGGATATCCATGCCATTTTCGATAATCTCGCACAACACAAGGAAAATGTAAGCGAGATTCAGAAGGAGCAGAAGGACAAACAGATCGAAGACACAGTTGCCCTAGTCTTAGAGAAGCGGAGCTCAAAGTCACGAAAAGAGAAGATCATTAGGCATCGTACCCCTTCAGAGTCGGAAGACGACTCGGACTCTGATGTTGAGCCAAACATCAAAGCACTGGGAAAGCAGTTGGCTCTGATCGGAAAAATGATGAGCAAGCAGTATTTTAAGAAGAAGTGCTCATCAACCGACTGGACCTCAAAGAACAAGGAACGTGCACCCGAGACTTCCGAAGTCAATAATACTAAAGAGCCAACCAAATGCTTTAGTTGCGCCAACCCGGTCACTTCGCCAGAAAGTGTACTCTTCCAAAGAAGAGAGATGCCAACTACTACTCCAAGAAGCTTCAACTCACAAAGCAGAAGGAAGCTGGAGTAGCTCTAATGGCAGAACAAGACCACTGGCTCGAGAATACGTCAAGCTCCGAGGAAGAGAATCTAGCCCTCATGGCTCGCTTGGACGAGAACTCAAACGCCGAAACTTCCAATCGGACAAACGATGACCAAGCATTAGAATTCACAGGAGGTAGTCTCTTTTTCCACATTATTGCCCATGTTAGAATCGTATCAATTAAATTACGCTAACATGAAACGTGAGCAGAAAAATGTAAAGGAAGTAGAAAAGAAACTATCTAGGTCTCAGGACAGAATAGCTAGTCTTGAGGCGGAACTTAAGAGCTCTAGTGCCAAAATAGAATAATTATCTAAGAGCCCCAATATTAGCGAGACTAAGTATAGTCCCTTGGAGAAGCATAGTTTGATAGTACAAGAATTAGAAGTCAGGCTAGAGAATAACTATAATTGCTTGGTTAGGAATCTCAACGAGAAATCCAGCCTCAATTGTAGGTTAACAGATGCTGCTGCTAAGGTCACTAACTTAGAAGCCCAACTAGATAAATCCAATACCAAGGTTAGTGAACTAGTTAAAGAGCTAGATGGCTGTAAAACCGCCAAACTAACGGTAGAAAACAATTATGCTCTATTAGGCGAAGAACGTAAGAAGTTATATGCCAAAATAAAAGAATTAGACGATCTTCTTACAAGAAGGGGACAGACCGAACAGAAAATTTTTCTGAATCAGCCCAAGAATATAGGATTCTATAATCCAATAAAAGGCTTTGGTTTCACCAACCCGTATGTACTAAAGAAGAAAGAAGCATACGATGTAAAAAACATGGGATTAGGCGTAACCACTCTTATGAACTTTTCTAAAGCAGATAACCTAGGTGCTTTAGAAATAGCTAAGAGGAAAGCCAAACATCGGGCCCAGATTCCCTTTGACTACAAGGAATTAAATGACAGTTACAAATCGAGGGAAATACCCTTGACGCGTGACTGTGACATAGTCAAACCTCCTGAGCCTCAACCTGAACACAAGGAAGCCGAAGATCATTGATCGAGCGGATCGAGTAATAAACTAAAACGAATGTTGCAAACTATCTACGCTCAACAGGCAGGTGTACCTTTCGAAAATAGTATAGAAATGGCAAGTATTCGGGTAGAACCCAAATGAACTATATACTTTAGAAAACCGTCGTTTAAATATCCTAGTGAATATTTTTGGTTAAAATATAAATAACGATAAACTAAATAAACGATAAACACAAAACTAGAAATCTGATAAAATAGTGATAGCGGGGTTGGGACGACTTTATGAAAGCGAACGTATTTGAGACTTCGAATCCCCCTAGCTCGATCGACGACAAACAAGCTATATATTTTAGCTAATATTAGACCGTGGGGATTCCTATGGTACGTATACGGGTTTCTACGATTGGGCGAAACTGCGCTTACTCGCTTCGACTCGTAACAACTAATCTACGTCTTAAATAGCTGGGCAAGCTTCCCTAACTTACTTAATTGCAGACCGCAATAAGTAACGATGAATCTCACTATTAGATTTGACTCTAATCCGACGGAATAGTTCAACATATCTCTAGCGATAAGTTTATTCCGCTCGTGTGGTCTAATCGTCGCCCCTCTCTCGAGCGTAGCGTTCGATTTCGCAACAATTATTTCGACCACATAGACATAATCAAAATAATAGCATAAACCGTAACCGAGTCATAATAAAAGCTAAAACGATAATACTTTAACACACGTACGATATTGCTAGGGTTCATCTAATCTCAAATTAAAACTAGCTACTCATGGCACAGTTGAACACAACGAGGAACAATTTTAATAAAAAGGAAAAACATAATATCTTCCCTGAAGTTCGGCTCCGAGTTAATCCCTCGCTCTCCATTGAGTGCTTCGATCGAACACGTGGTGTGCGTCTGAGGACGAGCAGCCCTTTTCAGCTCCTTGTTGCAGCAGCCCTGTAACGACCCGTCCCATACCGGGTGTCACTGTAGCATCCGTCCCTATCGGGACCTGTGGGGTTGGGCCCACCACACTCCGACTGATAGTCTGGCCCCACTGTACCACCATTTAACATTTCAGCGTGCTTCGTCCTCGCTCACACGCACCCTGGGCAAACTTCCCAGGGGGTCACCCATCCTAAGATTGCTTCAAGTCAAGCACGCTTAACTTAGAAGTTCTTTCGGATGGACTCCCGAAAAGGTAGGTCGACATTGGTGATATGAGTAGTACTATCAATTCTATTATACGATTCTTAGCCTGACACGCCCATACATTGTCAGTCTCAGGATCCCCTCTCATCCGGGTGTCGGATCGGTTCGTTCATGTACCCCTTCGCCTAGAAGCCTTGCCAGGAGCCGCTCCTTGTCCGTGCACCCTGGCACCGGCGATCACTCTCCTCCCTCTTCGGCCCCGGGCGTCACATGCCCACCAGCTTCCGCCTGGTTCGTCCCCGAATCAGCACCGTACTGCGAGAGGTTGTGCTCTGATACCACCTGTAACGACCCGTCCCATACCGGGTGTCACTGTAGCATCCATCCCTACCGGGACCTGTGGGGTTGGGCCCACCACACTCCGACTGATAGTCTGGCCCCACTGTACCACCATTTAACCTTTCAGCGTGCTTCGTCCTCGTTCACACGCACCCTGGGCAAACTTCCCAGGGGGTCACCCATCCTAAGATTGCTTCAAGTCAAGCACGCTTAACATCGAAGTTCTTTCGGATGGACTCCCGAAAAGGTAGGTCGACCTTGGTGATATGAGTAGTACTATCAATTCTATTATACGATTCTTAGCCTGACACGCCCATACATTATCAGTCTCAGGATCCCCTCCCATTCGGGTGTCGGATCGGTTCGTTCATGTATCCCTTCGCCTAGAAGCCTTGCCAGGAGCCGCTCCTTGTCCGTGCACCCTGGCACCGGCGATCACTCCCCGCCCTCTTCGGCCCCGGGCGTCACAGCCCTGCCTTTGATCTTGCTGTCGTGTGTCTACTTGAGAGGAGAAGAGCAGCTGCGTGAAGTGTCTTGCTTCTTGGAAGAGCTGCGTGAATTGAGAGCTGAGTGCTTCCGTTCTTTTCAGCGTTTGAGGGTTTTGATCGTTCAGAGGGGCTTCGTGGGTGCTTGAGAGGTGTTGAGAGGTGGATGCTTGATGGTGAAGTGTTCGATCCCTTGCTGTCCCCAAGCGTGAGCAGCCCCGAGAACAACGTGCTCGATTTCTCTTCAGCCGTTTCTCACGCATCTCCCTCAAAAGAAAATAAAATTATGAAAAGAGTGAAGAAAGAAAAATTGCCTTCAAAAGATAAAAACCTAAGAAAAATATTTCGAAAAATATTATTTCTAATTCTGTCTGTACTACGTCTATAGGGAGCGTAGTACAAAGGCATAAGGAGACGAAGGCGTGGGTGTCTACAATAAAAGTTAAAGACACTCGTAGAAATAAAAGAGTCATTTCTCGTCTCAAAATCATTGCTTCTACATGCTCTTTAACGCCTATCACCATTAGAATCACTAACTTCGAAATAGGCTCAACATCGACAGTAATAATGAATCATTCTAAGACAAATGCTGATAGGAAGACTCGTAGGAAACAAGATTCAGCCATTAAGAAGGCTTATAGTGCTATTCATGCATGTTCTCACCTAAGGTATCCCGTAAAGATCCAATCCTCCAAACACCTTAGGAGACTATCTAATGAAAAGATCTTTGCCTCGATCAAGCCTACCAAAGCATTTGCCCGCGCTGAAATTAAACTTCCCTGCCAGGTTCAGTCAAAATGGATCCCTAAAACTTCGCCTAGGAAGATGAAAGCCAACAAGGCCAAACCTTCTACAAAGGCTAAACCCAAAGTTACTTCTTCGAAGTTAACTTGGGTCGCTAAAGCTCCCACTAGCAATAATTTAGGAATCGTATCAGAACCTAAGATTAAATCTTCTAATCCAAGAGGACCCATTTATAAGTGGGTACCTAAAGCTCTCTAATTTGTCTTTGCAGATCATCATGTGTGGTACCTCGATTCCGGTTGCTCCACACGCATGACGGGAAATCAAGAGCTGCTGAACAACTACGAAGACCGATGAAATGGAAACGTTAGATTCAGGAACAACGACTCGGCTCCTATACTAGGATTCGGCAATATTTATTCTGGAGAATCTAATCATCAAAGATGTCTCATACGTAGAAGGCGTCCGCCGTAACTTGTTTAGCATAGGCCAGTTCTGTGATAAAGGATTCCAGGTGGTCTTCCTTGCTGACCGGTGCAGAATTTTGGAAAGCCATGACAAAGAATTCCTACAAGGAATTTAATCGATACAAGATCAACCTGACGTCCGTGCGGCCTCCGACTGCTATTTGCGTCATTTCTCAGACAAATATTCAGAGGAACAGCCTATGGCATAAAAGGGTATCTCATCTTAACTTCAAAGGTCTACACTTCCTTTCCACCAAGAAGTTGGTTCACGATCTACCATCAAATTTTATGGCGCAAGAGCATCACTGTTCGGCGTGTCAGCTTGGAGAAATGAAGCGAGCTTCTCATCACGTCAAGACAGGTGCTTCTACTTCACGTCCTCTGGAATTACTTCACATGGACCTCTGTGGACCTATGCAAACGCAGAGTATCAACGGACGTAAGTATGTGTTGGTCATTGTTGACGACTTTTCTCGCTACACTTGGACGAAGTTCCTCCGAACAAAGGATGAGACCGGGGACTTGATCGTAAATTTTGTGAACACGACTCAGAACCTCCTGCAGAAGACTATCCAAGTCATACGTACTGACAATGGCATTGAGTTCGAAAACAAGTTTCTCAGTGACTTCTACCAGAAACTTGGAATCATTCAGCAATTTTCAGCCGCAAAGACGCCTCAACAGAACGGGGTAGTTGAAAGGAATAACAGAACTCTAGTTGAAGCCGCACGTATGATGCTGATTCATTCTGGCCTCCCACACTTCCTTTAGGCTGAAGCAGTAAATACCGCCTGCTTTACTCAGAACAGGACGGTAGTTCACAAGCGCTTCGTTAAAAATCCGTACGAGATCATCAACAAGCAACTTCCCAACATTTCTTTCTTTAAGGTCTTCGGGTACAAGTGCTTTATTGGCGAACGTTCGAGAGCAACCGGCTAAGTTCGACCCTAAAGCATTCGAAGCCACTTTCGTCGGGTATTCTTCAATTTCTAAGGCGTAAAGAGTATACATCAAGTCCAACAGAACAATCAAGGAAAGCTACAAGTCACTTTCCAAGAAGTGGCAGAGATGGCTTCTGGGCACATCATTCCAGGACGTGTGCCCAACCCGATGGCTCCTGCACACCTCAGTTCAGGACTCGTGCCTAACCAGATGGCTTTTGAATATGACAGTTTAGAACCCGTGCGTACAGGTGTGTTGGCAGAAGATCAGCAACACCGGGTTCAAAGTCAGAAGAAGCCGATGTACCGAGTACTTCAAATGTCCCCACCTCACCCAATTCAGAATCACCACAGAATGCTGTTACACTAACCTTGGAAGATGAGGGAACATCATCATAGTCGCTCAACTCAAGTGCAGAAGTGGAATTACCTCAACTCGATGAACAGCCTAAGATCAGTGGAGATCTCGCTCCACAAATGGCTGATGCTTCAGACTCGGCCTTGCCTTTGTTGAGGTATATGCCCTAGATTCCGTACGAGAATTGGGAGTACGAGGGCAATTTGGTAATTGTGTAGTGGTTAGTGATATAATTTGATTGCTTCTATTAATGGAATGATTTTATTCATCATTAACTAATTATTTGATAAATAAATTAAAATGCAAATTATTAATTATTCTAAATATTTCACCTTGTAGTCTGGGTGGATAAGACAAATTTATAAAACCCAAATATTGGCAGTGCAGTTACTGATTCTGTGAGGACAGACTGGGGCACCAGTAAGCTGAGGTCCTGCAATATTAAAATTAGTCCGCAAGTCTAAGTCTCCAGTAGGGTGACTGCATCGACAAGTATGACTTGTTTGTCGATGGGTCCAAAACGGTTGGGCCAACCGTTCACTTGGGAAGTGGGAGCCCGTGACAATGATACAAGATGAATCACGGGATAATCTGTATTTGGACGCTGACTCGTAGTCGAACGATCACACGCTTCGATTGTCCTTGATCGATCGATTGACTGTAGTAGTATGCGTGAACCTTATACCAAAAGGGTTAACTTGGGGTTGGTCTTGACTTGTCACTAGTTTGCTAGGCCCGTCTTGCCGGTGGCATGGGTCAACGGCGAAATGCGGTCATGACTTTTCGATGCGATTTTTGGTTGAATCGCGGAGCGGGATTACGGTCTCGAATAAATTCGAGGTTAACGTACTATGGCAAGTTTAATGTGCGGGAATTTATCCAAGTCTCTGGCCAGAGCATATAGCTGACTCGCGATAGTCGTGGAGGGCGGTTTAGGTATTTTCACCGACATAAACGACATAGTGTCGAGTTCTGTAAGTTTGACCATGCGTTACTTTCACTCGATCGGGACAAACATACGTATGACGAAAATCTACAGTCGGTTCGTGGATTATGATTAGATCAAATTCGTACTCAACTTTGGATCTGTTCGGTACCAAGGGTCTGGCTAGGTGAATACCGAACTCCTAGATACCTCCTAGGCCGGTTGAGACGAACCAAGAGAGTCCGGCTTAAAAAGGGCAACCGACATAACGTCATAATGAGAGAGAGACAAGGCTAGGTCCTAGATTGAGACACTAGGGTTTGGGGCTTGGCCAAAACCCTGATTGGCCGAAAGTACCAAGTTTGACTAGTGAGGGGTAAAATGATCTTTTCACCTCACGATATATTTTTGAAATAAAATATTTGATATTGAATATTTAGTATATGATTTAAATTAGATTTAGATCTTTATTATTGTCTTAGAGAAATAATATTATTTAATTTGAAATTAAATAACATATATTGGATATATATATATATATATAAGTTTCGAATTTTATTAGATAAAATTTCGAAAATTATTAATATATTTATATTGGATATTATATATTTAAAATATACTAAATATGGTATTTTAATTAATTAAGATATTGGATATTTAATTATTTAAATTAAAGTTTGAATTTTGAATTCGTTACCTGGTAAAACGAAGACTTGGTAAAAGGGGAGGTGTGAGGATTTTTTTCCCACCACCTCAACCTATTTTTGGCCATTTCTAAGTTGTATTTATAAGGATTTTCGTGATCCTAAAGATGAGAATAAGCACAATTTTCGAAATAAAAGCTAAAGAGAGGAAAAACTAAGAGTTTTCTCCTCTCTCACCACTTTCTCTCTCGCACTCTCTCTCTCGGGGGCAGCAAGCAGCTCGTTCTTGGCCTTGCCGCACATGCAAGGACACCTGCGACGTTAGTGAGGTGCCGGCGTGATGATCTTGTGCAAAGAAGGCGTCCCGTTCGTGTGCTTTTGGCGTAGGAGAGGGGCACTACGCCTCGGGGATTCGAAGGATTCGAAGGTAGCCATCGTCGAGAGATTTCAACAAGGTATCATGGCTGATCCCTTATCTCTTTATGTCATTACGATCTCGTGTCTGTTGCCGAGCGATCTTGGATAGACGGAAAACCCCGTAAAATTTTAAAATCCTGCCGTTCTAGGAACGTGGGTCGGGGACCCTCGGGGATTTCCAACAGCCTCATGAGCGCAAGTGGACTCGAGCACATCCAGTTGATCAGATTATTGGTGATCCTTCTAGTGGCGTACGGACAAGACATCAGAAAGGATTTTTTAGTTGCTTCTTAAGACAAAACGAGCCAACCAAGGTAGCAGACGCACTTAAGGACCCGGATTGGGTAATCGCTATGCAAGACGAAATCAACCAGTTCGAGCGTCTACAAGTGTGGACCTTAGTACCTCGTCCGCATGGGAAAACAATCATAGGGACGAAATGGGTATTCAAAAACAAGAAAAATGAAGATGGAGAAGTGATCAGGAACATAGCAAGATTAGTTGCTAAGGGCTATTGTAGAATACGATTTTAGTTGTGCTTTGATTTAATTATACCAAGTATGTTTGGTATAAATAGATGTACAAACATTATGCTTAAGGAGAGAATTTTAGTCAATTGATCCAAAAGGCTTGCAAATCAAATTCTAGAGAGAGAAAGTCAGAAATCATTCTCTCAGTACACGAATTCTCTCTCAAGTTCTTCAAAGAAAGTTTTCCATCGAAATCTCATTTTACATAATTCTAATCGATTTTCTTAGGATTTAAAGTTGCATTTCCTAGGATCTAGGAGTTGATAATTGAGGACTTAACAATTGGTATCAGAGCAGATTCGTTCTGTTTTGAATCGAAAATTGTTAGAATTGGATCGAAATTTGAATTCTGGTACTGTTCTATCGAAGAACAGTTTCGGGCGAATTTCGATTTCGATCTAATAGCTCAATTCTGTGCTTAATTTGTTTGAATTTGATGTTTCTGTGCTCGTTTTAGTAATATACATTGATTGCGAGTAGATTCGTAGCTGTTTGAACTTCGATTTAGCTGAGTCGATCGGATTTGAATGATTACTGTTCGCGCAAAGAACTATTTAGAACACATTCCAGTTTTGATTAAAATCGACATGTTTTGCTTTCTAATGTGCTTAATCGTGTGTTCGTGCGTATTCATCATCTGATTACGAGCAATTACCTGTAATTTCATAGACTAATTCATCATTTTTGCTTGAATCAGTGTTAATTGTATTCTGTGATTGTTTTGCGATAATTTCAATAATTCTCGCTAGGTTTTTCAATCAGACTAATTTCTCGATCGAAAAACTCTGTGCGAAAATTTTTCTCGATCAGAATACTAAGTCAGGCCTAAAGTCGTCTTTACCAAGAATGACATTCGTAGAAAAGTTTCTCGAGCATTACTTAGCAAAAATCTTTTTCAACGAAGACCAATATTGACCTTTGCGGTCGCAAAACTTACCGTCGAAAAACATTTTTGGTCAAACTATTAAAGCTTGACCTAGCAAAAATCATTTACGATCGAAATTTTTTTCAGTCAACGGATTTATTTTGACCAAGCGAGAAACGTACTTGACGTACTGTTTCTTGCGTTCGAAATAAATTCACGATACAATTTTTTTCGATCGGAAGTTTTTGAGCAATTTTCTTCGCTCGTAAAATTTTTCGCTGACAAACTTTTCTCGCACGAGAACAGTAACGAATACATTTTATCTCGACAAAATTACTTCCGATCAAACTCTAAAGATTGAATCAAAAATAATTTTCGACCACTTTAGAATCAAACGCTACTAACTAATTTGCTACTTGTGAAGCACATAACATCAGTCCAAACTCTCAAAACAACAAACGAAGATCCTACATCAACTCAAGAAAACAACATGGATGCTTACTCCCTTGGTAACCGTCCACAGATACTTAAAAGACGCGAATACACAGTATGGCGAAGCCGCTTTCTGAACTTCATTGAGCTGAAGGAACAGTCCGACATACACTTGAGCAAGGTCCAGCTCAGTTCTGGGTAAATATACCCGGCGACAACATCGTTAATCCTCCAATTCCCGCCTCTAGGCGACTCAAAGAGCCTAGGGAATACACCGAGGAGGAAAGAGTGAGAGCAAAGGCTGACCTGACAGCCAAGAATACTCTTATGCAGGGGATCCCAAACGACATCTATCGATAGATCGATAGCATTCCAACAGCTAAGGGAATGTGGGATGAGCTGCACAAGATGATACAAAGAACAGAAGTTGGTATCAAGGCCAAGAAGGCAAATATTCTCACAGCTTACGACTTTTTCAGAGCTAAACCCACGGAGTGGCTACATGATCTCTATCAAAGATATCTCACACTCTTGAATGAGATGAGGAAAATAGAAATCACTAAGACAAACATGGAAACCAACATCCGATTTCTTTCCTCTCTGCCCTCAGAATGAAAAAAAAAGATATCCACTCAAATCCGACAGAATAAATGTAGAGACTATATTTAATTGTGCTTGATTTCATTAGTTGTCCTTGTAATTAGGGGCTTTATTTGTATTAGCGCATAGATTAGGACTAGTTTGTTATTTATACCAAGCTTGTTTGGTATAAATACTTGTACAAACGATTGAGCTGAATACAGAAAATTAGAGAATCGATCCGAAAGGCTTGCTAATTCAAATCAAGAGAGAGAAAATCAGAAATCATTCTCTCACTACAAAGTTTCTCTCTCGTGTTCTTCATTGGAAGGTTTTCGATCGAGATTCAATTTCTATCATTTTAATCGATTACCTTAGAATTCATGCCTAGGATTGTTTGAGTTGATAATCGAGGACCTAACATTGGTATCAGAGCAGATTCGTTCTGTTTTGAATCAAAATTATTAGAAATCTGATCGAAATTTTAATTCTGGAACTGTTCCGTGCGAAGAACAGTTTACGCGGGAAAACTGATTCGATCTGATAGCCTTAATTCTGTGCTTATTTGATCTGATCTTGATGTTTCTGTGCTTGCATAAGTAGTTAGATCAATTGCGATTAGATCAACAGCAATCGGAATCAGGATTTAGACCCAATTTGTGATTCTGAGAATTTACTGTTCGCGCGAAGAACAGTTTGAATATGTTCTAATTTTTGCAAAATTGAATATCATTTGCTTCAAAACATGTTTAATCGTCTGTTCGTAAGGGTTCGGTAGCTAATTTCGAGCATAGACCTGCAATTTTGTCTATCAATTCTCAGTATTGCTTGAATTCTGTGTTAAATCTGTATTATGTGAAAGGTTGCATAATTTCAATTTTTCTCGCTAAGTTCTTCGATCGGAATAAATTCTCGATCGGAAAACAACGTGTGAAAAATTTCTCAATTAGGATACGAATTAGGAACAGAAGTCGCTACTGCTAAGGACTATTCGAGTGTAAAAGTTTTACGAGCGTTATATCAGCGAGAACCTTTCTTCGAGAGATTTATAATAGATTTTTGCGTGCGCAAATTTTTTTTATAGAAAAACTTTCTCAACCATCTCAAGGTTGACCAACCGAAAAATCTTTTAGGATCGCAAAACTTTTCGGTCAAACAATTTATTTTGACTTCGCGAGAAACGCACTAACTGTGCTGATTCTTAACGATTGAAATAAATTCACACAATGAAAAAGTTTCTCGACCGAAAGACTTAAGGCTAATTTTTCTCGCCCGATAAACTTTTCACCAACAATACCTGATGCGTGAAAACAGTATTATTACGTTAAAATCGACGAAATTATTTTTGATCAAACAGTAACGATTGAATCAAAAATAATTCTCGATCATTTTTTTAAATCAAACGCTACTAAATAATTTGCTACTTGTGAAGCATATAACATCAAAATCCATTCATCAAAACTAACAAAGATCCTTCATCAGCTCTACCATAAAAAAAGAAAAGATGGATGCATACTCACTCGGTAACGACAACCGTCCGCCAATCTTGCAACGCGGTGAATATAGAGTCTGGAGAAGCCGCTTCCTAAATTTCATAGCCTTGAAAGATCAAGCCGAAAACCTACTAAAGTCGCTCGAAGAGGGACCCGCACAGTTCTGGGTTAATGTAGCCGGTGATGATACGGTTACTCCTCAAATTCCCGCTACTAGGCGACTGAAGGAGCCTAGGGAATACACCATCGAGGAAAGGGCCCGCGCTATGGCAGATCGGATAGCCATGAACACACTCATGCAGGGCATCCCCAACGACATCTATAGACAGATAGACAGCCTCCCAACGGCTAAGGGGATGTGGGATGAACTGCATAGAATGATGTAAAGGACGGAAGTAGGCATCAAGGCCAAGAAGGCAAATATTATCAATGCTTATGACTCCTTCAAAGCAAAGCCGGAGGAGAGTCTACACGAAGTATATCAAAGATACCTCACCCTTCTTAATGAGATGAGGAAAATAGAAATCTCTAAGACAAACATGGAAACAAACATCAGATTTCTATCCTCCCTGCCCTCAGACTGGAAAATGATATCCACTCAACTCAGGCAAAACAAAGATTTGGAGGAATTGGATATCCATGCAGTCTTTGATAATCTCGCCCAAGACGAGGAAGATATCTGCGAGATTCAGAAGGAGCAAAAGGGCAAGCAGATTGAAGACACCGTTGCCCTAGTCTCAGAGAAGCGTGTAACAAAGCCTCGAAAAGAAAAAATCGTTAGGCCTCCCTCCCCATCAGAGTCAGAAGAGGATTCGGAGTCAGACGCTGAGCGCATAAAAGCACTGGGGAAACAGTTGGCTTTAATCGAAAAATTGATGAGCAAGACGCACTTCAAAAAGAAATCCTCATCTTTGGCCAACCGACTTCGGACCTCAAGCTCTAAGAATAAAGAACGTGCACCAGAGAGCTCCGAAATCAAGAACACCAATGAGACCAACAAATACTTCAACTATGGCAAGCCTGGTCATTTTGCCAGAGAATGCACTCTTCCCAAGAAGAGAGATGCTAATTACTACTCCAGAAAGCTTCAACTCTCAAAGTAGAAGGAAGCTGGAGTAGCCCTCATGGCAGAGCAGGATCACTGGCTCGAATACACGTCCAATTCCGAAGATGAGAACTTAGCCCTTATGGCCCGTCTGGACAACACCTCGGACACTGAAACCTCAAACCAGACGGACGATGACGACGCATCCACCTCATCACGAGAGGTAGTCTCTCCTTCCACATTATTGACCATGTTAGAATCATATAACATAAAATACACTAACATGAAACGTGAGCAGAAAAGTACAAAGGAAGTAGAGGACAAACTTTCTAAGTATCAGGAGAAGATTATTAGTCTCGAATCAGAACTTAGAAGCTCTAGTACTAAAATAGAAGAACTCACTAAGAGCCTACATTCTAGGGAGACTAGTCAACCTCAAATGGGGCAGCATAATGAAAAGATTAAAGAATTAGAAGATAGGCTAGCAAATAACTACAATTGCTTGGTTAGGAATCTCAATGAGAAAGCCACCCTCAATTGTAGGATAACCGAAGCTACCACTAAGATCACTAACTTGGAAGCTGAATTACGAATATCGAATGCAAAAATTAGTGAACTTAGTAAAGAACTCGATGCCTGTCAAACCACTAAACTGACGGTAGAAAATAATTATGCTCTCTTAGGCGAGGAACGTAAGAAATTATATGCTAAAATCAAGAAATTAGAAGATCTCTATGTGAAAAGGGCACACACTGATCAAACTATATTTTTGAATCAGCCCAAGGACTTAGAATTCTATGACTATAAGTATGGCTTGGGCTATGAGAACCCACGTAACCTGAAGAAAGTTGACTGCAAACAACTTTATGATATCTCGTACTTGGGTCTCGGACTAACTTCTCTCATGAAATTTACTAACGCAAAAGTAATATATGAAGAAGAAGAAGCCAAGAGACAAGCCAATACTAAGGCTGAGATTCCCTTTTCTTACATCGAACTGAATCAACGCGACAAAACTTGGGTACCTCCCAAGGGCTGGAGCCCAGTCGATTTACTTGAAGATCATTCTAAAATTGAGGAAGTTAAAACTCATCATTCTGAATATTCTCTCTACATCCCTCCCATAGTTAAGAAAATAGAGGAGTTAAGAGTCAACTTAGAAAAAGAAAGAAAGGATTTTGAAGCGGAAAAGAAAAAATTCCGAAAAGAGATGGAAAATCTCAAAACTTCCTCTATCTCAAAAGCCATTTCTCACGCATCTCTTACAACTGAAAATATCATTCTGAAAAGCGTGAAGAAAGAAAAAGCGCCTTCACAAGATCAAAATATTAAAAATAATCAAAAAAATTCTAACTCTAATCCTGCTTTGCTCACGTCTACAGGGAGCGTAGAGCCAGCACTAGAGTCGAAGGCGACTGTGTCTAGTCTAAAAATAGAGAAGGAGCCCGTAGATTTGACTGCTAATAAAAAATTATCTCCTCCTGTAAAAATAAAAGACACTCGTAGAAATAAAAGAGCTGTTTCCATTCTCAAAATAATTGCTTCTACATGCTCTTTAAAGCCTACCACATTTAGAAGCACTAATTTCGAAACAGGCTCTACTTCAGTAATAAAGGATAATCATTCTAAGACAAGTGCACCTAGGATAAACCGTAGGAAACAAGATCCCGCCATAAAGAAGGCATATGGTGTTGTTAATGCTTGCTCTCACCTAAAGTATCCCGTAAAAATTGAATCCCCCAAACACCTTAGGAGATTATCAAAAGAAAAGATCTCTTACTCGGCCAAGCCTACAAAAGCCTTTGTACGAGCTGAAATTAGCTTTCCCTGCAAGGTTCAACCTAAATGGGTTTCTAAATCTCCGTCTAGGAAGACAACCGCCAAGACGGCCGAGTCACCTAAAGAGGCAAAACCCAAAACCACTTCTCTGAAAGTGACTTGGGTTATTAAAACTCCCTCAAATAATAATCTAGGAACCATATATGAACCGAACTCTATATCTGCTAATCCAAGAGGACCCATTTATAAGTGGTTTACGTATAGCGCTCTAATTGTTTTTGCAGATCCATCATGTGTGGTACCTCGATTCTGGTTGCTCCACACACATGACGGGAAATCAAAAGCTGCTGAGCAACTACAAAGACCGATCAAACGACAAAGTCAGATTCGGGAATAACGACTCAGCCCCCATTCTAGGATTTGGAGATATCATTTTGGAAAATCTGACGAAAAAAGATGTCTCTAACGTCGAAGGCCTCCCCATAACTTGTTTAGTATAGGCCAATTCTGCGATAAAGGATTTCAAGTGGTCTTTCACGCTGACCGGTGCAGAATTTTGGACAATCAGGACATAGAACTCCTCTACGGACTTCGGAAACCTAATTTTCACACGATCAACCTGACGTTCGTGCGGCCCTCGATAGCTGTATGCTTCATTTCTCAGACTGTGATTCAGAGGAACAGCTTATGGCATCAACGAATGTCTCATCTGAATATGAAAGCTCTTCAACGCCTCTCTATGAAAAAGTTGGTCCACGGTCTTCCAACTATAGTGCTACAAAAGGAGCATCAATGTTCGGCCTGTCAATTAGGAAAAAAGAAGCGAGCGTCTCATCATGTCAAGCATATTGCGTCTACTTCTCGCCCTTTGGAACTAATCCACATGGATCTCTGTGGGCCGATGCAGACACAGAGTATCAATGGACGCAAGTACGTGCTAGTTATCGTTGATGACTTCTCTCGCTACACTTGGACAAAGTTCCTCCGAACTAAGGATGAGACAGGGGACTTGATTATCAATTTTGTGAACACTACTCAAAACTTACTGCAACAAACTATTCAAGTTATTCGAACGGACAATGACACTGAGTTCAAGAACAAATATCTCAGTGAGTTTTATCAAAAACTTGGAATAAGTCAACAATACTCAGCCGCAAAAACACCTCAACAAAACGGGGTAGTTGAAAGGAAAACAGAACCCTAGTGGAAGCCGCTCGTACGATGTTGATTCATTCCGGCCTCCCACACTTCCTTTGGGCTGAAGCAGTAAACACCGCTTGTTTTACCCAAAACTGGACGGTGGTTCACGAACGTTTCAACAAGACTCCGTACGAGATCTTAAATAAGAGAGTACCCAACATCTCATTTTTCAAAGTCTTCGGGTGCAAGTGCTTTGTAGCGAACGAAAGAGAGCAATGCGCAAAGTTCGACCCTAAAGCATTCGAAGCAAACTTCGTCGGATATTCTTCAACTTCAAAAGCATACCGAGTATACATCAAGTCCAACCGTACGATTAAGGAAAGCTACAACGTCACTTTTCACGAAGTGGCATAGATGGCTTCTGGGCACATCAGTCCAGGACCCGAGCCTAACCCAATGGCTCCTGAACAGCTCAGTTCAGGACCCGTGCATAACCAGCTGGCTTCTGAAGACGACATCTCAGAACCCATTTTCACTGGTGTGTTGGCACAAAACCAACAGAAGATGCCAACAACTCAGCAATCAACGCCGGAAGAAGCTATGAGATTGGTGTTAGAAGACTTGGATTCCCTCTTTAAGCCTCTACATCAGCCACCCACCATCTGGCCTACACCTGATGAGGCCGTTGTACCAAGCTCTTCAACGGTCCCTACCTCACCCGATTCAGAATTGCCACAGAATAATGAACAACCTACCATGGCTGTTGAGGAAGAATCATCAGTCATTCATTCCCAATACAGATTTGGAACTTCCTCACACAAGTGACCAATCGGAGATCATTGGAAATCTAGACCCACAAATGGCTGATGCATCATCTTCAGCTTTGCCCCATGAGCGCAAGTGGACTAGAGCTCACCCGATTGATCAGATAATTGGTGATCCTACGAACGGTGTAAGGACAAGTCATCAACACAGTCTCTTCAGCTGTTTTTAAGCCAAAATGAGCCTACTAAGGTAGCAGATGCACTACAAGACCCGGATTGGATAATTGCGATGCGAGAGGAAATTAATCAATTCGTACGTCTTCAAGTGTGGAAATTAGTACCCCGTCCGCATGGAAAAACTATCATCAGTACGAAATGGGTATTTATGAACAAAAGAATGAAGATGGAGAAGTGATCAGGAACAAGGCAAGATTAGTTGCAAAGGGATATAACCAACAGGAAGGGATTGACTACGACGAGACATATGCTCCTGTTGGCCGGATAGAAGCCATTCATCTTTTGTTGGCGTACGCAGCTCATAAAGACTTCAAGGTCTATCAAATGGACGGTAAAACCGCCTTTCTCAACGGCGTACTAAAAGAAGAAGTCTATGTCGCTCAACCAGAAGGCTTCGTTGATCAAGAACACCCCGATCACATCTATCGATTGGATAAAGCTCTCTACTGACTAAAACAAGCCCCACGTGCTTGGTATGATGTCTTGAGTGATTTCCTCATAATGTCTGGATTTATCCGAGGTACAATCGATACAACCCTCTTCATCAAATGGCAAGACGAGGATCTGATGGTCGTCCAGATTTACGTCGACGACATCATTTTCGGTTCTACTAATCCACGGCTTTGCAAGAAGTTTGGAGATCTCATGAAGAGTAATTCGAAATGAGCCACATGGGAGAGATGCAATTCTTCCTAGGACTTCAGGTCAGGCAGCTCGATGATGGGATATTTATCAGTCAAACTAAATACGTCAAGGACATCTTGAAAAAATTCCATCAAGACCAGAGCAAGCCTCTTAACACTCCCACGTCAACAAGCTGCAAGTTGATGCCGATTCCGCGGGGAAAATCGGTCGACATCACACTATATCGCAGCATAATTGGATCTCTTCTCTACCTACCTTCCAGCCGGCCGGTCATTATGTTTGCCACCTGTCTTTGTGCCCGCTTCCAAGCCGATCCCAAGGGATCACATGCTTGCGGTGAAGCGTATTCTTAGCTACCTCAAGGGCACTTCTACCTTAGGACTATGGTATCCTAAAGGTACGAATTTTAAACATATCGGCTATACTGACGCTGATTATGCAGGTTGCCGAATGGACAAGAAAAGCACCTCCGATGGCGCTCAATTTCTAGGCGAAAAGCTAGTCTGCTGGTCATCCAAAAAGCAAAATTGCGTCTCAACTTCGACGGCTGAAGCGGAATACGTCGCAGCCGCCAGCTGTTGCTCGCAGATGCTGTAGATGCGGACTCAGCTTCGCGACTATGGGTATAATTTAAATAATATACCCATTTATAGTGATAGCCAAAGTGCCATTGCGATTACGTGCAATCCTGTTCACCATTCACGCACGAAGCACATAGACATTAGATATCACTTTATCAAAGACCACGTAGAAAAAGGCACAATCAAGATGTATTTTGTGAACACAGAGTACCAATTAGCCGATATTTTCACCAAGCCATTGGATGAAAAACGATTCCAGTTCCTTGTCGGAAAATTAGGCATGTTGAATCTCCCGTGATATGTGCTTTACCTGATCTTCCGTGCTTTAACATGCTCAATTCTATGTGTTTTCCATGTTCATCTGTCTTATCTCGCATAAAAAATAAATAAATAAATAAATAAAATAATATACATATATATATATAATAATAACAATAATAAACATATACCTATAATATAGGGGAATGACGAGATCCTTTAGGATGCTTCAGTCTAAGTCACGTAAATTTTTTTCCCGATATACGACTGATTTCACTGCTTAATTTTGTCAGTCTAAGTCGCATTCTTGTGTCTAAAGTTCTTTCGTAGACTCCACTAAGCCACTTCATATAAGTGAGGTTTCTAGCCTTTTATTTCTCTCGCCGGATCTATTCTTGAGTAAGTCACACATTAATTGCTTGTCATTAACTAGTGATTCTTGGCCTCATACTTGCCTTGTAATAGATCGTTCTGAAAATGATTAGGGCACTTAGGAAATTCCTCACTTGGCCCAAATACAAATTTTCATTCATTTAACATTATCTTTAGTCAAACATTTTGAGCCTTCTTCAAATTCCTTTTCTTCAATTGAAAACCCCCTTTAAGCCTTCAACCGACAATTTAATGATTTCGATGGGATATTCAATAAAGAAAAGGAGGGGGAGAAAAGCTAGACGACAAAGAAACAAATGACAAAAGAAGGTGAAAAACGCACACGAGGAATGCTCAACGCACAAAAAACAGATCAAAAGAACCTGCCTCTCAACCATCACACTCTGAAATCATCAGAAGAGGGCATGGATCTTGCTGTGAACTTCTCCATCGATAATCTCGTACACTCGTTAGAACGGCTGGAAAGAGGAACGCCTAGAAGTGAACTTCTCCAACGATAATCCGGTCTTATATCGAGACAACGAGAAGAGGAGCAGGCCTTGGGTTCGAATTCCATAACTGTGAACTTCTCCAAATCGATAATCTATGGAACCTATATAGGGATTAAAAGAAGAGGAGCACGGTATCGGCCCGAGAACGAACAAGAAGAACTTCGCCTTAGACAATCTCTCAGCCTCGTAGAGAACCGGAGCTTCAGCTTGAGCAAGTGCAGACGAATAAAAAAAATATAAATAAAGGATGAGAATGAAAAGACGAAAGAGAAACATGCCGGAGAAAAGGAGAACGACAAAGAACGGAAGATGACATAAAGCTTATTTTTCCCAAACATTATCCTTCTCTTCTAAGTCAGAGCAAAAGTAAAATCCTTCAAAGTCCCATTTGATTCCAAATCGACGGTCTCTTGCAAAGGCGAAATGATTAAAAGAGCCTCGATCACAGGTATATTGACTTAATATGATATGTGTTGACTTTAGCGATATAAATATATGATCCCTAGTTAAAAATAAATGAATGGATCACTCTTTGAATCTAGGACTTTAGTTTGCTGACATGACTTGACGGCATAAAATCTTTCAACTGTCGTGTAAACTTTTAGGCGTGACAATCGAAGCAAAATAATCTGACCCCATACTATTAATAAAAATAGTATATATATATATATATATATAAAACAATAATAATGATAATAAATTTTTTTTAAAAATATTTTTAATCGCACATTTTGAATGCATATTCAACTTGCATTGGCATTGAATTGACTTAAATGCGAATATTTGAAGTTTGTTCATACCCTCGCGCAAATCTTTATTACATGTTTAGGGGAACATGTATCTAGTCTAAATTGGTTAATTGCGTGTTATCATGATTGTTATTTGTATTGATTTGCATAATTACGTGATAAATCGATATAAGCACACTATTTGAGGGGAGCATCTACAATGATTCCATGTTTTGGGCTCCAAATATTGTTGATGTTCTTTCTTTAAACTGTTGCAGAAATATTCGTTTTAATTCGCTTTGGACAATGCTTAAAAAAAAGGGGGAGGACTTCACAAATTTTCATGATCGTGAACTCAAGACATTGGTAAAACAATTCAAGGGGAGCCTTATTTAAACAATTACTTCGTAATTAACTCTAATATTCTCGACGTTTTGCTCTAACTGTTGCAGAATTTCGAAGATCAATTTTGGAGCCAGATTTCATTCCGTTGAAAATACAGGGAGTTAATTACACTGTTGTTTATACTTAGGGGGAGTAATTTGTGGTCTTATATTGAAATTGAGGTCAATCTGAAAATTTAAGAGAAACATACGATCGAGAAATTGGATAGAAGAGTAATTTTCAATTCCAATTTTCTCGTGCGTAAATAGTGATGGTCCTGAATTTTATCTCAATTGCAAAACTTATGGTCGAGAAACTGACTAGGAGATAAATTTTTCAATTGAAAGTTTCTCGAGCGTAAATAGTAGTGGGCCTCATCTATAGTTTCTCGAGCGAAAACAGTGTTGGGCCTGATCTATTGCAGTAACGGAAATGTCCCATCGAAAACCCAACACATCAAATCCACTCATTAATTAAAAATTCACTTTTTGCAGTCGAAAATTTTGTCCGCTAAACCCTTACACGAATACCAACAGTCGAAAATCTTTCTCTCGCGAAAAACTTATCCGAAAGACAGAATCTCAAAATCAAACAACCTTTTCTTTGATTTTCAACTCTTAATTGTCTTTCAGAGGTAGATTCGACTACTTTTAAATGGTTGCGTATTGATTTTCTTCATTAGCATCCACATTCTGGAATTTTTCGTTCGATTTATGATTTTGTTTTTCGACTGAGATATATTTGAAAAACCGTAGGTTATTTTGCAGAATTTAGATCTTGTTATGTGTTTATTTGATACAATCTCTGCTTAATATGACAGTCTTAAGGTTTTTCGATCAATCCGGTAGGATAAATCGTTGATTATCGGTGTTTTAGAGTTCAATTTCTAAGATTCAACTTTCTGGGTTTTTGAACATATGAAGCAGTCGAAGAGCTTTCTCGATCGCAAATCGTTCCAATTGGACTTAAATTTAATTGGGATACTGTTTGTGTCGTAAAAGATTTTCGATCGCTGAATTTTGACTTAGTCGACAAGTTAAGTAACGCAGATTGTTAAATCACTTACCATCTAGAAATTCAAATAGAATTTTATGCGAGCAAAAAATTAATGCGTAGAATAAATAAAAGGATGCAATTTAATTCGAGCGCAAAACGTGCTATCGCAAAATAATTTTCGATTTCTTTTTCTTTTTCGGTCAAAAATTTTAGCGGCGATAAAATTAATTTTTCGACGATAAAATTTTTCGATCGTCAAACTTCGCAGCGAAAAGCTTACTTACAATCGAAAAACTTTCTCGCTCGACTAAAATCACGACGAAAATTTTATTCAAGACGAGAAAAATCTCTCGATCGTCAATTTGCACGGATTTTAATTTTCTCGATCGCAAATTTACACGAAATTTTTCTCGAGCGCCAAATTTCCCGGCTACAGTGACACAAATAACGTTCAACACTTAGTAAAATTTTCTAAGTCTTTTTCACTGTCGCGAAATCTAGCGAATAAAATTCTCGATCGTAAAATCGAACGGAGGTTTTATATTTGAATTCAGCGCTTAGGAAATTAAAATTGAGAAGTTTTAATTCTCGCGCGATAAAAAGAATGGAGTGAATAGTGATTTAAAACACTTAGAATATCTTTCGATCAACTATAGCATATATACATGTATCAAAAAATTATTTTCAAACTATCACTCCATATGACCTATGTGCTTCATATCTGTTTCTCAATAGCCAAATTATCAAACATACTATCACATGCTGGATCATTATGGTTTGATACAAATAAAATTTTCGATACAAATTGTGTATTATGAACTAATGATCTGTGATTTCCTATTAATTCTCAGATGGATCGTTATCCGACATACAACCACATCTATGAGCGAAACATGTACCTGAATGTACATGACACAAACTATCAGCTCGACCTGACAACTTTCAGATGCTCGGACGAGATAATCGTGTCTATTCTACAAGGCCATCCCCTCTGGCACGCTCTCACGGTAACTGCCTCCGTACCAATGGTCTACCTTCAGCAGTTTTGGGGAATGATCACGAGTCATGTGATTGAAGGAGCATACAGCTTCACTTCGGTGATCAGGACTAGGCATATCAACATGAACAAGAACAATTTCGGCCTCGTCCTCGACCTTCCTTACAGTCACAACTATGACCCACTGCCATCAGACGCTGAGCTGATTCACGATTTCCTTCAAATGGGGTACCGTCCGCCGCTCACCAAGCTAGCTCAGATGCAGAGCAACGGGATTCCCCATCCCTGGAAGACACTTTTTGGAATAATCAACAAGTGTTTGTCCCCGAAGCATGCAGGCTTCGACAAAGGCAACGGAAACATCCTCCGGATATTTCACGGAGTAATGTTCTCGCAAAATTACGATTTTGCCCAACTGATCTGGAACGACCTTGCAGAACATATCAGACAGAAAGAGAACAAACGGTCCAAAACTGTCCCGTATGCGAGATGGTTCTCTGTTATCATTCACCATTTCATGGAACTATACGAGGACATCCCTCGCCTGCCTCCTGGAGGAAATTACCAGCACCCTCGTCTGAAGTTCTTCCATCACCCGAAGCTCACGGATCTAGACCAACCATCGATGGCGATTCCGTTCGAGCTGCTTCGTCTCACTGACCCCTCGGGAGACATCTATAGGCTCTACTGTCGGGAAAATCATCTCACTGAACAGATGATTCGAGGGCCCCCGACAGACTACAACGTCAGTCCTCCACAATCACAGCAACAACACGCTAGTCCTGAAGACACGATAATAGATGAAGTGGCTCAGGAACTAGAGATGGAGCCCCCAACTCATGAGGAAACAATGCCAGATGTTGAAGCCACGCTGATCGATGCTGTGGCTCAAGAGTTGGAACTCGAAGCTCCACAAGTATCACTTGGTGCTGAAGTGTCCATCCATGTCAGCATGCTCGAAGTACCTTTTGAGGAGGTACTATCTCAAGAAGCATCGCTCGAAGCAGAAGCGGGACACACCTCACCACCACTGGCTACTACGCCAGAGACCGAGGCTCTAATCTCAAGAATTCAGCCCTCCGAGCCTCAGATGACGGAACCAGCCAGTGAGGATGCAGCACGAGGACTCTCACCTCACACGCCTACCTCATCAGACAACGAGTCTGATGAGGAGATTCAATTAATAAGAAGGACTCCGAGACGACTAAGTGTATCATTTGAGTCCATCTTCACTACCGTACCAGACATCGCGCCGATCATCACTACAAGTGCTGCGGACCACTCTTCGCTCAATCTGAGCCGTCACACACCATACCGATGTCTGGGTCACAGGTTCAATCAGAACCTGCCGCAACACCCATAGAGGAGAATCCTAGTGGTTCACCTCAAGGATTAGATGGAAGTCTCAAACAGTCACAACCTCAAGTGACTCCGAGCCAACCTGAGGAGCAGGTGTTCGCTCAAGGGTTGTCAACAGGCGACATCAGTTGTCCTGGTCCATCCTCGGCGGAGGCATCCATCTCATACGTGACCGAAGACAGACTTCAGGAAGCCCTTTCCGAAGCTTTCAAGTCGTTTGAAAAGAACATTATGAAGAGCGTGCGCAATGCAATCAAGACATCCCGCCAAGATCGTGGGAAAGCACCTGTCTCGGAGCCGTCTTCCTCACAATTGATCCTTACTCCATCTCAACCCACACAACCCACACCCTTCGGCACACCTATCCTCACTTACAACCTCATAAACCCAGCCATCGTTCCCATCAGCGACCTCCACTCCATCTTGGTCGCCCGACTACTCGAGCTAACCTCTCGAACACCAGAAGAAGAAGACCTCTTTCGACGTCTCGTGGACCGTCCTGACCCGACCGACACTTGTCAAGGTCAAGGCTCCCGCTCCAAACGCAGACATGACGACCCAGACGATCAAGGACGTCATGAGGGGGAGAGGAGACCTAGGCTAATGACCAGAAGTCAAGGACGGAGCTTGGGCGCGACACATACAAGCGCTGGAGCCGCTGAAACCTCACAACCTATAACCCAAACAACCCATACCACGCACCGCACCACCCATACTGTAACCCAAATCGACCCACCATCCTTTTACCTAAGGACGCCTCCGCCCACACAACCGATTTTCACAAGCCCATTGCTTCCGGAAGAAGAAGCAAGTACTCCCATGCTCATCGACCTAGCACGGACTCAAGCAACTCCATCACCTGCTCCAGACCAATCGGGACCATCTGGAAGTGGAGTCAACCCACATGAGATCCTCGACAAGTACATATTCGAAGGACAGTGGATGACTCACTCCATGCCCGACGAGCATCAGAGACAAAGGCTCAAGGACGTTCGACAGTTCTTGCAGCAAGCTTCAGGAAGGTGAAGATCATGAAGCATATCCCCCAAGGCGAGCTGATTGCTCAAACAGCGGATCCCCCTCCAAGAATGATGCCAAGAACAGTTCGAATAGATACGCCAGGGGAGAACATCAGAATAGAAATTCCCTTTCTTGAAGAAGTTCGGGAAAACATATGGAGGTCACCGAATAAGGTAAAGGAGTTGAACGAATTCGAGCTCAGCGGGATTTCTCACTGGGATCAGCAAAAGAGAATGACGTATCTGTGGATGCTGACCCATCTCGGACCAGATGTAAGGATGAAGATGACTAAAGCGCAAGCTAGGAATCATTATAAGAGTCTATCTCCTATCTGCCAGCTATTAAGCGTCTACTGCGCCAAAGGAGGACTTCCAACACCGTTCCACATAATTGAGAGAGTAGACAGAACTCGAGAAGAACTCAGCGAGAGCGACCTACCCTACCTTCCTTACGAGGAGATGTACCGTCTCTACCAGCTCTACGTAGAGAAGTACAAGGGTCCTCAAGGCTTCATCAAGAAAGAAGGACTCGAGGGACTCTACCGGTTCATGATGCGACAAGTCAAATACTTCGTCGCACACAACCTTCAGATGGCTCTGGAGAGCAACATGAAGAAGGTGAACATGACCGCTCCTGTTAACAAAGAACCTGAGATCGAAGCGCTTTCCAACAATCACATTCATATCAGCTCAGTCTTAGGAATCATCTATCACAATCCAATTGCAGAGAAGATAGATTGATGCTGAAGACTGAGATTCACAAATTTTGTGATGGAACTCTCAAGGTCATCGGGAAAAACATAGATCAAAGATTGGAAGAAATCAATAGAGAGACGAGGCTGTCCATACATCGGTTCGTAAGAGAACAACCTCTGATACTGGAACTCCTTAATGACATCGAGGAGCGCCTGGAGCTGCGAAACAGTCTAAGGAACTTTGAGCATGCGCTGGGCTTGAGAAGATCGTACTTTGCCCGACGAGAACAAATGGAACGGAAGAGCAATCAAGCACAAAGGGGGAGATTGTAGAGACTATATTTAATTGTGCTTGATTTCAGTAGTTGTCCTTGTAATTAGGGGCTTTATTTGTATTAGTCCATAGATTAGGACTAGTTTGTTATTTATACCAAGCTTGTTTGGTATAAATACTTGTACAAATGATTGAGCTGAATACAGAAAATTAGAGAATCGATCCGAAAGGCTTGCTAATTCAATTCTAGAGAGAGAAAATTATACATCCTTCTCTCACTATAAAGTTTCTCTCTCGTGTTCTTCATTGGAAGGTTTTCGATCGAGATTCAATTTCTATCATTTCAATCGATTACTCAGAATTAATGCTAGGATTGTTTGAGTTGATAATCGAGGACCTAACAATAAAGACCTTGAGGCGTTGGATATCCATGCCATGTTCGACAATCTCGCACAGCACGAGGAAGATATAGGCGAGATTCAGAAGGAGCAGAAGGGCAAACTTATCGACGACACGGTTGCCCTAGTCTTAGAGAAGAGAAGCTCAAAATCACAAAAAGAGAAGATCATTAGGCCTTCGACCCCTTCAGAGTTGGAAGACGAATTAGCATCTGACGTTGAGCCAAATATCAAAGCACTAGGGAAACTGTTGGCACTAATTGGAAAAATGATGAGCAAACAATACTTCAAGAAGAAGTCCTTATCATCAGCCAACCGACTTCGGACCTCAAGCTCAAAAAACAAGGAACGTGCACCTGAGACTTCCGAGGTCAAGAATACAAAAGAGCTGACCAGGTGCTTTAACTGTGGCAAACCAAGCCGCTATGCCAGAGAATGCACTCTCCCAAAGAAGAGAGATGCAAACTACTACTCCAAGAAGCTTCAACTCACAAAGCAGAAGGAAGCTGGAGTAGCTCTAATGGCAGAACAAGACCACTGGCTCGAAGACACGTCAAGCTCTGAGGAGGATAGTCTCGCCCTCATGGCCTCCCTAGACGAAAACTCAGACGCCGAAATCACAAATCTGACGGACGATGACCAAGCATCAGAACCGTCTCAGGAGGTAATTTCTCCTTCCATATTATTGACCATATTAGAATCGTATCAACTAGCATACAGTAACATGAAACGTGAGCAGAAAAGCATAAAGGAAGTAGAGAAGAAACTAGCTAAATCTCTTGAGAAAATCACTAGCCTCGAATCCGAACTTAGGAGCTCTTGTTCAAAAATAGAAGAACTTACTAAGAGCTTACATTCTACGGAGACTACAAAGCCTCAGATAGAGCAGTATGATTTAAAAGTTAAGGAATTAGAAGACATGCTAGAAAATAACTATAATTGTTTAGTTAGAAATCTCAATGAGAAAGCTAACCTCAATTGTAGTTTAACAGAAGCGACCACTAAGATCACAAACCTAAAAGCCGAATTAGATAAATCTAACACTAAGGTTGTGAACTTATGAAAGATCTAGATAGCTATAAAGCCGCCAAATTAACGGTGGAAAATGATTTTGCTCTATTAGGAGAAAGGCGTAAGAAACTATACGCTAAAGTTAAGAAATTAGAAGATCTTCTTGTAAAAAGGGATCAAACTAATCAAACTATATTTTTGAACCAGCCCAAGGACTTAGAATTTTATGATTATAAGTTTGGGATAGATTTTGAGAATCCACACTGCTTGACGAAAGTTGATTGCAAACAACATTACGATATTAAGTACATGGGTTTAGGACTAACAAATCTCATGGCTTTTACTAATGCAAAAGAAATAGATGCGGAAGAAGAAGCCAAGAGAAAAGTCAAGACTAGGGCTGAATTTCCCTTTTCTTACACCGAATTGAATCAAAGTGACAAAACTAGGGAACTCCCCAAGGGCTGGAGCTTTGAATCAATTTATCTTCCCGAAGATCGTTCTAAATTAGAGGAAGTAAACTATCACCATTCTGAAAATTCTCTCTACATACCCCCTACAGTTAAGAAAATAGAGGGATTAAGAGCCTTTTTGGAAAGAGAGAGAGAGGATTTTGAAGCTGAAAAGAAAAGATTTCTAAAAGAATTGGAAAATCTCAAAGCTTCCTTGTGACACCCCGACTTCCTAACCGCCTAATCTAGCGCATATCTACGTGCCTAGCGAGTTTGCAAGTAAAGGAGTGCACCAAAAACGCGTACAAATTTTTCATTTTTCATTCATGGAATGTAACATCGTTCTATACAAGACAAAAGAATGCATGTCGGACATTAGGGTCCAGACATGGTCTAACTACAACGGCGAAGGTGTGTCGGCACAGCAAAAGCTCTTATGCGCCCGGCCTCACAGGTCGTCATCCACACACACACGTCCACCCCAAAAGCAGCACGAAGCTTCAAAAGGTTAGCCTTGCCTTCAAAACGCGCTCACATACCGTGATCGCCAGTGCCTACAACACACAACGTAAGGAATGAGCCACCGAGGCTCAGTAAGCAGAAATCATGCATGTGTGCACGTGTCACTCCCCCGCAACGGCAATCCGCGCCGATGCATACAACACTCGCAAAGGCAATCCACGCCGATGCATATGACACTCGCAAAGGCAATCCTCGCCAATGCATATACCACGCACAAAGGCGAACCGCGCCGATGCATAAAACAATCGTACAAACGTACTCAGACTAATGTCACTCAGGGCCCTCGGCTAATCTCACTATGCACCACAAGAGCTCACGTCCCTCAAGGACAATACGACAGCGGTCCACGCCGGATGGCCGAACCCTAGGATGCACATCGTTCCCCTAGGTCGCCATATGAACCCGGTCGTCCCCGACTGTCCGGCGGTCGCTCACGCTGGTAGCCCACGCTGAGGTCGCCTACACCAGGGTTCCACCCTGTGTCGCTTATACCCTCAGGTCGCACCCTCCAGGTCGCACCTTACCGCCACGGGCCATGCCCAAACCCTATCCATAGGATATCAATATATATATATATATCTAAAATAATAATACGACGACGCTAAAACGCCGCCCTGGTAGCATAGTAGACAGCCCCTGACTCAACTACGAGTCGACACACTTGCCCACATCGGCAAGTCCTCGTCGCGTACAAGCGACACATCATTACGCACACTCAATCCCACGACCCTTCCTCACGAGTTCGTGTGTGCACGTGAGTATGCATATGCAGATACAGGTAAATGCAACATAGGCTTACCACATTTAAATACTTCAATCACTTTACAAATTCATGAAGCCACATAAGCACGTAATCATACAATTTAGGCAGGTAAAACATGTTGTGTGTCGTAGTTGGACTTCCACTTACCTGGCGTCCGTAGACTAACTGCTACCTGCCCTGGCGATTTTCCTATGTCCCGACCTTAGGCACCAAAACATTCGTATCAGTAAGCTATTAATTAATTCAGCTAGCTAAGTACTCGAATTATTTTAGGTCATGAACCTAATTTTTGACTTTAAACTATTCGCTAGCCGGTCTAGTGAAATTTCTAAAATTTCGTCCTTTAAGCCTGCAAAGGCTATAAAGTCAATCCATAAATTATTTTAAATCAACTATAAAATTTTCGTTCCAAAATTCTATCGAATGCGATGTCTACCTATACCGAAAATTGGCCCTAAGGATACCGATAGGCCAATTATGATCGGGCGTTGAAAGAGCCTATGCTCATTGGAATCGGAATATTTTTCTTATTAAATGGTGCGAAAATATTTTTCCTAAAAAGGCGATAGTTTCTTTTCTTTTTTTTTTTTTTTTTTTACTTAAATCGTTTTAATCCAAGGGTTCAATTCGTGAAGTTGATTCGCCAACTAGGACCCGCAAAATGCATGAGGCTCGACATTTCTTTCCAAATAAAATGACTCGACATTTAACTCAATTAGGGTCTCGACATTTATACTTCAGCATTTGAGTTAGAGAATATCGACATGCAACTCGCACAAATCTCGACATTTATAAGATGTCGATATGAAGAAGCTAAATGTCGAGATGCATGAGGGTTTCGACATCATCTTTCGACATTTGATAATCTCGGTTTGCTTGGTTAATTTGGTCTCGACATTTATGTGTAAGAACCCGACATCTTTTCCTAACATTTCGACATTTATAAAATGGGATTTCTCGACATTTTGGACTAAAGATGTCGACATGAACTCCTCGTGGAACTCGACTTCTTACTTGACATTATCTCGACTTTTCATCAAGATGTCGATATGAATTTAAATGTACACCTCGACATTTTTAATTCGACTTTTTATTCGGCTCGACATCTTCTTTAGTATACGGACTCGACATTTTATCTATAACATGGTTTCGACTTTTTCTTTAGACGTCTCGACATTTTGTATATGTTCATGAACTCGACATTTAAGGCTTTAAAGATCTCGACATCTTGGATCATAAAATGTCGACATGAGATTTCACCTCGACATTTTATCGACATTTTTCCTAACATGGCTTCGACTTTGGGTTTCGACATTTTCATTAGGAAATGTCGACATGATATTTTCATGATATCTCGACATTTATTAAAATGTCGATATATGTTTAGTCGACATTTCATGCGACAGTTCGACATTTCCTACGACATTTATCATCTTCTTCGTTTTTCCGTCGTTCTTCTCCCTCGAA
Source organism: Craterostigma plantagineum (assembly GCA_027422505.1). Taxonomy (NCBI): domain Eukaryota; kingdom Viridiplantae; phylum Streptophyta; class Magnoliopsida; order Lamiales; family Linderniaceae; genus Craterostigma; species Craterostigma plantagineum. The sequence goes on along the minus strand of JAPQWV010000028.1, from coordinate 3,408,929 downwards.
TTCACTTCGCAGCTTGTTCTACCTAGCATTCTAAGTTCTAAATCACATGCTATGCTACTTAACTCCATATTTGCTCAAACAACCATCCTTAGTACAAACCTAAGCTCGAAATTTAGCTAAGCAATTCTTAGTATAAAATCGAAATGGCTTAAGGGATTTTCGTCACTTACTACTTCCGAAATTCCAAGCTATTTTGAGAGTGAAACCTTGAGCTTCCTTCGATGTCTTCCTTGCCTCTTTTCTTTCTTCTTGCTTTCGTTAGTTATTAGGTGTGAATGTGTTAAATGAGATATTTTCTTTCATTTTAAGGGATGGTCATGATATAGGCGTGGGTTTTCCTTGATTTAGGGATCTTGTTTGCTAAATTTCATTTCTAAGGGTATTGGGCCCAAGTTTGAGGTCTTATTTGGGCCTAAGTTTGGATTTAATTATAGCCATTAGTAACTATAGTCCAATCTTCTCTCATGATCCAATTTCCTTGTCCAACTTTCGAAAATTCCTAAATAAGTTAGGGGTCACTTGGTACGAATTAATTGCACTAAATTTAAGAAATCGCCTAAGCACGTAATTTTCCACACAATTTCAAGTAAGTCACATAAGCACTATTTAATCGCACCCAATTTCGTGAAACACGAAGCTGCACCTAAGTCATATTGAGCACGTAAATCACGTTTATGCACCTAATTCACCTTAATGCACATAATTCACGAAGTCATATTTTGCTAATTTATTGGCCCTAAATACTTACGGGGAACCCGGGTGCTACATCCTCCCCCCCTTAAGGAGGATTTCGCCCCCGAAATCAGCCCGTTCGGAACAATTCAGGATAGCGGATTTTCATCTCATCCTCGCGTTCCCATGTGGCTTCCTCTACTGACTGATTCCGCCAAAGAACTTTTACTAGAGGAATCTCTTTGTTCCTAAGCCTCTTCGTCTCATGCATCAATATCTCTACGGGCGTTTCCTCATAACTCAGGTCTGGTTTCAAGTGTTGATGCAGTGAGTCGTTTATCAACACGTGGCTTGGGTCAGCGATATACTTCCGCAACGTGGAAACATGGAATACATCATGTACTTGCGACAACGATGCTGGTAGTTCTAGTTGGTAAGCCACTTCACCAACTCTCTTTATTATCTTGAAGGGACCGATGTATCTCGGGCTTAGTTTTCCCTTCTTTCCGAACCTTTTGACTCCTTTCATTGGTGATACTTTTACAAAGACCCAATCATTCACTTCAAATTCTAACGGTCTACGTCTTCGATCCGCATAACTCTTCTGTCTACTTTGCGCCGTGCGCATTCTCTCTCGGATCATCGTGACAATTTCCGTCATTTCCCGTATCATGTCTGGGCCTAACATCGCACGTTCACCGACTTCATCCCAATGTACTGGGGACCTGCACTTTCGTCCGTATAAGGCTTCGTAAGGTGCCATTCCAATCGTGGCTTGATAGCTATTATTGTACGAAAATTCCACGAGTGGAAGGTACTTGCTCCAGTTGCCTTTGAAATCAAGTACACAGGCTCGTAACATATCTTCCAGCGTTTGGATCGTCCGCTCGGATTGGCCGTCCGTTTGCGGATGATATGCTGTGCTAAATGCCAATTTCGTCCCCATGGCCTTTTGTAAACTCGTCCAGAATTTAGATAGGAACCGTGAATCGCGGTCTGAAACTATCGTTAAGGGTGTCCCATGGAGTCTGACTATCTCTTGGATGTACAATTCTGCATACCGCTCCATGGTAAACGTTGTACTTATCGGCAGAAAATGGGCAGATTTCGTAAGTCGATCTACGATTACCCAAATTGCGTCGTGTCCTTTCGCGTTCCTCGGCAATCCGCTCACGAAATCCATCGTTATATTGTCCCACTTCCACTCTGGAATGGGTAAGGGTTGCAGCTTCCCAGCCGGCCGCTGATGTTCTGCCTTAATTTGCTGGCAGGTGAGGCATTGGCTCACGAACGTTGTTACGTCCTTCTTCATTCCCGGCCACCAGTAGTTAGTCCTTAGATCCCTATATAACTTTGTAGCTCCTGGGTGTACCGAATATGGTGTGGTATGTGCTTCCGTCAGTATAACTCGTCTAAGATCCGCGTCGTTCGGAACGTACCATCTACTCTTGTAGTATAAACTTCCGTCGTCCCGAAACACGAAGTCCGTCGTTGGTTGCTCGGTTTGCGCTTCCTTCGTCTTCAGGTAAAACTCGTCGTTTTCCTGTGCCTTTTTGATCTGCTCCAGTAGCGTTGGTTGCAGAGTTAGGGATGCTAATTTCGCCTCAACTTCTCCCAATGGTACAATCTCCACGTCGAGTCGTTGAAGTTCCGCGCTCACAGATTTCCGGCTTAGAGCATCAGCTACCACGTTCGCCTTTCCCGGGTGGTAGTTGATCACACAATCGTAGTCCTTCACCAATTCTAGCCACCGTCTTTGTCTCATATTGAGTTCCTTCTGGGTGAAGAAATACTTTAAACTCTTGTGGTCGGTGTAGATTTCGCATCTTTCTCCATACAAATAGTGTCTCCAAATCTTGAGAGCGAAAACTACAGCAGCAAGCTCCAAGTCGTGTGTAGGGTAGTTCTTCTCGTACTCCTTCAATTGTCGTGAGGCGTAAGCCACCACGCTACCGTTCTGCATCAGTACGCATCCTAACCCGTTCTTAGAGGCGTCGCTATACACTGAGAACCCTCCTGTTCCCGTGGGTATCGTTAGTACTGGGGCTGTCGTAAGCCGCTTTTTCAGTTCTTGGAAGCTTTGTTCACACTCTTTGCTCCATTGAAAAGGTGTGTTCTTTCTGGTTAGCTTCGTGAGTGTAGAGGCAATTTTCGAGAAATCTTTTATAAACTTCCGGTAGTAGCCTGCTAAGCCTAGGAAGCTTCGTACTTCCGTTACGTTGGTCGGCTGTGGCCAATCGTTAATTGCTACGATTTTGCTCGGGTCCACCGAGATTCCTGCTCCCGAGACAATGTGTCCCAAAAATGCCACTTGGTCCAGCCAGAATTCACACTTTTTAAACTTAGCGTACAGCTGCTTTTCCCTCAGTACTCCAAGTATCACTCGTAGGTGTTGTTCGTGTTCCTCCTTCGCCTTCGAGTAGATGAGGATGTCGTCTATGAATACAATCACGAACTTGTCTAAATAGGCTTCGAACACACGGTTCATTAGATCCATGAAGGCCGCCGGTGCGTTCGTCAGTCCAAAGGGCATGACTAGAAATTCAAAATGCCCGTATCTGGTACTGAATGCCGTTTTGGGTACATCTTCCTTGCGGATTTTCAGTTGATGGTAGCCCGACCTCAAATCGATCTTAGAAAATACTGTGGCGCCTTGTAACTGGTCGAAGAGGTCGTCTATTCGGGGTAGTGGATACTTATTCTTGATCGTCAGCTTGTTAAGCTCCCTGTAATCTATACACAGTCTCATCGAGCCATCCTTCTTTCGTACGAACAAGACTGGCGCACCCCAGGGAGAAAAGCTGGTCTGAATGAATCCTTTCTGTAGGAGTTCATCTATTTGTTCCTTCAACTCCTTTAATTCGGTTGGTGCTAATCGATATGGAGCCTTGGACACTGGTGCTGCTCCCGGCACCAGGTCAATCGTAAACTCAATTTCTCTGTCTGGGGGTAATCCTGGCAATTCTTCTGGAAATACATCTAGGAAGTCTTTAATCACTGGTACGTCTTCGGGTTTCGTGGGGGTATTCTCTTCTGCCTTCAGCGCGAACACCAGGTATGCCTCGCATCCGGAATTGATTAGTCGCTGAGCTTTTAAGGCTGATATCCTCGGAGTGCCTCTCCTCTTCATTGTTCCCTTGAAAGTGACAGGTTCTTCTCCTTCTAAGCTAAACGTAACTACCTTACGGTTACAGTCTATCACTGCTCCGTACTTTGAGAGCCAGTCCATCCCGAGGATCACTTCGTAGTCGTCCATCGGGATGACTATCAGGTCTACCGGCAATTCTCTATTACCGACTAAGATTGGGCAATTTCTTAACATTTGACTAGTCCTAGTTGGTGCCCCGCTTGGAATTGCTACGCTATACTCGTAATCGACTCGCTCAGGCGTTACCCCTAGTTTCGTCACATACTTCACAGACGCAAACGAGTGGGTCGCCCCGGAATCTACTAGAATGCACGTGGGAGTTTGATGGACCGGTAGGGTACCTGTTACCACCTCCGGGTTGTTTTCTGCTTCCTCGGAAGTGATGGTGTACACCCGTGCTGGCACCATCTGAGGTCCTGCCTGACTCCCGGTCTGATTGCTCGAAGCACCTTCCGGGCACTGTCTTACGAAGTGGCCCGGCTTCCCACACCTAAAGCAGGTGTTGACTTGCATGTTGCAGTTCCCAAAGTGCCTTTTCCCACACCTGTGGCAATATGGACCCTGCGCTGCTCCTTGGTTCTGGTTTGGATTCGGGGGTCTGTTCATCGTCCCCTGAGGCTGTTGAGGAGGCCTGTTCTGGAATTTCTTCTTGCCCCCTTTAGGCACGAACTGCCGTTTCTGGTCTCCTCCGCTCCATTGCGCTCCTTGCATTTGCGCGAACTTGCGTTTGGCCTCTTGTGCCTTCAAGATTCTGGCTTCCGCCTGTTCAGCCACCATAGCTCTCTCTGCTACTTGAGAGTAAGTAGCTCCCTGAATTCCCGCCATGCTCACATCTCTGTAGAGCTCGGGCTTCAATCCTTCCAAAAAGCATTCGATTTTCAGGGCTTCCGTGCTGACCATGTGTGCTGCAAATCTGGACAGCTGCTCAAACTTCTTTATGTACTCGGCCACCGTCATCGGCCCCTGCCTGAGATTGATGAATTCGTTCAGGCGCTGTGCTAGAATCGGGGCGGTGAGGTACTTGCCCCTGAACAACTCCTTGAATCTTTCCCAGCTCATCGTAGCGGGGTTCTCCAATACCATAATGGTGTCCCACCAGTGTCCTGCGCTCCCTCGTAGCAGGAACGCAGCACAGAGGGCCTTTTCCGCCTCCGGGACCCTGCTATAGACGAACATGCTTTCGAGAGTCCTTAACCAGTCTTCGGCTGCTGTTGAGTCAGCTGTGTCTTCGAAGGTCGGTGGGTTCAACCTTCGGAATCGTTCTCCCACCACCTCAGTCCTTTCCGCCTGAGTTGGCCCAGCATTAGCAGTATTCTGTTGGATAAGCTGTTGAATCTGCGCCGACTGCTGGCGGACTAGTTCCGTCAGTTGGAAAATCGTTGCATCCCGATTGTCGGGAGGGGCCGTGTTTCCCCTGTTCTGGTCGTCGCCACCACTAGACTCTCCTCTCGTTCTTACCATCTTTCTACCCTATCCTGATTGTCCTACGGCCAATAAATTATACAACATAGAAAATCACATAGACTTAACACTTACTTGCAAGGCCGCTTCCGCTCTTTTGGGTGTGTGTGTGTGGACAGTCTACAGAACCTGTGACCGAAGCTCTGATACCACCCTGTGACACCCCGACTTCCTAACCGCCTAATCTAGCGCATATCTACGTGCCTAGCGAGTTTGCAAGTAAAGGAGTGCACCAAAAACGCGTACAAATTTTTCATTTTTCATTCATGGAATGTAACATCGTTCTATACAAGACAAAAGAATGCATGTCGGACATTAGGGTCCAGACATGGTCTAACTACAACGGCGAAGGTGTGTCGGCACAGCAAAAGCTCTTATGCGCCCGGCCTCACAGGTCGTCATCCACACACACACGTCCACCCCCAAAAGCAGCACGAAGCTTCAAAAGGTTAGCCTTGCCTTCAAAACGCGCTCACATACCGTGATCGCCAGTGCCTACAACACACAACGTAAGGAATGAGCCACCGAGGCTCAGTAAGCAGAAATCATGCATGTGTGCACGTGTCACTCCCCCGCAACGGCAATCCGCGCCGATGCATACAACACTCGCAAAGGCAATCCACGCCGATGCATATGACACTCGCAAAGGCAATCCTCGCCAATGCATATACCACGCACAAAGGCGAACCGCGCCGATGCATAAAACAATCGTACAAACGTACTCAGACTAATGTCACTCAGGGCCCTCGGCTAATCTCACTATGCACCACAAGAGCTCACGTCCCTCAAGGACAATACGACAGCGGTCCACGCCGGATGGCCGAACCCTAGGATGCACATCGTTCCCCTAGGTCGCCATATGAACCCGGTCGTCCCCGACTGTCCGGCGGTCGCTCACGCTGGTAGCCCACGCTGAGGTCGCCTACACCAGGGTTCCACCCTGTGTCGCTTATACCCTCAGGTCGCACCCTCCAGGTCGCACCTTACCGCCACGGGCCATGCCCAAACCCTATCCATAGGATATCAATATATATATATATATCTAAAATAATAATACGACGACGCTAAAACGCCGCCCTGGTAGCATAGTAGACAGCCCCTGACTCAACTACGAGTCGACACACTTGCCCACATCGGCAAGTCCTCGTCGCGTACAAGCGACACATCATTACGCACACTCAATCCCACGACCCTTCCTCACGAGTTCGTGTGTGCACGTGAGTATGCATATGCAGATACAGGTAAATGCAACATAGGCTTACCACATTTAAATACTTCAATCACTTTACAAATTCATGAAGCCACATAAGCACGTAATCATACAATTTAGGCACGTAAAACATGTTGTGTGTCGTAGTTGGACTTCCACTTACCTGGCGTCCGTAGACTAACTGCTACCTGCCCTGGCGATTTTCCTATGTCCCGACCTTAGGCACCAAAACATTCGTATCAGTAAGCTATTAATTAATTCAGCTAGCTAAGTACTCGAATTATTTTAGGTCATGAACCTAATTTTTGACTTTAAACTATTCGCTAGCCGGTCTAGTGAAATTTCTAAAATTTCGTCCTTTAAGCCTGCAAAGGCTATAAAGTCAATCCATAAATTATTTTAAATCAACTATAAAATTTTCGTTCCAAAATTCTATCGAATGCGATGTCTACCTATACCGAAAATTGGCCCTAAGGATACCGATAGGCCAATTATGATCGGGCGTTGAAAGAGCCTATGCTCATTGGAATCGGAATATTTTTCTTATTAAATGGTGCGAAAATATTTTTCCTAAAAAGGCGATAGTTTCTTTTCTTTTTTTTTTTTTTTTTTTTTTTTTTTTTTTTTACTTAAATCGTTTTAATCCAAGGGTTCAATTCGTGAAGTTGATTCGCCAACTAGGACCCGCAAAATGCATGAGGCTCGACATTTCTTTCCAAATAAAATGACTCGACATTTAACTCAATTAGGGTCTCGACATTTATACTTCAGCATTTGAGTTAGAGAATATCGACATGCAACTCGCACAAATCTCGACATTTATAAGATGTCGATATGAAGAAGCTAAATGTCGAGATGCATGAGGGTTTCGACATCATCTTTCGACATTTGATAATCTCGGTTTGCTTGGTTAATTTGGTCTCGACATTTATGTGTAAGAACCCGACATCTTTTCCTAACATTTCGACATTTATAAAATGGGATTTCTCGACATTTTGGACTAAAGATGTCGACATGAACTCCTCGTGGAACTCGACTTCTTACTTGACATTATCTCGACTTTTCATCAAGATGTCGATATGAATTTAAATGTACACCTCGACATTTTTAATTCGACTTTTTATTCGGCTCGACATCTTCTTTAGTATACGGACTCGACATTTTATCTATAACATGGTTTCGACTTTTTCTTTAGACGTCTCGACATTTTGTATATGTTCATGAACTCGACATTTAAGGCTTTAAAGATCTCGACATCTTGGATCATAAAATGTCGACATGAGATTTCACCTCGACATTTTATCGACATTTTTCCTAACATGGCTTCGACTTTGGGTTTCGACATTTTCATTAGGAAATGTCGACATGATATTTTCATGATATCTCGACATTTATTAAAATGTCGATATATGTTTAGTCGACATTTCATGCGACAGTTCGACATTTCCTACGACATTTATCATCTTCTTCGTTTTTCCGTCGTTCTTCTCCCTCGAATTCACTTCGCAGCTTGTTCTACCTAGCATTCTAAGTTCTAAATCACATGCTATGCTACTTAACTCCATATTTGCTCAAACAACCATCCTTAGTACAAACCTAAGCTCGAAATTTAGCTAAGCAATTCTTAGTATAAAATCGAAATGGCTTAAGGGATTTTCGTCACTTACTACTTCCGAAATTCCAAGCTATTTTGAGAGTGAAACCTTGAGCTTCCTTCGATGTCTTCCTTGCCTCTTTTCTTTCTTCTTGCTTTCGTTAGTTATTAGGTGTGAATGTGTTAAATGAGATATTTTCTTTCATTTTAAGGGATGGTCATGATATAGGCGTGGGTTTTCCTTGATTTAGGGATCTTGTTTGCTAAATTTCATTTCTAAGGGTATTGGGCCCAAGTTTGAGGTCTTATTTGGGCCTAAGTTTGGATTTAATTATAGCCCATTAGTAACTATAGTCCAATCTTCTCTCATGATCCAATTTCCTTGTCCAACTTTCGAAAATTCCTAAATAAGTTAGGGGTCACTTGGTACGAATTAATTGCACTAAATTTAAGAAATCGCCTAAGCACGTAATTTTCCACACAATTTCAAGTAAGTCACATAAGCACTATTTAATCGCACCCAATTTCGTGAAACACGAAGCTGCACCTAAGTCATATTGAGCACGTAAATCACGTTTATGCACCTAATTCACCTTAATGCACATAATTCACGAAGTCATATTTTGCTAATTTATTGGCCCTAAATACTTACGGGGAACCCGGGTGCTACATCCTCCCCCCCTTAAGGAGGATTTCGCCCCCGAAATCAGCCCGTTCGGAACAATTCAGGATAGCGGATTTTCATCTCATCCTCGCGTTCCCATGTGGCTTCCTCTACTGACTGATTCCGCCAAAGAACTTTTACTAGAGGAATCTCTTTGTTCCTAAGCCTCTTCGTCTCATGCATCAATATCTCTACGGGCGTTTCCTCATAACTCAGGTCTGGTTTCAAGTGTTGATGCAGTGAGTCGTTTATCAACACGTGGCTTGGGTCAGCGATATACTTCCGCAACGTGGAAACATGGAATACATCATGTACTTGCGACAACGATGCTGGTAGTTCTAGTTGGTAAGCCACTTCACCAACTCTCTTTATTATCTTGAAGGGACCGATGTATCTCGGGCTTAGTTTTCCCTTCTTTCCGAACCTTTTGACTCCTTTCATTGGTGATACTTTTACAAAGACCCAATCATTCACTTCAAATTCTAACGGTCTACGTCTTCGATCCGCATAACTCTTCTATCTACTTTGCGCCGTGCGCATTCTCTCTCGGATCATCGTGACAATTTCCGTCATTTCCCATATCATGTCTGGGCCTAACATCGCACGTTCACCGACTTCATCCCAATGTACTGGGGACCTGCACTTTCGTCCGTATAAGGCTTCGTAAGGTGCCATTCCAATCGTGGCTTGATAGCTATTATTGTACGAAAATTCCACGAGTGGAAGGTACTTGCTCCAGTTGCCTTTGAAATCAAGTACACAGGCTCGTAACATATCTTCCAGCGTTTGGATCGTCCGCTCGGATTGGCCGTCCGTTTGCGGATGATATGCTGTGCTAAATGCCAATTTCGTCCCCATGGCCTTTTGTAAACTCGTCCAGAATTTAGATAGGAACCGTGAATCGCGGTCTGAAACTATCGTTAAGGGTGTCCCATGGAGTCTGACTATCTCTTGGATGTACAATTCTGCATACCGCTCCATGGTAAACGTTGTACTTATCGGCAGAAAATGGGCAGATTTCGTAAGTCGATCTACGATTACCCAAATTGCGTCGTGTCCTTTCGCGTTCCTCGGCAATCCGCTCACGAAATCCATCGTTATATTGTCCCACTTCCACTCTGGAATGGGTAAGGGTTGCAGCTTCCCAGCCGGCCGCTGATGTTCTGCCTTAATTTGCTGGCAGGTGAGGCATTGGCTCACGAACGTTGTTACGTCCTTCTTCATTCCCGGCCACCAGTAGTTAGTCCTTAGATCCCTATATAACTTTGTAGCTCCTGGGTGTACCGAATATGGTGTGGTATGTGCTTCCGTCAGTATAACTCGTCTAAGATCCGCGTCGTTCGGAACGTACCATCTACTCTTGTAGTATAAACTTCCGTCGTCCCGAAACACGAAGTCCGTCGTTGGTTGCTCGGTTTGCGCTTCCTTCGTCTTCAGGTAAAACTCGTCGTTTTCCTGTGCCTTTTTGATCTGCTCCAGTAGCGTTGGTTGCAGAGTTAGGGATGCTAATTTCGCCTCAACTTCTCCCAATGGTACAATCTCCACGTCGAGTCGTTGAAGTTCCGCGCTCACAGATTTCCGGCTTAGAGCATCAGCTACCACGTTCGCCTTTCCCGGGTGGTAGTTGATCACACAATCGTAGTCCTTCACCAATTCTAGCCACCGTCTTTGTCTCATATTGAGTTCCTTCTGGGTGAAGAAATACTTTAAACTCTTGTGGTCGGTGTAGATTTCGCATCTTTCTCCATACAAATAGTGTCTCCAAATCTTGAGAGCGAAAACTACAGCAGCAAGCTCCAAGTCGTGTGTAGGGTAGTTCTTCTCGTACTCCTTCAATTGTCGTGAGGCGTAAGCCACCACGCTACCGTTCTGCATCAGTACGCATCCTAACCCGTTCTTAGAGGCGTCGCTATACACTGAGAACCCTCCTGTTCCCGTGGGTATCGTTAGTACTGGGGCTGTCGTAAGCCGCTTTTTCAGTTCTTGGAAGCTTTGTTCACACTCTTTGCTCCATTGAAAAGGTGTGTTCTTTCTGGTTAGCTTCGTGAGTGTAGAGGCAATTTTCGAGAAATCTTTTATAAACTTCCGGTAGTAGCCTGCTAAGCCTAGGAAGCTTCGTACTTCCGTTACGTTGGTCGGCTGTGGCCAATCGTTAATTGCTACGATTTTGCTCGGGTCCACCGAGATTCCTGCTCCCGAGACAATGTGTCCCAAAAATGCCACTTGGTCCAGCCAGAATTCACACTTTTTAAACTTAGCGTACAGCTGCTTTTCCCTCAGTACTCCAAGTATCACTCGTAGGTGTTGTTCGTGTTCCTCCTTCGCCTTCGAGTAGATGAGGATGTCGTCTATGAATACAATCACGAACTTGTCTAAATAGGCTTCGAACACACGGTTCATTAGATCCATGAAGGCCGCCGGTGCGTTCGTCAGTCCAAAGGGCATGACTAGAAATTCAAAATGCCCGTATCTGGTACTGAATGCCGTTTTGGGTACATCTTCCTTGCGGATTTTCAGTTGATGGTAGCCCGACCTCAAATCGATCTTAGAAAATACTGTGGCGCCTTGTAACTGGTCGAAGAGGTCGTCTATTCGGGGTAGTGGATACTTATTCTTGATCGTCAGCTTGTTAAGCTCCCTGTAATCTATACACAGTCTCATCGAGCCATCCTTCTTTCGTACGAACAAGACTGGCGCACCCCAGGGAGAAAAGCTGGTCTGAATGAATCCTTTCTGTAGGAGTTCATCTATTTGTTCCTTCAACTCCTTTAATTCGGTTGGTGCTAATCGATATGGAGCCTTGGACACTGGTGCTGCTCCCGGCACCAGGTCAATCGTAAACTCAATTTCTCTGTCTGGGGGTAATCCTGGCAATTCTTCTGGAAATACATCTAGGAAGTCTTTAATCACTGGTACGTCTTCGGGTTTCGTGGGGGTATTCTCTTCTGCCTTCAGCGCGAACACCAGGTATGCCTCGCATCCGGAATTGATTAGTCGCTGAGCTTTTAAGGCTGATATCCTCGGAGTGCCTCTCCTCTTCATTGTTCCCTTGAAAGTGACAGGTTCTTCTCCTTCTAAGCTAAACGTAACTACCTTACGGTTACAGTCTATCACTGCTCCGTACTTTGAGAGCCAGTCCATCCCGAGGATCACTTCGTAGTCGTCCATCGGGATGACTATCAGGTCTACCGGCAATTCTCTATTACCGACTAAGATTGGGCAATTTCTTAACATTTGACTAGTCCTAGTTGGTGCCCCGCTTGGAATTGCTACGCTATACTCGTAATCGACTCGCTCAGGCGTTACCCCTAGTTTCGTCACATACTTCACAGACGCAAACGAGTGGGTCGCCCCGGAATCTACTAGAATGCACGTGGGAGTTTGATGGACCGGTAGGGTACCTGTTACCACCTCCGGGTTGTTTTCTGCTTCCTCGGAAGTGATGGTGTACACCCGTGCTGGCACCATCTGAGGTCCTGCCTGACTCCCGGTCTGATTGCTCGAAGCACCTTCCGGGCACTGTCTTACGAAGTGGCCCGGCTTCCCACACCTAAAGCAGGTGTTGACTTGCATGTTGCAGTTCCCAAAGTGCCTTTTCCCACACCTGTGGCAATATGGACCCTGCGCTGCTCCTTGGTTCTGGTTTGGATTCGGGGGTCTGTTCATCGTCCCCTGAGGCTGTTGAGGAGGCCTGTTCTGGAATTTCTTCTTGCCCCCTTTAGGCACGAACTGCCGTTTCTGGTCTCCTCCGCTCCATTGCGCTCCTTGCATTTGCGCGAACTTGCGTTTGGCCTCTTGTGCCTTCAAGATTCTGGCTTCCGCCTGTTCAGCCACCATAGCTCTCTCTGCTACTTGAGAGTAAGTAGCTCCCTGAATTCCCGCCATGCTCACATCTCTGTAGAGCTCGGGCTTCAATCCTTCCAAAAAGCATTCGATTTTCAGGGCTTCCGTGCTGACCATGTGTGCTGCAAATCTGGACAGCTGCTCAAACTTCTTTATGTACTCGGCCACCGTCATCGGCCCCTGCCTGAGATTGATGAATTCGTTCAGGCGCTGTGCTCGAATCGGGGCGGTGAGGTACTTGCCCCTGAACAACTCCTTGAATCTTTCCCAGCTCATCGTAGCGGGGTTCTCCAATACCATAATGGTGTCCCACCAGTGTCCTGCGCTCCCTCGTAGCAGGAACGCAGCACAGAGGGCCTTTTCCGCCTTCGGGACCCTGCTATAGACGAACATGCTTTCGAGAGTCCTTAACCAGTCTTCGGCTGCTGTTGAGTCAGCTGTGTCTTCGAAGGTCGGTGGGTTCAACCTTCGGAATCGTTCTCCCACCACCTCAGTCCTTTCCGCCTGAGTTGGCCCAGCATTAGCAGTATTCTGTTGGATAAGCTGTTGAATCTGCGCCGACTGCTGGCGGACTAGTTCCGTCAGTTGGAAAATCGTTGCATCCCGATTGTCGGGAGGGGCCGTGTTTCCCCTGTTCTGGTCGTCGCCACCACTAGACTCTCCTCTCGTTCTTACCATCTTTCTACCCTATCCTGATTGTCCTACGGCCAATAAATTATACAACATAGAAAATCACATAGACTTAACACTTACTTGCAAGGCCGCTTCCGCTCTTTTGGGTGTGTGTGTGTGGACAGTCTACAGAACCTGTGACCGAAGCTCTGATACCACCCTGTGACACCCCGACTTCCTAACCGCCTAATCTAGCGCATATCTACGTGCCTAGCGAGTTTGCAAGTAAAGGAGTGCACCAAAAACGCGTACAAATTTTTCATTTTTCATTCATGGAATGTAACATCGTTCTATACAAGACAAAAGAATGCATGTCGGACATTAGGGTCCAGACATGGTCTAACTACAACGGTGAAGGTGTGTCGGCACAGCAAAAGCTCTTATGCGCCCGGCCTCACAGGTCGTCATCCACACACACACGTCCACCCCCAAAAGCAGCACGAAGCTTCAAAAGGTTAGCCTTGCCTTCAAAACGCGCTCACATACCGTGATCGCCAGTGCCTACAACACACAACGTAAGGAATGAGCCACCGAGGCTCAGTAAGCAGAAATCATGCATGTGTGCACGTGTCACTCCCCCGCAACGGCAATCCGCGCCGATGCATACAACACTCGCAAAGGCAATCCACGCCGATGCATATGACACTCGCAAAGGCAATCCTCGCCAATGCATATACCACGCACAAAGGCGAACCGCGCCGATGCATAAAACAATCGTACAAACGTACTCAGACTAATGTCACTCAGGGCCCTCGGCTAATCTCACTATGCACCACAAGAGCTCACGTCCCTCAAGGACAATACGACAGCGGTCCACGCCGGATGGCCGAACCCTAGGATGCACATCGTTCCCCTAGGTCGCCATATGAACCCGGTCGTCCCCGACTGTCCGGCGGTCGCTCACGCTGGTAGCCCACGCTGAGGTCGCCTACACCAGGGTTCCACCCTGTGTCGCTTATACCCTCAGGTCGCACCCTCCAGGTCGCACCTTACCGCCACGGGCCATGCCCAAACCCTATCCATAGGATATCAATATATATATATATATCTAAAATAATAATACGACGACGCTAAAACGCCGCCCTGGTAGCATAGTAGACAGCCCCTGACTCAACTACGAGTCGACACACTTGCCCACATCGGCAAGTCCTCGTCGCGTACAAGCGACACATCATTACGCACACTCAATCCCACGACCCTTCCTCACGAGTTCGTGTGTGCACGTGAGTATGCATATGCAGATACAGGTAAATGCAACATAGGCTTACCACATTTAAATACTTCAATCACTTTACAAATTCATGAAGCCACATAAGCACGTAATCATACAATTTAGGCACGTAAAACATGTTGTGTGTCGTAGTTGGACTTCCACTTACCTGGCGTCCGTAGACTAACTGCTACCTGCCCTGGCGATTTTCCTATGTCCCGACCTTAGGCACCAAAACATTCGTATCAGTAAGCTATTAATTAATTCAGCTAGCTAAGTACTCGAATTATTTTAGGTCATGAACCTAATTTTTGACTTTAAACTATTCGCTAGCCGGTCTAGTGAAATTTCTAAAATTTCGTCCTTTAAGCCTGCAAAGGCTATAAAGTCAATCCATAAATTATTTTAAATCAACTATAAAATTTTCGTTCCAAAATTCTATCGAATGCGATGTCTACCTATACCGAAAATTGGCCCTAAGGATACCGATAGGCCAATTATGATCGGGCGTTGAAAGAGCCTATGCTCATTGGAATCGGAATATTTTTCTTATTAAATGGTGCGAAAATATTTTTCCTAAAAAGGCGATAGTTTCTTTTCTTTTTTTTTTTTTTTTTTTTTTTTTTTTTTTTTTTACTTAAATCGTTTTAATCCAAGGGTTCAATTCGTGAAGTTGATTCGCCAACTAGGACCCGCAAAATGCATGAGGCTCGACATTTCTTTCCAAATAAAATGACTCGACATTTAACTCAATTAGGGTCTCGACATTTATACTTCAGCATTTGAGTTAGAGAATATCGACATGCAACTCGCACAAATCTCGACATTTATAAGATGTCGATATGAAGAAGCTAAATGTCGAGATGCATGAGGGTTTCGACATCATCTTTCGACATTTGATAATCTCGGTTTGCTTGGTTAATTTGGTCTCGACATTTATGTGTAAGAACCCGACATCTTTTCCTAACATTTCGACATTTATAAAATGGGATTTCTCGACATTTTGGACTAAAGATGTCGACATGAACTCCTCGTGGAACTCGACTTCTTACTTGACATTATCTCGACTTTTCATCAAGATGTCGATATGAATTTAAATGTACACCTCGACATTTTTAATTCGACTTTTTATTCGGCTCGACATCTTCTTTAGTATACGGACTCGACATTTTATCTATAACATGGTTTCGACTTTTTCTTTAGACGTCTCGACATTTTGTATATGTTCATGAACTCGACATTTAAGGCTTTAAAGATCTCGACATCTTGGATCATAAAATGTCGACATGAGATTTCACCTCGACATTTTATCGACATTTTTCCTAACATGGCTTCGACTTTGGGTTTCGACATTTTCATTAGGAAATGTCGACATGATATTTTCATGATATCTCGACATTTATTAAAATGTCGATATATGTTTAGTCGACATTTCATGCGACAGTTCGACATTTCCTACGACATTTATCATCTTCTTCGTTTTTCCGTCGTTCTTCTCCCTCGAATTCACTTCGCAGCTTGTTCTACCTAGCATTCTAAGTTCTAAATCACATGCTATGCTACTTAACTCCATATTTGCTCAAACAACCATCCTTAGTACAAACCTAAGCTCGAAATTTAGCTAAGCAATTCTTAGTATAAAATCGAAATGGCTTAAGGGATTTTCGTCACTTACTACTTCCGAAATTCCAAGCTATTTTGAGAGTGAAACCTTGAGCTTCCTTCGATGTCTTCCTTGCCTCTTTTCTTTCTTCTTGCTTTCGTTAGTTATTAGGTGTGAATGTGTTAAATGAGATATTTTCTTTCATTTTAAGGGATGATCATGATATAGGCGTGGGTTTTCCTTGATTTAGGGATCTTGTTTGCTAAATTTCATTTCTAAGGGTATTGGGCCCAAGTTTGAGGTCTTATTTGGGCCTAAGTTTGGATTTAATTATAGCCCATTAGTAACTATAGTCCAATCTTCTCTCATGATCCAATTTCCTTGTCCAACTTTCGAAAATTCCTAAATAAGTTAGGGGTCACTTGGTACGAATTAATTGCACTAAATTTAAGAAATCGCCTAAGCACGTAATTTTCCACACAATTTCAAGTAAGTCACATAAGCACTATTTAATCGCACCCAATTTCGTGAAACACGAAGCTGCACCTAAGTCATATTGAGCACGTAAATCACGTTTATGCACCTAATTCACCTTAATGCACATAATTCACGAAGTCATATTTTGCTAATTTATTGGCCCTAAATACTTACGGGGAACCCGGGTGCTACATCCTCCCCCCTTAAGGAGGATTTCGCCCCCGAAATCAGCCCGTTCGGAACAATTCAGGATAGCGGATTTTCATCTCATCCTCGCGTTCCCATGTGGCTTCCTCTACTGACTGATTCCGCCAAAGAACTTTTACTAGAGGAATCTCTTTGTTCCTAAGCCTCTTCGTCTCATGCATCAATATCTCTACGGGCGTTTCCTCATAACTCAGGTCTGGTTTCAAGTGTTGATGCAGTGAGTCGTTTATCAACACGTGGCTTGGGTCAGCGATATACTTCCGCAACGTGGAAACATGGAATACATCATGTACTTGCGACAACGATGCTGGTAGTTCTAGTTGGTAAGCCACTTCACCAACTCTCTTTATTATCTTGAAGGGACCGATGTATCTCGGGCTTAGTTTTCCCTTCTTTCCGAACCTTTTGACTCCTTTCATTGGTGATACTTTTACAAAGACCCAATCATTCACTTCAAATTCTAACGGTCTACGTCTTCGATCCGCATAACTCTTCTGTCTACTTTGCGCCGTGCGCATTCTCTCTCGGATCATCGTGACAATTTCCGTCATTTCCCGTATCATGTCTGGGCCTAACATCGCACGTTCACCGACTTCATCCCAATGTACTGGGGACCTGCACTTTCGTCCGTATAAGGCTTCGTAAGGTGCCATTCCAATCGTGGCTTGATAGCTATTATTGTACGAAAATTCCACGAGTGGAAGGTACTTGCTCCAGTTGCCTTTGAAATCAAGTACACAGGCTCGTAACATATCTTCCAGCGTTTGGATCGTCCGCTCGGATTGGCCGTCCGTTTGCGGATGATATGCTGTGCTAAATGCCAATTTCGTCCCCATGGCCTTTTGTAAACTCGTCCAGAATTTAGATAGGAACCGTGAATCGCGGTCTGAAACTATCGTTAAGGGTGTCCCATGGAGTCTGACTATCTCTTGGATGTACAATTCTGCATACCGCTCCATGGTAAACGTTGTACTTATCGGCAGAAAATGGGCAGATTTCGTAAGTCGATCTACGATTACCCAAATTGCGTCGTGTCCTTTCGCGTTCCTCGGCAATCCGCTCACGAAATCCATCGTTATATTGTCCCACTTCCACTCTGGAATGGGTAAGGGTTGCAGCTTCCCAGTCGGCCGCTGATGTTCTGCCTTAATTTGCTGGCAGGTGAGGCATTGGCTCACGAACGTTGTTACGTCCTTCTTCATTCCCGGCCACCAGTAGTTAGTCCTTAGATCCCTATATAACTTTGTAGCTCCTGGGTGTACCGAATATGGTGTGGTATGTGCTTCCGTCAGTATAACTCGTCTAAGATCCGCGTCGTTCGGAACGTACCATCTACTCTTGTAGTATAAAACTTCCGTCGTCCCGAAACACGAAGTCCGTCGTTGGTTGCTCGGTTTGCGCTTCCTTCGTCTTCAGGTAAAACTCGTCGTTTTCCTGTGCCTTTTTGATCTGCTCCAGTAGCGTTGGTTGCAGAGTTAGGGATGCTAATTTCGCCTCAACTTCTCCCAATGGTACAATCTCCACGTCGAGTCGTTGAAGTTCCGCGCTCACAGATTTCCGGCTTAGAGCATCAGCTACCACGTTCGCCTTTCCCGGGTGGTAGTTGATCACACAATCGTAGTCCTTCACCAATTCTAGCCACCGTCTTTGTCTCATATTGAGTTCCTTCTGGGTGAAGAAATACTTTAAACTCTTGTGGTCGGTGTAGATTTCGCATCTTTCTCCATACAAATAGTGTCTCCAAATCTTGAGAGCGAAAACTACAGCAGCAAGCTCCAAGTCGTGTGTAGGGTAGTTCTTCTCGTACTCCTTCAATTGTCGTGAGGCGTAAGCCACCACGCTACCGTTCTGCATCAGTACGCATCCTAACCCGTTCTTAGAGGCGTCGCTATACACTGAGAACCCTCCTGTTCCCGTGGGTATCGTTAGTACTGGGGCTGTCGTAAGCCGCTTTTTCAGTTCTTGGAAGCTTTGTTCACACTCTTTGCTCCATTGAAAAGGTGTGTTCTTTCTGGTTAGCTTCGTGAGTGTAGAGGCAATTTTCGAGAAATCTTTTATAAACTTCCGGTAGTAGCCTGCTAAGCCTAGGAAGCTTCGTACTTCCGTTACGTTGGTCGGCTGTGGCCAATCGTTAATTGCTTCGATTTTGCTCGGGTCCACCGAGATTCCTGCTCCCGAGACAATGTGTCCCAAAAATGCCACTTGGTCCAGCCAGAATTCACACTTTTTAAACTTAGCGTACAGCTGCTTTTCCCTCAGTACTCCAAGTATCACTCGTAGGTGTTGTTCGTGTTCCTCCTTCGCCTTCGAGTAGATGAGGATGTCGTCTATGAATACAATCACGAACTTGTCTAAATAGGCTTCGAACACCCGGTTCATTAGATCCATGAAGGCCGCCGGTGCGTTCGTCAGTCCAAAGGGCATGACTAGAAATTCAAAATGCCCGTATCTGGTACTGAATGCCGTTTTGGGTACATCTTCCTTGCGGATTTTCAGTTGATGGTAGCCCGACCTCAAATCGATCTTAGAAAATACTGTGGCGCCTTGTAACTGGTCGAAGAGGTCGTCTATTCGGGGTAGTGGATACTTATTCTTGATCGTCAGCTTGTTAAGCTCCCTGTAATCTATACACAGTCTCATCGAGCCATCCTTCTTTCGTACGAACAAGACTGGCGCACCCCAGGGAGAAAAGCTGGTCTGAATGAATCCTTTCTGTAGGAGTTCATCTATTTGTTCCTTCAACTCCTTTAATTCGGTTGGTGCTAATCGATATGGAGCCTTGGACACTGGTGCTGCTCCCGGCACCAGGTCAATCGTAAACTCAATTTCTCTGTCTGGGGGTAATCCTGGCAATTCTTCTGGAAATACATCTAGGAAGTCTTTAATCACTGGTACGTCTTCGGGTTTCGTGGGGGTATTCTCTTCTGCCTTCAGCGCGAACACCAGGTATGCCTCGCATCCGGAATTGATTAGTCGCTGAGCTTTTAAGGCTGATATCCTCGGAGTGCCTCTCCTCTTCATTGTTCCCTTGAAAGTGACAGGTTCTTCTCCTTCTAAGCTAAACGTAACTACCTTACGGTTACAGTCTATCACTGCTCCGTACTTTGAGAGCCAGTCCATCCCGAGGATCACTTCGTAGTCGTCCATCGGGATGACTATCAGGTCTACCGGCAATTCTCTATTACCGACTAAGATTGGGCAATTTCTTAACATTTGACTAGTCCTAGTTGGTGCCCCGCTTGGAATTGCTACGCTATACTCGTAATCGACTCGCTCAGGCGTTACCCCTAGTTTCGTCACATACTTCACAGACGCAAACGAGTGGGTCGCCCCGGAATCTACTAGAATGCACGTGGGAGTTTGATGGACCGGTAGGGTACCTGTTACCACCTCCGGGTTGTTTTCTGCTTCCTCGGAAGTGATGGTGTACACCCGTGCTGGCACCATCTGAGGTCCTGCCTGACTCCCGGTCTGATTGCTCGAAGCACCTTCCGGGCACTGTCTTACGAAGTGGCCCGGCTTCCCACACCTAAAGCAGGTGTTGACTTGCATGTTGCAGTTCCCAAAGTGCCTTTTCCCACACCTGTGGCAATATGGACCCTGCGCTGCTCCTTGGTTCTGGTTTGGATTCGGGGGTCTGTTCATCGTCCCCTGAGGCTGTTGAGGAGGCCTGTTCTGGAATTTCTTCTTGCCCCCTTTAGGCACGAACTGCCGTTTCTGGTCTCCTCCGCTCCATTGCGCTCCTTGCATTTGCGCGAACTTGCGTTTGGCCTCTTGTGCCTTCAAGATTCTGGCTTCCGCCTGTTCAGCCACCATAGCTCTCTCTGCTACTTGAGAGTAAGTAGCTCCCTGAATTCCCGCCATGCTCACATCTCTGTAGAGCTCGGGCTTCAATCCTTCCAAAAAGCGTTCGATTTTCAGGGCTTCCGTGCTGACCATGTGTGCTGCAAATCTGGACAGCTGCTCAAACTTCTTTATGTACTCGGCCACCGTCATCGGCCCCTGCCTGAGATTGATGAATTCGTTCAGGCGCTGTGCTCGAATCGGGGCGGTGAGGTACTTGCCCCTGAACAACTCCTTGAATCTTTCCCAGCTCATCGTAGCGGGGTTCTCCAATACCATAATGGTGTCCCACCAGTGTCCTGCGCTCCCTCGTAGCAGGAACGCAGCACAGAGGGCCTTTTCCGCCTCCGGGACCCTGCTATAGACGAACATGCTTTCGAGAGTCCTTAACCAGTCTTCGGCTGCTGCTGAGTCAGCTGTGTCTTCGAAGGTCGGTGGGTTCAACCTTCGGAATCGTTCTCCCACCACCTCAGTCCTTTCCGCCTGAGTTGGCCCAGCATTAGCAGTATTCTGTTGGATAAGCTGTTGAATCTGCGCCGACTGCTGGCGGACTAGTTCCGTCAGTTGGAAAATCGTTGCATTCCGATTGTCGGGAGGGGCCGTGTTTCCCCTGTTCTGGTCGTCGCCACCACTAGACTCTCCTCTCGTTCTTACCATCTTTCTACCCTATCCTGATTGTCCTACGGCCAATAAATTATACAACATAGAAAATCACATAGACTTAACACTTACTTGCAAGGCCGCTTCCGCTCTTTTGGGTGTGTGTGTGTGGACAGTCTACAGAACCTGTGACCGAAGCTCTGATACCACCCTGTGACACCCCGACTTCCTAACCGCCTAATCTAGCGCATATCTACGTGCCTAGCGAGTTTGCAAGTAAAGGAGTGCACCAAAAACGCGTACAAATTTTTCATTTTTCATTCATGGAATGTAACATCGTTCTATACAAGACAAAAGAATGCATGTCGGACATTAGGGTCCAGACATGGTCTAACTACAACGGCGAAGGTGTGTCGGCACAGCAAAAGCTCTTATGCGCCCGGCCTCACAGGTCGTCATCCACACACACACACGTCCACCCCCAAAAGCAGCACGAAGCTTCAAAAGGTTAGCCTTGCCTTCAAAACGCGCTCACATACCGTGATCGCCAGTGCCTACAACACACAACGTAAGGAATGAGCCACCGAGGCTCAGTAAGCAGAAATCATGCATGTGTGCACGTGTCACTCCCCCGCAACGGCAATCCGCGCCGATGCATACAACACTCGCAAAGGCAATCCACGCCGATGCATATGACACTCGCAAAGGCAATCCTCGCCAATGCATATACCACGCACAAAGGCGAACCGCGCCGATGCATAAAACAATCGTACAAACGTACTCAGACTAATGTCACTCAGGGCCCTCGGCTAATCTCACTATGCACCACAAGAGCTCACGTCCCTCAAGGACAATACGACAGCGGTCCACGCCGGATGGCCGAACCCTAGGATGCACATCGTTCCCCTAGGTCGCCATATGAACCCGGTCGTCCCCGACTGTCCGGCGGTCGCTCACGCTGGTAGCCCACGCTGAGGTCGCCTACACCAGGGTTCCACCCTGTGTCGCTTATACCCTCAGGTCGCACCCTCCAGGTCGCACCTTACCGCCACGGGCCATGCCCAAATCCTATCCATAGGATATCAATATATATATATATATCTAAAATAATAATACGACGACGCTAAAACGCCGCCCTGGTAGCATAGTAGACAGCCCCTGACTCAACTACGAGTCGACACACTTGCCCACATCGGCAAGTCCTCGTCGCGTACAAGCGACACATCATTACGCACACTCAATCCCACGACCCTTCCTCACGAGTTCGTGTGTGCACGTGAGTATGCATATGCAGATACAGGTAAATGCAACATAGGCTTACCACATTTAAATACTTCAATCACTTTACAAATTCATGAAGCCACATAAGCACGTAATCATACAATTTAGGCACGTAAAACATGTTGTGTGTCGTAGTTGGACTTCCACTTACCTGGCGTCCGTAGACTAACTGCTACCTGCCCTGGCGATTTTCCTATGTCCCGACCTTAGGCACCAAAACATTCGTATCAGTAAGCTATTAATTAATTCAGCTAGCTAAGTACTCGAATTATTTTAGGTCATGAACCTAATTTTTGACTTTAAACTATTCGCTAGCCGGTCTAGTGAAATTTCTAAAATTTCGTCCTTTAAGCCTGCAAAGGCTATAAAGTCAATCCATAAATTATTTAAATCAACTATAAAATTTTCGTTCCAAAATTCTATCGAATGCGATGTCTACCTATACCGAAAATTGGCCCTAAGGATACCGATAGGCCAATTATGATCGGGCGTTGAAAGAGCCTATGCTCATTGGAATCGGAATATTTTTCTTATTAAATGGTGCGAAAATATTTTTCCTAAAAAGGCGATAGTTTCTTTTCTTTTTTTTTTTTTTTTTTTTTTTTTTTTTTTTTTTTACTTAAATCGTTTTAATCCAAGGGTTCAATTCGTGAAGTTGATTCGCCAACTAGGACCCGCAAAATGCATGAGGCTCGACATTTCTTTCCAAATAAAATGACTCGACATTTAACTCAATTAGGGTCTCGACATTTATACTTCAGCATTTGAGTTAGAGAATATCGACATGCAACTCGCACAAATCTCGACATTTATAAGATGTCGATATGAAGAAGCTAAATGTCGAGATGCATGAGGGTTTCGACATCATCTTTCGACATTTGATAATCTCGGTTTGCTTGGTTAATTTGGTCTCGACATTTATGTGTAAGAACCCGACATCTTTTCCTAACATTTCGACATTTATAAAATGGGATTTCTCGACATTTTGGACTAAAGATGTCGACATGAACTCCTCGTGGAACTCGACTTCTTACTTGACATTATCTCGACTTTTCATCAAGATGTCGATATGAATTTAAATGTACACCTCGACATTTTTAATTCGACTTTTTATTCGGCTCGACATCTTCTTTAGTATACGGACTCGACATTTTATCTATAACATGGTTTCGACTTTTTCTTTAGACGTCTCGACATTTTGTATATGTTCATGAACTCGACATTTAAGGCTTTAAAGATCTCGACATCTTGGATCATAAAATGTCGACATGAGATTTCACCTCGACATTTTATCGACATTTTTCCTAACATGGCTTCGACTTTGGGTTTCGACATTTTCATTAGGAAATGTCGACATGATATTTTCATGATATCTCGACATTTATTAAAATGTCGATATATGTTTAGTCGACATTTCATGCGACAGTTCGACATTTCCTACGACATTTATCATCTTCTTCGTTTTTCCGTCGTTCTTCTCCCTCGAATTCACTTCGCAGCTTGTTCTACCTAGCATTCTAAGTTCTAAATCACATGCTATGCTACTTAACTCCATATTTGCTCAAACAACCATCCTTAGTACAAACCTAAGCTCGAAATTTAGCTAAGCAATTCTTAGTATAAAATCGAAATGGCTTAAGGGATTTTCGTCACTTACTACTTCCGAAATTCCAAGCTATTTTGAGAGTGAAACCTTGAGCTTCCTTCGATGTCTTCCTTGCCTCTTTTCTTTCTTCTTGCTTTCGTTAGTTATTAGGTGTGAATGTGTTAAATGAGATATTTTCTTTCATTTTAAGGGATGGTCATGATATAGGCGTGGGTTTTCCTTGATTTAGGGATCTTGTTTGCTAAATTTCATTTCTAAGGGTATTGGGCCCAAGTTTGAGGTCTTATTTGGGCCTAAGTTTGGATTTAATTATAGCCCATTAGTAACTATAGTCCAATCTTCTCTCATGATCCAATTTCCTTGTCCAACTTTCGAAAATTCCTAAATAAGTTAGGGGTCACTTGGTACGAATTAATTGCACTAAATTTAAGAAATCGCCTAAGCACGTAATTTTCCACACAATTTCAAGTAAGTCACATAAGCACTATTAATCGCACCCAATTTCGTGAAACACGAAGCTGCACCTAAGTCATATTGAGCACGTAAATCACGTTTATGCACCTAATTCACCTTAATGCACATAATTCACGAAGTCATATTTTGCTAATTTATTGGCCCTAAATACTTACGGGGAACCCGGGTGCTACATTCCTCCATCACAAAAGTCATCTCTAGGAAGACGCGTAGGAAACAAGATCCAGCTATTAAGAAAGCTTATGACGTTATTCATGCTTGTTCTCACCTAAGGTATCCCGTTAAGATAATCCCCCAAGCACCTTAGGAGACTATCCAATGAAAAGATCTTTTCCACGCTCAAGCCTACTAAAGCATTTGTCCGCGCTGAAATTAATCTTCCCTTCAAGGTTCAACCCAAATGGGTTCCTAAATCTCGCCCTAAAAAGACAAATGCCAAAAAGGCCAAGTCGTCTACTAAAGGCAAAACCAACTCAACGTCTCCATGATTGACTTGGGTTGTTAAAGCTCCTATTAACACTATTTTAGGAACCATATCTGAACCTGAGAAGAAATCTGCTAATCTGAGAGGACCCATTTATAAGTGGGAACCTAAAGCTCTTTAATTTGTTTTTGCAGATCCATCATGTATGGTACCTCGACTCTGGTTGCTCCACACACATGACAGGAATACAAGAGCTGCTGAGCAACTACAAAGACTGACCGAATGGTAAAGTCAGATTTGGGAACAATGATTCGGCTCCGATTCTTGGCCTCGGAGACATAATTCTGGAAAATCTGACTATCAAGGATGTGTCCTACGTCGAAGGTCTCTGCCATAACATGTTCAGCATAGGCCAGTTCTGTGACAAAGGGATCCAGGTGGTCTTTCACGCTGACCGGTGCAGAATATTGGACAGTCAGAACAAAGAACTCCTCCAAGGACTCGGAAATCAAATCTTTACACGATTAATCTGACGTCCGTGCGGACCACGACAGCTGTTTGCCTCATTTCCCAGATTACAATTCAGAGGAACAGCTTATGGCATCATCGTCTGTCTCACCTAAACATCAAAGCTCTCCAACTACTTTCAATGAAAAAGTTGGTTCAGGGTCTACCAACCATAATTCTACAAAAAGAGCGTCAATGTTCGGCATGTCAACTAGGAAAAATGAAGCGAGCATCTCATCACGTCAAGCTAGTTGCCTCTACCTCACGTCCTTTGGAATTGCTACATATGGACCTCTGTGGACCTATGCAAACACAGAGTATTAATGGACGCAAGTGCGTATTAGTTATCGTCGATGATTACTCTCGCTACACATGGACGAAGTTCCTCCGAACTATGGATGAGACAGGGGACTTAATAATCAGTTTTGTGAACGGTATTTAGAATTTGCTGCAACAAACCATCCAAGTCATTAGAACGGATAACGGCACTGAGTTCAAGAACAATCATCTCAGGATTTTTATCAAAAACATGGGATTAGTTAGCAATTCTCGGCCGCCAAGACACCTTAACAAAATGGGGTTGTTGAAAGGAAGAACCGAACTCTAATGGAAGCCGCACGCACGATGCTGATTCATTCCGGCCTCCCACACTTCCTTTGGGCTGAAGCAGTAAACAACGCCTGTTTCACTCAGAACATGATGATCGTTCACAAGCGCTTCGATAAGACTCCGTACGAGATCATTAAAAAGCGAGTACCCAACATCTCCTTCTTCAAAGTTTTCGGGTGCAAGTGCTTTGTGGCGAAGACAGAGAGCAACGTGCTAAGTTCGACCCTAAAGCATTCGAAGCCACATTTGTCGGGTATTCATCAACTTCAAAGCGTACCGAGTATACATCAAGTCCAACCGTTCAATCAAAGAAAGCTACAATGTCACTTTCCACAAAGTAGTAGAGATGGCTCCTGCACACCTCAGTTCAGGACCCGTGCCAAACTCGATGGTTTCTGATCACATCAGGTCAGAACCCGTATTTACTAGTGTGTTGGCACCAAACCAACAACAAATGGCAACAACTTAGGATTCAACGTCGGAAGAAGCTCTGAGACTTGCGTTGGAGGATTTAGACTCTCTCTTTGAGCCCGTATATCGGCAAGGCACTATTACCGCTACACCTTTAGTGGATCCCCACTCGACGAGGTCGATGTACCAAGCTCTTCAAATGTCCCTACCTCACCGGACTCAGAATTACCACAGATCACTGAAGAACCTACCATAGTCAATGAGGAAGTCTCATCAGAATCGCTCAATCCAAGTGAAGAATCAGACTTACCTCAACCTAATGAACAACCTGAGATTACTGGAAATCTCGGTCCACAAATGGCTGATGCATCTACTTCAGCCATGCCACATGAGTTAAAGTGGACTCGAGCACATCCGGTTGATGAGATTGTTGGTGATCTTTCGAGTGGAGTACGAACACGTCATCAACACAGTCTTTTCAGCTGCTTCTTAAGCCAAAATGATTAACCAAGGTAGCAGACGCACTCAAAGACCCGGATTGGGTAATGGCTATGCAAGAAGAGATCAACCAATTCGAACGTCTTCAAGTGTGGACTTTAGTATCCCGTCCGCATGGGAAAACAATTATCGAGACGAAATGGGTGTTTAAGAACAAAAAGAATGAAGATGGAAAAGTGATCCGGAACAAAGCAAGGCTGGTTGCGATGGGATACAATCAACAGGAAGGCATTGACTACGACGAGACCTATGCTCATGTTGCCCAAATCAAAGCCATCTGCCTTTTCTTGGCTTATGCGCCTCACAAAGACTTCAAAGTCTATCAAATAGATGTGAAGACCGCCTTCCTCAATGGCGTGTTAAAGGAGGAAGTCTACGTCGCTCAGCCAGAAGGCTTTGTTGATCAAGAAAATCCCGATCACGTCTATCGATTAGATAAAGCTCTCTATGGACTGAAACAAGCTCCACGTGCTTGGTATGATGTCCTGAGCGATTTCCTCGTGAAGTCTGGATTCATCCGAGGAACAATCGATACGACCCTCTTCATAAAATGGCAAGACAAAGACTTGATGATAGTCCAAGTTGTTAGGAATATGCCCTCGAATGCTATACGAGTATTAGATTGTATAGGGCATTAGATTATTTATCATTCGACCTTTTTGTAATAAGATATTTTCATGTGTTTAATGAAAGGCATTGTTCGTTTATTGAATATAAGAGTTCTTTACTTGGCATCCGATAAAGCAATAAATGAACAAATCCAAACGTGTCGAGTTGAGTCACTGTTCTCGATGGGTACGAGAGAGGAAGGCACCAGTGGACTCTTAACCTCGAACATTAGAAGTCCGTAATCCTGAGGCTCCAGTTTGGTGCTGGATAACCGATCACGACTTGTTTGTCGATGACCTATCGTGTGCCGATATCCCGCTTGGAAGCAGATGTCATGACTTGTGATACGAATCGAATCAATGGATTGACTCGTCATGGACACTGACTCACGGGTTGTATGGTCGAACATGGGTTATTACTCAAGGAGTGTCAATGACCGACGACAACACTATAGTAGTCTACGTGAACCTCAGACCCGAAAGAGGCTTTGACGGAGTTGACTTCGAAGTCTCGACAGTTGCATGGGTCAGCGGGCCAGAAGCGGTCTTGATGACGATTTGTGATTGCCGGGCTTAGACCGTCGAGTACGGATTCACAGTCTCGCAAGTAATCGAGATAAGTGTCCTATGTGGATGGCGACGGGAAATTATGAAATCCTTGGTCAAGGTATTGAACTAACTCATGTGAGACATGGAGGGTAGTTTGGTAATTTGCCTCGTCTCCGTTTTATCATAGAATCGAGTTTAGTGAGTTTGACATAAACCACGGCTCTCACTTGATTGGGACACAGATGAAGGGTTTATACGTAGCACTGTTATCTATAGTGAGGTTCTGGAATAAAGACTGGGTCGAAATTCGCACTCGAATCGGGTTACGGTCCGGTATTGCGGATTGGCTAGG
Source organism: Craterostigma plantagineum (assembly GCA_027422505.1). NCBI lineage: Eukaryota > Viridiplantae > Streptophyta > Magnoliopsida > Lamiales > Linderniaceae > Craterostigma > Craterostigma plantagineum. Next base: position 3,380,406 of record JAPQWV010000028.1, on the reverse strand, counting down.
TAACTACCGGACTCTTGGATTCCTCCCTTACCGATTGAGTTGAACCTAGAGAGTCGGGCTTAAAAAGGATCATCAACGTGTACTGATAAGGAGAGAAAGTGTTTTGGGCCTTAACGGGCCTTGGGCCGTTGGGCGACGCCTTAATGGGCCTCGGGCCATTTATTGGATCGAAGTTGGACTTCTTATGAAACTAACTTTAAGACTTGGGCTTGGCAAGTGCTTAATGGGCTTGAGGATAAAATTGAATTTCACCTTAAGCTAATTTCGAAATATGCCTTTTAGGGTATTTTCGGAGTTTGCATATTTGATATAAATAAATATGTAATAAAATATTTAGAATATTATTTATTTAAATTTTGAAATTAATCTAGGATTAAGTTTCGAATTTCGTACCATATTTAAATATATTTAGTTTGACTTGGTATTTAAGTTAGTTTTCTAATAATAGCAAGTTTCCATAAGTTTGGATTTGGAATTCAAAAGAGAGTAAGATTTGGCAAAAATCTCTCACACTTTAAGGACTAAGATATCGAAATCCAAGCCTTTAAATAGGCTAAGAATTTCGTGCTCCAAATAAAGAGAAATCAAGTGATTTTCGAAATCAACTAAAGGCACAAAACACACACCGAATGCACACACTTTTCTCCCACGCGACGGATCGGTTCTCTCTAGACATTTTTAGAGAACTGACGCCGTGGTACACTGCGAGGTCGGCGTGACGATCTAGTGCCCTCCACCACCATCGACGAAGTCTTGAAGAAAAGGACGAGGAGCTGCCACTCGCTTCAACTGGTAATTCTCTACGGATTTGACCCGTCCTATTACATGTCTATGTGATACTATTCTGATCCGAGCAACGAGGGCAATCAGGGAACCCAAAAAATTTTTGTTCTGCATCGTACCCGGGGACGTGGCGTCTCCGGGAGACACCGGGTAACCCAACACAAGTTATGTAGACGACATCATCTTCGGATCAACAAATTCATGGCTATGCAATAGATTTGGAGATTTGATGAAAAGCAAATTTGAAATGAGTCACATGTGAGAGATGCAATTCTTCTTGGGACTCCAAGTCAGGCAGCTCGAAGATGGCATCTTCATAAATCAGACTAAATACATCAAGGACATTTTGAAGAAGTTCCATCAAGATCAGAGCAAGCCACTCAGCACTCCCATGTCAACAAGCTGCAGGTTGGATGCTGATCCCACTGGAAAAGCGGTCGACATCACACTTTATCGCAGCATAATCGGCTCTCTTCTCTATCTCACCTCAAGCCGGCCGGATATTATGTTTGCCACCTGCCTCTGTGCCCGTTTCCAAGCCAACCCAAAAGAATCTCACATGCTTGCGGTCAAGCGGATTCTGCGGTACCTCAAGGGCACGTCAACCGTAGGTTTATGGTATCCTAAGGGCACAAATCAAATTCGTTGGCTACACTAACGCTGATTACGGAGGTTGCCGAATGGACAGGAAAAGCACATCCGGTGGCACTCAATTTCTAGGCGAAAAGCTAGTCTGCTGGTCATCCAAGAAGCAGAACTGCGTCTCAACATCGACGGCAGAGGTTGAATACGTCGCGGCTGCCAGCTGTTGCTCACAAAGGCTATGGATGCGAACTCAGCTAAACGATTATGGGTACAATTTAAATAATATACCCATTCATAGTGATAGCCAGAGTGCCATTGCGATTACGTGTAATCCTGTTCACCATTCACGCAGAAAACACATAGATATTAGATATCATTTTATAAAAGATCACGTAGAAAAAGGCACTATTGACATGTTGTGAACACGGAATATCAACTAGCTGACATTTTGTGGCGCCCCGACTTCCTAACCGCCTAACTTAGCGCATTTTTACGTGCCTAGCGAATTTGCAAATAAAGAAGTGCACCAAAAATGCGTACAAATTTTTCATTTTTCATTTACGAAATGAAACATCGTTCTGTACAAGACAAAAGAATGCATGTCGAACATCAAGTTCCAGACATGGTCTAACTACAACGGCGAAGGTGTGTCGGCACAGCAAAAGCTCCTATGCGCCCGTCCTCACAGGTCGTCATCCACACACACACGTCCACCCCAAAAGCAGCACGAAGCTCCAAAAGATTGGCCTTGCCTTCAAAACGCGGTCACATACCGTGATCGCCGGTGCCTACAACACACAACGTAAGGAATGAGCCACCGAAGCTCAGTAAGTAGAAATCATGCATGTGTGCATGTGTCACTCCCCCGCAACGGCAATCCGCGCCGATGCATATACAACACTCGCAAAGGCGAAACGCGCCGATGCATATAACACTCGCAAAGGCGAACCACGCCGATGCATATATCAGTCGTACCAACGTACTCAGACTAATGTCACTCAGGGCCCTCGGCTAATCTCACTATGCACCACAAGAGCTCACGTCCCTCAGGGACAACACGACAGCGGTCCACGCCGGATGGCCGAACCCTAGGATGCACATCGTTCCCCTAGGTCGCCATATAATCCCGGTCGTCCCCGACTGTCCGGCGGTCGCTCACGCTGGTAGCCCACGCTGAGGTAGCCTACACCAGGGTTCCACCCTGTTTCGCTTACACCCTCAGGTCGCACCCTCCAGGTCGCACCTTACCGCCACGGGCCATGCCCAAATCCTATCCACAGGATATCAATATATATATCTACAATAATAGTACGACGACGCTAAAACGCCGCCCTGGTAGCATAGGAGACAGCCCCTGACTCAACTACGAGTCGACACACTTGCCCACATCGGCAAGTCCTCGTCGTGTACAAGCGACACATCATTACGCACACTCAATCCCACGACCCTCCCTCACGAGTTCGTGTGTGCACGTGAGTATGCATATGCAGATGCAAGTAAATGCAACATAGGCTTACCACATTTTAAATACTTAAATCAATTTACGAAGTCATGAAACCACATAAGCACGTAATCACACAAATTAGGCACGTAAATCAAGTTGTGTGTCGTAGTTGGACTTCTACTTACCTGTCGTCCGAAGGTAATTAGTATCCTCCCCGTTAGCTCCTAACGTACGACCTTTAAACATAATATCATCGTATTAGTATTACGCCCTCGTTAATTAATTAATTAGGTCGAACGAAATTATCGGACTACATTAATTTCGCTAGATTTCTTGCTAACTTTGAGTCTAGGCTAATTTCCCGCCCCAACAATTTCTAAGTTATGTTAGTACTAACTTTTAATCTAAGGGGCTCGGCGAAATATCTAAGTGTTCAAGTCATTTGGTCGATCGATCATATAAACATGGATTTGCCCGATTTGTACTTAGCATGGATGTGTCCGATTTCCTTAAGGTTTTAATTCGCACGATTTAACATTCTAACTAAAATCACCCGATTTGAGATTCCATAGACCAACCTCGGCGATTTGTTCTACTTGTGCCACGTGTGTGTATGATTGGAAATCGTCCGATTTCGTGCGTGGCATTCTCAATACAATTCGCCCGATTTGAATATTGTATAAGATCGCCCGATTTCTAGTTGTTCCACTTTAAACTCGGCGATTTCTTCTTAGCGTGCCACGTGTTCATGTCGCTCAATCGCCCGAAATGTGGCTTTATGGAGCTTGGCGGAATCGCCCGATTTGGTGTTTGTTAAACTTGGTTTCCACCCGATTTAGAAATCGCCGTGCTTTTTCATCAGCATGACGTCATCCCGATTCCATGCATGTAGTAGCTAAAGCAATTCGGCCGATTTGAGGTGGCACAGAATCGCCCGATTTTCGTGTTTAAACACATTACTAGTTGTCGAATTTATCTAGGGCTTAAATCGCCCGATTTCTAGGATTTCTCAAGTTAAGTCTCGGCGATTTATTCTCCTATTGCCACGTGGTATTTTTGTTCAAATCGTCCGATTCTATGTGTCTAAATTGAAATCATGGAAGCTTATACTATGTGTTATTCATTTCAAATCGCACGATTTGTCATATAACTACAATCGCCCGATTTGTCCTAAGTGGCATGACATTTCGCCCGATCTCTTAACATCTCATCCTCAATTTACCCGAAACCTCTTTCGTAGTTTGTTCTACCCAGAATTTCCTAAATCTTATGATCTTGTTTCGACCTAATAATCGGCTCATACCCAAGTTCTAAGCCCTAAACATCGACTTAAATCGGGACTTAATCACTAGTGTGTATCTCACATTTAGGGTTTTCGAATTCTTCCTCACTATTCGCTTTAAATGCCATTAAAATCCCCAACTACACCTAAGATACGAAATTTAAAAGCTTAAGAAGGGCATTTACTTACCAACTCGAATTCTTAGCTACTTGGAATGCCTATTTGTGGTGAAAATCGTCTCGGCTCCTTCCCTTTCTTCCCTCTTGTCTTTCGATGTTCTTCTTAGGTGTGGGTGTGTAGTTGGTAGTTTAGGGAAGGTTCTTCCTTAATTTAATATTTTAAGCATAAGGCATGGTGATGGGTCTTGGTAAGGACGAAAATATCCCACCTTTTAAGGAACTTTGCCTACCAAGTTGGGTCTAAATCAATTTTGGGCCTAATTTTTAAATATAGCCCACTAAAAATTGTAGCCTATATTTTCGAAATTGTTAGACAATTCAAGGGTCACTTAGCACCATTTATTCGCACCGAATTTCGTAACACTAAACTTCACTTAAATCATATTGGGCACGTAAATCACATTTATGCCCATAATTCACCTTAATACACCTAAATCACGAAGTCGCATTTTACTAATTTTTTGGCCCTAAATACTTACGGGGAACCCGGGTGCTACATCCTCCCCCCCTTAAGGAGGATTTCGCCCCCGAAATCAGTCCGTTCGGAACAATTCAGGATAGCGGGTTTTCATCTCATCCTCGCGTTCCCATGTGGCTTCCTCTACTGACTGATTCCGCCACAGAACTTTTACTAGAGGAATCTCTTTGTTCCTAAGCCTCTTCGTCTCATGCATCAATATTTCCACTGGGACTTCTTCATAGCTCAGGCCTGGTTTCAAATGTTGGTGCAGCGAGTCGTTTATCAACACGTGGCTTGGGTCGGTGATATACTTCCGCAACGTGGAAATATGGAATACATCGTGTACTTGCGACAACGATGCTGGTAGTTCTAGTTGGTATGCCACTTCACCAACTCTCTTTATTATCTTGAAGGGACCGATGTATCTCGGACTTAGTTTTCCCTTCTTTCCGAACCTTTTGACTCCCTTCATCGGTGATACTTTCACAAAGACCCAATCATCAACTTCGAATTCTAGCGGTCTACGTCTCCGATCCGCATAACTCTTCTGTCTACTTTGCGCCGTGCGCATTCTTTCTCGGATCATCGTAATAATTTCCGTCATTTCCCGTATCATGTCTGGGCCTAACATCGCCCGTTCACCTACTTCATCCCAATGCACTGGGGACCTGCACTTCCGTCCGTACAAGGCTTCATACGGAGCCATTCCAATTGTAGCTTGATAGCTATTGTTGTACGAGAATTCTACAAGTGGAAGGTACTTGCTCCAGTTGCCTTTGAAATCAAGTACACAAGCTCGTAGCATATCTTCCAGTGTTTGGATCGTCCGCTCGGATTGGCCGTCCGTTTGCGGATGATATGCTGTACTAAATGCCAACTTTGTCCCCATGGCCTTTTGTAAACTTGTCCAGAATTTAGATAGAAACCGTGAATCGCGGTCTGAAACTATCGTTAAGGGTGTCCCATGGAGTCTTACTATCTCTTGGATGTATAATTCTGCATACCGCTCCATGGTAAATGTTGTACTTATCGGCAGAAAATGGGCAGATTTCGTAAGTCGGTCTACAATTACCCAGATTGCGTCGTGTCCTTTCGCATTCCTTGGCAATCCGCTCACGAAATCCATCGTTATATTGTCCCATTTCCACTCTGGGATTGGTAAAGGTTGTAGTGTCCCAGCCGGCCGCTGATGTTCTGCCTTGATTTGCTGGCAAGTGAGGCATTGGCTCACGAACGTCGCTACGTCCTTTTTCATTCCCGGCCACCAGTAGTTAGTCCTTAGATCCCTATATAGCTTCGTAGCCCCCGGATGTATCGAATATGGCGTGGTATGTGCTTCTGTCATTATGACTCGTCTGAGGTCCACGTCGTTCGGAACGTACAATCTACTCTTGTAGTTTAAGCTTCCGTCGTCCCGAAATGCGAAGTCCGTTGTCGACTGCTCAGTCTGCGCTCCCTTGGTTTTCAGGTAAAACTCGTCGTTTTCCTGTGCCTTTTTGATCTGCTCCAGTAGCGTTGGTTGCAGAGTCAGAGCTGCTAACTTCACCTCGACTTCTCCCAATGGTACGACTTCCACGTCGAGTCGTTGAAGTTCCGCGCTTACTGATTTCCGGCTTAGTGCATCTGCTACCACGTTCGCCTTCCCTGGGTGGTAGTTGATTACACAATCATAGTCTTTCACCAATTCCAGCCACCGTCTTTGTCTCATATTGAGTTCCTTCTGGGTGAAGAAATACTTTAAACTCTTGTGGTCGGTGTAGATTTCGCATCTCTCTCCATACAAGTAGTGCCTCCAAATCTTGAGAGCGAAAACCACCGCAGCAAGCTCCAAGTCGTGTGTAGGGTAGTTCTTTTCGTACTCCTTTAGTTGCCGTGAGGCGTAAGCCACCACGTTACCGTTCTGCATCAGTACGCACCCTAACCCGCTCTTCGAGGCATCGCTATACACTGAGAACCCTCCTGTTCCCGTGGGTATCGTCAGTACTGGGGCTGTAGTAAGCCGCTTTTTCAGTTCTTGGAAGCTTCGTTCACACTCCTCGTTCCATAGAAAAGGCGTGTTCTTCTTGGTCAACCTTGTCAGCGTAGAGGCGATTCTAGAGAAATCCTTGATGAATTTCCTATAGTAGCCTGCTAAGCCTAGGAAGCTCCGTACTTCCGTTACGTTAGTCGGCTGCGACCAGTCACTAATTGCTTCTATCTTGCTCGGGTCCACCGAGATTCCCGCTCCCGAGACGATGTGTCCCAAGAACGCTACTTGATCCAGCCAAAATTCACACTTCTTATATTTGGCGTACAACTGTTTTTCCCTCAATACTCCGAGTACTACTCGTAGGTGTTGTTCGTGCTCCTCCTTCGTCTTGGAGTAGACGAGGATGTCATCTATGAACACGATCACGAACTTGTCTAGATAGGCTTCGAACACCCGGTTCATTAGGTCCATGAAGGCCGCCGGTGCGTTCGTCAGTCCAAAGGGCATAACCAAAAATTCGAAATGCCCGTATCTGGTACTGAACGCCGTTTTGGGAATGTCTTCTTTGCGGATTTTCAGTTGATGGTACCCCGACCTCAAGTCGATCTTAGAAAATACTGTGGCGCCTTGTAGTTGGTCGAAGAGGTCGTCTATTCGGGGTAGTGGATACTTATTCTTAATCGTCAGTTTGTTCAACTCTCTGTAATCTATACACAGTCTCATCGAGCCATCCTTCTTTCGTACGAATAGGACTGGCGCACCCCAGGGAGAAAAGCTAGTTTGAATGAATCCTTTTTGTAGGAGTTCATCTATTTGTTCCTTCAACTCCTTTAATTCGGTTGGCGCTAAGCGATATGGAGCCTTGGACACTGGTGCTGCTCCCGGCACCAGGTCAATCGTAAACTCAATTTCTCTGTCTGGGGGTAATCCCGGCAAGTCCTCCGGGAATACGTCGGAGAATTCCTTAATCACGGGTACGTCTTCGAGTTTCGTGGGGGTATTCTCTTCTACCTTCAACGCGAACACCAGGTATGCCTCGCATCCTGAGTTGACTAATCGCTGAGCTTTTAAGGCTGATATCCTCGAAGTGCCTCTCCTCTTCGTTGTCCCCTTGAAGGTTAGAGGTTCCTCCCCTTCTAAACTGAAAAGTAACCACTTTACGGTTACAGTCTATCACTGCTCCGTACTTCGAGAGCCAGTCCATCCCGAGGATCACCTCGTAGTCGTCCATCGGGATGACTATTAGGTCTACAGATAATTCCCTATTACCGACTAGGACCGGGCAATTTCTTAGCATTTGGCTAGTCCTAGTTGGTGCCCCGCTTGGAATTGCTACGCTATACTCATAATCTACTCGCTCAGGCGTTATCCCAAGTTTCATCACATACTTCACAGACGCAAACGAGTGGGTCGCCCCGGAATCTACTAGAATGCACGTGGGAGTTTGGTGGATCAGTAGGGTACCTGCTACCACCTCCGGATTGTTCTCTGCTTCCTCGGATGTGATGGTGTACACCCGAGCTGGCACCATTTGAGGTCCTGCCTGACTCCCAGCCCGATTTCCCGATGTACCTTCCGGGCACTGTCTCACAAAGTGGCCCGGCTTCCCGCATTTGAAGCATGTGTTGGCTTGCATGTTGCAGTTTCCAAAGTGCCTTTTCCCACACCTCTGGCAATTTGGAGCCGGCGCTGCTCCCTGGTTCTGATTTGGGTTCGGGGGTCTATTCATCATCCCCTGAGGCTGTTGAGGAGGCCTGTTCTGAAATTTCTTCTTGCCCCCTTTAGGCACGAACTGCCGTTTCTGGTCTCCTCCGCTCCATTGCGCTCCTTGCATTTGCGCGAATTTGCGTTTGGCTTCTTGTGCCCTCAAGATCCTGGCTTCCGCCTGTTCAGCAACCATAGCTCTCTCTGCCACCTGAGAGTAAGTAGCTCCCTGTATTCCCGCCATGCTCACATCCCTATAGAGCTCGGGCTTCAATCCCTCCAGAAAGCGTTCGACTTTAAGAGCTTCCGTGCTGATCATGTGAGCAGCGAACCTGGACAGCTGCTCAAACTTCCTTATGTACTCGGCCACTGTCATGGGCCCCTGCCTGAGATTGATGAATTCGTTCAGGCGCTGTGCTCGAATCGGGGCGGTGAGGTACTTGCCCCTGAACAATTCCTTGAATCTTTCCCAGCTCATTGTAGCGGGGTTCTCCAACACCATGATGGTGTCCCACCAGTGTCCTGCGCTCCCTCGTAGTAGGAACGCAGCACAGAGGGCCTTTTCTGCCTCCGGGACCCTGCTATAAACGAACATGCTCTCAAGAGTCCTCAACCAGTCTTCAGCCGCTGACGAATCAGCTGTGTCCTCGAAGGTCGGTGGGTTTAACCTTCGGAATCGTTCTCCCACCACCTCAGTCCTTTCCGCCTGAGTTGGTCCAGCATTAGCAGTATTCTGCTGGATCAGTTGTTGGATCTGCGCCGACTGCTGACGGACTAATTCCGTTAGCTGGAAGATCGTCGCGTCCCGATTGTCGGGAGGGGCCGTGTTTCCCCTGTTCTGGTCGTCGCCACCACTCGACTCACCTCTCGTTCTTACCATCTCCTATCCCTATCCTGATTGTCCTATGGCCAATAAATTATACAACATAGAAATTCACATAGACTTAACACTTACTTGCAAGGCCGCTTCCGCTCTTTTGGGTGTGTGTGTGTGGACAGTCTACAGAACCTGTGACCGAAGCTCTGATACCACCCTGTCGCGCCCCGACTTCCTAACCGCCTAACTTAGCGCATTTTTACGTGCCTAGCGAATTTGCAAATAAAGAAGTGCACCAAAAATGCGTACAAATTTTTCATTTTTCATTTACGAAATGAAACATCGTTCTGTACAAGACAAAAGAATGCATGTCGAACATCAAGTTCCAGACATGGTCTAACTACAACGGCGAAGGTGTGTCGGCACAGCAAAAGCTCCTATGCGCCCGTCCTCACAGGTCGTCATCCACACACACACGTCCACCCCAAAAGCAGCACGAAGCTCCAAAAGATTGGCCTTGCCTTCAAAACGCGGTCACATACCGTGATCGCCAGTGCCTACAACACACAACGTAAGGAATGAGCCACCGAAGCTCAGTAAGTAGAAATCATGCATGTGTGCATGTGTCACTCCCCCGCAACGGCAATCCGCGCCGATGCATATACAACACTCGCAAAGGCGAAACGCGCCGATGCATATAACACTCGCAAAGGCGAACCACGCCGATGCATATATCAGTCGTACCAACGTACTCAGACTAATGTCACTCAGGGCCCTCGGCTAATCTCACTATGCACCACAAGAGCTCACGTCCCTCAGGGACAACACGACAGCGGTCCACGCCGGATGGCCGAACCCTAGGATGCACATCGTTCCCCTAGGTCGCCATATAATCCCGGTCGTCCCCGACTGTCCGGCGGTCGCTCACGCTGGTAGCCCACGCTGAGGTAGCCTACACCAGGGTTCCACCCTGTTTCGCTTACACCCTCAGGTCGCACCCTCCAGGTCGCACCTTACCGCCACGGGCCATGCCCAAATCCTATCCACAGGATATCAATATATATATCTACAATAATAGTACGACGATGCTAAAACGCCGCCCTGGTAGCATAGGAGACAGCCCCTGACTCAACTACGAGTCGACACACTTGCCCACATCGGCAAGTCCTCGTCGCGTACAAGCGACACATCATTACGCACACTCAATCCCACGACCCTCCCTCACGAGTTCGTGTGTGCACGTGAGTATGCATATGCAGATGCAAGTAAATGCAACATAGGCTTACCACATTTTAAATACTTAAATCAATTTACGAAGTCATGAAACCACATAAGCACGTAATCACACAAATTAGGCACGTAAATCAAGTTGTGTGTCGTAGTTGGACTTCTACTTACCTGTCGTCCGAAGGTAATTAGTATCCTCCCCGTTAGCTCCTAACGTACGACCTTTAAACATAATATCATCGTATTAGTATTACGCCCTCGTTAATTAATTAATTAGGTCGAACGAAATTATCGGACTACATTAATTTCGCTAGATTTCTTGCTAACTTTGAGTCTAGGCTAATTTCCCGCCCCAACAATTTCTAAGTTATGTTAGTACTAACTTTTAATCTAAGGGGCTCGGCGAAATATCTAAGTGTTCAAGTCATTTGGTCGATCGATCATATAAACATGGATTTGCCCGATTTGTACTTAGCATGGATGTGTCCGATTTCCTTAAGGTTTTAATTCGCACGATTTAACATTCTAACTAAAATCACCCGATTTGAGATTCCATAGACCAACCTCGGCGATTTGTTCTACTTGTGCCACGTGTGTGTATGATTGGAAATCGTCCGATTTCGTGCGTGGCATTCTCAATACAATTCGCCCGATTTGAATATTGTATAAGATCGCCCGATTTCTAGTTGTTCCACTTTAAACTCGGCGATTTCTTCTTAGCGTGCCACGTGTTCATGTCGCTCAATCGCCCGAAATGTGGCTTTATGGAGCTTGGCGGAATCGCCCGATTTGGTGTTTGTTAAACTTGGTTTCCACCCGATTTAGAAATCGCCGTGCTTTTTCATCAGCATGACGTCATCCCGATTCCATGCATGTAGTAGCTAAAGCAATTCGGCCGATTTGAGGTGGCACAGAATCGCCCGATTTTCGTGTTTAAACACATTACTAGTTGTCGAATTTATCTAGGGCTTAAATCGCCCGATTTCTAGGATTTCTCAAGTTAAGTCTCGGCGATTTATTCTCCTATTGCCACGTGGTATTTTTGTTCAAATCGTCCGATTCTATGTGTCTAAATTGAAATCATGGAAGCTTATACTATGTGTTATTCATTTCAAATCGCACGATTTGTCATATAACTACAATCGCCCGATTTGTCCTAAGTGGCATGACATTTCGCCCGATCTCTTAACATCTCATCCCTCAATTTACCCGAAACCTCTTTCGTAGTTTGTTCTACCCAGAATTTCCTAAATCTTATGATCTTGTTTCGACCTAATAATCGGCTCACACCCAAGTTCTAAGCCCTAAACATCGACTTAAATCGGGACTTAATCACTAGTGTGTATCTCACATTTAGGGTTTTCGAATTCTTCCTCACTATTCGCTTTAAATGCCATTAAAATCCCCAACTACACCTAAGATACGAAATTTAAAAGCTTAAGAAGGGCATTTACTTACCAACTCGAATTCTTAGCTACTTGGAATGCCTATTTGTGGTGAAAATCGTCTCGGCTCCTTCCCTTTCTTCCCTCTTGTCTTTCGATGTTCTTCTTAGGTGTGGGTGTGTAGTTGGTAGTTTAGGGAAGGTTCTTCCTTAATTTAATATTTTAAGCATAAGGCATGGTGATGGGTCTTGGTAAGGACGAAAATATCCCACCTTTTAAGGAACTTTGCCTACCAAGTTGGGTCTAAATCAATTTTGGGCCTAATTTTTAAATATAGCCCACTAAAAATTGTAGCCTATATTTTCGAAATTGTTAGACAATTCAAGGGTCACTTAGCACCATTTATTCGCACCGAATTTCGTAACACTAAACTTCACTTAAATCATATTGGGCACGTAAATCACATTTATGCCCATAATTCACCTTAATACACCTAAATCACGAAGTCGCATTTTACTAATTTTTTGGCCCTAAATACTTACGGGGAACCCGGGTGCTACACATTTTCACCAAGGCTTTGGATGAAAAACGGTTCCAATTCCTTGTCGGAAAATTAGGCATGTTGAATCTTCCGTAATCTGTGCTCTACGTGCTCTTATGTGCTTTTACATGTTCTATATTATGTGTTTTCTTTACTTTAATGCTATATCTTGCGTGAAATATTTTATATTAATAAAAATACAATAATCTAATAAAAAATATATATATCCAAAAATATTATACATATAAGTATAATATTAGGGGAATGGGATATCTTTAGGATGCTCGATCTAAGTCACGTATAAATCTCCCTGACATGCGATTGATAAATTGCTTAATTTTGTCAGTCTTAAGTCGCATTCTTGTGTCTAAAGTTCTTTCGTAGACTGCACTAGACACAAAACCACTTTATATGAGTGAGATTTCTAGCCTTTTATTTCTTTCAACGGATCTATTCTTGAGCGAGTCACACAATCATTGCTTGTCTTAACTAGTGATTATTGGTCTTGGGCTGTTACGTTCGGCCTTGGTTCTGATATCATGGCGTCCTCTTCGACCATGATTGGCTCTTTGATGTCCTCCGTGCCTTCGTCTGATCGGGGGATTAGGATACTTACGCCGGAATTGGAGAATTTTCCGGGATCTGGTATACGCGATGATGGGGCCGCGTTTGATCTCTTGGTGACCAAGAAACGTGGAGGTGTTTCATCCTTGGAAGAGTGTGACCGTCATCTGACCGTTTTGGATCAGTCGGAAGGGATTATGAATGGATCTGATCGACGTATCGCACCCGGCCCGATATTTGAAACGAATTCTACGGGATCGCAATCACGGAGTTTGGAGCGATCTACGGTTGGTTTTACGCAGGATTTATCGCAGGATTTGGAGACGATCAGAATGAAATACCCGGATTTCGCAGCCTCGTTTGAATTCGAATCTTGTGCGGCTCTTGCTCATCGAGTTTTGGGTGGAAAGGATGCGGTGAATTTAGGTTTTCCGGCCGCGCGTTCTTCAGGATCGGGATCGGGAACGCCGTCGACGACGGCTGAGATATTGGGAAGCAATCCGATTATCAAGTATTCATCGATCGGCCACTGGTGTGACGCGATTTCTGCGGCCTCGTCGGATGTGGAAACGGAGTTGACGAACCCTAATTCTCTACGGTCTTCATTTCATACGGCTGTGCATGTTGAGAAGAATTCTTCCCATGGACCGAGGAGTCTTGATGGGGATGATCGGAACCAGCATCGATGGGATCCGAATAGGCGGCCAGCCGTTTCTATTTTAAAACGGGCTGCAACTCGGAAGGGTACACCACCCCCGCCGAAAAACTCCGGTTCGTCCGATCTTGTCAACGACGACGTGCGGTCATGTATTCGTCGAGAGCCTCTCCGTGACAATGGTGTTGACAAGTCGGCTGATTCGGCTGTTTCATTGATGGCTCGATCAGTTGGGTTCTCTCGGGATAACGGGCCTCAGGTCACAAGTTCTAGGTCTGAAAGTAATCGGCTGCTGCCCAGATTAATGCCACGCCTGGTGCAAACAAGACGGTTTTTGGCCGACTTGGTCCGGTTGGTTCAATCGGGAGTGATTCGGGACGTGACTCGTACGCGGCTAGGCCTAAAGGTTCTTCCTCGACGGGGCGGGAGAAGATGGCGCGCATCAAGCTGGACTACACGCCACCTACGATTATTGACGGGCAGCTTGAGGTACGCCCCACGTGGGAAGTTGCAAAGAAGGGATTTGCGCGTTGGGATCATACTCTTGTTGGATACTTCCTTGGGAAGAAACCTTTCTTCCCCTTTGTAGAGAGATTTTTCCGTAATCTGTGGGCGGGGGTTGTCGAAGTGAAAGCGACGCAAAACGGATTCTTCAAGTTTCGGTTTGAATCCGATGAGATGATGAATTGGGTGTTGGAAGGAGGTCCGTGGCTGATGCATGGGCAGCCACTCTTTCTCGAGACATGGCGCCCGGGTATGTCTCTTGATAAGCGGGACCACACGGAGATTCCGCTTTGGATTCGTTTGTGGCACGTGCCCGGGGAATTTTGGACTCCGGAGGGTCTCGGTGTGGTGGCTAGCGCGGTGGGTCGACCATTGTTTACGGATGGTGGGACGACCAATATGGCGCGCATTGACTTCGCGCGTGTTTGTGTCTTGAAGAAGTTAGACGAGCCGTTTATCGACAAATTTCAGATTCGGCTACCGAATGCCGATGGCAGATGGGACGGTAGCGTGGCTGTTCGGGTAGAGTATGAATGGAAGCCATCGAAATGTGGGGAATGTGATTCATGGATGCACTTAGGGTTGTCAATGGGGCGGGGAATCCCCGCTATTCTATTGTAACACCCGTAAATGTAATACGGGGATTTTGATGTAACTAACCATGCAATTCTATGAATTAGGAGTTTTAATAATTAAACATGCAATTCTACGAAAGTGTGAGTTAGGATAGTTTCAAATTATTTTCGAAAGTTAATCAAAGAGTTAACCAAAATAGTATTAGTATGGATAAGAATTGGGCTGTACTTAATTCATGTAACTTTGAGTAAGGCCCAAATTTTCTAAGCATGATAAATTAATAACGTTGCTTAGGCGTAAAGTAAATTTCTCACCACCTTCTTGTCCCATCAGCACCATTTTCGAAACCCTTAACACTTATCCAACATATAACGAAAATCATGAGGTGAGAAGTCATTTCACCCTAAATTAGAACAAGCAACGAAAGGAGTAAGGACGAGAGGAAGGCATACCAATTCAAAAACTTTGTTTTCAAAGTAAGGTATACAAACTGCCCGTACCTAATATACTTTGGTGCTTTCAATATACATGTATATCTCTATATGATTTTAGAATTAATCATTGAAAATTTCGAAGTATATGACTTTAGGAAACCCTAACTCTTTGAACTACAGTTGTGATCATTTGGACTTGGGTGGTAAGATTGTTAATGATTTTCAATAGATGAAATACTCGTGGGGAAAAATATCAGATTCATAACTTAGTTTTATTTAGTTTTCATTATTGATGAAACATGAAGTTTCGGCCTTATTAGCAGGAGTTTGGTATTAATTAAGGTTTTCGACATGAACCTACTCAAGAAACTTCTCAACATTTAATAAAATTTCAGCCATTCTTATTATGAAAAGTTCTCGAGATATTCATTGTAAGAAAGTCTCGAGTATTTGCATTTTGATTGGGTGAGTGATAGAAAGTTCGTGACTGTTGGGGCTAGATTTCTTGATTATTATACTAAAGAGTTAGGTGATGTTTTCGTGACTTATAAAGGATTTCGATATGATATAAAAATATTTCGACAAAACATCTCGAGAGGTATAGGAAGATTTCGATATACACATACACAATATAGTTTCGACATTTACTTCTTAACAAAAGATCTCGAAATATTGTTTAGGGAGATTATGATGGCAGATTAGTTGGTGATCTTTAGAAATATATTATTCTATGGTATTGAGTGTGTTTAGGGAATTTGAGTAAGATTCGAGCTTTATAACAGAAAGAATTCGAGAAGTGTTGATATTAGTAAAGAACTCGACATTGCTTTCTCGAGATGTATCTTATATTCGACATATATATATATATATATATATATTATAGAAAGATTTCGAAAGGTAAAGCTGATAGATTTCGAGGTATATATATATATATATATAAGAATGTCTCGACATTTATAAGACTCGATATTATTTGATGAGCTCGACATTTATTCCCAACAAAGGATCTCGGCAAGATTATTAAAGATCTCGATAAACTCATGAAAGAACTCGACATTGATTAATAATCTCGACATTGGCTTTTCAACCAAAGATCTCGACATTACCATGTTAGTAAAGATTTCGAGATGTGATAATTATATCATACAAAGATTTCGAAATATAATAGTTTTCGATAATTAATAATTTTAGCATTTGTATGAATTTTAGGGTTTTCATTATTTTAGGGTTTATTTATTTTTGGGGATTTCATTATTTTAGGTTTTCATAAATTTTAGGGTTTTGATAATTTTAGCAGTTTCAAAATTTATATGAATTTGTAAATTAATATGAAAATATCTATTATATTCAGAGGATCGATATATAGGGACTACACCGGACTTCTTATTGACAATAGCAGGAGGACAGGTAGGTGGATTATCCATCTACAATACGTAAACACAATTATGTGTTTTCATGTGATTATGTGATTTACGTGAATTATGTGATTTATATGTTTTACGTACGTATCATGCGAATCATGTTTTTATATGTTATTGCGATTATATGCATGGCACGTGCATTTCACGTCAGGCTAAAAGATGATTTCCATCGTATTGAGACGGTGATGATTCGAGATGTTGGTACGTGGGGTAGGTTGAAAATATTTGTGACCGGTTAGGCTCACAGGATTCCTGGCGGAGACAGACGTGATCGATCTGTCTACTCGGACGTGGTCGGTTCGGGGTGCACACCGCCAGAAGGGATACGGGTGTTATCACCCATGATATATATATATATATATATATATATGTATGGATACGGGCGTTATCGCCCATGACTTATGGATACGGGTTTAACCACTCATGACATTGGATTCGGGTGTGATCACGTGACCACCCACGATATTTATTGCGCGCGTGAGCCTAACCTAGGGCCCTGTATTGTGTGAAATAGGAATGTGGGAAAAGAAAGAGTGTGCATTATATTATGTTGTGAGATATTGGGATTGGGGTTGAGTGCACACTTGCATACATGCATTTTATTCACCTACTGGGCAAATTGCTCAGTGTTTACGTGTTGTAGGTACTGAGTCCGACGCTGATACGCGTCGAGACTGAGGCGGCTGGTGGCGGTGCTCCACGGACTTTTGAGGGCGGTGCGGTACATGGATGAAGACCTGTGGAGCGTCTGTAGGATTTTGTTCCTTTTGATATTTTTGGGGCTTCAGCCCGTGTACAGAGATAACGATGTAGACGTATTTTTACATTAGTGTATATTATTTTAGGAAAAAGTTTTAATTAGACGGGCCCTTCCACGGCTTACGTTGCGGAAATCCGCCACTAATCTTAATTAGAAAAGTAGGGTCGCCACAGGTGGTATCAGAGCTTCGGTTTTAGATTCTGAAGACTGTCCATGTACTGCCGCTCAAAAGTCTGGAGAACCAGCCTGGCCTGTAAGTTACTTCTTGAGTGTGTGATTACGTGTTATTTGATACATGTGCTCTCTATGACTAATTGTAGAAATAGTTAAGAAATGCCAAGGACACGTAGAGAAGCGGGTGAAACTAGTCGTAGGGCGGGTTCCGAATCCCCACCAAATGAGGACCGCTCTACCATTCATCAGTTAACTGATCTGATTCGGCGGCAGTCCGATCAGATTAATGATCTCATCCATCGTCAAAATTCCTCGGAACGTCACTCATCCCCTGGCTTAGAACGTGCAGAAGCTGCCGGGGAGAGGTTCCGACGATTAAGCCCCCCTTCGTTTGAGGAAGCTGCCGATCCTACCTATGCGGAGGATTGGCTTAGAACCATCGAGAATATGTTTCGCGTTAGCCACCTACCCGATACTGAGAAGGTGACTTGTGCCACCTTCATGTTACGTGGGAACGCGGGCTACTGGTGGGATACCGTTCAGGTGCTCGAGGATCCCACTATGATGACCTGGGAGAGGTTTAAGACCCTCTTCCGAGGAAAATACTTCACGGCGCCAGATCGTGCGCAGAAGTTAAATGAATTTATTAATCTGAAGCAAGGAGGGATGTATGTAGCAGACTATATCCGTAAGTTCGAGCAGTTGTCTAGGTTTGCGCCACATATCGTGGCCACTGACGAGCTGAAGATAGAACGTTTCTTGGAGGGTCTCAAACCTGAGATCTTCCGGAGCGTAAGCATGTACAACACGGAGGGAAAGACGTATGCGCGTATCGCCGAACGGACCATCTTAGCTGAACAAGCGGAGACTAGAGTTGCTAAGGCACAAGATACAAAGAGGAGAATAGAAGGACAGCAAGGAGGAGGAACTCAGAAACGTCAGTTCTTTGGAAAGGCGCCAAACTATCGCGGGAATCAACAGGGTCAACAGAATTGGCGACCAAGACCAAATCAGGGACCAGTTAATATTCCAAACCGACCTCCGAATACCACACCACAGTGTCAACAATGCGGACGCTATCACTTTGGCGTATGTCGTACTCCACAGTATTTTCTATGCGGAAAGGTTGGACACTATGCCAGGACGTGTCATGTGAATGTGCCTCAAGTCCCGAATCAACAATTGATTCGACCCCCTCCAGTGCCAGCACGAGTTTTTACTCTGACGAGTGAGGAGGCCGAAGCAAATCATTCCGTAGTAACGGGTACGTTGACTATCTATGACGTGCCCACTTCTGTCTTGATTGACTCTGGGGCCACACATTCGTTCGTGTCGGCCAAGTATGTTGAAAAGGTGGGAGTCCCTCCTACCTTATCTAAATGTGATTACGTAGTTACCTTACCACACGGTAATCCAACGCGCACTAACCAAGTGCTGGAAGGATGCTCCGTTAACATTGAGGGTAGAGATCTGAGCGTCGACCTGATTGTAATCCCAATGAACGACTATGATGTTATTTTTGGGATGAATTGGCTTTCGAGATACGGAGCCATCATATATTGCAACAAGAAGGTCGTAAAATTTCAACTGCCCGAAGAAGAGGTGTTCACTTTTTCGGGAAAAACTACTTTGAATCGTATTCCGCAAATCTCTGCGTTGAAGGCTCAACGACTCTTGAGATCCGGTTGTGAGCCTTTTTCTGTATATACGGTGAAGGCGGAGGAATTACCTCAGCCAGCACTGAAAAGCATAACGATAGTTAATTAGCATGCTGATGTATTTCCCAATGATCTCCCGGAGTTACCCCTTAATCGAGAAATACGGTTCGGGATAGATCTGATTCCAAGGTTTGCCTCTATTTCTAAAACTCCTTATCGCCTAGAGTGCGCAGCGAAAGCGTGATGAGAATAGAAATAAGTACACCTAGAAGGTATGGGGAATACACGAATAAAGGCTAGTCGTAGAACCGAACGTGAGTCCTCCACCACTGAATTTCGGGGACGAAATTCTTTTAAGGGGGGAGGATGTAACACCCGTAAATGTAATACGGGGATTTTGATGTAACTAACCATGCAATTCTATGAATTAGGAGTTTTAATAATTAAACATGCAATTCTACGAAAGTGTGAGTTAGGATAGTTTCAAATTATTTTCGAAAGTTAATCAAAGAGTTAACCAAAATAGTATTAGTATGGATAAGAATTGGGCTGTACTTAATTCATGTAACTTTGAGTAAGGCCCAAATTTTCTAAGCATGATAAATTAATAACGTTGCTTAGGCGTAAAGTAAATTTCTCACCACCTTCTTGTCCCATCAGCACCATTTTCGAAACCCTTAACACTTATCCAACATATAACGAAAATCATGAGGTGAGAAGTCATTTCACCCTAAATTAGAACAAGCAACGAAAGGAGTAAGGACGAGAGGAAGGCATACCAATTCAAAAACTTTGTTTTCAAAGTAAGGTATACAAACTGCCCGTACCTAATATACTTTGGTGCTTTCAATATACATGTATATCTCTATATGATTTTAGAATTAATCATTGAAAATTTCGAAGTATATGACTTTAGGAAACCCTAACTCTTTGAACTACAGTTGTGATCATTTGGACTTGGGTGGTAAGATTGTTAATGATTTTCAATAGATGAAATACTCGTGGGGAAAAATATCAGATTCATAACTTAGTTTTATTTAGTTTTCATTATTGATGAAACATGAAGTTTCGGCCTTATTAGCAGGAGTTTGGTATTAATTAAGGTTTTCGACATGAACCTACTCAAGAAACTTCTCAACATTTAATAAAATTTCAGCCATTCTTATTATGAAAAGTTCTCGAGATATTCATTGTAAGAAAGTCTCGAGTATTTGCATTTTGATTGGGTGAGTGATAGAAAGTTCGTGACTGTTGGGGCTAGATTTCTTGATTATTATACTAAAGAGTTAGGTGATGTTTTCGTGACTTATAAAGGATTTCGATATGATATAAAAATATTTCGACAAAACATCTCGAGAGGTATAGGAAGATTTCGATATACACATACACAATATAGTTTCGACATTTACTTCTTAACAAAAGATCTCGAAATATTGTTTAGGGAGATTATGATGGCAGATTAGTTGGTGATCTTTAGAAATATATTATTCTATGGTATTGAGTGTGTTTAGGGAATTTGAGTAAGATTCGAGCTTTATAACAGAAAGAATTCGAGAAGTGTTGATATTAGTAAAGAACTCGACATTGCTTTCTCGAGATGTATCTTATATTCGACATATATATATATATATATATTATAGAAAGATTTCGAAAGGTAAAGCTGATAGATTTCGAGGTATATATATATATATATGTATATATATATATATATATATAAGAATGTCTCGACATTTATAAGACTCGATATTATTTGATGAGCTCGACATTTATTCCCAACAAAGGATCTCGGCAAGATTATTAAAGATCTCGATAAACTCATGAAAGAACTCGACATTGATTAATAATCTCGACATTGGCTTTTCAACCAAAGATCTCGACATTACCATGTTAGTAAAGATTTCGAGATGTGATAATTATATCATACAAAGATTTCGAAATATAATAGTTTTCGATAATTAATAATTTTAGCATTTGTATGAATTTTAGGGTTTTCATTATTTTAGGGTTTATTTATTTTTGGGGATTTCATTATTTTAGGTTTTCATAAATTTTAGGGTTTTGATAATTTTAGCAGTTTCAAAATTTATATGAATTTGTAAATTAATATGAAAATATCTATTATATTCAGAGGATCGATATATAGGGACTACACCGGACTTCTTATTGACAATAGCAGGAGGACAGGTAGGTGGATTATCCATCTACAATACGTAAACACAATTATGTGTTTTCATGTGATTATGTGATTTACGTGAATTATGTGATTTATATGTTTTACGTACGTATCATGCGAATCATGTTTTTATATATTATTGCGATTATATGCATGGCACGTGCATTTCACGTCAGGCTAAAAGATGATTTCCATCGTATTGAGACGGTGATGATTCGAGATGTTGGTACGTGGGGTAGGTTGAGAATATTTGTGACCGGTTAGGCTCACAGGATTCCTGGCGGAGACAGACGTGATCGATCTGTCTACTCGGACGTGGTCGGTTCGGGGTGCACACCGCCAGAAGGGATACGGGTGTTATCACCCATGATATATATATATATATATATATATATATGTATGGATACGGGCGTTATCGCCCATGACTTATGGATACGGGTTTAACCACCCATGACATTGGATTCGGGTGTGATCACGTGACCACCCACGATATTTATTGCGCGCGTGAGCCTAACCTAGGGCCCTGTATTGTGTGAAATAGGAATGTGGGAAAAGAAAGAGTGTGCATTATATTATGTTGTGAGATATTGGGATTGGGGTTGAGTGCACACTTGCATACACGCATTTTATTCACCTACTGGGCAAATTGCTCAGTGTTTACGTGTTGTAGGTACTGAGTCCGACGCTGATACGCGTCGAGACTGAGGCGGCTGGTGGCGGTGCTCCACGGACTTTTGAGGGCGGTGCGGTACATGGATGAAGACCTGTGGAGCGTCTGTAGGATTTTGTTCCTTTTGATATTTTTGGGGCTTCAGCCCGTGTACAGAGATAACGATGTAGACGTATTTTTACATTAGTGTATATTATTTTAGGAAAAAGTTTTAATTAGACGGGCCTTCCACGGCTTACGTTGCGGAAATCCGCCACTAATCTTAATTAGAAAAGTAGGGTCGCCACATCTATCCCCGCGGGGCGGGGACGGGGGAATATTTTTCCCCGCGGATATCCCCGCCCCGTTCCCCGCCCCGTCCCCGAAATTAAAATAATAATTATTATATTCAATTAATATTATTATATGATAAATAATATGAAAATATACTTTGAATAATATTAAAATAATATAAATATGATTAAAATATAGTTTAAAGAATTTAATTAATATTAAAATATAGTTTAAATAATATTAAAATAATATAAATTGAATTTTTTTTAAATATTGACGGGGCGGGGAATCCCCGTGGGGACGGGGATCCCCGCGGGGACGGGGACGGGGACGATTTCGTCCCCGTTTGCCTCGCGGGGCGGGGACGGGGATTAGATCCCCGCCCCGAACCCGCCCCGTTGACAACCCTAGATGCACTCATCCGCTGCTTGTCCGCGTCGTAAAGGGAAGGATGCTTCGAAGTATCCAGCCCGGAATTACCAACGTACGAGGCAGCCCCGTCGCTCTTATGGCTCGGATGACTCTCAGCCCGATCATGGTTGGAACCGAGTGGGTATCAAGGGAATGACGAAAGCTACATGCCACGATAACGCGGTAGTGGAACAGTCCAGCCAGCCTTCTCGCGCCGAGCCGAGACAAAACGTGCCGAGAGCTATATCACACAGAAACAGCCCGCCAAGGCTGAACGGGTCTGCGGCTTATTCGCCGAAGGCCGGGGCTGATGTCAACTCCTTCTCGATCCTTCAGGGTCTCTCCGAATCTGGTGAGCTACCCTCTACTTCTACCTCCTCGGGTCCTAATGATGCAGCCCGTTCGAGTGGTGTTATATGATCAGTGTTGGGGTATGGAATGTGCGTGGTCTCAACAAACGAGACCACGGGAGAGGAGTGGAGGATTTGGTGTCGCGAAACGGGTTGCATTTGCTTGCGCTTTTGGAGACTAGAGTTTCGACAGTTAATGCGGCTTCCATCTCGGGCCGTATTAACTCTACGTGGACGTGGTTCTTTGATTATGATAGTGGTCCGGGATCACGTATTTGGGTTGGATGGGATCCATCTTGGATTCAGGTCTCTATTGAGGCCTTTACTGCGCAGTCTATCCACTGCAAGGTGTTCTCTATAGCTGCTAATGAGACCACCTTTTTGTCCTTCATTTATGGGAGGAATCGTCGGGAGGAGAGGTGCGAGCTTTGGGAGGATATTGTTAGTACGTCTGCTCTACGCCATAACGACCCGTGGATTGTCTTAGGTGACTTTAATGCTATTGTTGATGCTGTGGAAGGAAGGGGAGGAGTTATTACTGATCGTGATACTCGTGATTTACGCGACTGCCTTCTACGAGCTGATTTGATGACTTTACCACATACCGGAAAATTTTACACGTGGTATAATCAGCAGCGGGCCGAGGCGGGAATCTGGCGAAGACTTGACCGCGTGCTTGGAAATCCGGTGTGGTTCGCCAAGTACCCTGACTGCTCTTATAGGGCTGACCTTCCCGGGATTTCTGACCATAGCCCGTTGCTTCTCGGTGAAGTCCGGGGTACCCTGAGGTTATCGAGGTTTCGTTTCGATAACCTTTTGATCCATGATGCATCCTTTTTAGCGCAGGTTCAGCGGGTTTGGGATGTTGCGCGATCGGGCTATCCTATGTATGTTTTCACGCGGCGCCTTAAGGACCTCAAGCCTTTATTCTGACAGATGCGAAGGGCGAAGGGGGATCTTGCGGTGAATGTTGTCGAAGCCAAGCGCTTCCTTGACATCTGTCAGGATTTTGCGAGTAGATTCCCGGATGAGGCGTTCTTCCACGACTTGGAGCGAGTGTGCCGAGTCTTATACACGAGGGCTGTGGATATGGAGCACTCCGCGTTGTCGCAACGGGCCAAGCTCTCTTGGCTCAAGGAGGGCGATCAGTGCACGTCTTTCTTCTTCCGACGTGTTGCCATGAGACGTGCACGGAATCGGATTCTTGCCTTGGATTCTGAGAGTGGGGAGCTGATCCATGGTGAGGAGGCTGTTCGTGATGAGTTGGTACGTTTCTATCGTGAGCTGTTGGGAGTTTCGGCGAGGCCTAATCCGGTTACCCAATCGGATCTGGCGCCTTATATCACTCGATCTCTTTCGGGGGATGCGGCTTCTCATATGATCAGACCTATTGAGCCGACTGAGATCAAGGAGGCTCTCTTCTCTATGGGGGACGAGAAGGCTCCGGGACCGGACGGATTTACGGCCGCTTTCTTTAAAGCGGCGTGGAGCATCATTGGGGAGGATCTCATACTCTCGGTTCAGGTCTTCTTTTTGACGGGCCGGCTGCTTAAGGGCCTCAACAGCACGTCCATCACGCTCATTCCGAAGGGAGACTCACCGAGGAGAGCGGCCGACTATCGTCCTATCTCGTGCTGCAACGTCCTGTTTAAGGTAATCTCTAAGGTTATTGCTAACAGGTTGAAGCCTGTTCTGGGGGAGCTCGTTCATCCGACTCAGACGGCCTTTATTCCGGGACGGAAGATCAGCGATAACATTTTGTTAGCTCAGGAGATCTGTTTGGGGTATAACAGTATGAGCCACCCCCCTCGGGTAGCGCTCAAGGTGGACTTGGCTAAGGCTTACGACAAGGTCGAGTGGAGCTTCTTGCTTGCTGCTATGGGAGCAATGGGTTTCCATCCGACATTCGTTGAGTGGATTCGCTGTTGTGTCACTACTACGACCTTTTCCATTAACTTACATGGAGCGCAGGCAGGGTACTTCCATGGGAAGAGAGGCCTTCGACAGGGGGACCCGCTGTCCCCGTACCTTTTTACGTTGGTGATGGAGACATTACGGGGGGTGGTTACTTATCGCATTGGCCAGGAGCCGCATTTTCTTTATCATTGGCGTTGTGAGGCATCGAAGCTGGCCATGCTTGCGTTCGCGGACGACCTGTTACTTTTTTGCCATGCTGATGAGGTTTCGATTGGGGTTCTTAAGGATGCGCTGGATGACTTTGCGGGGGCTTCGGGGTTACAGCCGAGCCTCGCCAAGAGCGAGATGTTTGTGAGCAAGCGTGCTGAGAGCCTTTCGCCGCACTTTCAAACGATTCTTGGCATTCCACAGGGGCAGCTGCCTGTGCGCTACCTGGGGGTTCCTCTGATTCCAGGTAGACTCTCTATTTCTGATTGTGCGCCTTTACTTCAGAAGGTCGATAGGAGGTTGGGATCTTGGCTGAATAAGTCACTCTCTTACGCTGGGAGAGTGCAACTTATCAAGTCAGTCCTTTCGTCTCTTCATATCTATTGGGCGGGTATTTTCCTCCTCCCGAAGGGTGTTATTCGGGCTATTGAGACGCGCATGAGGACATTCTTATGGGGTGGCTCACCTGCGCGAGTTGCTTGGGCTGATGTTTGTCTTCCGATCGCCGAAGGAGGACTTGGGATTCGGTCCATTGAGACTGATAATCGTGCGCTGCTCCTTCGTCATTTATGGGGTGTGATTTCGCTGCTCCTTGTACAGCACTAGATTGCATAACAGGTCTCTTTGGGAGCTGTCGCTCGGGAATAATGCTTCTTGGAGTTGGAAGAAGTTGCTCAAGCTTCGGAATGTCATCCGCTCCTTCATTTCTTATCAGGTGGGTGATGGGAGTTCCATATGGCTATGGAAGGACCCTTGGCTGTTGATGACCTCGCTGCTGGAGAGACAGCCTAGGGGGCCGATGGTGATGGGTCTGCCTCATGATTCACGCCTCAGTGAGGTCATTACGTCAGATGGTTGGTCTTGGCCAGCCATGACGTCCTCCGAGTTTCAGTGAGGTCATGACGTCGCGGCCTGATCGTGTTCGCTGGATTGGGACGCTTGATGGACGTTTCTCTGCGAGGGCGGTTCGTGAGGCCACTCGTCCTCGACGGGACAGTCATTTGGGCTTCTCTCTTCGGGGGCTGCTTGCGCATACCTCGCCATGAGTTCATTCTCTGGCTTGCTATTCGAGGACGTCTCTCCGTTCGCAGTTTACCTTGGGTGGCTCAGCGCGCGGGAACGGATGCCTGCCTCCTCTGTGATACCGGGAATCGGGAGACGATTTCCCACCTTTTCTTTTCTTGTCCCTTTTCTTTGAGATGCCGACAGATGCTCAGGGACAGGATTAGGTGGCGGATACCATATATTGACTGGGATAGGAGCTTTCACTGGGCTGCTCTGAAGTGGAGTAGTCAGCACTTATTTCATATTGCTTATCGACATGTCCTTGCGTCGATTGTTTATCACATTTGGCAGGAGCGGAACAGGCGATGGAGGGAGAACATACGTTCTACCCCTGCCCATGTTGTGGCCACGGTCCTCGGCATCCTTGGTGCCCGTCTTGGGACTATTGGAGATAAGCATGCCCTACAGCAGGCTGCTATTCGGCGTCTTTGGAGAGTAGCTTGGTAGTTGGTTTTCTTTTACCATTCGTTTTTTGTTCACCAGTAGCCTGTTACTGGTTGCCTGTGTCGAGTTTTACTCGTACCCATTCTGTACACTTTCCATTATATATATAAAAAACCGGGACCTGTTCCCAAAAAAAAAAAAGTGATTATTGGTCTCATACTCGCCTTGCGTTAGAATGTTAGGAAAATGATTACGGCACCTAGGAAATTCCTCACTCGGCCAAAATTATATACTTTTCAATCCTTTATCACAGCCTTTAGTCGTTCATTTTTGAGCCTTCTCCAAATTCCTTTTCTTCATTTGAAAACCCTTTGAGCCTTCAACCGACTATCTAAACTTTCGGCGGGATGTTCAATTGAGAAAAGGAGGGGGAGAAAAACGAGACGAAAAAGAAATAGATGACAAAAGAAGGTGGAAAACGCACACGAGGAATGCTCAACGCACAAAAAAGCAGACCAAAAGAACCTGCCTCTCGATAATCTCAATCTCAAAATCTTTAAGAAGGGGGCATGGATCTTGCTGTGTACTTCTCCATCGATAATCTCGTACACTCGTCAGAACGGCTGGAAAGAGGAGCACCACGAAGTGAACTTCTCCAACGATAATCCGGTCTTATATCGAGACAACGAGAAGAGGAGCACAGCCTTGGGTTCGAATTCCATAACTGTAAACTTCTTCAAATCGATAATCTCTGAAACCTCTCCAGGGATTAAGAGAAAAGAAGCATGGTATCGGCCCGAGAACCAACAAGAAGAACTTCGCCTTCGATAATCTCTCAGCCTTGTAGAGAAGCGGAGCTTCAGTTTGAGCACGTGCAGAAAATTTACAAAAGATAAAAGGATGAAAAAGACAAAAAGACGAAAAAGAAAAATGCCGAAGAAAAGGAGAACGACGAAGGAATGGAAGACGAGATAAAACTCACTTTTCCCAAAAGTCCCCTTCCCTTCTTAGTCATAACCAAAGTGAAACCTTCGAAGTCGCTTTAATTCCAAAACAACGCTTTCTCGCTCGGTGAAATGATTAAAAGCGCCTCGATTACAGGCAAATTGATTTAATATGACTTGTGTTGACTTGAGTGATATAAATATAAAAACCCTAGTCAAAATGGATCATACTTTGAACTTAGGACTTTAGTTTGCTGATGTGACTTGACGGCATAAAATCTTTCAAGTGTCTTGTGAATTTCTATGCGTGACTAGGATCGAAGCAAAATAATCTGACTACATACTATTAATAAAATTAGTATATATATAAAAGATAATAATAATAAAAATATATATATATATATATATTTCTTCGCACATTCTGAATGCATATTTAGCTTGCATTGATATTGAATTGTATAAATGCGAATATTTTTGTGCTCATACCCTCACGCATTATTTTGAATACATGTTTAGGGGACCGTGTATCGAGGATAAATTCGATTAAATGCGTGTTATATGTGTTAAGTAATTGAATTGATTTTATATGCTTGCAGACAAATCAATTTTGGTGCATTATTTGAGGGGGAGTACTTATGAATTTCATGCTATGAGTTCCAAACATTTTTTATGTTTTTCTCTTAAGTGTTTCAGCTTTTTCTCGAACGATGTTAAAGAGAGGGACGTCACACTTCATCAGACCAAGGAGCTCATATTATCCAATTAATTACTCAGGGACCTCTATTATTAAAATTTACTTGTTGATTAGCACTCACATTCTTGACATTTTGCTCTAAGTGATGCAGATTTCCCAAAAATCAGCTATGGAGCCAGATGTTACTGTTCGAAATTACAGGGAGTTAATCGCATTTATTTTAATACATAGGGGGAGCAAATTTCTGGTTATTAATTTACATAGGGGTTAATCTGAAAACATAGGAATACTTACGATCGAGAAATTAGATAGAAAATGCAATTTTCGATCCCAAGTTTCTCGAGCGTTAATAGTATTGGGCCTATTCTACTATGTCTCGAAAATGTCCAATAAGCCCAATTAGGAAAAGTTACATTTTGCAGTCGAAAATCCCTAATACACGCATAAATCAACTTCACAACGTCGATAGACATTCTCGAGCGAAAAACCCTATTAAAAATACGAACTCAAAAATCACTCAAATTCTTATTTCTTAACAGATTATCGGCTTTTTAACGTAGAATCGACGTTTATTAGGTGTTTACGTGCTATTAAACTTCGTTTGCATCTATATTCTGTGATTTTTCGCATGCTTCTTTGAGAAATTCTCGTCTGTTCAAAATATGAAAACTCGAACATTATTTTGCTGAGATTAAGACCTGTTTATGTGCTTATCTGGGTTAATATCTGCATCTTTAGATAGTTTTGATGTTTTCGTTCAATATGGTAGTGGAGATTTACAACAATCTGCATCTTATACTTAAAATCCGAGTTTCGACTTAAATGGTTTTTGAACGTTTATAGCAGTCGAAGAACTTTCTCGGTCGCAAATAGTGTCGATCGAATTTCAATTTGATTGAGATACTGTTTGTATCGACAAAAATTTTCGATCGCTAAAATTTTGTTTAATCACTAAAATAGATGACGTTAACCGAAAATCACTTAGCATCGAGAATTCTAAATGGGATTTTATGGGAGCGAAAAATTAACGAGTGGAATATACAAAATAGGTGAAATTAAATTTCGAGCGCAAAAACTTACCAACGAAACAGTACATTCGATTTCATTTTTTCGATCGGAAGATTTTTAGCGGCGATAAAATTAATCTTTCGACGTTAAATTTCTCGATCGTAAAATACGCGGCGATGATTTTGTTCGATCGAAAATTTTCTCGGCGATTAACTTAGTTTCTCGTAAATTTTCTCGATCGTAAAATTTTGCAGCGAAAATCTATTTTAAAATCGAAATAGTTTTTTGCTCGATAACTTTCACGACGAAAATTTTATTAACGCGCGAAAAGTTTCTCGATCGTAAATTTATACAGAAATTAATTTTCTCGATCGTAAATTTACATGGAAAATTTTTCTCGATCGTAAAATTTCTCGGCTACAGTACCACGCGTTACGTCTTAACACTTAGAAAAATTTCTCTAAGTCTTTTCCACTGTAGCGAACCTTAGCAAATAAAAATTCTCGATCGTAAAATAGAACGGAGACTTGAGATTAGAAATCAGCACTTTGGAAATCATATTGGAAATTAAATTTTCGATCGTAAACTTTAGCGGAGTGAACAGTGGGGATAAACACTTAAGATTTTTTTTCGACAGAAACTGTATATGCCTTATATGTGAATGTCGAAATTACATCATGATCTCAATGTTCGCTTCGCATAACCTTTGTGCAACATACTTAGTTTCAATTTCAAATATTATCAAACCGGTCATGAATTGATAGACAATTATAGTTTGATATTATAATTCGTTTCGACTCAATTACTTTTGAACTAATGAGTTTCCTGATTTCTTATTTTTTCAGATGGATCGTTACCCTCAATACAATCACATTTACGACCACAATCTATACCTCAAAGTTCAGGACATGAACTTTCAGCTAGATCTGACTACGTTTCGATGTCCTGACGAAATCATGGTATCCATCTTACAAGGCCACCCCCTCTGGCACACCCTAACGGTGACAGCCTCAGTACCGTTGGTCTATCTCCAGCAGTTTTGGGGGATGATCACGAGTCACGTAGTTGAAGGAGCATACAGCTTCACTTAGGTGGTCGGGACGAGGCATCAGCATGAACAATAACGACTTTGGACTTTTACCCTCGACCTCCCATTCAGCCACAACTACGATCCCTTGCCCACAGATGCTGAGTTGGTGCAAGATTTCCTCGAGATGGGATACCGTCCGCCGCTCACCAAACTCACACAAATACAGAGCAACGGGATTCCTTATCCTTGGAAGACACTATTTGGAATTATAAATAAGTGTCTATCTCTGAAGCACGCGGGCTTTGACAAAGGCAACGGCCACATACTCCGAATATTCCACAGAATAGTATTCTCGCGGAATTACGATTTCGCCCAACTGATCTGGAATGATCTAGCAGAACAGATCAGACAAAAGGAGAACAAGCGCTCCAAGAACGTGCCGTATACGAGATGGTTCTCAGTGATAATCAGACAACTAATGGAGATCCACGAGAACATCCCTCGCCTGCCTCATGGAGGAAACTACCAGCCACCAAGACTCAAATTCTTCCACAAACCCAAGCTCACGGATTTAGATCAGCCATCCCTGGCCATTCCGTTCGAGCTCCTTCGTAATTTCTACTGCCGGAGAATCATCTAACGGAACAGATGATTCGAGGGCCCCCGACAGACTTCCATGTGAGCCCTCTCCAACAACAACAGTCAAGCCCTGAGGCTGCGATGATAGATGCAGTGGCCCAGGAGCTTGAGCAGGAGTCCCCAATCCAAAAAGCTCAACTACCAGATCTTGAAGCCACTATGATCGACGATGTGGCCCACGAGCTGGAAGTTGAAGCTCAAGTCCAGGAGCTCCAAGCAGAAGTGCCCATTATTGTTGGCATGCTTCAAGGATCTATTGACGAGATCCTGCAACAAGAAGCACAACCCGAAGCAGAAACGGGACACAACTCACCTCCACTGGCTACAACGCCAGAAACCGAGGCTCTGATCTCAACGATTGAGACCAACGAGCCTCTGGTGACCGAACAAGCACGTGAGGATGTAGCACGCGGATTATCTCCTCACACGGCTACCCCGTCCGACGAGGAAATCCGACTGATAAGAAGGACTCCAAGGCGATTGAGCATCCCATTCGAGTCCATCTTCACACCTGTCACCATCACATCAGACACTGTGCCGCTCAACCCTCCAAGTGCTGAAGACCTTTCATCGCTCAATCTCGAGCCGCAGCACATCCTTCATGTGTCGGTGCACAGGTTCAATCAGAGCCTGCCACAACATCCATAGATGAGAATCTTCAAGATTCGAATCGAGGATTGAATGGAAGTCTCGGACAGTCACAACCTCAAGTGATACGAGCCAGCCTGAGGAGCCGGTGTCTGCTAAAGGGTTGTTAACAGGCGACATCTGTCGACCTGGTCCTTCAAAGACGGAGGCGTCCGTCGAGTTCGTGACTGAAGACCGACTTCAGGCCGCTCTCTCCAAGACATTAAGATCCTTTGAAGAGAAGAGCGTGCGTACAGCAATCGAGACGTCCCGCCAAGATCGTGGGAAAGCACCCGTCTCGGAGCCGTCTTCCTCACAACTTATCCTCACACCCTCTCAACCCACACAACCCTTCCCAACCGCCACACCCATCCTCACTCACAACCTAATCAACCCCTCAAAAGTACCTATCAGCGACCTCTACTCAATCTTAGTCGCTCGCCTACTAGAGCTGACCACACGAACGCCGAAAGAAGAAGATCTCTTCCGCCATCTCTTCGACCGTCCTGACCCGACCGAAACATGTCGAGGCCAAGGCTCCCGCTCGAAACGTCGACATGACGACCCAGATGATAAAGGTAGTCATGAGGGGGGAGAGGAGGCCTAGGATCACGACTAGAAGTCAAGGACGCAGCTCGGGCGCTGATGATGGTTGATAAGTTGCAATTATATGATATTTTACAACATATTAACGCGTGTGTCGAAATTTGCTCGGATATAAGTATATTTTTTTATATTTCATATTTGACAGGATATCGGAGTAAAATTAACCAAAATGGGAAAGATCCAAACGTGGAACGAATTCAAACAATTCAGAGCACAACGTAGCGAATGGAACACCTCACTCATTCTCCACTGCCATGTCAATCATAAATGGGCTTCAAAAGATTAGTTACTTGATCCAAGTTGAAAACAAATATCTATGTGGCCCAATTAGTCTAGTAGGGTTTTTCCTAATTACATGTGGACAAGAAAGGGATAGGAAACTCATCGAACGGCTGTGCAAAGAAAAATAAAACGAAAGAGCCAAACATCTTACATCAAGCAATTAAAGTCGATGCACACAGGGCTCGAGGAAGGAAAAAAATGCAATCAACAAGATATATCGAAGACTTGGAGGATTAGCTTGATAGATCCGGATCCATATCTCCACTTGAAAAGAAAAGAACCGGTTCAGATTTTATTCTATAAAAGGAGAGCAGAGTTTGAGCGAGAGGGAGGGGAGATAACGCTGTTGTATACAAAAGCTTAGACAGAGATTCAGCGATAGAAGATAGAAAGCTGAGAGTGAAGAGCGGAGAGAGATTAGCAAAGCAGGCACCTTATCAGCTCAGATCTTCGCTACCATTGCCAACCCGCAGATTTTGTTCAGACGAGACATCTGGGAGCTCGACTCTGGGAGACCACATCTGAGAGTAATCGTTAGTCCAAGTAACCTTAGTTTAAAGAGAGTCAAGTTGCATTCTGTTTTGTTGTTTCCATTATTAGTTTATCCTTATCTTTATGCTATGAAGTACACGTGAATTGAATTGAGTTGTTGCTACCTTTGTTTCTAATATTTTTATATTAAGACTACATCCTATAATAATATTATTTTAATGATAAGCTAGTAATCCCCTTTCATCCTACACGTTATACATTTGGGTCTATTTATTATTTGAAGTTGAGGCATGCTTTAGTTTAATCCTGATTAGTAACGCACAGGTGCAATCCACGCAGACGTAAGATATTACTTTTTATTCTTATGGTTGCATTATTAATTAGTAAATCTATTTTTTTTAATATGTTTAGCGGCTAATTTGTATAGTCGAAGGATTATTTGAAGCCTGGGATTATATACACTGTGAGATTAACGAGCCTATTGCGAAAGCGTAAGTATTCGTTTACCTTTGAATTAATATTATCAATGAGCTTAGGTTAAATAAGCAGTAGCCAATGCTTATGAGATCTAGGTAAATCAATAGCTAATTAAAACAACAAATCCGTAATTGTTTGTTAGTTTTAATAAGTAGCAAACAATATTAAACTGCTCTACTTTTCGTAAGTGTAAGTTATATTATAAGGTTAAACGATTTGATTTTAATAAACCGGCGTCCGAGTTAATTAGTCAATAATCGGGTCTTTTTGGTACTTAACGCTGTCGGAATTTTAAATCTTGCAGGGCGTCCCAGAGATTATTTTTCGATTAGGGAAGTAATTATAGAGCGTCTCTTAATTACCGAGAAAGTAAGAAAAGATTGATTATTAGGCGTTCGTCGATAACTATGACCGATTATGCTTGCGCTAACATAATATTTCTATAAATCGATGATCAGTTAAATAAATCCAGGTGGACAATAATTCCTTCGACTATTATTTTATTATCGTTAGTCTCGATATTTTTATTTCTCGTTATTGCGTTAAAAACATTATCATCAAAACCCCCTTAATATCATTATTATTATTAATATTATTATTATTATAATTATTGATCGAGTTTGAAATTAGAAATAAATCAACCATTTTCCCTGTGGAGACGGTCCCTACTTTCACTATACTAGTATTTAGTGACTAAGGTGATAAATTTTATTTTTGGCCGTTTTTCGACGCGACCAGGCGCGACACAGACAAGAGTTGGAGCCGCTGAAATCTCACAACCCACTACCCAGACAACCACCACCACACATCGCACCACTCTAATCCAAAATCAACCCACCAACCTTCCATATGAGGACGCCTCCGCCTACGCCAACGACCTTTACAAGCCCCTTGCTTCCGGAAGAAGAAGCAAGTGCTGCCATGCTCGTGGCCCTGGCGCAGACCCAAGCCACTCCCTCAATCGCTCCAGACCAACCGGGACCGTCAGGACATGGTGTTAACCCACACGAGTTCCTCGACAAATACATCTTCGAAAGACAGTGGATGACTCATTCCATGCCCGACGAGCATCAGAGACAACGGCTTAAGGACGTTTGACACCTTTTACAGCAAGCTTCGGTGGAGCTCGTGCTGATCGAAGACGAAGAACTTCATGAAGGTGAAGATCATGAACAAGATCTCCCAAGGCTTCTAGAGTTGATTGCGCAACGAGCGAATTCTCCAACGAGACAAATGCCAGGATTCGTTCGAATCGACACGCCATGGGAAAACATCAGAATCAAAATTCCCTTCCTTGAAGAGGTTCGAGAGCACATTTGGAGGTCACCGAACAAAGTCAAGAAGCTGAATGAGTTTGAGCTCAGAGGGATCTCTCACTGGGATCAGCAGAAGAGAATGACCTATCTATGGATGCTGACCCACCTTGGACCGGATGTGAGACTAGGGATGACGAAAGGACAAACGAAGACTCATTATAAAAGTATCTCCCCAATATCTCAGCTACTCAGCGTCTTCTGTGCTAAAGGAGGTCTTCCAACACCGTACTACATCATCGAGCTAGTAGACAGAACTCGAGAAGAATTAAGCGGGTGCGACTTACCGTACCTCCCTGCCGAGGAGGTGTACAATCTCTACAAACTGTATGTAGAGAAGTACAAGGGTTCTCAATGCTTCATCAAGAAAGAAGGACTCGAGGGAATCTACCGGTTCGTGGTGCGCCAAGTCAAGTACTTCGCCGCACACCACCTTCAGATGGCTCTGGAGAGCAACATGAAGAAGGTCAACATGACCCTTCCGCTCAAAAAGGACCTGGGATCGAAGGGCTTCCCAACAATCACGTGCACATCAGCTCAGTCTTAGGTGTCACCTATCACAATCCTATCGCAAAGAAGACTAGGATGATGCTGAAAACTGAGATTCATAAGTTCCGTGATGGGACGCTCAAGGTCATCAGGAAGAACATAGAGCAGAGGTTGGAAGAGATCAACAGAGAGACAATGCTGAGGATTCACCGGTTCGTGATGGAACAACCGCTCCTGTTGGAATTACTGGAAGACATCGAGGAGCGCCTGGAACTGAGGAATACGCTCAGGAACTATGAGCATGCGCTGTGCTTGCGCAGGTCGTACTATGCCCGACGAGGACAGACAGCGCGAAAAAGAAATCGAGCACAAAGGGGGAGAATGTAGAATACGATTTTAGTTGTGCTTTGATTTAATTAGCTGTCCTTGTAATTAGGGACTTTTATTGTATTTGTCCTTAGATTAGGACTTAGTTTGTCATTTATACCAAGTATGTTTGATATAAATAGATGTACAAACATTATACTTAAGGAGAGAATTTTAGTCAGTTGATCCAAAAGGCTTGCAAATCAAATTCTAGAGAGAGAAAGTCAGAAGTCATTCTCTTACTACACGAATTCTCTCTCAAGTTCTTCAAAGAAGGTTTTCTATCGAAATCTCATTTTACATAATTCTAATCGATTTCCTTAGGATTTCAAGTCTAGGGTCTAGGAGTTGATAATTGAGGACCTAACAGCTATAACCAATAGGAAGGAATCGATTACGACGAAACATATCCTCCTGTTGCCTGTATCGAAGCAATCCGTCTATTCTTGGCTTACGCTGCCCATAAGGACTTCAAAGTCTACCAATTGGACGTGAAAACCGTCTTTCTCAATGGCGTCGCTCAGCCAGAAGGCTTCATTGATCAAGACCATCCTGATCACGTCTATCGATTGGACAAAGCTCTTCATGGACCGAAACAAGCTCCACGTGCTTGGTATGATATCTTGAGCGATTTCCTCGTGAAGTCTGGATTCTTCCGAGGAACAATCGATACGACTCTCTTCATTAAATGGCAAGACAAGGATTTGATGATCGTCCAAGTATACATCGACGACATCATCTTCGGCTCTACTAATCCCCGACTATGCTTGAAATTCGGAGATCTCATGGAGACCAAGTTCGAAATGAGCCACATGGGAGAAATGCAGTTCTTCTTAGGACTTCAAGTCTGGCAACTCGACGACGGAATTTTTATAAATCAGTCCAAGTACATCAGAGACATCTTGAAAAATTCCATCAAGATCAGAGAAGGCCTCTCAGCACTCCCATGGCCACAAGCTGCAAATTGGCTGCCGATCCTTCAGAAAAAGCGGTCGACATCACACTTTATCGCAGCATCATCGGGTCTCTTCTCTATCTCACCTCAAGCGGGCCAGACATCATGTTTGCCACATGCTTGTCTGCCCATTTCCAAGCCGACCCCAAAGAACTAATTTCAAATTAATTGGCTATACTGATGCTGATTATGCAGCTTGCCGAATGGATAGGAAAAGCACGTCCGATGGCGCTCAATTTTTAGGCGAAAAGCACATCCAAGAAGCAGAATTGCATTTCAACATCGAAGGCTGAGGCAGAATACGTCGCGGCCGCCAGCTGTTGCTTCCAAATGCTGTGGATGAGGACTCAGCTTCGCAATTATTGGTATAATTTTAAATAATATACCCCTCTATAGTGATAGTCAAAGTGCCATTGGTATAACGTGCAATCCTGTTCACCACTCACGCACGAAACACATAGACATAAGATATCACTTTATCGAGGATCACGTAGAAAAAGACATTGATATGTACTTTGTGAACACGGAGTATCAACTAGCCGACATTTTCACCAAGGCATTGGATGAAAAACGCTTCCAATTTCTTGTGGGAAAATTAGGTATGTTGAATCTTCCGTGATGTGTGTTTTGCCTGATCCTATGTGCTCTCAAATGTTTTCTATGTGCTTTAGAAAATTAATTGCCTTATCTTGTGTGAAAATTTAGTAAAAATATAATACAATAAAAATAAAAATCCAAAAATATTATACATATATATAATATTAGGGGAATGGCAATATCTTAGGATGCTCGATCTAAGTCACACTAGTACAGAAAATGGAATAGGCTACGGCACTATGAGCGTCAAACAGACGCCTATAGTCAACAATTTTGATGTTTGGCGACTGTTGCTGCCGTAACAGTAGCCAAATTTCGTTCTTCTTTTTTATTTTTTTATTTTTTATTTTGACATTCGGCGACTGTTGCTGCGACAAAAGTCGCCAATTGTTTTTCATTTTTAGTTTTTTATTATTATTTCGACATTTGGCGGCTGTTGCTTCGGCAACAGTCGCCCATGATATTTTTTTCATTTTTATTTTTTATTATTGTTTTGACATTTAGCGACTGTTGCCGCGACAATAGTCGCCAATGATTTTTAATTTGTTTTTTATTATTTTGACATTTGGCGACTGTTGCTACACCAACAATCGCCCATGATGTTTTCATTTTTACTTTTTTAATATATATGACATTTGGCGACTATTGCTACCTCAACAGTCGCCCAGGATATTTTCGTTTTTATTTGTTTCTTTACTTGTTGGAGCTTTGGCGACTGTTGTTACTTACAACAGTCGCCCATGGTTTTTTTAAATTTTTTTTATTATTTTAACATCATTAGCGACTGTTACGGTCTACAACAGTCGCCAATGATGTTAAAATACTGAAATCCGTCGAACACATCGAACACACACTCACACACGCACACACATGCCCGATCGAACACACACTCACGACCTCGCCCTTCAGCCGTCGTGCCTCGCCGTCATTCCGCCGTCCCGCCCATCGCAGCTGTTAGGGAGTATGCCCTCGGAATGCCATACGGGGACTAGGAATAGTATAGGGCGCACGATGATGTATAGGTTGTAAGACAGGTTTATTGTATATACCGTCAAATAAATTAATGAATATATATTTTCATTATAATAAAGACATTATTATTTATTTATCGAATTTAAAGTCTACTTGGCATCCGGTAGTGCGATAAATAAATAACACTCAAATGTTTGAGTTGGACGTCTGATTCTCGTGGGACGAGAGAGGAGACACCGGACGGTCCTTAATCTCAACATTAAATAAAAAGTCCGTAAGTCTAAGGATTCTAGGTGGGTGACTAGATATCCGAATATGACTTATCCATTGACGACCACATAGTATCGGTAGTGTCACCGATTACCAGGTTGTGGGTCGTGATGGAGATATTGGTGATCGGAGAGATTGCGTATTTGGACATTCGGCTCGTATTCGTCTCAATCACATGGCTAGGATGTTGTCAATGATTGAACGAATGACTATAGCAGCCTCAGACTGATAGGGTCATTGACGGATTTGCTTTCGCGATTTCGGTTTGTCGCTAGTTGGCTAGGCTCGCAAGTGTTCATAAATGAAACACGGGTACCGACTTTACGGAGGTGATTACCGGGCTTTGACTGCTATCGGGATTCACTGCCTATATTCGTATAGGTTAATGTCCTATGAGGTAATCGGAGAGCGACGATTATAAAGCCTTCGGCCGAAGCTTGGAAAACTTGCTTGTATTAGATATAGAGCGGAGTTTAAATAATCGGTTCGGTCTTGATTATAACATAGTGTTAGGTT
The DNA here is from genome assembly GCA_027422505.1 of Craterostigma plantagineum. Taxonomy (NCBI): domain Eukaryota; kingdom Viridiplantae; phylum Streptophyta; class Magnoliopsida; order Lamiales; family Linderniaceae; genus Craterostigma; species Craterostigma plantagineum. Next base: position 3,341,557 of record JAPQWV010000028.1, on the reverse strand, counting down.
AGTGAGCTTGACATTTGCATGGCTCTCACCTAACCGGGACGCAAGTGAAAGGCGTAAGAAGTATTTAAATGTATACACTATAGTCGGTTCGCCCGAATTTCGGTTAGATCAAAATTCGTTCTCAACTGGGATCTGTCCGGTACTGCGGGATAGGCTAGGCGAATACCGGGACTCGTGGATTCCTCCCATGCCAGTTGAGATGGACCTAGAGAGTCGCGCTTAAAAATGGTAATGAACTTGAACGAAATCGGCGGGCTTTTCTCTGAAACCTAACGAATTAGATTCGTTGAGGTAGTGGCATAGTTGATACGAGGTGTCGACGAGTTAGTTAAATTCCAGTGATGGTCACGGAAATAATTAGGACTTGAGATTGTCTTAAGTGCTTAATTAATTAACTAAGTGGGCTCAATTATAATTAAAATAACTAGATTGGATTTAATTATTTTATTATTTAAAATTGAGGGACTAAATTGAGAATTTAGAAACCTTAAGGGCCAAAAGGAAATTATCAAAATAAATAAAAAAAATAGAAAACTCTACACATCCCAACGTGGGATGTGTAGAATAAATGACTCATGGTGTGAGTCATTAACAAGTGTCTAATTTGACACTTGTTTGTCACAATTAAAAAAAAAATAAAATTAAATATGTATAATAAGAAGGCAACGTGAGCTTCTATAGAGATATATGAACTTTGTTTTTCCTAAGTATAACAAGAGAGAAAAAAGAGTTGAAAGAATTCCTTAACCCACGTACAACAAGCCACGGATTCGTTTGACGAGTCCTAACGCTCGAATCAAACTGCGCTAGCCATCGGGAGCAGTTTCAGAGGTTCACTCAAGGTCATACCGGCGTGATAATCTTGCTCGGAAGCCCCGAGATCCAGACGAGGTGTAGCCACGTCCATCCGAGGCGACGACAGAAGAAATCTCGTTCATCAAAGGTATACCTCGAACCCTAACAATTTGATTTACGAAAAATACCAAACGACATCGGAATAATTCTCAAGACCCCTCGTTGGAAACGTCGGGAAGTGTAGAATTATTCTGGAAAATTTGGTATCGATCGGAAATCGTTTCGGTCGTCAAATAGTTAAAAGACGGCAGACTGCCGTTTTACTCGAATTAATAATTTCGAACCACAGATTTGATTTTGAGAAAAATACCAAACGATGTCGGAATAATTCGAAAGACCTATCGTTGCGAACGTTAGGAAGTGTAGAATTATTCTGGAAAGTTTGGTATTGATCAAAAATCATTTTGGTCTCCAAATAATCGAAAAACTGCTGGTTGTCGCTTTGTTCGATTAATTTGGATCTAAATTATTAATTCGAATAAATTGGAAATAAATTCGAATTTTGATAATTCGAATTAACCGCGATCTCCCGAGGCTTAGGGCAGTATCTTAGACCCTCGGGAGAAGTCGAATGGCGTAAGGTTGAATTTAGATATTAAAAATCGAAAATTCGCCACCCTACGTCGCTCGGTACAAACCGTGCTTCCGCTATAGCCACGTTGCGCTGTTCGGGGGCCGCGTCGATTAATCGGGCCCACCCCAACAGCAGCCGCACCCCACCACTTGCTCGAGCAGTCGTGCCTCGCAGACGCCCAACCTTCTCAGCTTGTCCCGCCCCACCCCTCACAGCCGCAACCGCCACAACGCTCGCCGCGCCCTCGCCGACAATTTTGCCGCCCACCTACCTCGCTGTCGCCGCCGCGCCTCACTAGCCGCCTCGCAGCCGCGTCGTGCCCAACAACTCGTTGTCGCAACCGCCCATTGTTTTCAGCGGCCCGCCCCAACCCTCGCAGCCGCAGCAGCCGCATCCGCAGCCCTCGCCGCCCCGCCCTGCCCCTCTCAGCCGTAGCCGCAGCCGCCCGGCCCAAATTAAAGGTAGTATGTTCTTTGTAACCCTAATTTATTTGATTTGAGGAATTTACGTTTGCTTTCGATTTCGGTACCATATTGTGATTTAAGGTTCTATTAACGTCCTATACTATGTTAGAAATCATAATTGTTAAAAAAATGGAAATTGCAACCCGACTGATTGTACCCGACGGGTTCGACTGTCGGGTACCCGAGATTTATGTGCTTGGATAGTTAAGAAGAAGTCTTCCTCTACTACTTGGAAAGCATGCAAGGTTCGCATTTCTTTTTAGCGATTTCTATTGAAATTATAACGATGATAGGTTAATATATACTATGATCTTTGTTTAAACTTAGTGCCCACGCCAACCGGATGATAGTCAACTATGTGGAAACTTCGTCATCGCTACATGTATGACATTGCGAGAAATGTCGGCTATCAGACGTAAAATCTAACAAAGGTACGATAAAGTTAAGGCATTGATATCAAATATATTTAGTTATAACTTTTATGAATCGTGTTCATATTTTAGGAATTGGAACACGCTGTCTACGTCAAAGAGAAGCATGAAGAAATTCGAGAGTTGGCGAAGCACTTCATTGAAGTATGTCTGCAAGAGAGCACATAGGTGAAGACTTTGAACATCGTTATGTAATGCTCACTTGAGACTTGGTTGTTTTGTGATTATGTTATTGACATGTTTATGGTTATATTAAGTTGAACTTTCTTACATGTGTCGTGTATCATTGAGCGTTGTTTATTTTGGGATTATCGCGCTGCTTATTATATATACAGGTTTTTGGGTAGTAAAAAATTAATAATATTTTAAAGAAAAATTCGCTATGGGCGACTGTTGCTGCAACAGTTGCCAATGCCAATACCTTCACTATGGGCGACTGTTGTTGCCACCGACAGTCGCCCATTCCTGTTTTATTTAAATATTTTTTTAATTTTTCTAACTATGGGCGACTGTTATTAGCCAGCAACAGTCGCCGATACCTCGATTATGGGCTACTGTTACGACACAACAATTGCCCATAGTACATGAATGGGCGACTGATACGAAACAACGGTCGCCCATAGTCGAGGTATCGGCGACTATTAACAACAGACGCCAATAACCCGAGGTATGTGCGTCGGTGCTGTCGGCGTCCCCAAGCAACAGTCGCCCATACTACATATCAATAGTCACCAGAGGTCCATACTGTACTAGTGTCACAAATTGATTTCCTTGACATGCGACTAATTAATTGCTTAATTTTGTTAGTCTAAGTCGCATTCTTGTATCTAAAGGTCATTAGCTCGGTCCACTAGACACAAAGCCACTTTACATAAGTGAGGATTCTAGCCTTTTATTTTACTTCTACGGATTTTTCTTGAGCGCGTCGTACATCAATTGCTTGTCTTAACTAATGATTCTTGGCCTCATACTAACCTTACGTTAGATCGTTAGGAAAATGATTAGGAAACTTAGGAAATTCCTAACTCGGCCACATCCATAAAATTTTTCAATCCTTTAACATCGCCTTTAGTCATCCACTTTGAGCCTTCTCCGAATACATTTTCTTCATTTGAAACCCCTACGAGCCTTCACCTGACTACATTTTGGATGGGTTGTTCAAACGAGAAAAGGAAGGGGAGAAAAGAAGAAAAGAAAAGAAAAATATGACAAAAGAAGGTGGAAAACGCACACGAGGAATGCTCAACGCACAAAAAGCAGTCCAAAAGAACCTGCCCTCCCAATTATTGAGATCTTTCAGAAATTATCAGAAGAGTGGCATGGATCTTGCTGTGAACTTCTCCATTGATAATCTCGTACGCTCGTCAGAACGGCTGGAAAGAGGAGCACCATGAAGTGAACTCTCCAACAATAGTCCGGTCTTATATCGGGAAACGAGAAAAGGAGCACGGCCTTGGGTTCGAATTCTACAACTGTGAATGTGGCGCCCCTCACTTTCTAATACTAATTAGCGGCGGATTTCCGCTGCGTAAACCGCGGAAAGCCTATATTTTAAAAACTTTTTCCTAAAATATATTATATTGCAACCAAATGTAACCTACATCGTCTTAATCATACATAGGCCTAAGTCCCAAAATATTTACAATAATCAAAACATCATAGCTTCACTCCACAGGTCGTCATCCATGTACAGCCTTGCCCTCAAAAGATCGTGGAGTACCTCCATCAGCTTGCCTTGGTCGCGACGTTTCTCAACGTCTGAATCTATCCTACCTACAACACATAACGTAAGGGGTGAGCCGCCAGGCTCAGTAAGTGAAAAATATGCATGAATGCACGTGTCAATCCCCGCAAAGGCAATCCACGCCAATGCGTTTTACCTCTCAAGATCGAACTAAACCTCATATCTCTCAGGGCCCTCGGCTAACTTACTATGCACCATAAAGAGCTCAATATCCATAAACATGAATGCGACAGTGACCTACGCTGGGTAGCCTACGCTAGGATTCCACCTAGGTCGCTTCTTCCAGGTTGCTCCTTCCGCAAATCGGGCAGTTGCCTACGCCAGTTAGCCTACGCTAGCATAGCTAGGTCGCTCCTTCTTGGGTCACTCCTCATGCCTCATCATATACATAATAATAGACGACGTTGTACGCCGTCATGGTGCCATAGAAGTCGCCTGTGACTCAACTGTGAGTCGACATCAACTACCCATATCGGCAGTTATCCATCGCCTTCCGCGATATATCCTATGTCCTCTCAACTCGCACTACACCGAGTGCGTCATGCATGCTCATGAATATGCACGTGAAACTTATGCAAGAACATGTATTTTGTTTCACATAAACATATAATCACCAAGGCACAGAGTCACATATTTAGGCACGTAGAACAAGTTATGTGTCGTAGTTGAGTTTTCACTTACCTGTCGTCCGTAGATTACTTGCTACCTGACCAGCGAAATTCCTACTCCCGAGCTTAGGCACAGAATTATCATGTCAGTATACTATCTAAATTACTTGACTAGCTACGGTTTCGTATTCCTAATATATTATATTTAATACGCTATTCTAAAGATAGTTGTTTGAAAAGAGTTCGCTAAGTCAAGTTAACCCTTATAATATCAATCTAAGCCGAAGGTTTTAAATCTCAAAATAACCTTTAAATTTCAAAATATAGGTTGACACGGAAATATTAGTCAACATACGAAAATATTTTATTTTAAAACTGATTTGGGCCGAAAATATTTTTGTTTAAAATGATTGGGCCTAAAATAGGGCTAAAGCCCGAAAATTAAATAGTCGGTCAAACTCACACAAACTTGGTCAAAGCCCAAATCTTAAATCGCCCGATCCCACTTTCAAAAGCTGGTCAACCCGAAACACTTGTGGGTCAACGTTTGAATTCACGGGGCTTTCGCCGCGTTTGCAGAATCGCCGCTTGGACGCGCGAAGCCCGATTTAAGTCCGCGAATCGCCCGATTGGACGCGCGAATCCCGATTTAAGTCCGCGAATCGCCCGATTTCTCTCACAGCCGCGAAAGTCAATCGGCCCGCGAAACCTAAAGTCGGCCCGCGACGGCTCGCACAGGAATCATCCCGCGAAAGTCAATCGGCCCGCAACGCCTCTCACAGGAATCACCCTTCAAGTCGCCCCGCGAAAGATTACAGCCCGCGAAACACGTTTTACACACACACCGAAACCTTTAGATGCATTTATCTGGTTCGATTTCTGTGTTTTATCGTCATCTAGGTGTTTTCGATCAGTCTGAGAGTATAAAAGTTTTGATATTTTGCGTTTTAGAGTTAGATCTAAGCTTCGACTAAAACTTTGTTTCTGAACGTTTGAAGCAGTCGAAGAACTTTTTCGATCGCAAACAGTCTTAATTGAATTCCGATTTATTTAAGATACTGTTTGTATCGTTTAAAAGAATTTTCGATCGCTAAATTCTGATTTAGTCATTAAGATAGATGACGTAGATCAAAAATTTACTTACCATCGAGAAATCTAATTAGGATTTTCTGCGAGCGAAAAATTAAAAATTGAAATAGATATAATAGATGCAATTCGAGCGCAAAACTTACCATCGAAAACAGTAGTTTCGATTTCATTTTAATTAAGGTCGCAAAATTTAGCGGCGTTAAAATCAATTTTTCGACGTTAAAATTTGTCGATCGTAAAACTACGCAGCGATGATTTTGATTGATCGAAAATTTTCTCGGCGACTAACCTAGGTTTTCGTTGTCAATTTTATCGATCGTAAAATTTTGCAGCAAAAACCTACTTTAAAATGGAAAAACTTTCTCGCTCGACAAAAGTCACGACGAAAATTTTATTCACGCTCGAAAAATTTCTCAATTATAAATTTAAGCGGAAATTAATTTTTCTCGATCGTAAATTTACACGAAAATTTTTCTCGACCGTAAAATTGATCGTCTACAGCACTGCGCTTAACACTTAAACACTTAGACAAATTTTTCCCTAAGTCTTTAACACTGCAGCGTACCCCGCGAATAAAATTTTCGATCGCAAAATTAAACGAAAACTTTAATCAGAAATTAACACATAGGAAATTAAAATTGAGAATTCAATTTTTGAGGAAAAATTCACGGAATGAACAGTGGTATTCTTGTGCTTAACATTTAGGAAATTTTCGATATAGTTCCTATGTGTCACATATGTGCCATTCGAAAATTTTATTAAAGACCATATCATCCGTTCGTTCCATATGTCATATGTGCACGAAATTTCATTATAATCATTATCAAACATGATATACACTGGTTGAACATTATAGTTTGATATGATATACTTCGACTCAAGTTTAAAAGTGATCTCATAAAGTTTATTTCTTATATTTTTCAGATGGCCAACTATCCAGCATACGACCATATCTACGACCACAACCTGTATCTCAAGTTTCAGGACACAAACTTTCAGCTAGACCTGACTACGTTTCGATGTCCTGACGAGATCATGGTGGCCATTCTACAAGGGTATCCCCTCTCGCACGCACTCACAGTGACGGCCTCGGTGCCAATGGTCTACCTCCAACAGTTTGGGGATGGATAAGGAGCCACATAATAGATGGAGCTTACCAATTCTTAACGGTTCTTGGGACAAGACATGTCAACTTCAACAAGAAAGATTTTGGCCTCGTCTTAGACCTCCCGTTCAGTAACAATTATGACCCTCTGCCAACGGATGTTGAGATGGTACAAGACTTCATTCAAATGGGATACCGTCCGCCGCTCACTAAGCTCGCCTAAGTTCAGAGCAACGGCATCCTCACCCATGGAAGACCCTGTTCGGGATTGTAAATAAGTGCCTCTCGCCGAAGCATGCCGGTTTTGACAAAGGCAACGACAACATTTTTTGCATCTTCCACGGTATTGCCTTCTCCCGAAACTACGACTTCACCCAGCTGATCTGGAATGACCTTGCAGAACAGATCAGACAAAAGGAGAACAAGCAATCGAAGAATGTACCGTATACAATGTTTTAAAACGCGTAAAGCGCAAAGCGTCGCGTTTTGATTCCTGTAGCGTGTAGCGTATATAGCGTAGCGCATTGCGTGAGTATTTTAAGCAAGCCATTTATTAATGCCAAAAAATATAATATATAACATGATCATCATTATTTGTTAAATTGTAGCTTATATATCCAATAATATACTATTAACATTTTACCCAAGGACATGTGCATATTATCTAATATAAATAAACAAGATCAAGTCAATAATTCAACAAACTAATATTAGTTTTTCAATTTATTATGTTTTTCAATTAATGCATTCGTTACATGGAAAGGAAAAAAATACCATACACTAAAAGAAAAAGGAATATAGTACTCTGAGGGCCACATGCCCATTGCCCACTACACCTACGACCTTTTAGCCTCTTCAACACTCACATCTATCATAAAAAAGAAAAAAAAAGAAAGTAAAGCGAATTCAACTTGTCCCACACCGGATAGATCATAAATGAAAGCGTATAGCAGTGTTTATAAATGGGCGAAACCTAACAAAAAATGTATCTTTATGGCCGATTGCCCCTATTGGGCCGATTAAATTTAAAAATTCGGCCCAATTCGCGGATTGATCTGTAAGTTTGGCGTTCAGGCGCTGAAATTGAGTTATACCTCCATGAGGAATTATCAACCACCACGGCTCAAGTTCTTCCACAACCCGAAGCTCACGGATCTGGATCAGCCATCGATGCCGATCCCATTCGAGCTGCTATGTCTCGCCGACCCCACGGGAGACGTATATGGACTACACTGTAGGGAACATCATCTAACGGAAGCAATGATACGAGGACCCCCATCAGATTTCAATGTTAGCCCTCCGCAACACCATCAAAGCCCTGAGGCCGAGCTAAATCATGTGGCCCAGGAGCTAGAAGTGGAGACTTCTACACAGGACCTTGAAGCCACGTTGATTGATGAAGTGGCTCAAGAATTAGAAGTCGAGGCTCCAGTCGATGAACTAGGAGCTGAAGTGCCCTCCATGTAGGCGTGTTTCGAGTCTATTGAGGAGATCATTCAACAAGAAGCACAACCCGACGCAGAAATAGGGCACAGCCCAACAGGCTACCACGCCTGAGACCGAGGCTCTAATTAACTCGATTACACCTAACGAGCCTCAACCGACAGCGTAAGCCCATGAGGAGACTGCACGTGAACCAACTCCCCACACGGCTAACTCATCAGACACAGAGTCAGATGAGGAGATACGATTGATTAGACGGCCTCCCACTCATCAACTCACATCCGACGAGCCCGTCTTAACTGCTGTTTGTTCCACATCAGACACGATGCCGGTTATCACTCCAAGGGCTGAGGACCCTTCTTCGCTCACTCTGGAGCCGCAGCCCGATCCCTTAGCATCAGTCGAGGCCGAGATTTAGATGCCGACTATTATCGGCCAAGACCTTCAAGTGTCTAACTCGCAAGTGCACTGAGCCTGCAACAACATCCATAGAGACAATTCCTTTGGAATTATCTCGAGGATTGGATGGAAGTCTCGAACCGTCGCAACCTCAAGCGACGACGAGCCAGCCAGTTGAGATGGTGATCACTCAAGGGTTGTTAACAGGCGACATCAGTCGTCCTGGTTCATCATCGAAGGCTCGTACCCCGTTCGTGACGGAAGCACGTTTACAGGCTGTCCTCTCCTCTGTGCTTTCACAGTTCAAGGAACATTTTATGGAGAGAGTACATGTTGTCGAAGAGATTTCCCGACGAGATACCGGGAAGACACCGATCTCTGAGGCTATCTTTGTAATTAGGGGCTTTTTTGTATTAGTCCATAGATTAGGACTAAGTTTTATTTATACCAAGTGTGTTTGATATAAATACTCATGTACACATTCGAATTGAATAGAGAAAGTTATTGAATGTGATCCGAAAGGCTTGCATTTTCAGTCTAGAGCGAAAAACAGCAAAGGACTTACCCACACTAAAAGATTATCTCTCGTGTTCTTCATAGAAAGGTTTTCTATACAATTCTAATCGATTGCCTTAGAACTCATGCGTAGGATCGTAGAGTTGTTTAATCGGGGACCTAATAATTGGTGTCAGAGAAGATTTGTTCTGTTTTGAATCGAAATTGTTAGAATTTGGATAGAATTTTAATTCTGAAAACTGTTTAGTTCGAAGAACAGTTTCTGCGCAAAAAAAATTCGATCTAATTGCTCAATTCTGTGCTAAATTAAACTGAATTTGATGTTTCTGTGCTCGCTTAATGTAGCGGCCCCCGTTTTCTAATTAGGATTAGTGGCGGATTTTTGCAACGTAAGTCGCGGAAGACCCGTCTAATAAAATTTTTTTCCTAAAACAACATATTACAACAAAGTATCGTTCACAAAATCCGATCTGTACAAAGGCCGTAGCCCCAAAATGCCAAAAGAACAAAAAGCCGTAAGTCGCTCAACAGGTCTTCATCCATGTACCGCGCTGCCCTCAAAAGTCCATGGAGCACCGCCACCAGCCGCCTTAGTCTTGACGCGTGTCCGTGTCAGACTCGGTACCTACAACACGTAAACACTGAGCGATTTGCCGAGTAGGTGAATAAAAATGCATTAATGCACGTGTACACTCAATTCCAGTCCCAATACCTCGCATGTAATGTACACTCTTTCTTTTCCACAATCCTATTTCAAATCACACAACGTAGGGCCCTAGGTCAGACTCGACACCACGCACGCCTATAACATAACGGAAGCTTACTTAGCAGCGTTTTAACGTTCACGCGACTGCACTGCTAGTCACTCTTCCCTAAGCGGTTGCCGACACTGACAGCGTTTTGACGTTCACGCAACTGCCCTGTCAGGTCCCTCCGCTGAAAATAAAAATCACGATTTTGCACTTCGGGACGTTCACGCCCAAGTAGACAGATCGATCACGCCTGTCTGCCGTCAGGTGTCATATGAGTACCAACCTCGACTCCTCAGCGAGTCAACAATGACAAACATCTCAGTCTACCCCGCTCGTCACTATCTCAATTCGTCACTGTCTCAATACGGTGTAAATATCTCACCGCTGTGATATGATATGCATATGCCATGCATATAAACGTGATATCATACGAAAACGTGCTTCAACACGAGACGTACGAAAACACGTAAAACACGTAAATCATTTAATCATATAGAAGCACATAAATCAAGTATGAGTTTACGCATTGTAGATGAATGATTCACCTATTGTCCTCCTAATATAATCGATAACGGTGTCTGTTGGATTTCCTAAATCTCGGACCTCTGAATATATAAATATTATTAGTATCTGTACTAACCCTCGGACAATACAGTCTAAAATAAGGATATTAGAAATTATTAAATATTCGAGGTTTGGGATACCCTAAATCGCACGAAGGTTTAATCCATTATTAGTCAAAGTCGGGTCACGTTAGTATAATATTTAGTCAAAACTAGTATCGCCCGATTTTGTCATGCATTGAAACTGGGTTTCGCCGAGTTGTTTCAATCGCCCGATTGGTTATGCCTCAAGGTCCTTTGCTTTTCATGTCTTGGAATCGCCCGATTCCATGCATGGAAATAATTTTCGTTCAATTCTTCTTTAACTCCCCAAATCGGTCGATTTGTGTTATGCATGGGATTAGTTTCGCCGTTCATGGAGTCGCCCGATTCGAGGCCTACACAATCCCATGGTCGCCGAGCTTTCCTTCCCATAATTGCCGGATTCCTCACATGTTGAAGCTTACCTTCAAGTCGCCCGATTATAATTTCGCCGAGCCTCAATGTCTCTCCAAGTCGCCCGATTTGTCACACCCTCAAGTCGGCCGATTCCTTGTGACATTTAAGTAGCACGTCGAAGCTCTTTCGCCCGATCGCTTGGCCTTGGAAATCGCCCGATTTCACGTCATGGATTCGCCGAGTCGTTTTAATTGCTCACAAATCGCCCGATTGCATGATCTTCAAGTCCCTCGATTCGAAGTGTCCCCAAGCCAAAATCGCCGAGTTCCATTAAATTATTAAATCGGCCGATTAGAGTCTAGTTTCGGTCGAAACCCTATCCTAATTAACTTAAGTCGCCGAAAGCTTCATTCCAAGCCAGAAATTCATACATCAAACCCTAAAATTATTAAAATCCTAAATACTATGATCATCTTCAAAATCTATTTCGAACCCAGAATATCGTACGGCCTAAAACTTCAGATTTTCACGAGCACATATAGCTTTCTAAATTCACTAAACTCTATATCTTGTGTAATTCTTATAAACACTAATGCTAAACTCTTCATTCCAGAAATTCTTAAGCATACTGACATTTGATCACTTCCTAGTTTATCATATATCCATATAACCTCATGTGTAATCGCCAAAATAGGTTAAGTATATTAAACACACATATCGAAGAGTCTACATACCTTCAAAATTCAGCTTCCTGAATTATTCAGCTTCTTATATTGCAAACTTCTCTTATTTTGCTTAGGATATCTTCTGTTATCAGTTCGTGTATCAGAAATGAGGGTTTCTCATCTTTCCTCCTTGTTATAGTATATTATTAGATAAACATTAGATTATCGAAAAATGGAAAATGATGGGACAAGTTGGTGTGTGACGAATTTTACCCTCACGTCAAGTAAGATTATTTATCTTAATGTTATTATTCTTTGGATTATCTTTTTTTTTTTTTTACCTCAACCTAAAAATCGTATCACATATATTACTTCTGTACTTGGGCTTCAATTGGAAATATAGCCCAACTAAATATAGTCCAAGTTAAATTATTCTAACATTATAAATTCTAATTAATTTCTTGATAAATTTCGAAATTAATTCAAAACCATACAGATTTATACGTTAGTTCTATAGTTGAAATTTCTTCACAAAATTATATATATTTAATTACATCAAAAGCCCGTATTTAAATTTTATGGGTATTACAGCCTCCCCCCTTAAAACAATTTCGTCCCTGAAATTATGCCGACTGGAATAACTCGGGATAACGAATTCTCATATCATCCTCACGTTCCCAAGTGGCTTCCTCAATTGATTGATTCCGCCACAAAACTTTCACTAACGGAATAGTCTTATTCCGAAGTTGTTTCATTTCGTACGTCAAGATTTCTACTGGCCTTTCTTCGTAACTCAAGTCAGGCTTGAGCTGCTGGTAGAGAAGTTCGTTCTGGATCACATGGCTCGGGTCCGCGACTATTTTCGTCATGTTGATACGTGAAATACGTCGTAAACTTGCGATAATGAAGTCGACAACTCTAATTGGTATGCGACTTCGCCGACTCGTTTGATTATCCTGAAGGGACCTGTGTATTTAGGACTCAGGTTGCCCTTTCTTCCGAAGCGCTTTACTCCTTCCATCGGGGAAATTTTCTGGAACACTTGGTCATCCTCTGCAAATTCCAATGGTCGTCGTCGATGATCTGCGTAACTCTTCTGACGACTCTGTGCGGTTCGCATCCTTTCCCGAATCTTCGTCACAGCTTTTGTCACTTCTCGGATCATATCGGGTCCTAACAACGTTCGCTCACCGATTTCGTCCCAATGGATTGGGGATCGACACTTACGCCCGTATAAAGCCTCACACGGTGCCATTCCAATTGTAGCGTTGAAACTATTGTTGTAAGAAAACTCTATTAGTGACAGATACTTACTCCAGTTTCCTTTGAAATCGAGCAATGCCCGTAGCATATCTTCAAGGGTTTGAATCGTTCGTTCAGACTGCTCGTCGGTCTGGGGATGATACGCAGTACTAAGCGAGAGCTTAGTTCACATCGCTTTCTGTAGGCTTTGCCAAAAGTTCGACAAAAATCTCGAATCTCGATCCGAGACAATAAAAATTGGAAGTCAATGGAGGCGGATAATTTCCTCTTCAACAAATTCATGGGCACCATATGAGGGGCAAAACGGGACAACTCCTCGAATCTGTGGATGTATTGAGCTACATGCATTCCTCCCTGCCTGAGGCTCATAAACTCCAGCATCCGTCGTTCTTGTTCGTGGGCAGTAAGTATTTGCCGTGGAACAATTCCCTAAACCGTTCCCACGGCGTAAAGGACTTTCTCATTTTCGGGTACGCGGCTGTAGATAAACATATCTTCAATCATTCGTATCCAATCTTCAGCCATCGCGGGATCAGTGGCGTCTGCAAACGTCGGGGGATCCTTTTTTCTAAAGCGCTCTCCGATAATTTCTACACGCGCGGGCTGAGGGGAGGGACGATGTTCAGACGAGCTACGATGATGAAGTAGCTCGTCGATTTGATCTGATTGGCGATTGACATGATCTGATTGATGTTGAAGCAATTCAGTCAGTCGTAAGATGGTGGAGTCCCTTTCATTTGGACGGGACTCTGGTTCAGCACTACGGCCGAATTCGCCCACATGTTCACTACGGGTTCTTGGCATTTTCAACTATTGTCTACAATAATTCATATAAAACACATGTCAAATAACGTAAGCACATAGCATGTATTGCACTTACAAGCCGAGCTGGTTTTCCAGGCTTTTGAGCGACAGTACATGGACAGTCTTCAGAATCTAAAGCCCACGCTCTGATACCACCTGTAGCGACCGTCGTTTTCTAATCAGGATTAGTGGCGGATTTTCGCAACGTAAGTCGCGGAAGAACCGTCTAATAAAAACTTTTTCCTAAAATAACATATTACAACAAAGTATCGTTCACAAAATCCGATCTGTACAAAGGCCGTAGCCCCAAAATGCCAAAAGAACAAAAAGCCCTAAGTCACTCAACAGGTCTTCATCCATGTACCACCCTGCCCTCAAAAGTCCATGGAGCACCGCCACCAGCCGCCTCAGTCTTGGCGCGTGTCTGCGTCATACTCGGTAACTACAACACGTAAGCACTGAGCGATTTGCCCAGTAGGTGAATAGAAATGCATGAATGCACGTGTACACTCAATTCCAGTCCCAATACCTCGCATGCAATGTACACCTTTCTTTTCCCACAATCCTATTTCAAATCACACAACGTATGGCCCTAGGTCAGACTCGACACCTCGCGCGCCTATAACATAACGGAAGCTTACTTAGCAGCGTTTTGACGTTCACGCAACTGCCCTGCTAGGTCGCTCTTCTGTAAGCGGTTGCCGACACTGACAGCATTTTGAAGTTCACGCAACTGCCCTGTCAGGTCCCTCCGCTGAAAATAAAAATCACGACAGTTTTGCACCTCGGGACGTTCACGCCTGAGTAGACAGATCGATCACGCCTGTCGGCCGTCAGGTGTCATATGAGTACCAACCTCGACTCCTCAGCTAGTCAACAATCACAAACATCTCAGTCTACCCCGCTCGTCACTATCTCAATTTGTCACTGTCTCAATATGGTGTAAATATCTCACCCCTGTGATATGATATGCATATGCCATGTATGTAAACGTGATATCATACGAAAACGTGCTTCAACACGAGACGTACGTAAAACACGTAAAACATTTAATCACCTAGAGCACATAAATCAAGTATTGGTTTACGCATTGTAGATAAATGATTCACCTACCTGTCCTCCTGATATAATCGATCATGGTGTCTGGTGGATTTCCTAAATCCCGGACCTCTGAATATATAAATATTATTAGTATCTGTACTAACCCTCGAACTGTACAGTCTAAAATAAAAATATTAGAAATTATTAAAATATTCTAGGTTTGGGATACCCTAAGTCGCCTGAAGGTTTATTCCATTATTACTCAAAGTCGGGTCAACGTTAATATAATATTTAGTCAAAACTAGTATCGCCCAATTTTATCATGCATCGAAACTTGGTTTCGCCGAGTTGTTTCAATCGCCCGATTGGTTATGCCTCAAGGTCCTTTGCTTTTCATGCCTTGGAATCGCCCGATTCCATGCATGGAAATAATTTTCGTTCAATTCTCTTTTAACTCCACAAATCGGTCGATTTGTGTTGTGCATGGGATTAGTTTCGCCGTTCGTGGAGTCGCCCGATTCGAAGCATACACAATCCCAAGAATCTCCGAGCTTTCCTTCCCATAATCGCCCGATTCCTCACATGTTGAAGCTTACCTTCAAGTCGCCCGATTATAATTTCGCCGGGCCTCAATGTCTTTCCAAGTCGCCCGATTTGTCACACCCTCAAGTCAGCCGATTCCTTGTGACATTTAAGTAGCACGGCGAAATCTCCACGTACAAGCTCTTTCGCCCGATCGCTTGGCCTTGGAAATCGCCCGATTTCACGTCATGGATTCGCCGAGTTGTTTTAATTGCTCACAAATCGCCCGATTGCATGAGCTTCAAGTCCCTCGATTCGAAGTGTCCCCAAGCCAAAATCGCCGATTTCCGTTAAATTACTAAATCGGCCGACTAGAGTCTAGTTTCGGTCGAAACCCTATCCTAATTAACTTAAGTCGCCCGAAAGCTTCATTCCAAGCCAGAAATTCATACATCAAACCCTAAAATTATTAAAATCCTAAATACTATGATCATCTTCAAAATCTATTTCGAACCCTGAATATCGTATGGCCTAAAACTTCAGATTTTCACGAGCACATATAGGTTTTGAAATTCGTTGAACTCTATATCTTGTGTAATTCTTATAAACACTAATGCTAAACTCGTCATTACAGAAATTCTTAAGCGTACTGACCTTTCATCACTTCCTAGTTTATAATACATCCATATAACCTCATGTATAATCGCCAAAATAGATTAAGTATATTAAACACACATATCAAAGAGTCTACATACCTTATTTCAAAATTCAGCTTCCTGAATTATTAAGCTTCTTATATTGCAAACTTCTCTTATTTTGCTTAGGATATCTTCTGTTATCAGTTCGTGTAACAGAAATGAGGGTTTTCTCATCTTTCCTCCTTGTTATAGTATATTATTAGATAAACATTAGATTATCGAAAAATGGAAAATGATGGGACAAGTTGGTGTGTGACGAATTTTACCCTCACCTCAAGTAAGATTATTTATCTTAATTTTATTATTCTTTGGATTATCTTTTTTTTTACCTCAACCTAAAAATCGTATCACATATAATACTTCTATACTTTGGGCTTCAGTTCGAAATATAGCCCAACTAAAAATAGTTCAAGTTAAATTATTCTAACATTATAAATTCTAATTAATTTCTTGATAAATTTCGAAATTAATTCAAAACCATATAGATTTATACGCTAGTTCTATAGTTGAAATTTCTTCACAAAATTATATATATTTAATTACATCAAAAGTCCGTATTTAAATTTTACGGGTATTACACTTAAGTGTTAGAAATCAATTATGATTCGATTGGTAGCAATTAGAACTTCGAATTTGACCAATTTGTGAATCTCGAAAAGTTATTGTTCGTGCGATGAACATGAAAGAACACGTTCTGATTTTGCTTAAATTCAACATATTTTGCTTCTTAGCGTGTTTAATTGTTTGTTTGTGCGTAATCGGTAGATAATTTCGAGCAATTACCTGCAATTTTTCTGCTTAATTTGCTGTTTTTGCTTGAATCAGTGTTAATTTTGGATTCTGTAATTATTTGCACCAGTTTAATATTTCTCGCTATGTTTTCGATCGAAAACTCCTGCGAGAAATTTTCTCAATTAGAATACGGAATTGTTACTGAAGTCGCTGTTGTTATGAGAAGTTTTAGCTGAAAAATTTATCGAGCATTATTTCAGCGAAAACCTTTTTCGATGAGATATATTTTGACATAGCGCGCGTAAATTTTTCTCTCGAAAAACATTTTCCGTCAGACCTTCAAGTTTGACCTAGCGAATAAATCATTTGTGCTCAAAAAACTTTTTCGGTCAACCGATTTATTTTGACTCAGCGAGAAACTTGCTAACTGTACTGTTTCTTAACGATCGAAATAATCTTATGCATCGGAAAAGTTTCTCGACCGAAAGATTTTGAGCAATTTATTTCGCTCGTAAAATTTTTCCCTGACAAGTACTTTACGCGCGAGAACAGTAACGACTACCTTATTTCGAAGACATTAGTTTGTCAAACTTTAAAGATTGAATCAAAGATAATTCTTGACTGCTTTCAAATCAAACTCTACTAACTGATTTGTCACTTGTGAAGCATACTACATCATCTTATATCTTCAAAACAACCAACGAAGATCCAAAATTCAACTAAAAAAAATGGATGTGTACACGCTTGAAAATTACAACCGTCCACCTATTCTGAAAAGAGGCGAATACACCATGTGGCGCAGCCGCTTCTTGAACTTCATAGAGCTAAAAAATCAGGCTGGAAACCTTCTCAACTCTCTTGAAAAAGGTCAGCCCAGTTTTAGGTCACCGTAGCCGGTGACAACACAGTTAACCCTCCAATTCCCGCCACTAGGAGACTAAAAGAACATAGTGAGTACACAGAGGAGGAAAGACTTCGAGCGAAGGCTGATCTAATATTCAAGAATACTTTAATGCAAGGCATCCCCAATGATATTTATAGACAGATGGACAGCCTCCCAATGGCAAAAGGAATGTGGGATGAACTTCATTGCATGACGCAGAGAATAGAAGTGGGCGTCAAGGCTAAGAGGCAAATATACTCACAGCTTATGACAAAGCAAAGAATGAGAAAAGCTTACATGATCTATACCAGCGATACCTCACCCTTCTCCATGAAATGAGGAAGATAGAGATCCATAAGACCAATATGGAGATGAACATTCGGTTCCTATCCTCATTGCCCACCGAATGGAAGAAAATATCCACTCAACTCCGACAAAACAAAGACTTGGATGACATGGATATTCACGCTGTTTGACAACTTCACACAACACGAAGAAGACATCAGCGAGATACAAAAAGAGCAAAAGGGCAAACAGGCCGAAGACTCCATAGCCCTGATTTCAGAGAAGAGGAGCTCTCGCTCACGAAAGGAAAATCATGTCAAGATTCCAAGCTCTTCAAAGGATGAAGAATCATCGGATTCAGAACTTCACCCTGACGTACAGGAATTTGGGAAGCAGTTGGCTCTCATTGCCAAAATAATGACGAAGCAGTATTTTAAGAAGAAATCGTCATCCTCTACTAACAGACTTCGACCTACAAGCTCGAAGAATAAAGAGAGACTAGCTGAATCCTCAGAGGCCATAGTCACCAAAGACCCACTGAAGTGTTTCAACTGTAGGAAAACTGGTCATTTCGCCCGAGAGTGCACCCTTCCAAAGAAGAAGGATGCTAATTACTACTCCAGGAAGCTCCAACTGACAAAACAAAAAGAAGCTGGAGTAGCTCACATGGCAGAACATGACCATTGGATAGAGGATTCCTCAGATTCCGAAGCCAAAAAACTCGCTCTCATGGCGCGCCTCGATGATGATCTGGAAGCAGAAACTTCCACAAGCGCGGACGATGACAACACATCAACGTCATCTCAGGAGGTAGTAACCCCTGACTTTACACATTTTGACCTGTTAGCCGAATTAGAAACTAAGTATGCTAACATGGTACATGAGCTCAAATGTGATAAAAAGTTAGAGAAAAAACTATGTCTCAGGAGAATATAGCTAGTCTCGAATTAGAAATTAAAAGCTCTAGTGCGAAAATAGATGAACTAACTAATAACTTGAAAATTAGTGAGCCTAAGAAGCCTCAGTTAGAGACGCATAGCTCAAAAATTAAGGAATTAGAAGCCAGGCTAGAAAATAACTACAATTGTTTGGTTAGGATCCTCGACGAGAAAGGTAGCCCCAATTGTAGATTAACAAATGCCAACGCTAAGATCACTAGTCTAGAATCTCAATCAGAAAAATCTAATGCTAAGATTAGTGAACTAACTAAGAATTTCGATGCCTGTAAAGCCGCAAAATTAACGTTAGAAAACAACTATGCTCTCTTAGGCGAAGAACGTAAGAAGCCCTTCGATCTCAGATCCTTTGTTGAGCGGAGCGGTCATGTTGACCTTCTTCATGTTGCTCTCCAGAGCCATCTGAAGGTCGTGTGCGGCGAAGTACTTGACTTGGCGCATCATGAACCGGTAGAGTCCCTCGAGACCTTCTTTCTTGATGAAGCCTTAAGGACCTTTGTACTCTCCACGTACAGCTTGTAGAGGTTGTACACCTCATCAGCAGGGATGTACGGTAGGTCACTCTCGCTTAGATCTTCTCGAGTTCTATCTACTCGCTCGATGACATAGTACGGTGTTGGAAGTCCTCCTTTAGCACAGTAGATGCTGAGTAGCTAACAGATTGGAGAGAGACTCTTGTAATGACTCTTGGCTTGGCTTTTAGTCATCCCCAATCTCACATCCGGTCCAAGATTGGTCAGCATTCAGAGATACATCATTCTCTTCTGCTGTTCCCATTGAGAGATCCCTCTGAGCTCGAACTCGTTCGGCTTCTTGACTTTGTCCGGTGACCTCCAAATATTTTCATGGACTTCTTCAAGGAAAGGTATCTCTATTCGAATATTCTCCCACGGCGTGTCGATCCGAACGGTCCCTGGCATTTGTCTTGCGGGGGAAACCGGTCGTTGCGTGATCAGCTCTGAAAGCCCTGTGGGATCTTGTTCATGGTCTACACCTTCCTGAAGTTCTTCGTCTTCTATGAGTACGAGGTCTATCAAGGCTTGTTGTAAGAAGTGTCGAATGCCTGAAGCCGTTGTCTTTGATGCTCCTCGGGCATGGAATGGGTCATCCACTGTCCTTCGAATATGTATTTGTCTAGGCCTCGTGTGGGTTGACGCCATGTCCGGATGGTCCCGGTTGGTCTGGAGCAATTGAGGGAGTCGCCTGAGTCTGCGCTAGGGCGACGAGCATGGCAGCGCTTGCTTCTTCTTCCGGAAGCAAGGGGCTTGTGAAGGTCGGTGGTGTGGGCGGAGGCGTCCTTATTGTTGGATTACCCAGTGTCTCCCGGAGATGCCACGTCCCCGGGTACGGTGCGGAACAAAAATTTTTCGGGTTCCCTTATTGCCCTCGTTGCTCGGATCAGAATAGTAACACATAGACATGTAATAGGGCGGGTCAAACCCATAGAGAATTACCAGTTGAAGCGAGTGGCAGCTCCTCGTCCTTTTTTTCAAGACTTCGTCGATGGTGGTGGATGGCACAGATCGTCACGCCGACCTTGCAGTGTACCACGGAATCAGTTCTCTAAAGATGGCTAGAGAGAACCGAGCCGTCGCGTGGGAGAAAAGTGTTTTTTTTTCGGTGTGTGTTTTGTGCCTTTGTTATGGACGAAATTTTCGCTCCAAATTATGAAATAGGGCTGCCCTATTTATACTATGATATATTTGGAAATCCCTAGGATATCTCAAAGATATGGTTTTCGATTTTGCTCCTTAAGTGGAGAGGTTTTGCCATATCTTTCTCTCCTTTATTTAATTCAAAATTCATATAAGGATACTTACCATAATTAGACAACTAACCTAAATACTAAGTCGAACTAAGTATATGTAAGTATGGTATAAAATTCGAAACTTAATCCAAGATTAATTTCGAAATTTTCACCTTAAAATAAATAATATTCCAATATATTATTTCTATATTTATATTTAATTTTCGAAATTAATTCCCAAGGCTTAATTCGAAAATTAGCTTAGGGTCCAATTCCAATTTTACCTCAAGCCTTTTAAGCACTTGGCTAAGCCCAAGTCTCAAAGTTAGTTTCATACGAAGTCCGACTTCGGTCCATTAAATGGCCCGAGGCCCACTAAGGCGCGGCCCAACGGCCCAAGGCCCGTTAAGGCCCAAAACACTTTCTCTCCTTATCATTACACCTTGATGATCCTTTTTAAGCCCGGCACTCTAGGTTCAACTCAATCGGCAAGGGAGGAATCCAAGAGTCCGGCAGTTACCTAGCCAATCCCGCAGTACCGGACCGTAATCCGATTGAGTGCGAATTTCGACCCAGTCTTTATTCGAGAACCTTACTATAGATTATAGTAATACGTATAAACCCTTCAGCTGTGTCCCAATTGAGTGAGAGCCATGGTCTATGTCAAACTCACTATACTCGATTCTATGATAAAACGGGGACGAGGCAAATTACCAAACTACCCTCCATGTCTAACATGAGTTAGTTCAATACCTTGGCCAAGGATTTCGTAATTTCCCGTCGCCGTCCTCATAGGACACTTATCTCGATTACTTGCGAGACTGTGAATCCGTACTCGGCGGTCTAAGTCCGGCAATCACAAATCGTCATCAAGACTGCATCTGGCCCGCTGACCCATGCAACAGCAAATCGGGTCGAGGGGAACCAGTGACAGTCGAGACTTCGAAGTGAACTCCACCAAAGCCCCTTTCGGTCTAAGGTTCACGTAGACTACTATAGTTTTGTCGTCGGTCATTGACACTCCTTGAGTAATAAGCCATGTTCGACCGTACGACCCGTGAGTCAGTGTCCATGAAACGATTCAATCCCTTGATTCGACTCGCATCACAAGTCATGACCTCCGCTTCCAAGGGGGTCTCGGCACTCAATAGGTCATCGACAAATAAGCCGTAATCGGTTATCCAGCACCCAACTGGAGCCTAAGGCTTACGGACTTTTAATGCTCGAGGTTAAGAGTCCACTGGTGCCTTCCTCTCTTGTACTCATCGAGAACAGTGACTCAACTCGACACATTTGGATTTGTTCATTTATTTCTTTATCGGATGCTTAGTAATGTACTCTTATATCCAATAAACGAACAACGGCTTTCAATAAACACACAAAAATTATCTTATTACATAAAAGGTCGAATGATAAATAAGCCAATGCCCTATACAATCTAATCCTCGTATAGCATTCAAGGGCATATTCCTAACAATCTCCCACTTGCACTCAATGCCATGCGCTGCAGTATCTAATACCCATCTTTTCGAGATATCTAGCACTGCCTGTGATAGAGGCTTGGTGAACGGTCGCAATCTTCTGCACGGCTACGTAGCCATTCTCAACGAATCCACGTAACACGTGGTACTTTCTTTCTATATGTTTGGACCTGCTGTGAGACCTCGGTTCTTTTGCCTGAGAAATAGCGCCAGTATTGTCACACCACAATGGCAATGGCCTATCTGCTACAGGAACGACACCGAGTTCTTCCAAGAACTTTCTCATCCAAACACCTTCCTTCGCTGCCTTTGAGGCCGCTATATACTCTGCTTCGCAGGTGGAATCTGCAGTAGTGCTCTGTTTGGAACTTTCCTAGACACCACTCCACCGTTGAGCGTAAAGACGAATCCTGAAGTGGATTTTCGATCGTCCACGTCAGACTGGAAATTCGAAACCGTATACCCTTCCACTTCCAATTCTCCATTACCGTAGACCAGCATCATATCCTTAGTCCGTCTGAGGTACTTGAGGATAGTCTTGACTGCTGTCCAATGTTCCTTACCAGGGTCAACCTGAAACCGACTGACTACGCTCACAGCGTACGCCAAGTCAGGTCGCGTGCAAAGCATCGTGTACATCAAGCCACCTACCGCGGATGCATAGGGGATTCCATTCATCTCTTTCCGCTCCAACTCACTTTGAGGGCTCATAGCCTTGAAAAGGTTAAGCCCATGCCGCATAGGCAAGAAACCTTTCTTAGAGTTGTCCATATTATATCGCTTCAGGACCTCCTCTAAGTAAAGGGCCTGGGAGAGTCCTAACATACGATTCGCTCGATCTCTGTAAAGGCGAATCCCCAAGATGTAGGTAGCATCTACCAAGTCTTTCATGGAGAATTCGGTCGAAAGCCACGCTTTCACCATCGAGAGCATTCCAATATCATTTCCTATCAAAAAGATGTCGTCCACGTACAATACGAGGAAAGATATTTTGCTCCCACTTCTCTTCTTGTAGACGCAAGGTTCGTCTTCGTTCTTTAAGAATCGATGGCCCTTGACCACTTCATCGAACCGAAGATTCCAGCTTCTTGAGGCTTGTTTCACTTCATAAATGGACTTGTTCAGTTTGCACACCTTATGAGCATCTCCTTGCGATGTAGAACCCTTGGGCTGCTCTATATATATTTCCTCCTTGAGGTATCCATTTAGGAAGGCAGTTTTCACATCCATCTGCCAGATCTCATAGTCATAGTGCGCAGCTATCGCAAGCAATGTTCGAATGGACTTCATCATAGCAACAGGCGAAAAGGTCTCCTTATAGTCAATGCCCTCTTTTTGACTGTACCCTTTCGCCACAAGCCTAGCTTTGTATGTATCAACCAATCCGTCAGATCCTATCTTTCTCTTGTAGATCCATTTACACCCAATGGGTCTAAAACCATCTGGGAGGTCTACTAAAGTCCAGACTTGGTTTTCGTGCATAGAATTCATTTCGGCTTGCATAGCTATAAACCATTTCTCCGAATCTTTATCCCTGATTGCCTGGTCATAGGTAGTGCGATCGTCTCCGACGTGCCCTTCCATCGCAGCAACCTCGTGCTCGATGTGGACCATCCCGTATCTCTCAGGCTGGCGAGATACTCTACCCGATCTGTGCAAGTTAGGTTGCGTCTCGGACTGCTCTACGGTGTCATCCGACACTGGAGTTTGTGAAAGCACTTCTGAATACTCTCCAAGAGTTACTTCGCGACCCGCTCCACCTTCTCGAACGAAATCTTCTTCGAGAAAGTGAGCCTGAAGGGCTACGACGATTCTCTGATCGTCGTGGAAGTAAAACTGGTATCCCATGGAATCCTCAGGATACCTGACAAAACGTCCTTTCACAGTCTTGAGCTTTTTCACAAACGCGGGGCAACCCCAAATTATAATGTGATTCAAGCTCGTTTTTCATCCTGTCTATATCTGATACGGAATACGATTGACAGACTTTGTAGGACATCTATTCAGAATGTGTGTCGCTGTCAACAGGACATGACCCCAGAACGATATGGACAGGTCTGTATAGCTTAGCATAGATCGAACCTTATCCAGCAGAGTTCGATTTCTGCGTTCGGACACACCGTTCAACTGCGGTGTTCTGGGCGGTGTCATATGTGAAATTATTGTTGGGGATGTGCCCTCGGAATGCCATTCGAGGATGTAATGAATAGGGCATGTATTTAATAATCGATGTATTATTTGTTATGTATTTGAATAATGTATTCTTATACGTATTAAGGGAATTTATACTTTATTATTTATTCTTTAAAAAGGCATAATATTTATTTACCTATAAAGTCTTACTAGGCATCCGGTGAGACGGTAAATAAATAAATCCCATATATCGTGAGTTTAGTCACCGATTCTCATGGGATGAGAGAGGGGCACCGGTGAGTTATTATTCTCCGATATTAAATTAGTCCATAAGTCTTAGACCTTAGTAGGGTGACTGAGCGTCAATTACGACTTATTTGTTAACGATTCTTATATGGTTGTGCCAACCATTCGCTTGGGAAGCGGGAGGTCGTAACGTTGGTATAAGTTGAATTAGGGAATTGACTTGTACTTGGACACGACTCGCAATCGACGATCACATGGGCCTTATCGTTACTCTGGGTAGCGTCAATGATCGATCGATTGACTATAGTAGTGTGCGTGGACCTAAGACCAAAGGGTTTTTTGACGGAGTTGACTTTGGGGTCTTGACATGTCACTAGTTTGCTAAGCCCACCTTGTTCGGGGATGAACATGGGTCGGCGGCGACATGCGATCTTGACAACAAAGGGTAACTGCCGTGCTTAGACTAACGTTAGGGATTCACTATCTCGTTAGTAACCGAGACATGTGTCCTATGCATATTCGGGGACGGGAAATTACGAAGTCTTCGGCCGAAGCAATAAACTGACTCATGTGGGACGTGGAGAGCAGTTTAGTAATTTCGCCAGTCACGAATTAGTCATAGAGTCGAGTCTAGTGAGTTTGACGTAACCATGACTCTCACTCGATCGGGACATTTGTGAAGGGTCTATACGTACGACAATAATCTATAGTCGGTTCGTAGATCGAAGATCGTACTCAACACGGGATCTATTTGGTACCGCGGGATTGGCTAGGCGCTTACCAAATTCTTGGATTCCTCCCTTGCCGGGTTGAGACGAACCAAGAGAGTCGGGCTTAAAAATGATCACTGTGATAGTGTAACTAATATGAGATGTAAAATGATTTAACGATCTTAGAGACGTTAATAAAAATGTTAAATATATGTTTTAGAAACTATATTTACATGGACGGAAATTTATGGAACGGAAAAGATGAAGAATGAAGCGTAAATAGGGTTCACAATGACAAGCAAGGCTTGTCACGGTCATGAAGTCCCTCTGCAAAGTAGCAGTAGCTTCAAAATTTCAGATCAATCGGATATCGTTTACCCCTCGATCGGATCAAAATACGAAACTGCCGCAAAGCTGTCAGGGCAGTCACGGCCGTGACAGCCTTGCACGTGGCCGTGACGACCGGCAGTGGCGAGTAAAAATGGTGCCCGACAGTGTCACGGCCGTGACACTTCATGCCCAGGCCGTGAAAGCCTCCAGAAGATGGTCACGGCCGTGATTGAGGCCGTGACGAGCGGCAGAAGTCGTCCAATGATGTGTCACGACCGTGACAGGTCATGTCAGAGGCCGTGACCGACAGTTTTTTGGTCAAATTTGATCCAAATCAAATCCAATTTCGTTCCTTGTTCTTTTGTTATGATTTGTGGGACAATATCTAGTCATTAGATAATAAAATAACAAGAGAATTAAACAAAAATGAGTCATGTAGGACATGATCTCATTTAAACAAATCTAAAGTCTATTTCATGATTTAAAACTTGGTTTTACAATTATAGACTTCGGATTTTCGTCCATAAGAAGTTCATAAGCTTTCTCACACTAAACTTAGATATTTTAGAGAGAAGCTAGAGCATTTGGGGTTGTTCTTGAGAAAACCCTAAGTGTTTGTGAGTTTTAGAAATCACATGTTAGGTCCTACGATTAACAACTCTACGATCCTAGGCTAGAATTCATAGTAATTCGATCGTTTAGATAATCAATTGAATTCGATCGAAAAACTCAAGTTAAGAACACTAGAGAGAATTCAATTTGAGTGATAAAGTTACTGTTGTTTCTCTCTCTAGAAATCAAATTGCAAGCCCTTCGGATCAAATCTCTAATCTTTCTCTATTAAGCTCAATTGATTTACATGTATTTATACCAAACAAACTTGGTATAAATATCAAACTAGTCCTAATCTAAGGACTACTCTACAAAACGCCCCAAATTACAAGGACAACTAATGAAATCAAGCACAATTACAAATGGTATTCTACAATCTCCCCCTTTGTGCTTGATTGCGTCTCCGCGCCGTTTGTCCTCGTTGGGCGTAATATGATCTGCGCAAGCCCAGCGCATGCTCGTAGTTCCTCAGCGTGATCCTTAGCTCCAGCCGCTCCTCAATATCTTCTAATAGTTCCATTAGGAGCGGCTGTTCTCTCACGAACCTATGGATCCTCAGCATCGTATCTCGATTGATTTCTTCCAACCTCTGCTTGATGTTTTTCCTGACGACCTTGAGCGTCCCTTCGCAAAATTTATGAATCTCACTCTTCAGCATCAACCTATTCTTCTTTGCTATTGGATTGTTGTTGGTGATGCCTAGGACTGAGCTGATGTGCACGTGATTGTTGGGAAGCCCTTCGATCTCAGGTCCTTTGTTGAGCGGAGCGGTCATGTTGACCTTCTTCATATTGCTCTCAAGCGCCATTTGAAGGTCGTGAGCAGCGAAGTACTTGACTTGTCGCATCATGAATCGGTAGAGCCCTTCGAGGCCTTCTTTCTTGATGAAGCCCTGAGGACCTTTGTACTTCTCCACGTATAGCTGATAAAGACGCTACACTTCATCAGCGGGGAGGTACGGCAGGTCGCTCTCGCTCAGTTCCTCTCGGGTCCTGTCCACTCGATCGATGATGTAGTGAGGTGTTGGAAGTCCTCCTTTGTCACAGTAGACGCTGAGTAGTTGGCTTATTGGGGAGAGACTCTTATAATGGCTCTTGGCTTGTGTCTTAGTCATCCCCAGCCTAACATCAGATCCTAGTTTGGTCAGCATCCAGAGGTAGGTCATCCTCTTCTGCTGATCCCAATGAGAGATCCCTCTAAGCTCGAACTCGTTCGGCTTCTTCACTCTGTCCGGAGACCTCCAAATATTCTCACGAACTTCTTCTAGAAAGGGAATTTCTATTTGGATGTTTTCCCATTGCGTGTCGATCCGGACGGTCCCTGGCGTTAGCCTTGGAGAGGGAACCGCCTGTTGAGCGATTAACTCTGGTAGCCTTGGGATATCTCGCTCGTAGTCTTCACCTTCCTGAAGCTCGTCGTCGTCTATGATTACGAGGTCTATAGACGCTTGTTGTAGAAAGCGCGAACGTCGTGAAGCCGTCGTCTTTGATGCTCCTCGAGCATGGAATGGGTCATCCACTGTCCTTCGAAGATGTACTTGTCAAGGGCCTCGTGTGGATTGACGCCATGTCCAGAGGGTCCCGGTTGGTCTGGAGCGACTGAGGGAGTGGCTTGGGTAGCTGCTAGAGCTACAAGCATCGCAGCACTTGCTTCTTCTTCCGGAAGCAAGGGGCTTGAGTAGATCGGTGGTGTGGACGGACGCGTCCTGAGGTGAAAGGTTGGTGGTTCGATGTGGGCGGTGCGGTGCGTGGTGTAGGTAGTTTGGGTGGTTTGCGTTTGGGTTTGGTGGGTTTGTGTTTGGGTTTCACCAGCTCCAGCGCTTGTCTGCGTGGCGCCCGAGCCTTGTCCTTGGCCACTTGTTGATGTCTTTGGCCTCTTCTCCACCTCATGAGGGTCCTGATCGTCAGGATCGTCATGTCTGCGCCGTGAGTGGGAGCTTTGGCCTCGGCAGGTGTCAGTCGGTGGCTCAGGATGGTCCACCAATTGCCTATAGAGGGATTCTTCTTGCGGCGATCGGATGAAAAGGCCTATCAGACGGGCGAGGAGAATGTCATGGAGCTCGGTGATGGGGATTGTGTATGGATTGATGAGGATGGAGGAAGTGGCTAGAGGGTCGGTGGGTGTGGGTTGTTTAGGTGTGGGGTTTATTTGTGACGAAGGGCCTTCAGAGGCAGGTGATTTCCCGGTATCTCTTCGGGATGCCTCGAGTGCTTGGAGTACTCTTTCCGTGATTTTGTCTTCCATAGACTGTACAGCAGCAGAGAGAGCGGCCTGGAACTGCTCGTTCGTCACGAAGGATGCGGACGCCTCCTGAGATGGACCAGGACGACTGATATTGCTTGTTATCAACCCTTGAGTAGACACCGACTCTGTGGGTTTGGCTCACAGTCACTTGAGGTTGTGACTGTATGAGACTTCCACCCAATCCTCGAGTCGAATCTGGAGGATTCGTCTCTATGGGTGCTAAGGCAGGCTCAGGTTGCGCCTGCGAACCAGACACCACGTTGGTTGGTTGCGGCTCAAGATTGAGCGAAGAAGTGCCGGCAACACTTGTCGTTGTGGTCAGCGTAGTATCTGGTGCGTTGGTGACGGCTGGGAAGAGGGACTCCAGTTGAATGCTAAGTTTCCTGGGAGTCCTCCTTATCAGACTTATTTCCTCGTCAGACTCCGTGTCAGACGAGGTGGCCGTGTGAGGAGTGAGGTCTCGATGGACGTCCTCCAGTGCCTGACCCGTCACCGTTGGAAGTGAAGTGTGCCCCATTTCGACTTCGGGCTGTGCTACTGGTAGAAGAACCTCCCCAATGGTTTCTTCGAGCACGCCAACATGAACGAGCACTTCCACTTGGTATTCATGTTCAGGAGCCTCGAGCGCCATCTCGATAGCCACGACGTCTATCAAGGTCTTATCTACGTCGGGCATCGGCTCTTCGATCAAGGGAGACTCCTGTTGAAGCTCCTGAGCGACAACATCTATCATCGCGTCGTCAGGGCTTGGTTGGTGTTCCGGTTGGGGAGGGCTCACATGGTAATCTGCCGGGGGCCCTCTGATCATTTGCTCCGTTAAATGGTGTTCCCGGCAGAATCTTTGATACTCAGCTCCCGCGGGGTCGGCAAGCCTGAGTAGTTGGAGTGGAATCGGCATCGACGGTTGGTCCAAGTCCGTGAGCCGTGGATTGTGGAAGAACTTTAGCCTTGGCGGCTGATAGTTTCCACCAGGAGGCAGCTGTGGGATGTTCTCCGCATGTAGCTCCATGACCTCCCTGATGATCACGTTGAACCATCGAGCATAGGGGACGTTCTTTGACCTTCGGTTTTCCTTCATGCCGCGTCCCGATTCTTGTTGTGAAGGAGAATGCCCCATTCGCTACAACTCCTTGTATACATCCCCAGAATTGCTGGAGATAGACCATTGGCACTGAGGCGGTGACCGTCAATGCGTGCCAGATGGGGTGACCTCTCAGGATAGAGACAATGATCTCGTCCGGGCATCGAAAGGTGCTCAGATCGAGCTGGAAATTTGTATCCTGGACCTTCAGATACAGGTTGTGGTCGTATATGTGATTATATCTTGGATAGCGATCCATCTGAAAAATATAACAAATCATTAGTTCATAATTTTTGATACTAGTCGAGAATGAATTTAATTTCATCAAACTATAATATTGCATCAAGTCATGACATGTTAGATGAATTTTGAGTTGAAATCGTATGAAATGCATAGTGTATGCTCAAATTTGAAAAATCGTAATGGCATGAATGTAATTTCGAATGAAGTATAAATCGAGTGAAAAATAGTTCGAAATTTCGCTAAGTATTAAATCAGTAAGTCACTGTTCATGCCGAGAAAATTTTCGGTCGAGAAAATTGAATTGCAATTTGATTTCCTATACATTGATTTCAAATGAAAGAATTCCGTCTAAGTTTTGCGCTCGAAGAATTTTATCCGCTATTGTTAGCTACATTGTAAAAGACTTAGAAAAATTTCCTAAGTGTTGAAGTTGAAAGCGTGACTGTAGTCGATCAATTTTACGATCGAGAAAAATTCCGTGTAAATTTACGATGGAGAAATTACGTCTCAGGTAAATTTATTATCGAGAAATTTCCTTCGATTGAATAAAATTCTCGATTTGAAATTTGTCGAGTGGTATGTGATTTTCGATTGAAAAATTAAGCGTTGAAAAATTAATTTTTTTTCGCTGCTAAATTTTTACGACCAAAATCCAATTAAAACGAAAATTCTATTTTGCGATAGTAAGTTTTACGCTCGATAAAATTTGCATCTAAATTGTCTAATCAGTGCGTAAGTTTTTCGCTCACAAAAATCCTAATTAGATTTCTCGATGGTAAGTAATTTTTTTTGGTCAAAATCTTCTATCTTAGCGACTAAATCAGAATTTTACCGATCGAAAAACTAATTCGACACAAACAATATCTCAATTAAATCGGAATTCAATTAAGACTGTTTGCGATCGACAAAGTTCTTCGATGGCTTTAAACATTCAAATAGTCAGTTTCATCAACACTCAAATTACAGTCGAAGATGCAGATTTTCCGATGATTCATTCTACCAGATTCATAGAGAATATCGAAACTATCTTAAGTGCAGGCATTAAACTCAAGTTCAAAATCAAGCCGCAAACACTATAAAATAGTTACCTTTTTTCTCAGTTTTGAAGAACAGTCGAGAATCTAATCTTAATAATGCGAAAAACTACAAAATGCAGATGCTAATAAAGTTCAATCACACGCAAATGTCAAAAGAATCTCATTTCTACCTTAAACAGACAGTTTGGTGTTGAAAATCGAAAGATTTTGAGAATTTTAAGCTCTCTGTGAAAGTTTTTCGCTAGAGAGATTTTTTGCGATTAGGGTTGCGTGAGAAAAAGTTTTTCGACTGACAAAAGTTAAACTTTTATTAACTAGCATTAAGTCAATGTTGGGTTTGCGATTGGACGTTTTGCGATTAAATGGATCAGGCCCATTACTATTTGCGCTCGAGAAATTTTTGATTTGAAAATTTCCTCTCAATTCAAATTTTTCGATCGCAAATTATCGCGGCCAATCAAAATTGTTTCCAACACTGTTTACGATCGAGAATCTTATGATCGTGAATTAAGTCTTCTATCTAGTTTCTCGATAGTAAGTACTTCTAAAATTTTCAGATTGACCCCTATTTCAAAATAAAACCCTTTGTAAGGCTCCCCCTTAGTAATTAAAATAAATGCAATTAACTCCCTGTATTTTCTATGTAGTACTAGCTCTCCTGGCAGAAATTTAAAAATCTGTACCACTTATAGATAAGCGTTAGTAATAATGGAGTTAATCAACACTTATTTTTGGCAATTTTATCTTTGAAAGATTTGGTCTTGTGTCTAGCTCCTCTCTTTGTAGTGTCGACGTCTCACTCCTTAATTTTGAAAGATCTGAAATGCTCAGAAAAAAAACGTCAAAAATATTTGGAGCTAATCTACAAGTCTTATATTTGCTCCCCCTCAAATGATGCACAAGAATTGACTAATTATACAAGCATATGAAATCAATTCAAGTCACGAGCACACAAATTTACCAAGTAAGCATGTATACATGGTCCCCGAAAACATGTACTTTAAAATATTGTCTGAGGGTAGAAACAATGAAAAATTTATCGCATTTAAACAATTCAGTACCAATGCAATCTAACATTGCATTTAGAACGTGCGATACACTAAAGAAATTCGCATTTATTCAATTCAACGCATATGAAACATAACATTTCATGTCAAAATGTGCGAATTTTATTATTTATTATTTATTTATTATTATATATATGTATATATATATATATATATATTTTTCATTTATGGGGTCAGATTATTTTGCTTCGATCAATCGTCACGCCTAAAATTTTACGAGACATTTGAAAGAAGAAAATGCCGTCAAGTCATGTCGTCAAACTAAAGTCCGAAGTCCATAGACTGGTCCATTTCGACAACTCTCACTAGGTTCGCTCTTGCTCTCAATTAGCTATCTTGGGATTTTTATATTTTTATCACTCAAGTCAACACAAGCAATTTTTATTCAATTTACCTGTGATCGAGGCATTTTTAATCATTTCACCTAAGCGAGAGACCGTTTATGTGGAATCAAAGGGTTGTAAGGGTTATAATTTGGCTAGGACTTAGAACGGAAGGAATTTAAAGGGAAGTGAGCTTATCTCTTCATTTCAATCTTTTCTCCCTCCTTTTCTTTAAGAACTATCCCTTTTTATATTATGCTCAAGCTGAAGCTCCGCTTCTCCATGAGGCTCTAGGAGATTATCGTAGGCGAAGTTCTTCTTGTTGGTTCTCGGGCCGATACCGTGCTCCTCTTCTCTTAATCCCTATTGAGGTTTCAGAGATTATCAATTTGGAGAAGTTCTCGGTTATGGAATTCGTACCCGAGGCTGCACTCCTCTTCTCGTTTTCCGATATAAGACCGGATTATCGTTGGAGAAGTTCACTTCGTGGTGCTCCTCTTCCAGTCGTCCTGACAAGCGTACGAGATTATCGTTGGAGAAGTTCACAGCAGGAACCATGCCACTTTCTACAAGGTAGTCGGAAGGCCGGTTCCTTTGGTCTGATTTTTGCGCGTTGAGCAATGCCTTCTTTTGTCATCATCTTACTTTTCTTTTGTTATCTCCCCCTCCTTTTCTCGTTTGAACAACCATTCGAAGAGTATAGAGTTCGGTTGAAGGCTGGGAATGGGTTTCAAATGAAGAATAAGGACATCGGAGAAGGCTCAAAGTGGATGACTAAGGGCTGGAATTTATATAAGGCCGTATGAGGAATATCCTAAACTCCCTTATCATTTTGCTGACGATCTAACGCAAGATGAGTATGACACCAAGAATCACTAGGTAAGACAAGTAATTTATGTATGACTCACTCGAGAAGTAGATCCAAAGAAAGGAAAAAGGAACAGGGCTTGAATCCTCACGCATGTAGAGTGACTTTGTGTCTAGTGGAACAATCAAATGACCTTTTAGACATAAGAATGCGACTTAGACTGCCAAATTTTAAGCAATTAAATCGATCGCATGTCGGGGGTAAAATTCTAAGTGACTTTAGATCAAAGCATCCTAAAGGATTTCGTCATACCCCTTTATATTATATATAGAAATGTATATTATATATATTTTTATTTTTATATTATTTTTTTATCACGCAAGATAAGGACAAATAAGCATAGAAAACACATAGAATAGAGCATGTGATAGCACAGAAGATCAGGTAATGCACATATTATGGAAGATTCAACATGCCTAATTTTCCGACAAGGAATTGAAATCGTTTCTCATCCAAGGCCTTGGTGAAAATGTCGGCTAGTTGAAACTCCGTGTTCACAAAGTACATCTCTATCGTGCCTTTTTCTACGTAATCTTTGATAAAATGATATCTAATGTCTATGTGTTTTGTGCGTGAATGATGAACAGGATTGCAAGTAATGGCGATTGCACTCTGACTATCACTATATATGGGTATATTATTTAGATTGTACCCATAGTCGCAAAGCTGTGTCCGCATCCACAGCATCTGTGAGCAACAACTGGCCGCAGCTATGTATTCTGCTTCGGCCGTCGAAGTGGACACACAGTTTTGCTTTTTTTATGACCAGCAAACCAACTTTTCGCCTAGAAATTGAGCGCCACCGGACGTGCTTTTCCTGTCCATTCGGCACCCTGCATAGTCAGCGTCAGTGTAGCCGATAAGTTTAAAATTCGTACCCTTTGGATACCATAGGCCAAGGGTAGAAGTGCCCTTTAGGTAGCGTAAAATTCTTTTGACCGCGAGCATATGGGATTCTTTGGGATCGGCTTGAAAACGGGCACACAAGCACGTGGCAAACATGATATCCGGCTGACTTGAAGTGAGGTAGAGAAGAGATCCAATGATGCTGCGATACAGTGTGATGTCGACCGATTTACCAGAGGGATCGGCATCCAACTTGCAGCTTGGTGACATAGGAGTGCTGAGAGGCTTGCTCTGGTCTTGATGGAATTTCTTCAGAATATCCTTGATGTATTTTGTCTGACTGATGAAAATTCCATCATTGAGCTGCCTGACTTGAAGGCCTAAGAAAAATTGCATCTCTCCCATGTGACTCATCTCGAATTTGTTCTTCATGAGATCTCCAAACCTCTTGCAGAGCCGAGGATTTGTTGATCCGAAGATGATGTCGTCGACGTATACTTAGACGACCATCAGATCTTTGTCATGCCATTTAATGAAGAGAGTTGTGTCTATCGTTCCTCGTATGAATCCAGACTTCACGAGGAAATCACTCAGGACATCGTACCAAGCACGTGGTGCTTGTTTTAGTCCATAGAGAGCTTTGTCCAAGCGATAGACATGATTGGAATGTTCTTGATCAACGAAACCTTCCGGCTGAGCGACGTAGACTTCTTCTTTTAACACGCCGTTGAGAAAGGCGGTTTTAACATCCATCTGATAGACTTTGAAGTCTTTGTGAGCCGCATAAGCCAGCAGGAGGCGAATAGCTTCGATACGGGCAACATGAGCATAAGTCTTGTCATAGTCGATGCCTTCCTGTTGATAGTATCCCTTAGCAACTAGCCTTGCTTTGTTCCGGATCACTTCACCATCTTCATTCTTCTTATTCTTGAAAACCATTTAGTTCCGACCACTGTTTTCCCATGTGAACGGGGTACCAAGGTCCACACTTGAAGACGTTCGAATTGATTGATTTCCTCTTGCATTGCAATTGTCCAATCCGGGTCTCGAAGTGCGTCTGCTACTTTGGTAGGCTCGTTTTGGCTCAGGAAGCAACTGAAAAGACTGTGTTGACGACGTGTCCTCACACCAACCGAAGGATCGCCAATTATCTGATCAACCGAGTGGCCTCTCGTCCACTTGCGCTCATGAGGCAAGGCTGAAGTCGTTGCATCAGCCATCTGTGGATCTAGATTGCCTATAGTCTCCGATTGATCATTTGCCTGAGGAAGTACCAATACTGCACTTGGATTGATCGTCTCTGATGATACTTCCTCGATGTCCACTGTAGGTTCTTCGGTGTTCTGTGGCAATTCTGAATCGGGTGGGGTAGTGGTACGTCGGTCTCGTTCGGTAGATAATCCATTGTTGGTGTAGGCGTGTATGACCGATATACCGGTTCGAAGAGAGAATCCAAGTCGTCTATTGCAAGTCTCGTTGCTTCGTCTGACACTGATCCTGAAGTTGATGCCATCTTCTGTTGGTTTTGTGCCAACACACCAGTGATTACGGGTTCTGAAATGTTGTCGTCAGAAGCCAACGGGTTGAGAACGGGTCCTGAACTGAATTGAGCAGGAACCAATGGGTGAGGCACGGGTCCTGGACTGAATTGACCAGAAGCCATCTCTGCCACTTCGTGGAAAGTGACATTATAGCTTTCCTTAATAGTTCAGTTAGACTTGATGTATACTCGGTACGCTTTTGATGTTGAAGAATACCCGACAAATGTAGCTTCGAATGCTTTAGGGTCGAACTTTGCACGTTGCTCTCGGTCGTTCGCCACAAAGCACTTGCACCCGAAGACTTTAAGGAAAGAGATGTGGGGCACTCTATTATTCACAATCTCGTAAGGAGTCTTGTTGAACCGTTTGTGAACCACCGTCCTGTTTTGAGTAAAACAAACGGTATTGACTGCTTCAGCCCATAGAAAGTGTGGAAGTCCCGATTGGATCAGCATTGTACGAGCGGCTTCCACTAGTGTTCGATTTTTCCTTTCAACGACCCCATTTTGTGAGGTGTTTTGGCGACTGAAAATTGTTGACTTATTCCAAGTTTCTGATAAAACTCACTGAGGTGATTGTTCTTGAACTCAGTGCCGTTGTCTGTTCGAACAACTTGAATAGTATGTTGCAGCAGATTTTGAGTTGTGTTCACAAAATTGATAATCAAGTCACCAGTCTCATCTTTCGTTCGGAGGAACTTAGTCCACGTGTAGCGAGAATAGTCATCCACAATCACTAGGACATACTTTCTTCCATTGATACTTGAGTCTGCATCGGACCACAGAGATCCATGTGAATTAGTTCCAATGGTCGAGAAGTAGACGCAATTTGCTTGACCTGATGAGATGCTCGCTTCATTTTTCCTAGGTGACATGCCGAACAGTGATGCTCCTTTTGTAGTAGTATAGTTGGAAGACCGTGAACCAACTTTTTCGTAGAAAGGCGTTGGAGAGCTTTCATATTCAGATGAGACAGTCGTTGATGCCATAAGCTGTTCCTCTGTAAATCAGTCTGAGAAATGAGGCATACAGCAGTCGCGGGCCGCACAGACGTCAGGTTGATCGTGTAAAGATTGGATCTCCGAAGTCCTTGAAGGAGTTCTGTGTCCTGACTATCCAAAATTCTGCACCGGTCAGCATGGAAGACCACCTGGAAGCCTTTGTCACAGAATTGGCCTATGCTGGACAAGTTATGGCGGAGGCCTTCGACGTATGAGACATCTTTGATGGTCAGATTCTTCAGAATGATATCCCCAAGTCCTAGAATCGGGGCTGAATCGTTGTTCCCGAATCTGACTTTGTCGTTAGGTCGGTCTTTGTAGTTGCTCAGCAGCTCTTGATTACCAGTCATGTGTGTGGAGCAACCAAAGTCGAGGTACCACACATGATGGATCTGCAAAAACAATTTAGAGAGCTTTAGGTACCCACTTAAACATGGGTCCTCTCGGATTAGCAGATTTAGTTTTGGGTTCAGATATGACTCCAAAATCTATTTTTGGAAGAGTCTTAATAACCCATTGCACTTTTGAAAAAGTGGGTTTGGGTTTTGCCTCTATAGGAGACTTGGCCCTTTTGGCTTTTGTCGTCCTAGGCGGAGATTTAAGAACCCATTTGGGTTGAACCTTACAGGGAAGGTTAATTTCAGCACGTACAAATGCTTTGGAGGGTTTGACTGAGGAAAAGATCTTTTCTTGTGATAGTCTCCTAAGGTGCTTGGGGGATTTAATTTCTACGGGATACCTTAGGTGAGTACATTCATGTACGGCGCCATGAGCTTTCTTTATGGCTGAATCTTGTTTCCTACGTGTCTTCCTAGTGGCATTTGTTTCAGAATGATTAATTTTTGACGTAGAGCCTATTTCGAAGTTGGTGCTTCTAAAGGTGATCGGCTGAAGTGAATATGTAGAAGCAACTATCCTAAAAGTGGAAATAGCTCTTTTATTTCTACGAGTGTCTTTATTGTAACAGAAGGAGTAGCATGCTCAGAAACGTTTAAAACTAATGGCTCCTTCTTTATCTTAGTGCTAGACACTCTCGCCTTTGTTTTTAGTGCTGACGCTACGCTCCCTGTAGACGTAGGTAAAGTGAAATTAGTCATAGCACTTTTAACAGAATTATTTTTACAATATTTATCTTTCAAAGGCGATTTTTCGTTTTCCACGCTTTTTGTAATAGCGTGAGAGGTAGTTTGGGAGGACGAGGAAGCCTTGAGATTTTCTATCTCCTTAAAGAATTTTTTCTTTTCAGCTTCGAAATTCTCTCGTTCTTTTTCTAACTTTGCCTGTGACTCCTCTATCTGTTTTATGATAGGGGGTTTGTAGAGAGAATTTTTATAATTAATGGTTTTAACTTCCTCGTGGTGTGTTCGAGAGTCAGGAGGTAGAATTTGAACTAAATTGCAGACAGGTGTTAGAGTTTCTTTCCTATTTTTGTCCCTTTCATTTAGTTCTTTGTAGTCAAAGGGGATTTCTGGACCATGTGGACCTTGTCTAATGGATGAATCGAAAGTATTTTCATAAGACGATTCAGTAAAATTTCTAAGAGAGGTTATTCATAAGCCCATGTGTTTAACATCGTATATTTCTTTCTTTTGTAAAACACACGGGTTAGTAAAACCTATGCCTTCTATAGAATTATAGAACTCTATATCCTTGGGCTTGTTCAAAAATATCGTCTGTTCGGATTGTCCCCTACGCGTAACTATATCATCTAATTTCTTTACTTTGGCATATAGTTTCTTGCGTTCCTCACCTAGGAGAGCAAAATTATTTTCCACGGTTAGTTTAGCGGCTTGACAGGCATCGAAATCCTTACTAAGCTCACTAATCTTAGCATTCGATGTTTCTAATTGAGCTTCTAAGTTAGTGATCCTAGAGGTAGCTTCGGTTATCCTACAATTTAAAATGGCTTTCTCGTTGAGATTTCTAACCAAGCAATTGTAGTTATTTGCTAGCCTATCTTCTAATTCCATAATCTTTTCGCTCTGTTGTCCTAGTTGAGGTTGACTAGTCTCTCTAGACTATAGGCTCTTAGTAAGTTCATCTATTTTTGCACTAGAGCTCCTAAGTTCTTGTTCGAGGCTATCTATCTTCTCCTGAGCTCTCTCAAGTTCGTTCTCTACTTCCTTTATACTTTTCTGCTCACGTTTCATGTTAGCATATTGCTTTTGATATGATTCTAACATGGTCAATAATGTGGAAGGAGTGACTACCTCATTTGAAGACGTGGATGCGTTGTCGTCGTCCAATTCGTTGTCGAGACGGGCCATGAGGGCTAAGTTCTCTTCTTCGGAGCTCGACGTGTCCTCGAGCCATTGGTCCTGTTCGGCCATGAGAGCTACTCCATCTTCTTTCTGTTTTGTCAATTGAAGCTTCCTGGAGTAGTAGTTTGCATCTCTTTTCTTCGGGAGAGTGCACTCTCTGGCGAAGTGTCCTGCTTTGCCACAGTTAAAGCATTTGTTAGTCTCTTTGGGATTCTTGACCTCGGAACTCTCCGGAGCACGTTCTTTGTTCTTGGAGCTTGTAGTCCGAAGTCTATTGGCTGAGGTTGAAGACTTCTTCTTGAAGTACTTCTTGCTCATCATTTGTCCAATGAGAGCTAACTGTTTTCCAAGGGCTTTCATGTTCGGCTCGATGTTGGAGTCCGATTCATCTTCCGACTCTGATGATGAAGGTGGCCTAACGATCTTTTCCTTTCTTGATCTTGTGCTCCTCTTCTCCGAGACTAAGGCAACCGTGTCATCGGTTTGTTTGCCTTTCTGCTCTTTGGTAATCTCGCGGATATCCTCCTCATGCTGAGCGAGATTATCGAACACGGCATGGACATCCAACTCCTCTAGATCTTTATTTTGTCGTATTTGAGTGGATATTTTCTTCCATTCCGTGGGCAGAGAAGATAGAAATCTTATGTTTGTCTTCGTTATTTCTATCTTCCTCATTTCATTGAGAAGAGTGAGGTATCGTTGGTAGATCTCGTTTAGACACTCCTCCGGCTTTGCTTTGAATGAGTCGTAAGCAGTGAGAATGTTCGCCTTCTTGGCCTTTATGCCAACTTCCGTCCTTTGCATCATCCTATGCAGCTCATCCCACATCCATTTGGCCGATGTAAGGCTGTCGATTTGTCTGTATATATCGTTGGGGATGCCCTGCATAAGGGTATTCATGGCTACTAGATCAGCCTTAGCTCGAGCTCTTTCCTCCAGAGAGTATTCTCTAGGCTCCTTTAGTCGCCTAGAAGCTGGAATTGCTGGAGTAGCTGTTTCGTCCCCGGGTACATGAACCCAGAACTGTGCCGGTCCCTCTTCAAGGGACTTCAGTAGATTTTCGGCTTGATCCTTTAGAGCGATGAAATTCAGAAAGCGGCTTGTCCACACTGTGTATTCGCCTCTTTGCAAGATCGGCAGACGGTTGTCATTTCCGAGTGAGTATGCATCCATGTTTGTATTGTAGTCGAGTTGTTGAAGGATCTTCGTTAATTGTTTTGAAGGTTGAAGATGATGTAATGTGCTTCACAAGTGACAAACTTCGTTAGTAGCGTTTGATTCGAAAATTAGATCGACAATTATTTTCGATTCAATCTTTAAAGTTTGATCAAAATTAATTCCGTCGAGATAGAATGTACTGAGTACTGTTCTCGTGCGAGAAATTTTGTCAGCGTGATATTTTACGAGCGAGATAAATTGCTCAAAATCATTCGGTCGAGAAAAATTTCTTGATCGTGAATTTATTTCGATTGTAAAGAAACAGTACGTTAGTAAGTTTCTCGACAAGTCAAAATATGACTAGAAAAATTTTCTCGCGTGTAAATGATTTTCGCCTGGTCAAACGTTAAAAGGTTTGACTGAAAAAGTTTTTCGAGTGAAAGTTTTTACGCATGCAAAGTCAAAATAAGTCTCTCTCGAAAAAGTTTTTCGCTGTATAATGCTCGAGAAATATTTCTAACTAAAATCGTTTCTGCTGATGACGATTCTAGCGCTGACTTCATATTCTGACCGAGAAAAATTCTCGCGCTAAGTTTATCGATCGAGAAACTAATCCGATCGCAAAACTTAGCGAGAAAAATTTGAGCAATCGAGAAAAATTCACAGAATACGATTAACACAAATTCGAGCAAAAACAAAGAATCAGATAGTGAAGTTTGAGGTAATTACTCGCAATCAAGTACTAATCACGCACGAACAAGCAATTAAACACGTTATGAAGCAAAATATATCGAATTTGATCAAAATCAGAACGTGTTCTTCATGTTCTTCGCAAACAGTAACACGCAGAAGCAATTCAATCCTAAAAATCGAAGTTCAAACTGCTACAGAACTGATCGCAATGATGATCTAACACTTAAACAAGCACAGAAACACCAAATTCAAGTCAATTAAGCACAGAATTAAGCTATTGGATCGAAAAAGGTTTTCACGCCAAACCTGTTCTTCGATGAACAGTATCTAGAAAATGATTTTCGAACTAATTCTAACAATTTTCGATTCAAAACAGAACGAATCGGCTCTGATACCAATTGTTAGGTCCTACGATTAACAACTCTACGATCCTAGGCTAGAATTCATAGTAATTCGATCGTTTAGATAATCAATTGAATTCGATCGAAAAACTCAAGTTAAGAACACTAGAGAGAATTCAATTAGAATGATAAAGTTACTGTTGTTTCTCTCTCTAGAAATCGAATTGCAAGCCCTTCGGATCAAATCTCTAAACTTTCTCTATTAAGCTCAATTGATTTACATGTATTTATACCAAACAAACTTGGTATAAATATCAAACTAGTCCTAATCTAAGGACTATTCTACAAAACGCCAAAAATTACAAGGACAACTAATGAAATCAAGCACAATTACAAATGGTATTCTACATCACATACACATCTAAACATCTCTAAACAATACTCCACACCATCTCTAGCCATCCTTGGGGTAGTGTAGGTTTACGGCACGTCACGGGGTCGGCGTGACTCTCTTCGGCACAGTTCGTGAGCTACGGGAGCTAAGGATCTTCGCTACAAGGGTAAGATCCTTATTCCTTTATACGTGTCGATCATGCAGTTTTCTTTATTTAACCGAGTATCCTAGGGAAACCGTATGGGGAACCCGGAAAAATTTTAAATTCCGCTGCGTCCGGGGCAAGGCCTCGGGTCACCCGGGGTTTCCCAACAATTATCCCGTTCTCTTTCAAGAACTCGTCAAACTCGAGGCTCTTTTACTCGCCGCCTCGATCTGATCGAACGACTTTAATGCTCTTTCCAGTCTGGTTTCCACCAAAGCCTTGTACTCTTTGAACCATTCAAAAGTATCAGACTTATTCTTCATGAGATACACCTTGCCAAAGCGAGAGTGATCATCAGTGAAGGTAACGAAATAATTGAAGTTACAACGAGCCGCTACCCCGAATGGTCCGCAAACATCCGTATGGATCAAACCGAGAAGTTCTGCGGCTCTCGTGAAAGTCCCTGTGAAGGGCGACTTGGTCATCTTTCCAAGGATACAAGATTCACAAGTTGGATAGGGATCAGACCCAAGCGGCTTTATAACATCGGTTTTCTCCAACTCAAGAATCTTTTGTTCTCCAGCGTGACCGAGTCGAAGATGCCACAGCAGTCTTGAGTTCGACTCCAATTTTTGTTTGTTGGTGACTGTATTCACAGTTTTTATTCTATCTTCGATATTTAGGTAATACAACCCATTCAGTAAACTTGCACTTCCGACGCAATTATTTCCAAAATAAATATTGCATATATTATTACAAAACGGAACTCATAACCGTTTCCGCTCAAAACGGGAATAGAAACAATATTCTCAAGCCCCTTGGGCAAAACCAAACAATCGGAAAGCAGTAAACTATGTCTAGTAGATAAAATGAGAGTTCTTGATCCAATGTGGGTCGCCGGTATACTATGTCCGCTTCCTACGTTGATCATGATCTCTCGATCCGCCAGCTTCCTACTTCGTTCCAGACCCTGGTTCGAAACACAGATGTGAGCACTTGCTCCCGAGTCTAAGATCCATGAAGCGGAATATACTGTCATAAAACAATTTGTTTCCAAAACGTAAAGTTCTTTACCTGAGGTGGCTAGCTTCGGGCAATCGCGCTTCCAATGGCCAAGCTCATTGCAGTGAAGGCACTTGTCCGTCGGCTTGGCGCCTTTGAACACGTTCTTCTTGGCCTTGCCTTTCGAAAATCGTCCTTTGGGCTTAGTGGGCTTGTCCGACTTTTTTTTTGTACTCGAACCTCGAGTCTTAGCATTCGCAACAAGAACAACTTTCTTTCCTTTCACCTTCTTCATCTGAGTCTGCGCTGCCGACAACTGGTTCATTAACCCAGTCAATGTCATCTCGGCCTTGTTCAGATTAAAGTTCACGGTGAACGAATTGAAGGAAGGTGGGAGCGACTGAAGTATAAGATCGTTCTGTAGTTCGTTATCCATGATAAAGTCCAGTGCCTCGAGTCTTTCGCTCCAATCGATCATCTTGAGCACATGCGCTCTGACGTCACTACCCTCAGCCATTTTGCAATGAAATAGTTGCTCCGTCAAGGAATAGCGAGCACTCCTGAAATGTTCGCCAAAAAGCTCCTTCAAATGAAGCAAAATGGCGCCCACTTCCATTTCCGAGTGAGTGCGCTGCAACTCATTGCTCATGGAAAGAAGTATATAGCCCTTGACCTTTGGCTCGTCTATCTGCCATTGGGCATACGCAGCCCGGTCTTCGTCACTCGCATCAGTCCCTGGACTTGCGGTACGGGGGAATCGAGGACATAAGTCAGTGACTCCATACCTAGGACTATCCTCAGGTTACGGAGCCAGTCCACGTAGTTTGGTCCCACCAAACAGTTTCTCTCAAGCAGCATAGTAATTATGTTCGTCATCGCAGTAAATAGAAAGAAACGTAAAGCTGTAGAAAATAAAGATCTAATTAGGTTTATCTTATCATTCATCAAGCGCAAACAAGGACTTTTCGTTTCGCTTGACTCCCACTATTTTTCTCGAAAAACTATCCTCCCGAGAAGAGTTTCGGAAACCTCGTTGAAAGTTTTATAGTGGAGTTGATGTCCCCGACTCAACTAGACTCGCCTCAGCCTTTAACGCAATATTTGGCTCATCTAATCTTATCGAAGTCACGTCGAACGCGAACTTATCCAATAAGAGTTTCAACTATCTTAGTCTCAGTCATTGACCCTCACGGCTAACCCTGCTTATTGGGTTTAACTGCCTAAGTGTGACCTATCAACTTATGCTCAAATCGCACAGAATGTACCGCCCCTTGCTGCCATACGCTTCGTGGGGGGCGGACTGGTATGACGAGCGGCGTCCAAGATGCACCAGAGACGCTAACACTGGGGGGGATATACGACGCCAACTTACTCGGAACAAATCGCAAATCTCCCCAATGCTAGACATCTCAAGCATGATAGAAGACAGGAATCCAATTCCTTTACCCACTTAGTATTTATCAAACGGGAGAATAAACCATCTCATAAGAGCACATAAAACATGCATATCATTTCAAAAACCAACACGCACGTAGGTAGTAAATTGACCCTAGGAAAATAAACTACAAGACAACACAAGCGGGTTATTTCTAGCCTATCCCTATTACATGCGTCTTCAAAAGACCTCGGGTCGTCGCACGGGTCTTGAAGTCGTCAAACGTCCTTCGTCACTCGAACGGCCTCAAAGTCACCGAACGTCCACCACCTTGTCACCGCCGGGGGGTTGCCTTCCATCAAATGGGACCTCGTCTTCGTATTTAAGTCTAATCTAATAATACGGTAAATTACAACAAGGGGGGATCATAAGACCCGAACAACCTGTATGAAACAAATACAACCCGGGGGCACGTAACCCTTAATAAATGACCCGGAAACCAAATTCCTAAACCCGCAAGTGCGCCTTAAATCACATTCATAACGAGCACGTTGACAATTACATGATTTTAAATAGAAACGAAAATTGGGCCTTAAACGGGCCAAGCCCATTAAAGGCCCGTTAAGGCTTTGAGCATGAAGCCCTAACCTAGCTGCCGCGACTCAAATCGCTCAACCGTCAAAACATGCCGGGGAGCCATGGCGGAGAAGGCCGCCGGCGTGAAGTCCCGGCTGGAGCCGGTGCCACCACCGCCGGCGACGCCACGTAGCGCAACGCGCGCGTGTTC
Organism: Craterostigma plantagineum; assembly: GCA_027422505.1. NCBI lineage: Eukaryota > Viridiplantae > Streptophyta > Magnoliopsida > Lamiales > Linderniaceae > Craterostigma > Craterostigma plantagineum. The sequence goes on along the minus strand of JAPQWV010000028.1, from coordinate 3,297,062 downwards.
AGCTCGCAGCATAATACTTCCGCGACTCCCTCGTCACCTCAGCCCCTTCATGCCGAGTCACTGCCTCTCCGGGAGAGATCGCCGCCGCAGCGTTCCGGCCGAGCCGGAGTCACTGCGGCTGTCTTGCGCAGCGCGCACCATGCGTGCCATCGCAGTCCGCGGCCAAAGCCGCGGACGATCTCAGCCGGGCCGCCGCACCTTGCGGCGGCGCTGTCCGGGAATGGCGCCTAAGCCACCATGGCTGGCGTCGGACTCAAAGCAGCCCGATCCCGCAGCTGTACCGCCGTTACGGCGCACGCAGCCCCCACGCAACGCGCGGCTGCCCGGGTCCCGCCGTCACGCGGGTCCCTGTCCGGTTCGTGGTTCATCGTCGGTCAGTACTGCACGAGTTGGTGGTCGTGAGTTGGCAAACGACGCATCGGCAGCCCAACGACGGTCGAACCGTGTCGGCTTTTCGATCGTCTCCCACGCGCCTCATTTCAATTTAAACACATTATGATTCTGATCACGAGCGCCCGCTCTGATACCACTGTTGGGTTATCCGGTGTCTCCCGGAGATGCCACGTCCCCGGGTAGGGTGCGGAACAAAAATTTTCTTGGTTCCCTTATTGCCCTCGTTGCTCGGATCAGAATAGTAACACATAGATATGTAATAGGACGGGTCAAACCCATAAAGAAATACCAGTTGAAGTGAGTGGCAGCTCCTCGTCCTTTTCTTCAAGACTTCGTCGATGGTGGTAGATGGCACTAGATCGTCACGCCGACCTCGCAGTGTACCACGGAGTCAGTTCTCTAAAGATGGCTAGAGAGAACCGAGCCGTCGCGTGGGAGAAAAGTGTTTTTTTTTTCGGTGTGTGTTTTCTGCCTTTGTTATGGACGAAATTTTCACTCCAAATTATGAAATAGGGTTGCCCTATTTAAACTATGATATATTTGGAAATCCCTAGGATATCTCAAAGATATGGTTTTCGATTTTACTCCTTAAGTGGAGAGATTTTGCCATATCTTTCTCTCCCTTATTTAATTCAAAATTCATATAAGGATACTTACCATAATTAGACAAGTAACTTAAATACTAAGTCAAACTAAGGTATAAAATTCGAAACTTAATCCAAGATTAATTTCGAAATTTTCACCTTAAAATAAATAATATTCCAAATATATTATTTATATATTTATATTTAATTTTTCAAATTAATTCCCAAGGCATAATTCAAAAATTAGCTTAGGGTCCAATTCCAATTTTACCCTCAAGCCTTTTAAGCACTTGGCCAAGCCCAAGTCTCAAAGTTAGTTTCATACGACGTCCGACTTCGGTCCATTAAACGGCCTGAGGCCCACTAAGGCGCGGCCCAACGGTCCAAGGCCCGTTAAGGCCCAAAACAATTTCTCTCCTTATCAGTACACCTTGATGATCCTTTTTAAGCCCGACTCTCTAGGTTCGACTCAATCGGCAAGGGAGCAATCCAAGAGTCCGGCAGTTACCTAGCCAATCCCGCAGTGCCGGACCGTAACCCGATTGGAGTGCGAATTTCGACCCAGTCTTTATTCGAGATCCTTACTATAGATTATAGTACTACGTATAAACCCTTCAGCTGTGTCCCAATCGAGTGAGAGCCATGGTCTATGTCAAACACACTATACTCGATTCTATGTTAAAACAGGGACGAGGCAAATTACCAAACTACCCTCCATGTCTAACATGAGTTAGTTCAATACCTTGGCCAAGGATTTCGTAATTTCCCGTCGCCATCCTCATAGGACACTTATCTCGATTATTTGCGAGACTGTGAATCCGTACTCGGCGGTCTAAGCCCGGCAATCACAAATCGTCATCAAGACCGCATCTGGCCCGCTGACCCATGCAACAGCAAATCGGGTCGAGGGGAACCAGTGACAGTCGAGACTTCGAAGTTGTAGAATACTATTTGTAATTGTGCTTGATTTCATTAGTTGTCCTTGTAATTAGGGGCGTTTTGTATAGTAGTCCTTAGATTAGGACTAGTTTGATATTTATACCAAGTTTGTTTGGTATAAATACTTGTAAATCAATTGAGCTTAATAGAGAAAGTTTTGAGAATTGATCCGAAGGGCTTGCAATTTGATTTCTAGAGAGAGAAACAACAGTAACTTTCTCACTCTACTCGAATTCTCTCTCTTGTTCTTCATTTGAGTTTTTCGATCGAATTCAATTGCTTATCTAAACGATCGAATTACTATGAATTCTAGCCTAGGATCGTAGAGTTGTTAATCGTAGGACCTAACAATTGGTATCAGAGCAGATTCGTTCTGTTTTGAATCGAAAATTGTTAGAATTGGATCGAAAATCATTTTCTGGATACTGTTCATCGAAGAACAGTTTGGCACGAATACCTTTTTTGATCCAATAGCTTAATTCTGTGCTTAATTGACTTGTATTTGGTGTTTCTGTGCTTGTTTAAGTGATAGATCATCATTGCGATCAGTTCTGTAGCAGTTTAAACTTCGATTTCTAGGATTGAATTGCTTCTGCATGTTACTGTTTGCGAAGAACATGAAGAACACGTTCTGATTTTGATCAAATTCGATATATTTTGCTTCATAATGTGTTTAATTGCTTGTTCGTGCGTGATTAGTACTTAATTGCGAGCAATTGCCTCAAATTTTACTATCTGATTCTTTGTTTTTGCTCGAATTAGTGTTAATCGTATTATGTGAATTTTTCTCGATTGCTCAAATTTTTCTCGCTAAGTTTTTGCGATCGGATTAGTTTCTCGATTGATAAACCTAGCGCAAGAATTTTTCTCGGTCAGAATACGAAGTCAGCGCTAGAATCGTCATCAGTAGAAACGATTTTAGTTAGAAATATTTCTCGAGCATTATGGCGAAAAACTTTTTCGAGAGAGACTTATTTTGACTTTGCATGCGTAAAAACTTTCACTCGAAAAACTTTTTCAGTCAAACCTTTTAACGTTTGACCAGGCGAAAATCATTTATACGCGAGAAACTTTTCTAGTCAACAGATTTATTTTGACTTGTCGAGAAACTTACTAACGTACTGTTTCTTTACGATCGAAATAAATTCACGATCAAGAAATTTTTCTCGACCGAATGATTTTGAGCAATTTATCTCGCTCGTAAAGTATCTCGCTCACAAAATTTCTCGCACGAGAACAGTACTCAGTACACTAGCTCGACGGAATTAATTTCGATCAAACTTTAAGATGTAATCGAAAATAATTCTCGATCTAATTTTCGAATCAAACGCTACTAACGAATTTTGTCACTTGTGAAGCACATTACATCATCTTCAACCTTCAAAACAATTAACGAAGATCCTTCAACAACTCGACTACAATACAAACATGGATGCATACTCACTCGGAAATGACAACCGTCCACCGATCTTGCAAAGAGGCGAATACACAGTGTGGAGAAGCCGCTTTCTGAATTTCATTGCTCTAAAGGATCAAGCCGAAAATCTACTGAAGTCCCTTGAAAAGGGACCGACACAGTTCTGGGTTCATGTACCCGGGGACGAAACAGCTACTCCAGCAATTCCAGCTTCTAGGCGACTAAAGGAGCCTAGAGAATACTCTCTGGAGGAAAGAGCTCGAGCTAAGGCTGATCTAGTAGCCATGAATACCCTTATGCAGGGCATCCCCAACGATATATACAGACAAATCGACAGCCTTACATCGGCCAAAGGGATGAGGGATGAGCTGCATAGGATGATGCAAAGGACGGAAGTTGGCATAAAGGCCAAGAAGGCGAACATTCTCACTGCTTACGACTCATTCAAAGCAAAGCCGGAGGAGAGTCTAAACGAGATCTACCAATGATACCATACTCTTCTCAATGAAATGAGAAAGATAGAAATAACAAAGACAAACATGGAGACAAACATAAAATTTCTATCCTCTCTGCCCACGGAATGGAAGAAAATATCCACTCAAATACGACAAAATAAAGATCTAGAGGAGTTGGATGTCCATGCCGTGTTCGATAATTTCGCTCAGCATGAGGAGGATATCCGCGAGATTACCAAAGAGCACAAAGGAAAACAAACCGATGACACGGTTGCCTTAGTCTTGAAGAAGAGGAGCACAAGGTCAAGAAAGGAAAAGATCGTTAGGCCACCTTCATCATCAGAGTCGGAAGAGGAATCGGACTCCGACATCGAGCCGAACATGAAAGCCCTTGGAAAACAGTTAGCTCTCATTGGGCAAATGATGAGCAAGAAATACTTCAAGAAGAAGTCTTCAACCTCAGCCAATAGACTTCGGACTACAAGCTCCAAGAACAAAGAACGTGCTCCGGAGAGTTCCGAGGTCAAGAATCCCAAAGAGAATAACAAATGTTTTAACTGTGGCAAAGCAGGTCACTTCGCCAGAGAGTGCACTCTCCCGAAGAAAAGAGATGCAAACTACTACTCCAGGAAGCTTCAATTGACAAAACAGAAAGAAGCTGGAGTAGCTCTCATGGCTGAACAGGACCAATGGCTCGAGGACACGTCGAACTCCGAAGAAGAGAACTTAGCCCTCATGGCCCGTCTCGACAACGAATTGGACGCCGAAACATCCACTCGTACGGACGACGACAACGCATCCACGTCTTCAAATGAGGTAGTAACTCCTTCCACATTATTGACCATGTTAGAATCATATCAAAAGCAATATGCTAACATGAAACGTGAGCAGAAAAGTATAAAGGAAGTAGAGAACGAACTTGAGAGAGCTCAGGAGAAGATAGATAGTCTCGAACAAGAACTTAGGAGCTCTAGTGCAAAAATAGATGAACTTACCAAGAGCCTCCATTCTAGAGAGACTAGTCAACCTCAACTCGGACAACAGAGCGAAAAGATTAAGGAATTAGAAGATAGGCTAGCAAATAACTACAATTGCTTGGTTAGAAATATCAACGAGAAAGCCATTTTAAATTGGAGGATAACCGAAGCTACCTCTAAGATCACTAACTTAGAAGCTCAATTAGAAACATCGAATGCTAAGATTAGTGAGCTTAGTAAGGATTTCGATGCCTGTCAAGCCGCGAAACTAACCGTGGAAAATAATTACGCTCTCCTAGGTGAGGAACGCAAGAGACTATATGCCAAAGTAAAGAAATTAGACGATATAGTTACGCGTAGGGGACAGTCCGAACAGACGATATTTTTGAACAAGCCCAAGGATATAGAGTTCTATAATCCTATAGAAGGCATAGGTTTCACTAACCCGCGTGTTCATAGAAGGCATGCGCTTAGGAATAACCTCTCTTAGAAATTTTACTGAATCGTCTTATGAAAATACTTTCGATTCATCCATTAGACAAGGTCCCCATGGTCCAGAAATCCCCTTTGACTACAAAGAACTAAATGAAAGGGACAAAAATAGGAAAGAAACTCTAACACCTGTCTGCAATTTAGTTCAAATTCTACCTCCTGATTCTCGAACACACCACGAGGAAGTTAAAACCATTAATTATAAAAATTCTCTCTACAAACCCCCTATCATAAAACAGATAGAGGAGTCATAGGCAAAGTTAGAAAAAGAACGAGAGAATTTCGAAGTTGAAAAGAAAAAATTCTTTAAGGAGATGGAAAATCTCAAGGCTTCCTCGTCCCCCCAAACTACCTCTCACGCTATTACAAAAAGCGTGAAAAATGAAAAATCGCCTTTGAAAGATAAATATTGTAAAAATAATTCTGTTAAGAGTGCTATGACTAATTTCACTTACCTACGTCTACAGGGAACGTAGCGTCAGCACTAAAAACAAAGGCGAGAGTGTCTAGCACTAAGATAAAGAAGGAGCCATTAGACTTAAATGTTTCTGAGCATGCTACTCCTTCTGTTACAATAAAAGACACTCGTAGAAATAAAAGAGCTATTTCCACTTTTAAGATAATTGCTTCTACTTATTCACTTCAGCCGATCACCTTTAGAAGCACCAACTTCGAAATAGGCTCTACGTCAAAAATTAATCATTCTGAAACAAATTCCACTAGGAAGACACGTAGGAAACAAGATCCAGCCATAAAGAAAGATTATGGCGCCGTACATGAATGTACTCACCTAAGGTATCCCGTAGAAATTAAATCCCCCAAGCACCTTAGGAGACTATCACAAGAAAAGATCTTTTCCTCAGTCAAACCCTCCAAAGCATTTGTACGTGCTGAAATTAACCTTCCCTGTAAGGTTCAACCCAAATGGGTTCCTAAATCTCCGCCTAGGACGACAAAAGCCAAAAAGGGCCAAGTCTCCTATAGAGGCAAAACCCAAACCCACTTTTTCAAAAGTGCAATGGGTTATTAAGACTCTTCCAAAAATAGATTTAGGAGTCATATCTGAACCCAAAACTAAGTCTGCTAATCCTAGAGGACCCATGTTAAGTGGGTACCTAAAGCTCTCTAAATTGTTTTTGCAGATCCATCATGTGTGGTACCTCGACTCTGGTTGCTCCACACACATGACTGGTAGTCAAGAGCTGCTGAGCAACTACAAAGACCGACAAAACGGCAAAGTCAGATTTGGGTACAACGATTCAGCCCCGATTCTAGGACTTGGGGATATCACTCTGAAGAATCTGACCATCAAAGATGTCTCGTACGTCGAAGGTCTCCGCCATAACTTGTTCAGCATAGGCCAATTCTGTGACAAAGGATTCCAGGTGGTCTTCCATGCTGACCGGTGCAGAATTGTGGATAGTCAGGACACAGAACTCCTTCAAGGACTTCGGAGATCCAATCTTTATACGATCAACCTGACGTCTGTGCGGCCCTCGACAGTTGTATGCCTCATTTCTCAGACTGATTTACAGAGGAACAGCTTATGGCATCAACGACTGTCTCATCTGAATATGAAAGCTCTCCAACGTCTTTCTACGAAAAAGTTGGTTCACGGTCTTCCAACTATACAACTACAAAGGAGCATCACTGTTCGGCATGTCAATTAGGAAAAATGAAGCGAGCATCTCATCACGTCAAGCAAATTGCATCTACTTCTCGACCATTGGAACTAATTCACATGGATCTCTGTGGTCCGATGCAGACTCAGAGTATCAATGGAAGAAAGTATGTCCTAGTGATTGTGGATGACTATTCTCGCTACACGTGGACTAAGTTCCTCCGAACGAAAGATGAGACTGGTGACTTGATCATCAATTTTGTGAACACAACTCAAAATCTGCTGCAACAGACTATTCAACTTATTCGAACAGACAACGGCACTGAGTTCAAGAACAATCACCTCAGTGAGTTTTATCAGAAACTTGGAATAAGTCAACAATTTTCAGCCGCCAAAACACCTCAACAAAATGGGGTCGTTGAATGGAAAAATCGAACACTAGTGGAAGCCGCTCGTACAATGCTGATCCAATCGGAACTTCCACACTTTCTATGGGCTGAAGCAGTCAATACCGCTTGTTTTACTCAAAACAGGACGGTGGTTCACAAACGGTTCAACAAGACTCCGTATGAGATTGTTAATAATAGAGTGCCCAACATCTCTTTCCTTAAAGTCTTCGGGTGCAAGTGCTTTGTGGCGAACGACCGAGAGCAACGTGCAAAGTTCGACCCTAAAGCATTCGAAGCTACATTTGTCGGGTATTATTTATTTATCGAATTTAAAGTCTACTTGGCATCCGGTAGTGCGATAAATAAATAACACCCAAATGTTTGAGTTGGACGTCTGATTCTCGTGGGACGAGAGAGGAGACACCGGACGGTCCTTAATCTCAAGATTAAATAAAAAGTCCGTAAGTCTAAGGATTCTAGGTGGGTGACTAGATATCCGAATATGACTTATCCATTGACGACCACATAGTATCGGTAGTGTCACCGATTACCTGAGAGGTTGTGGGTCGTGATGGAGATATTGGTGATCGGAGAGATTGCGTATTTGGACATTCGGCTCGTATTCGTCTCAATCACATGGCTAGGATGTTGTCAATGATTGAACGAATGACTATAGCAGCCTCAGACCGATAGGGTCATTGACGGATTTGCTTTCGCGATTTCGGTTTGTCGCTAGTTGGCTAGGCTCGCAAGTGTTCATAAATGAAACACGGGTCAGCGACGAAACGCAACCGACTTTACGGAGGTGATTACCGGGCTTTGACTGCTATCGGGATTCACTGCCTATATTCGTATAGGTTAATGTCCTATGAGGTAATCGGAGAGCGACGATTATAAAGCCTTCGGCCGAAGCTTGGAAAACTTGCTTGTATTAGATATAGAGCGGAGTTTAAATAATCGGTTCGGTCTTGATTATAACATAGTGTTAGGTTAGTGAGTTTGACATTTGCATGGCTCTCACCTAACCGGGACGCAAGTGAAAGGCGTAAGAAGTATTTAAATGTATACACTATAGTCGGTTCGCCCGAATTTCGATTAGATCAAAATTCGTTCTCAACCGGGATCTGTCCGGTACCGCGGGATAGGCTAGGCGAATACCGGGACTCGTGATTCCTCCCATGCCAGTTGAGACGGACCTAGAGAGTCGCGCTTAAAAATGGTAATGAACTTGAACGAAAACGGCGGGCTTTTCTATGGAACCTAACGAATGAGATTCGTTGAGGTAGTGACAAAGTTGATACGAGGTGTCGACGACTTAGTTAAATTCCAGTGACAGTCACGGAAATAATTAGGACTTAAGATTGTCTTAAGTGCTTAATTAATTAACTAAGTGGGCTCAATTATAATTAAAATAATTAGATTGGATTTAATTATTTTATTATTTAAAATTGAGGGACTAAATTGAGAATTTAGAAACCTCAAGGGCCAAAATGAAATACCATAAAATAAAATAAAATAAAATAAACATTAGAAAACTCTACACATCCACGATGGGATGTGTAGAATAAATGAGTCATATGTTTTTTATTATTTAATATGACACTTGTTTTAACAAGTGTCTCAATTAAAAAAAAAAATATTATAACCATGCATATATATAAAACGTGAGATGCAAGAAAAATAATGAAAATTTTTGCTTCATTTCACAAATAAGAAACTAAAGAAAAAAATAGAGTTGAAGTGTAGAACTTCTCAAGCCACGTTGAACCGACGGGATCGTTCGACGAACCCGACGCCCGAACCGAACTGCGCTAGCCATCGGGAGCAGACTCGGAGGTTTGTTTAAGGTCATACCGGCGTGACAATCTAGCCCGGAGGCCCCGGGATCCAGACGAGGTGTACCCACGTCCATCCGAGGCGACGACAGAAGAAATCTCGTTCATCGAAGGTATACCTCGAACCCTAACGATTTGATTTACGAAAAATACCAAACGACATCGGAACTCAAGACCCCTCGTTGGAAACGTCGGGAAGTGTAGAATTATTCTGAAAAATTTGGTATCGATCGGAAATCGTTTCGGTCGTCAAATAGTTAAAAGACGGCAGACTGCCGTTTTACTCGAATTAATAATTTCGAACCATAGATTTGATTTTGGGAAAAATACCAAACGATGTCGGAATAATTCGAAAGACCTATCGGTGTGAACGTTAGGAAGTGTAGAATTATTCTGCAAAGTTTGGTATTGATCAAAAATCATTTCGGTCTCCAAATAATCGAAAAACGTCTGGTTGCCGCTTTATTGGATTAATTTGGATCTAAATTATTAGTTTAAATAAATTGGAAATAAATTCGAATTTTGATAATTCGAATTAACCGCGATCTCCCGAGGCTTAGGTACAAATCGCGCTTCCGCTATAGCCACGTTGCGCTGTTCTGGGGCCGGCGTCGATTAATCGGGCCCACCCCAACAGTGGTATCAGAGCCAAGGCTCATGAATGTTTCGACCGAAGGCCTCGAAAGCCGATGTGGCGAACGAACGGTCGACGTAGTTTGGAGACTATCGTCGCTCGTGACGTCGGTTGGGCACCCGGCGTCAAAATTCTGTGTTGCATGTTTATGTGGGACATTTACGCGGGCTTAGGTTCAACCGGGTTATTTGTTTAATGGTCGTTTGCCGCCCCCCGATATGTACATGGATTACGGGTTGTTTGGGAAATAATTCCCCCCGTGTTGTATTTTATTGCTTTATTAGATAGGTTAGATAAAATGACGGCCGTTCGACGCAAGGCGAGATTGGAGGATTCGACAACCATCGTAACGATGACTCGACGTTGGAAGATCGAAGACCCCGGTCGTTTTACGACCCATGTAATAGGACCAATCTAGAAGTAGCCCGCATATTTGTCCATTTAAATTGCTTTCCTAGGGTTAGGAATTTATTTATCGCATTTACGTGCTCGTGCTTAATTTTAATATGCTATGAGTTACAAAAATCTCCCGTACGAATACTAAGTGAGTAAAGGGATTGGATGCCCTGTCTTCTGTCACGCTCGGGCCTAGTTGTTACAAAACATAAATGCAAGCGTTTGGTTTCGGGTATGCCGGCGCCTTGCATTTGCTTTTGTTTCGGCTTGCTCGGGTGCATTTGTGCCGCTCGCCAAGACCACACTGTGCGGTAAAACGTACGGTTCAAGTGTGCGGTTTTGAGCAACGTTGATAGGTCGCACTTAGACAGTCATACCGCCTTGTTCCGGGTTTGCCGGCGGGGGTCCCTGACTGACAAAGATAGTTGAGACATTCGACAAGGTCGGATTCGTGCGGAGCACGACTTCGTGGGCCACTGCAAACCAATAAAACGACAGAGGTTGAGGTTTGCACCCGTCCACGGGGACATCAACTCCACTATCGGAGTTATCAACGAAACTTCCAAAACATCCGTAGGGAGAATGGAGTTTATGAAAAGATAGTGGAAGTCAAACGGAATAAAAAGTCCTTGTTCGCGTTTGATAACCTATACAATCGACTTAATATGCCTTTTATTTTTCTGCAGCATTTTCTCTCTTTCTGAAATTATGTCGACCGCTTTAAATGTACTGCTCAAGGAGAATAGGTTGACTGGGCCAAACTATTCTGACTGGCTTCGCAACTTGAGGATTTTTCTCGAGATTGAGAAACTAGTTTATATCCTTGACTCCGAAATGCCGCTAGCCCCAGGGGCGCGGGCATCCGAGCAGGCTCGTGCCGCTTATGACAAGCGACTGCGCGACGAGAAGCTCGTAAAGGCTCATGTCCTCGGATCAATGAGTAACGCACTGCAGCGTAGCCACGAAAGTATGGCTGATGCTCGAGTGATGGTTCAACATTTAAAAGAGCTTTACGGTGAGACGTCTAGGACGGCTCGTTATGCGACTTCGTCGCAGCTCTTCCGGTCGAGGATGTCTGAGGGTGAGAACGTTGGCGAGCATGTTATGAACATGATCACCATGATCAAGAGGTTGGAGACTCTCAATTTTCGATTTGATCGTGAATTACAAAATGATCTCATCTTGCAGTCTCTGCCTCCGTCCTTCAACGCGTTCATTGTGAACTACCATCTGAACGGCATGACGCTATTGCTTCCTGATCTGATGAATCAGTTAGCAACGGCGCAAGGTCAGATGAAGAGGGCAAAGCAGACTGCACTTGTCGCCACTTCTTCAAAGCCCCAGAAAGGCAAAAAGAAGAAGGGCAACAAGCTCAAGCCAACAGGGAAGGTTTCCAAGAAGAAACTATCTTCTGGGAAATCGAAACAAACTGGTGTAAAGCCGACGGATAGGTGTCTGCATTGAGGTGCGCTGGGCCACTGGAAGCGTGACTGTCCGAAGCTCAAGGGTGAGCAGGCTGCGTCAGGTATGGAACTAAATGTTTTAGAAACAGTTTGTTCTTCATCTGTATACTCTACTTCCTGGATATTGGATTCGGGGGCTAGTACTCACATTTGTGTTTCCACGCAGGGTCTGGGACCAAGTAGAGCGCTTGGGGAGCGTGAGATCGAGGTCAGAGTGGGAAGCGGGGATAGTATCTCGGCAAGCCACGTCGGATCAAGATCTCTTGTATTATCTTCTGGGCATATGTTGCGTTTGTACGATTGTCTTGTACTCCCGAGGGGATTTAAGAACATCGTCTCCATTCCTGTTTTGAGCAGGAATGGTTATGTATTTAGTTTTAATAATAATACATGCCACATTATGTATAGAAATAAAAATGTTGGCAGCGCGACAGTATTTAATGGTTTGTACTATTTAAATACCCAGAGCGATATATCTGTGAATATTGTCAAAAATAAACGAAAGACGGGAATAAATGCGAGATACTTGTGGCATCTTCGATTAGGTCATGCTGGAGAACGCAAGATTCACGAGTTGGAGAAAAATGGGATATTGACACCGTTGGGATCAGATCCCTATCCGACTTGTGAGTCATGCCTCAAAGGTAAAATGACCCGATCACCCTTCACCGGGACATTTAACAGAGCCACGGAAATTCTCGGTTTAATTCACACGGACGTTTGCGGGCCATTCAATGTGAAGGCTCGTGGTGACTTCCATTATTTTATTACCTTTACGGATGATCACAGTCGTTACGGACTAGTGTATCTGATGAGGTATAAAGCTGATGCTCTTGAAAGGTTCAAGAGTATAAGACCTTGGTGGAAAACCAAACTTCGAAGCTCATTAAAGCCATTCGATCGGATCGAGGTGGCGAGTATATGAGTGTCGAGTTTGACCAGTTCTTGAAAGAGAATAGTATAATATCACAGATGACTCCGCCCGGCACGCCACAGTTGAATGGCGTGGCCGAACGTAGAAACCGAACTTTATTAGATATGGTTCGCTCTATGTTAAGCTATACAGAATTACCAATGTCATTGTGGGGATATGCACTTTTGACAGCGGCGTATACCATTAACCGGTGTCCCTCAAAGTCTGTTAACGGCATTCCGTATGAGATATGGACTTGTCGTTTACCCAGCTTATCACATATTAGGATTTGGGGTTGCCCCGCCTATGTGAAAAAGCTGAAAACAGACAAATTGGAGTCTAGATCTATAAAAGGATGTTTCATAGGTTATCCCGAAGACTCTATGGGGTACCTATTCTGTTTTCACGCTGATCAGAGGATCGTTGTAGGCCTACATGCACATTTTCTCGAGGAAGAGTTCATTCGAGATTGTGGCGTTGGCCGAGAGGTCACTCTCGAGGAGCAGTCGACCGAAACGCCCACACAGGATTCTGATGGTCCGAGCGGACCAGTCATGCGACGATCTGAAAGGGTGCCTCGCCAACCACAGCGGTATGGCATGTCACATATTGAACAAGCTTATGTTGCGACTAGGGGACTTCTAAGAGAAGATCCCGCTACTTTCGATCAAGCTATATCCGATGTTGACTCAGCGAGATGGATTGAGGCTATGCGAGCTGAGATGGACTCAATGTACTCCAACAAAGTCTGGACTCTTGTAGACCTACCGAGTGGTTTTAGACCAATCGGTTGTAAATGGATTTACAAGAGGAAGATTGGATCTGACGGACAAGTTGAGACGTACAAGGCCAGGTTGGTTGCCAAGGGCTATAACAAAAAAGTGGGAGTTGACTATGAGGAGACTTTCTCACCTGTAGCCATGATCAAGTCCATCCGGATAAAGCTCGCGATAGCTGCGCACTATGATTATGAGATTTGGCAAATGGACGTTAAAACGGCGTTCCTTAATGGATTCCTGAAGGAGGAGATCTATATGGAGCAGCCAAAAGGTTTTGAGTCGCATACAGATGCTCACAAAGTGTGCAAACTGAATCGGTCAATTTATGGACTGAAACAGGCCTCTCGCAGCTGGAATCTACGTTTTGATGAAGCAGTTCGGAACTTTGGATTCGTAAAAAACGTAGATGAGCCATGTGTCTACAGAAAGAGCAGTGGGAGTATGGTGTCGTTCCTTGTATTGTACGTGGATGATATCCTTTTGATAGGAAACGACATTGGGATGCTCTCATCGGTGAAAACATGGCTTTCAACCGAATTCTCCATGAAAGACCTGGGAGAAGCGACATATATACTAGGTATTCGCTTGTTCAGGGATCGAGCGAACCATACGATCGGCTTATCTCAGGCCCTTTATTAGAGAAAATCCTGAAGAAATTCAGAATGGATGACTCTAAGAGAGGGTTCTTACCAATGCGACATGGGATTCATTTGTCAAAGTCAATGTCACCTCAAAGTGAGGAAGACAGACGACGGATGAGTGGAATACCCTATGCATCTGCAGTGGGTAGTCTGATGTACGCAATGTTGTGTACACACCCGGACATTGCTTACGCTGTGAGCGTAGTCAGTCGGTTTCAGGCAATCCCAGGGGAAGAACATTGGACAGCTGTTAAGAATATCTTTAAATACCTTAGACGGACTAAAGACTTAACGATGGTTTATGGAGGAGCGGGACTAGAAGTAGTTGGTTATACAGATTTGGACTTCCAGTCGGACGTGGATGACCGAAAATCTATCTCCAAGCAAAGCACAACTGCTGATTCCACGTGCGAGGCAGAATACATAGCAGCCTCAGAGGCAACTAAAGAAGCTGTTTGGATGAAAAAGTTCTTGGAGGAACTTATTGTGGTACCAGTTGCTGACAGACCGCTTACACTTTGGTGCGATAATAGCGGTGCAGTCGCACAAGCAAAGGAACCACGATCTCATAGCAAGTCCAAACATATTGAGAGAAAATATCACGTATTGCGTGAGTTCGTTGAAAACGGGATGGTCGCCGTGCAGAAAATCGCCACCGCAGAAAACGTGGCGGACCCGCTCACGAAGCCCTTGTCCCAAGCAGTTATGGAACAGCATCTGGACAAGATGGGGCTACGATACCATTGCAATTGGCATTAGGTGCATCGCATGGCATTCGAGTGCAAGTGGGAGGCTGTTAGGGAGTATGCCCTCGGAATGCCATACGGGGACTAGGAATAGTATAGGGCGCACGATGATGTATAGGTTGTAAGACAGGTTTATTGTATATACCGTCAAATAAATTAATGAATATATATTTTCATTATAATAAAGGCATTATTATTTATTTATCGAATTTAAAGTCTACTTGGCATCCGGTAGTGCGATAAATAAATAACACCCAAATGTTTGAGTTGGACGTCTGATTCTCTTGGGACGAGAGAGGAGACACCGGACGGTCCTTAATCTCAACATTAAATAAAAAGTCCGTAAGTCTAAGAATTCTAGGTGGGTGACTAGATATCCGAATATGACTTATCCATTGACGACCACATAGTATCGGTAGTGTCACCGATTACCTGAGAGGTTGTGGGTCGTGATGGAGATATTGGTGATCGGAGAGATTGCGTATTTGGACATTCGGCTCGTATTGTCTCAATCACATGGCTAGGATGTTGTCAATGATTGAACGAATGACTATAGTAGCCTCAGACCGATAGGGTCATTGACGGATTTGCTTTCGCGATTTCGGTTTGTCGCTAGTTGGCTAGGCTCGCAAGTGTTCATAAATGAAACACGGGTCAGCGACGAAACGCAACCGACTTTACGGAGGTGATTACCGGGCTTTGACTGCTATCGGGATTCACTGCCTATATTCGTATAGG
Organism: Craterostigma plantagineum; assembly: GCA_027422505.1. Lineage (NCBI taxonomy): Eukaryota > Viridiplantae > Streptophyta > Magnoliopsida > Lamiales > Linderniaceae > Craterostigma > Craterostigma plantagineum. The sequence continues at coordinate 3,281,650 of JAPQWV010000028.1, read as the reverse complement.
TTAATGTCCTATGAGGTAATCGGAGAGCGACGATTATAAAGCCTTCGGCCGAAGCTTGGAAAACTTGCTTGTATTAGATATAGAGCGGAGTTTAAATAATCGGTTCGGTCTTGATTATAACATAGTGTTAGGTTAGTGAGTTTGACATTTGCATGGCTCTCACCTAACCGGGACGCAAGTGAAAGGCGTAAGAAGTATTTAAATGTATACACTATAGTCGGTTCGCCCGAATTTCGATTAGATCAAAATTCGTTCTCGACCGGGATCTGTCCGGTACCGCGGGATAGGCTAGGCGAATACCGGGACTCGTGGATTCCTCCCATGCCAGTTGAGACGGACCTAGAGAGTCGCGCTTAAAAATGGTAATGAACTTGAACGAAAACGTCGGGCTTTTCTGTGGAACCTAACGAATGAGATTCGTTGAGGTAGTGACAAAGTTGATACGAGGTGTCGACGACTTAGTTAAATTCCAGTGACAGTCACGGAAATAATTAGGACTTAAGATTGTCTTAAGTGCTTAATTAATTAACTAAGTGGGCTCAATTATAATTAAAATAATTAGATTGGATTTAATTATTTTATTATTTAAAATTGAGGGACTAAATTGAGAATTTAGAAACCTCAAGGGCCAAAATGAAATACCATAAAATAAAATAAAATAAAATAAAAAATAGAAAACTCTACACATCCACGTTGGGATGTGTAGAATAAATGAGTCATATGTTTTTTATTATTTAATATGACACTTGTTTTAACAAGTGTCTCAATTAAAAAAAAATATTATAACCATGCATATATATAAAACGTGAGACGCAAGAAAAATAATGAAAATTTTTGCTTCATTTCACAAATAAGAAACTAAAGAAAAAAATAGAGTTGAAGTGTAGAACTTCTCAAGCCACGTTGAACCGACGGGATCGTTCGACGAACCTGACGCCCGAACCGAACTGCGCTAGCCATCGGGAGCAGTCTCGTAGGTTTGTTTAAGGTCATACCGGCGTGACAATCTAGCCCGGAGGCCCCGGGATCCAGACGAGGTGTAGCCACGTCCATCCGAGGCGACGACAGAAGAAATCTCGTTCATCGAAGGTATACCTCGAACCCTAACGATTTGATTTACAAAAAATACCAAACGACATCGGAATAATTCTCAAGACCCCTCGTTGGAAACGTCGGGAAGTGTAGAATTATTCTGGAAAATTTGGTATCGATCGGAAATCGTTTCGGTCGTCAAATAGTTAAAAGACTGCAGACTGCCGTTTTACTCGAATTAATAATTTCGAACCATAGATTTGATTTTGGGAAAAATACCAAACGATGTCGGAATAATTCGAAAGACCTATCGTTGTGAACGTTAGGAAGTGTAGAATTATTCTGCAAAGTTTGGTATTGATCAAAAATCATTTCTGTCTCCAAATAATCGAAAAATGTCTGGTTGCCGCTTTATTCGATTAATTTGGATCTAAATTATTAATTTAAATAAATTGGAAATAAATTCGAATTTTGATAATTCGAATTAACCGCGATCTCCCGAGGCTTAGGGCAGCATCTCAGACTCTCGGGAGAAGCTGAATGGCGTAAGGTTGAATTTAGATATTAAAAATCGAAAATTCGCCACCCTACGCCGCTCGGTACAAATCGCGCTTCCGCTATAGCCACGTTGCGCTGTTCTGGGGCCGGCGTCGATTAATCGGGCCCACCCCAATACGAGTATACATCAAGTCCAACCGAACTATTAAGGAAAGCTATAATGTCACTGTAACGACCCAACTTCCTAGATACGTATTTTGGCGGATTTTCGTAGCGTAAGCAGCGGAAAACCCATTTAATTAAAACTTTTAAAATATAATAATACAAATACGTTCGATGTCTAAATCCATAAGTTCAAACCCAAACACATTTTGATTCATTTGCCGAAGCCCAATAAGTCCAAGCCCAAATTTAAAAACACGAAACATAAACTCGTTCCACAGGTCGCGTCCCATGTACTGTGCCGCCCTCAAAAGTCCGTGGAGTCACCGCCATCAGCCGTCTTACCTACACACGTAAACCCTGAGCTTTTGCCCAGTAGATGAAAATATGCATGAATGCAAATGCTCTCACATCCCAAACTCGACACATCTCACAAAATGCACGCTCGACTCTTTTATAATACCTCATCATCAACTCAACTCATCTCATCACAATCAGGGCCCGAGGCTTAGGAACTAAAGGCAACACGCGCGCGCAGGGGTCCGTAGCTCGGGAGGCCCCACTCCCCACAAGGGTCAGTAGCTCGGGAGGCCCACTCCCCACATCTCAATCATATAGTGCGCCTTAGTCCTAACCTCAACTCATACCATTCGACAACCATCACTCGGTCATAAACTACCCCACTCATCAACACTATACAGTGTCACCGTGACTACGCACGATTCTCTCCCCTCATAACACGTGTATGCAAATGTCATGCAAGTAAAATGCAATACATAAAAATGCAAATCTTCATATCATGTATCGGCCCGAGTTACTCAGCCCGAAACCTTACTCATCGATCTCTCCCCGAAATTTCACTAAGAGTTCCCAAAATTTAATCCTTTTCACTTTATTTAACACCCTAATTTCAAAATTGGTCCCTAATTTAATATATTTTAAAATTCTATTGTCCAACTTTCAAAAGATCACTTAAATTTCTAATTTAAAAATATCTTTCTAAATTTTTGCATTTAAAACCCCAAAATTTCATAGTTTACTTTTAAGGACCTGAAAATTTTCCTAAGTTTCAGATCTGCCCCAAATCTTTAAAAATTTCAGATCTGCCCCGAAGTTTATATTTATTTAAAAATCTCCCCTGTTGGGATTTTACATTCTCAGCTCCCAGATTTAAAACTTTGCAATCTAGTCCCCATATTTTTGAAAATTACACAAAGGACCCCAATTATTTATTCCGAATTTCAAATCTGCCCCAAAATCTTTATATTTCTTCAAAATTCTCACCTATCCAGATTTTACATTCTCAGCCACCAGATTTTTGAAACTTTTCAATCTAGTCCCCAAATTTTTGAAAATTACCCAAAGGACCCCAATTATTTATTCCGTATTTTAAATATGTCCTAAAAACTTTATATTTCTTTAAAAATATCCCCTATTCGAAATTTTACAACACAGACTCCCTGGATTTTGTAAAATTTCGATTAAGTTCCAAAATTTTAAAAATAATTATTTTATACGGCTGTTTTGCGACAGTTTAGGATTTATCAATGATCACAAGGTAAACGATGTCCGATGGACCTGAAATTTTAACCACAGATAAGGGACTTGTAAATCTTAATTCTGTTCAAAGGATCTGAAGTCTAGATTGTGAGATATGAATTTTTGAACCTCTTGGCCGAAATGGATAAAGAAAACCCTAGAAAACCCTAATTCTCCCCAAGTTTTGCTCTATCCTCTTAATCTAAAGTCCTCTATCCCTATTTCCAAATATTCATAGATCTAAAAATACTCAATCTCGTGCTCCCTAAGATAACCAACGAAATGCAAGCAAATTATTATTATCACATAAACACGAAGAATTCGATGAATAACATGCAAAACACGTAAAATTCACAAATCCTATATTGTTTACGTATGTAGGTGATCTTCACCTACCTTAACTCCGGAGAAATCTAAATCACAGGGTGTTTTCGTGTGATCCCGACCCGAGAGCTTCGATCCCGGGCTTCCGAAGATTTTTCTTCTCCTCCTCCTTTCCTTCTTTCTCTCTTTTTCTTTCTCTCCCTCTCTCTCTCTCTCGGCCTCTCCCTCTTCTTTCTTTCCTTTCTCTATTTTTATTTTGGCTTCAGGTGTGTAGAGAGGTGGCCTTAGGTGTCTTTAAGTTTATTAGTTGATTTTTATTTGTACACTTGCATGAGGAAATGTCATCTTAGTTGGGATCTTGTCCTCTTCCTCTCATTTCCTCTCTTTCTCGTCATCTCCCCCTCTCTTCTCCTATTTGCTTTGTTTTATTTGTTAATAACTTGTCCTAATGTTTTATAGTAAGTATATTAGGTGTTGAATGTTATTATTTTATCTCAAGGAAAACCTAGCTCTCATGGAGACACATGTATGGTAGTGGAATCTTGGAGATGCCTTTATTTTTATTTTATTATAATTATAATTATTATTATTATTATTATTATTATTATTATTATTATTTGGTCTCTAAATAATTTCGGGCCCCTTATTATTATTATTATATATTATTTATTCATTTATTTGGACTTTCATTTCTTGTTTTCGATCCATTTATTTTTATTAAAGGATCAAACTTCCAACCTTTTATTTTGGGCCATTATTTTCTTCATTTGGCCCATAAATAAATTTTTGGTCCTTTTAAATTTTTCGGGCCCAATTGTAAATTTTGGGCTCGTTCGAAAAGAAATCGTTTCTTGTTCGAAAGTCAATTCCGTACATTTCGAATATTATTGAAGTAATCCCGTATAAATTTTGCGGGTATTACATCCTCCCCCCCTTATAAGAATTTCGTCCCCGAAATTACAGTACGGAAAATAATTCGGGGTACTTCTTTCTCATTTCGTTTTCTCGTTTCCAAGTGGTTTCTTCCAATACTTGGTTTCCGCCACAAGACCTTCACGAGGGGTATTTTATTATTTCGAAGACGTTTCACCTCGTACATCAAAATTTCCACCGGCCTTTCTTTATAGCTCAAGTCCAACTTCAATTGTTGATGAAGTGATTCGCTTCTCAGCACCTGATTGGGGTTCGCAAAGTATTTACGTAAAGTTGATACGTGAAATACGTCGTGGACTTGGGCTAACGAGGCGGGTAACTCCAGCTGATATGCAACTTCCTACTCTCTTGAGTGTTTTGAAAGAGCCAATGTACCTTGGGCTCAATTTGCCCTTTTCCCCGAATCGCTTCACGCCTCTCATTGGTGAATTTTTTTTTAAGGGCTTGATCACCTTCGTTGAATTACAACGGCCCTCGTATCTTGTCTGCATGACTCTTTTGACGACTTTGGGCCGTCTGCATCCTCTCCCGGATTTTTCCCACAGCTTTAGTCATTTCACGAATCATTGCAGGACCCAACAACGCTTTCCGCCAATTTCATCCCAATAAATTGGGGATCAACATTTTTACGCTCATTCAAGGCTTCGTAAGGCGTAATCCCGATTGTGGCTTGATAGCTGTTGTTATAGAAAAGCTCTATTAGTGGAAGGTATTTGCTCTGCCTGGAAATCCAGATCGCACGTTCTCAACATATCTTCGAGCGTCTGGATTGTTCTCTCATGCTCTTCGTACGTCTCAGGGTGATATGCCGTGTGGAAGGACAATTTCGTCCTCATGGCCTTTTTGTAATCTCACCCTGAATTGGGACAGAAACCTCGAATCCCGATCTGAGACGATTGAAATCGGGATCACACAGAGTCTCACAATTTCTTTTATGTACAGCTCTGCATACTTCTCCATGGAACAAGTTTGATTGATTTGCAGGAAATGGGCTGATTTAGTCAATCTGTCGACGATCACCTAGATTGCATCATGACCCTTTACGTTTTTTTTTTTTTTTTTTCAAGAATTCGATCTAACAGTGTCGGCTTCAACGTTAACGCTGCTAGTTTTATTTCGATCTTCCCGAAATTGATTATTTCCACTCCGGGTTGGCACATGTTTGTATTAACTGATTTACGGCTCAAAGCTTCTGCGACTACTTTCGCTTATCCTGGGTGATAATTGATCACACAATCGTAGTCTTTTGCTAACTCGAACCATCGTCATTGCCTCATGTTTAACTCTTTATGCGGGAAGAAGTACTTTGGGCTTTTATGGTCTGTTAAAATCTCGTATCGTTCTCCGTGTAGATAATGTCGCTAGATTTTCAGGGCAAACACCACGGTTGCGAGTTCGAAATCGTGTGTGGGGTAATTTTTCTCGTAGAATTTTGAGCTGTCGGAAGGCATACGAAATTACCTTCCCGTTCTGCATCAACACGCACTCAAGCCATTTTTTTAAGGCATCACTGTATACCGAAAATCTTTCGATACCAAAGGCATTTTAAGAACAAGAACTGTTATCAGTCGTTTCTTCAACTCCTGGAAATTATCTTCACATGATTTCGTCCACTTATATGGAACGTTCTCCATAAGTTAAGTCTGGCTTTCTTCACCGTTATTGTCACGATGAGCAGCTGCCGTTGGATCCAAGATGGCGCGCGATCTAATGGTCAGAATTTGAAGGCTGAAGATTTAATTATGTTCCTAGGATATCGCGCGAAAAGATCGACGGCTGAGATGTTTAAGAAGTGAAAGAAGCGGATGGTGAATCGTGAGCGTTGGATCAAAAATCGGACGGATGATAGTGAAGGTGCTATTTCACTTACAGAGTTGCATGCAATTGTTGCTCTAACACGCAGAAATGCAATACCACGTGGCGACTTGTGGAGCGTTCGATCGGATAAAATGGACGGTGAAGATAGATCGCGAATCACGCTTAAAACATGATTTCTATCTTATTAATGTCGGATTTCTAGTTTACTTTCTCGAGCATGTAACTTCTTTTAGAGTGAAAATCATCGTGAGGTGAAAACACGAGAGTTGTAGAAGAGATAAAGATCTATAATTTCCGTGTTGTGATCAATAAGAAAGGAAGCTCGGTTGATCCGTGGACATAGGATGAAGTTCAGTGTTTGTGCGTTAGTTCGCCGTACTAATTTCATTGATGCGACAGAGTCTACGCAGTGCATGTAAATACGGCATTGATTTAAACGAGAGCACAATTTCTTTGTCGCAATGGACATCAACATCTTTCTTCGAGATTTTGGATTGGATTTTTGTGATAAAAGTCCAATGTGATTTTCTTCCTGTGCGTGATCTCTCAAATCAAGATTACGGCGTTTCGAAGAAAAAATCTGATCTCGAAATTTATGAAGTTTATCTTTATACGGCGTTCGAAGGGAAACTCGAAATTAATGCTGCTTACTTATCCTTCGCTTCACTCACGCCTATAAATAGATACTTGATGCACGCTATGCACCACAACACATTCTCTCCAACCACATCATTTAATTTTTGCAATGTATAATCTTGGAGGAAATGCGGATCGTGAGGATGTTCCTCAGGAACCTTTTTGGAGGGAAAATCTTGAAAAGCTTAAATTTGAGTTATTCCTTCTTTTGGGATTGCTCTTCGCTGCAATCGCCATTTTTGTGATGTGGGTTGCCACTCACTGCAGTTGCGTTTAATTTGTGAAAGGTTATGTCATGGGAAGCCGCGCCTTTTTCTGGCATATTGGAAGAAGACGCCGGCAGAACTTCCCGAACGTCGTTGATGTTTTATCTTCTAAGGTTTTTTTTTTTATGTATTCGGATTGTAATATGATTTTCAGTTATGTAATCGTTATGCATCGACTCTATCATGTTTTCTCTATGTTCTCGTCTCGCTTCCTAAATTTCTATAATTAACCCATGTTTCTCTACGTTCTCGTCTCATTTTAAAATTGTATACAAGCTCCGATTTTTAAAAATTTTATATCGGTCGACTCTCTTTTATTTCGCCGTTTATTTATTTTAACTTCCCGAATTTCAGCTTGGTCCAATTCGGTCAAGCCCAAATTTTGAAAAGGCCCAAAATTTAAATTTCGCCGAATTCCAAATTAACCCGAATTTTTACCCGAATTTTTAAGCAACCACAAATTCTATCAAAAGTCCGATTTATTTTTTTTATTATTATTATTCTCTCCATACCTTAATTTAACCGAGATTCTCCTACCAATCTAAGCGTAAAAGTACGAAATCACTAACTTTCGAACACATCAAGGAGCACATAAAATCACCCAAATATTCACGTAAAGCATATATACGAAAATCATAAATCACATAATTACGTATTAAACTTACAGACGTAGGCTGACCCTCCAGGCTTTTGAGCGGCAGTACATGGACAGTCTACAGAACCTATAACCTAACGCTCTGATACCACCTGTAACGACCCAACTTCCTAGATACGTATTTTGGCGGATTTTCGTAGCGTAAGCAGCGGAAAACCCATTTAATTAAAACTTTTAAAATATAATAATACAAATACGTTCGATGTCTAAATCCATAAGTTCAAACCCAAACACATTTTGATTCATTTGCCGAAGCCCAATAAGTCCAAGCCCAAATTTTAAAACACGAAACATAAACTCGTTCCACAGGTCGCGTCCCATGTACTGCGCCGCCCTCAAAAGTCCGTGGAGTCACCGCCATCAGCCGTCTTACCTATACACGTAAACCCTGAGCTTTTGCCCAGTAGATGAAAATATGCATGAATGCAAATGCTCTCACATCCCAAACTCGACACATCTCACAAAATGCACGCTCGACTCTTTTATAATATCTCATCATCAACTCAACTCATCTCATCACAATCAGGGCCCGAGGCTTAGGAACTAAAGGCAACACGCGCGCGCAGGGGTCCGTAGCTCGGGAGGCCTCACTCCCCACAAGGGTCAGTAGCTCGGGAGGCCCACTCCCCACATCTCAATCATATAGTGCGTCTTAGTCCTAACCTCAACTCATACCATTCGACAACCATCACTCGGTCATAAACTACACCACTCATCAACACTATACAGTGTCACCGTGACTACGCACGATTCTCTCCCCTCATAACACGTGTATGCAAATGTCATGCAAGTAAAATGCAATACATAAAAATGCAAATCTTCATATCATGTATCGGCCCGAGGTATCAGCTTGGCCCGATCCGAAAACTATCGTACGCTAAATAATCGGGCCCAAAGCCCGCGTTCCGAATTACTCGGCCCGAAACCTCACTCATCGATCTCTCCCCGAAATTTCACTAAGAGTTCCCAAAATTTAATCCTTTTCACTTTATTTAACACCCTAATTTCAAAATTGGTCCCTAATTTAATATATTTTAAAATTCTATTGTCCAACTTTCAAAATATCACTTAAATTTCTAATTTAAAAATATCTTTCTAAATTTTTGCATTTAAAACCCCAAAATTTCATAGTTTACTTTTAAGGACCTGAAAATTTTCCTAAGTTTCAGATCTGCCCCAAATCTTTAAAAATTTCAGATCTGCCCCGAAAGTTTCACCTCTATATGCTTAGTTCGAGAGTGGTGTACGGGATTCTTAGTGATACTAATGGCACTAGTACTATCACAGGAATAGGAATTTGGTCGTACCTTAAACCGTAATCACTCAAGGTCTATTTCATCCAAACAATTTCCTGAGAACAAATTCCTAAGGCCATATATTCTGCTTCGGTTGTGGACAGGGCGACGGCATTTTGTTTCCGACTGGACCAAGTTACAAGGGAATAGTAATCGGCATGTACCACTAATACTATTCCTATCTTCTCTAGAACCGGCATAATCAGTGTCCGAGTATCCTATTAATGGGAGTTCCTTGGAATTTGGATACCACATTCCAAAATTGATTGTTCCTTTCAAATATCTAAGTATCCGCTTGACTGCTGTCAAGTGAGATTCCCTAAGACTCGATTGATATCTAAAACATAGACCAGTAGCAAACATAATATCGGGTCTGCTTGCCGTAAGGTAGAGCAAACTTCCGATCATACCTCTATATTTTGTTTGGTCAAAGGATGTACCTTGTTCATCACCGTCAGTTTTGGCGGTCTGATGCGTAGGAATGGGAAGTACCTTGGAATCAGCCATTCTGAATTTTTCAAGTAGTTCCTTCGTGTACTTCGTTTGAGATATGAATGTTCCCGTGTCCAATTGCTTGATTTGCAATCCAAGGAAGTACGTGAGTTCTCCCATTAGGCTCATCTCAAATTCTGTTGCATAGACTTAGAAGAATTCTCGCAAAGAGTGATGTCAGTGCTGCCAAATATGATATCATCAACGTATATCTGCATAAGTAGTATGTGATTCCCTTCGCATTTTATAAACAGGGTGTTATCTATTGTTCCTGTCGTAAAGCCCATGTCTAGTAAAAACCTACTCAATCTTTCATACCATGCCCTAGGGGCCTGTTTTAAACCATATAAAGCTTTGTTTAATTTTTTTTTAAGCTTTGTTTAATTTGAAAACGTGATTCGAAAATTCTTCTTTTTCAAAAGCGGGAGGTTGCTCGACATAAACTTCCTCATTTATAAAACCATTTAAAAATGTACTTTTCACGTCCATTTGAAAAAGCTTGAAACTTTTAAAAGATGCATATGCAAGTAAAATGCGTACTGACTCGAGCCTAGCTACGGGTGCAAAGATTTCTTGAAAATCTATACCTTCTTCTTGGGAATAACCTTTGGCAACTAACCTGGCCTTTTTTCGTGTTACATTACCGTTTTCGTCCAGTTTGTTGCGAAACACCCACTTCGTGCCTATTATGGACTTATTGTTACGTCTTTCCACAATAGTCCACACTTGGCTCTTTTCGAATTGTGCTAGCTCTTCTTCCATGGCAATTACCCACGACTCACCGTCAAGAGCTTCATTCACGGTCTTAGGTTCCATGATTGATAAAAGCACGTCATGTGATTCCTCAGCAATATCATTTCGTGCAGTTGCTCTCGTTTTGATCCCTGAAGTGATATTCCCAATAACTTGTTCAGTGGGGTGACTGGAGGCATGTTAGAATTTTCTGTGCTGTTGTTCGTCTGAAGCCTCAGGTTCCTCTGACATATCATCTAGTTCTAGTGGAATTGCATCTACTTCTTTGTCAATGACATGTATACCTGCAGGAGACACAACTATACCTTCCTCAGTAGCATATGCGTTAGGAAATTCATCAAATGTAACATGCACAGATTCTTGAACAATCCTCTTCCTATTATTAAACACTCTAAAAGCTTTGGAATGAAGGCTGTAACCTAGGAATATCCCTTCATCTACCTTGGAATCGAATTTTCCTCTCTTATCCCTATCATTCAAAATGAAACATTTGCAGCCAAATACATGGAAGTATCCTATGTTAGGGGTTTTATCGTTCCAAAGTTCATAGGGAGTTCTCTTAATAATCTGTCTAAGGAAAATCCTATTCGAGACATAACAAGCCGTATTAACAGCTTCGGCCCAAAAATGTTTTGGAGTATTATATTCGCTCAGCATAGTCCTAGGCATTTCTTGTAATACTATATTTTTCCTCTCGACCACTCCGTTCTGTTGAGGCGTAATAGGGGCTGAAAAATTATGACTATAACCATTTTCATCACAAAAAGATGCAAACGATTTACTATCAATTTCTAGACCGTTATCACTCCTAATCTTACGGGCCTTCATCTCTTTCTCATTTTCTAGCTTCTTAATCAGTGGCGCAAGGTTATCTAAAGCCTCACTTTTGTGCGCAAGAAATAAGACCCATTTGTACCTAGTGTAGTCGTCTACGACAACAAAGGCATATCGTTTACCTTTCAATGACATAACCTGTAGCGGATCAAAAAGGTCTAGATGCAGCAGTTACTGTGGTTTGGATGTAGATATCACATTCTTAGGTTTGAAAGACGTCTTGGTCTGTTTCCACATTTGGCACGCTTTGCAAATTCTGTCCTTGGTGGCTCTCATATCTGGAATACCTCTCACCAATTCATTGCATGATATGTGAGACATCAGTTCCATGTTGGCGTGTCCCAACCGTCTGTGCCATAACCATGTGATATCCTACGTAACCGCTAGACACTTAACGTTCTGGTTAGCAATATCATCAAGAGTGAAGCAGTAAATGTTACCATGCCTAGACGCACTAAACACAATCTCATCATCCTTTTTGACCAAGCACTTGTCTTTGACGAAGGCTACGGTATGTCCATCATCACATAGTTGACTAATGCTAATTAAATTATGCTCTAAGTTCCTAACAAACTATACGTTATCTATAGTGATATTTAAATTGTTACCGACAGTACCAACTCCAACGATTTTGGCTTTTGCGTCGTTAGCGTACGAAACGTATCCTCTATCAACCGCCTTTAACAACACAAAATTGCCTATATCACCTGTCATGTGGCGGGAGCACCCGCTGTCGAGATACCACCTGCTTTTCTTGCTGGAATTCCTCCTTCGTACCTGTAGAATGAAGTACTCTTCTGAGGTACCCAATTTCTGTTGGGTCCTAACATGTTAGCGGGGAAATAACTTCTGTTACCATACGAGATATCATCTGCATAGTCGGCGATCTCCTGCTACAATCAGATACAACAATGGCATTTACAGGTGACTTCTTAGGTCTCCAGACATACTTAGTTTTATCAACTTTCTTTAAAGGACAGTTGTATGCATAATGACCATTTCTACCACAAGAGAAACACTTAAGCTTAGGCACAAAATGTTTAGCATGCTTTCCTTCAGTGGAATAACCTATCCCTGACCTACCAATGTTCCTAGGAGTAGTTAACAGCATATCTAGGTTCTGGTTACCCTTAAGAAGTCTATCAACTTTCTGTTTTTCTCTATCTAAGGAGTTCCTGAGTTCTACGATATCTCTGGATAAGTCACTATGTTTCTTTTATGTTTCTCACAGTCACATGGAATTCCCTCTTTCTTAGCAGTAACTAACTCTCCTTTCAAACGTGCAGCCTCATGTTTTTCCTTAGCTAGGTGATCTCGTTGTTTTATCAGTTCCTTATTCAAGGGATTTAGTGACTTAATATTTCTCTCTGCTTTTTGAAGTAAACCACATAATTCTTCCTTACTTTCTTCTATATCACAAATAGACGAGTCACTTTCATAATCATTGTTATATAAACTGTTTAGGATATGAATTTTCTCAATGGAGGAAGAATGAGATAACTGATCCTCGTCAGCCATATAAGCGTGATCCTCGTCCTCGCTTTGTTCCATTTCAGAATCGTTAGATTCTGTCACCATGGCCTTCTGCTTCCTTGGTTTCTCATCGTTGATTGTAGGGCATTCAAGTGCATAGTGGCCTGGTTTGTTGCATCGGAAGCATTTCTGAACTTTCTTCCCGGGTGTGGAGATTCCCTTATTTTTGCTCGGTAATTTGCTGGGGTTCCCTTTGAATCTCTTTTTCTGTTCGAATCTTTCGAATCTGTTTGTAAGCATGGCTAGGTCGTTCATCAAGCTTTCTTTTTCGTCGTCTGAATCAGATTCTTCTTGGTTGGATTTGAACGCAATGGACTTGTGATTTTTGTTCTACGACTTCTTATTCATTGACGTTTGAATCATTTCGTAGGAGATAACATAGATGGCAGTAACCTTGGCATTCCATTCTCGTGGCAGTGATCTCAGTATCTTTCTGACTTGCTCACTGTCGGGAACCTTCTTTCCGAGAGACAACATTTGGTTGATGATTTCCATGAATATGGCATATCTGGCTTATATTCTCGTCAGATTCCATTGAGAACAGTTCGTACTGATGGGTGAGCAGAGCCAGTCTTTCTTGTACAACTTGCTGGGTTCCTTCATGCGTAACTTGGAGCATAACCCACATAGTCTTTGCCGATGAGCAGGAACTAACCCGAATGTATTCTTCCCGTGTGAGTGCACATGCGAGCATATTTTTCGCCTTTGCGTTTTGCGTGATTTCCTTTTTGTCATCAGCAGTGTAATCTTTAGCGTCCTTTGGGTTTCCATCGGTTTTGTTAGCCGTATAGGGTCCATTGATGATTACCTTCCAAAGATCGTAGTCGACAGCAATCAGAAAGTCGATCATACGATTCTTCCACACTGCGTAGTTCGTTCCATCAAATAGAGGCGGCCTACAGTGGGATTGACCCTCTGCAAATACATCAACACTCGAAAAAGCCATTAGATCTTAACTCAGGCGTGTTAGGCCTTTCGTTGAGTAACCCACTCTGATTCCTAATGAAGTGTAAAATATGCCTAAGAGGGGAGGGGAGTGAATTAGGCTATAAAAAAATATTGGCTTGTTCTTCTTTGAAAAATACTTTTCTTTAAGAAGATATTTGCAGAGTACGTTATTCCCTAGAAATCAGTACGAGTATCAACCTTATCTCCCTAACCCTGTTTCACAAAATATCACGTTATTTTCAGAAAGCGTTTCAACGATATTACCAAGTTATTTGCAGGCATTCCGAGTTTGTCTCACAGAAAGTAAATAGCAGAAAGTAAAGTGAGACGTGATTTTTATACAAGTTATATCCCCAACTTGGGTTTAATCCTGCCCTTGGGGTGTAATCTCCCCAAGAGTTCCAATCAATCACTGAGTATTACCGGTTATGGTTACAAAATGGTCGACCCTTACACAACTGAAGCACTTTGAAAACTAAACCTCCACCTAGGCTGCCGCATGCCAAGTTTCGATCCACGTCGTTTATCCAAGAAACCAATTCCCCGACTGGATGCAGCTTGCTACCGAAGGGCCACCGAATCCACCATATTCGTCCCTCCACGTGCAGAAGACTCAAACCGTGCTCCTTTGTGCGTTCAACACGTCCGAAGACAAGGGTTTACGGTAGGGTGTTGCTAAAGATCGCTCACGGGTACAGAACTCGCAAATGAAAGCTCAACACAAACTACGAATGAATCGCAAATTTACGCTAAATCACTCTAAGGGATTCGTTTGCTTGTGTGTTCATTTGGTACCCTTCAAAGTGAAGTGTTTGTCTTCTATATAGACCTCAGAATCGCTTCTACACTTCACAAGGAAAGTTAAGCGCAGAATATGCAAGAGAAGGCTCAATAATCACGTGCATTAACTCAAAGAATCATGCCAAGAATAAACCAATTAAGCTCAACGGTCAAACATGATCATTTACCATAAATACCACAGATTAACTTTCATTCCACTGTAATCTCATTAGTTTGTCAGCATATTCCATATATAATTCCACTCAGCATATTATCAATGGTAAACTCAATCAACTGATTTCTTTCCCAAAATATGATAGCCAATTCGCACGGAGAAAGATTTGATTTACTCAGTATAATGCAAAGCATACTTTCCATGTATGGTGATCCCATCTGATTTCAGCACATTCCATAAATAAACTCAATCAGCATCTTACCACATATAAGCCCAATCAATTAATCACTTTCCAAAATATAAATCCTAAGTCGCACAAGGAAAGCATCATTGATGCACTGATATTAAAAGTCAAATAAGATAGCACTTAAACGGATATATCATTGATATTCTTTCCTAAAATAAATCAATCACATGTAAGCACTCAAGCAGAATATCTTTTCCATATATAGCACACATTCATATCCGGGTGATCACAATGATATTTTTTCCTAAAATAACTCAATCACATGTACAGCTCAATCAGAATATCTTTTCCATATATATGGCATACAGTCGTTCATAGGTGATCACTTTGATATTCTTTCCTAAAATAACTTATTCTCGCAGACAGTTCCCATATCACTCAGCATAATATATTTTCCATATATAGCACACAGTGAGATTCCATTCAAACGAAAACGTTCATATCCAGGTGATCACATCAATATTCCAGTTAAGCACAAGATCACACAAATTTGATTATCTTAACAATTTAATCACATTTAAGCACTTAATCGAATATTTTTACATACTTAAACATCATAGGTCATACATATCGAGTTTTCTAAACTGTACCCCCCATAATACATAATTACTTGGAATAATAAAACTCTCATAATCATTTGGACCAAAAAGGTCTACAGTTACTTTTCAAGAAGTAGCACAGATGGCTTCTTGGCACATCAGTCCATGACCCGTGCGCAACCCGATGGCTCCTGAGCACCTCAGTTTAGGACCCGTGCCTAACTAGATGGCTTCTGA
Source organism: Craterostigma plantagineum (assembly GCA_027422505.1). Classification (NCBI taxonomy): domain Eukaryota; kingdom Viridiplantae; phylum Streptophyta; class Magnoliopsida; order Lamiales; family Linderniaceae; genus Craterostigma; species Craterostigma plantagineum. The sequence goes on along the minus strand of JAPQWV010000028.1, from coordinate 3,265,954 downwards.
ATACGACAGTTCAGATCCCGTTTTCACTGGTGTGTTGGTACAAAACCGACTGAAGATGGCAACAATTCAAGATTCAACGTCAGATGAAGTTATGAGACTCGCGTTAGAAGATTTGGACTCTCTCATTGAGCCCGTATATCGGCCAGACACCATCAATATTATTCCTTTAGTGGATCCACCCCCCCCTCAACGAGGCCGATGTACCAAGCTCCTCAAGTGTTCCCACCTCACCCGATTCAGAATTACCTCAGAATACTGAAGTACCTACCATGGTTGTTGAGGAGGCATCACCAGAGTCGCTCAATTCAAGTGCGGAACTGGAACTACCTCACTCTAATGATCAACCTGAGATTATTGGAAATCTCGATCCACATATAGCTGATGAGTCAACTTCGGCCTTACCTCATGAGCGAAAGTGGGCTCAAGCACATCCAGTTGATCGGATAATTAGTGATCCTTCGAGTGGAGTACGGACAAGACATAAGCACAGTCACTTTAGCTGCTTCGTAAGCCAAAATGAGCCAACCAAGGTAGCATACGCACTTAAAGACCCGGATTGGGTCATAGCAATGCAAGACGAAATCAATCAATTCTAGCGTCTCCAAGTGTGGACATTAGTACCCCGTCCGCATGGAAAAACTATCATCGGGACGAAATGGGTGTTTAAGAACAAAAAGAAGGAAGATGGAGAAGTGATCCGGAATAAAGCAAGGCTGGTTGCGAAGGGCTATAACTAACAAGAAGGCATTGACTACGATGAGACGTATGCTCTTGTTGCCCGAATCGAAGCCATCCGCCTTTTTCTTGGCTTATGCAGCCATAAAGACTTCAAAATCTACCAAATGGACGTTAACACCGCCTTTCTCAACGGTGTGTTAAAAGAGGAAGTCTATGTCGCTCAGCCAGATTGCAAGAGGTTTGGAGATTTAATGAAGAGCAAGTTTGAAATGAGTCATATGGGAGAGATGTAGTTCTTCTTAGGACTTCAGGTCAGGTAGCTCGATGATGGGATATTCATCAGTCAGACGAAAAATATCAAGGATATTCTGCAGAAATTGCATCAAGACCAGAGCAAGCCTCTCAACGCCTATGTCAACAAGCTGCAAGTTGGATGCCGATCCCACTGGAAAAGCGGTCGACATCACACTCTATCGCAGCATCATAGAGTCTCTTATTTATCTCACCTCAAGCCGGCCGAACATCATGTTTGCCACATGTCTCTGCGCCCGTTTCCAAGCCGACCCCAAAGAATCCCACATGCTCGCGGTCAAGAGGATTTTGCGCTACCTCAAGGGCACCTCCACTTTAGGACTATGGTATCCTAAAGGCACAAATTTCAAATTAAATAGCTATACTGACGCTGATTATGTAGGTTGTCGAATGGACAGAAAGAGCACATCCGGTGGCGCTCAATTTCTAGGCCAAAAGCTGGTCTGCTGGTCATCCAAGAAGCAGAATTAACGTGTCAACATCAACGGCTGAGGCAGAATACGTCGCGGCCGCCGGCTGTTGCTCTCAAATGCTGTGAATGAGGACTCAGCTTCGCGATTATGGGTACATTTTAAATAATATACCCATTTATAGTGATAGTCGGAGTGTCATTGCTAAAACGTGCAATCCTGTTCACCACTCACGCACGAAACACATAGACATTAGATATCAATTTATAAAATCATGTAGAAAAGGCACAATTGATATGTACTTCGTGAACACGGAGTATCAACTAGCTGACATTTTCACCAAGGCATTGGACGAAAAATGATTCCAATTTCTTGTCGGAAAATTAGGCATGTTGAATCTTCCGTAATATGTGTTTTACGTGCTCTAATGTGCCTTCATATGTTCTATTGTATGTGTTTTGCGTACATAAATGATATATTTTGGGTGATAATTTAAAAAAAGTTATACATATGCTTAAATTATTAGGGGAATGATGATATCTTTAGGATGCTCGATCTGGTTACGTATAGATTTCCCTGACATGCAACAGGTTAATTGCTTAATTTTGTCAGTCTAAGTCGCATTCTTGTGTCTAAAGGTCATTAGTCTGCTCCACTAGACACAAAGCCACTTCATATAAGTGAGGATTCTAGCCTTCTTATTTTTTTCTGTGGATCTATTCTTGAGCGAGTCACACATCAATTACTTGTCTTAAATAGTGATTCTTGGCCTCATACTCGCCTTGCATTAGATCGTTAGGAAAATGATTAGGGCACTTAGGAAATTCCTCACTTGGCCATATGTAAAATTCAATCATTTGACATAGCCTTTAGTCATCCATTTTGAGCCTTCTCCGAATACCTTTTCTTCATTTGAAACCCCTTCGAGCCTTCAACTGACTATCTAAGTCTTCGGCGGGATGTTCAAACCGAGAAAAGGAGGGGGAGAAAAAGATACGACGAAAAAAAAGAAGAAAAAAAGAATGTGGAAAACGCATACGAGGAATGCTCAACGCACAAAAATTAGTCCAAAAGAACCTGCCCTCCTAATTATTGAGATCTTTTAGAAATCATAAGAAGAGGGGCATGGATCTTGCTGTGAACTTCTCCATCGATAATCTCGTATGCTCGTCAGAACGACTGGAAAGAGGAGCACCACGAAGTGAACTTCTCCAACGATAATCCGATCTTATATCGGGAAACGAGAAGAGGAGCACGGCCTTGGGTTCGAATTTCATAACTGTGAACTTCTTCAAATTGATAATCTCTGAAATCTCCTTATGGATTAAGAGAAAAGGAGCATGATATCGGCCCGAGAATCAAAAAGAAGAACTTCACCTTAGATAATCTCTTAGCCTCGTAGAGAAGCGGAGCTTCAGCTTGAGCAAGTGTAGACATATACGAAAAAATAAAAAGAAGGAAAATGACAAAAGAAGATACGAAAAGAAAAATGACAAATGAAGGAGAAAGACCAAAGAAAAGGAAGACGAAGACTCTAAGCTCATTTCCCAAATATTTTCCTTCCCTTCTAAGTCAGAGCCAAATTAAAATCCTTCAAAGTCCCTTTGATTCCAAATCGATGTTCTTTCGCTTAGGTGAAATGATTAAAAGCGCTTAGATCACAGGTAAATTGACTTAAAATTGCTTGTGTTGACTTGAGTGATATAAATATAAAAATCCCAAGGTAAAAATAGTAGAGCGCTTGAGCGAACCTAGTGAGAGTTGTAAAAATGGATCATTCTATGTACTTAGGACTTTTAGTTTGTCGACATGACTTGACGGCATATGATCTTGTCAAGTGTCTTGTGAAATTTTAGGAGTGACGTTGATCGAAGCAAAATAATCTGACCCCATACTACTACTATTATAAGTACATACATATATACAAGAATAAAAAATAAAAAAATAATAAATAAATAAAAAAATATATAGGAGTATAAATATATAATAATTCTCTTATTTTTTTTCATCACACATTTTGATATGCAATCTGATTTTGCATCTATTCTGAATTGATAAAATGCGATTATTTGTTCTTGTTCATATCCTCGCGCAACATTTTGAATACATGATTAGGAGACCATGTATCTAGGATTAATTGTCTATATTGGTTGTTACTGATTTGGTACTTGAATTGATCATCTATGATTACATGTTAAATCAATTTCGGTGCATTATTTGAGGGGGAGCATTTGCAAAGTTTGTGTCTTGAGCTCCAAATATTTTTGATGATCTTTCTCTAAGTGTTGCAGAAAATTCAGTTCTGATCTTTGTACAATGCACTTCAATGAGGAGGACTTCAAGAATAGCACGACATTGGTTTAAATTTTGGTAGGTTAAATATTTTGATCAATAACGTGTGTTATGGATTTGAATTTAACCGATTTTCTTAAAAACTTTTCAGGGGGCGCCTGATTAGAGAAATTGCTTCTATATTAACTCTAATATTCTCGACATTTTTGCTCTCAGTGTTGCAGATTTTCAAAATTCAGCTATGGAGCCAGATGTCACCATTCAAAATTACAGGGAGTTAATTGCACTTATTTTCATATTTAGGGGGAGCAATTATGTGGTTTTTAATTGAACTAAGGGTCAATCTGAAAACTTAGGAAAACTTACAACCGAAAAACTAGGTTTAGAGTGTAATTTTCGATCATAAGTTTCTCGAGCGCAAACAGTTGTGGGCCTGATCCATTTTAGTGTTGAAAACGTCTAAACAGCCCACTTAAACGAAATTAATGCTTGCAGTCGAAAACCTTTATCGCACGCATAAATCCCAAATTGAAAAACCCTTAATCGTAAAATTAAACAGTCGAAAAAAATTTCTCTCGAGAAACACTTAAAAAGACGAAAGCAAAATTCCTTCAAATCTTTTATTTTTTCAACAAATTTTCGTCTTTTTAAGGTAGATTCGACATTCTTTAGGCATTTGCGTGCATTTAAACTCTGTTTGCATCTGCATTTTTTTTTATTTTTCGCTCGATCTGCTGTTATATTTCTCGATTATGAACAGTTTGGAAACCCGTATGTCATGTTCAGAAATCTAAGACCTTTAGATGCATTTATCTGGTTCGATCTCTGTGATTTATCGTTGTTTAGGTGTTTTCGTTTAGTTTAAGAGTGTAAAATTTTCGATATTCTGTTTTAAGAGTCAGATTTAAGTATCGGCTAAAACTGGGTTTTTAAACGTTTAAAGGCGTCGAAGAACTTTTTCTATCGCAAATAGTTTCAATCAAAGTTCAAATTGATTGAGTTACTGTTTGCGTCGTAAAAGATTTTCGATTGCTAAAATTTTGACCGAGTCGTAAGATAGATAACATAGATCGAAAATTACTTACAATCGAGAAATGTAATTTTGATTTTATGCGAGCGAAATATTAATGAAAGGAATAGATAAAATAGGTGCAGTTCAATTTGTTACGAGCGCAAAACTTACTATCAAAAACAGTAATTTCGATTTCAATTTTTTTCAGTCGTAAAATTACGCGGCAATCAATTTTCTCGATCGTAAATTTACACGAAAATTTTTCTCGATCGTAAAATTTCTCGGCTACAGTAACACACACAACATTCAACACTTAGTAAATTTTTCTATGTCTTTTCCACTGTAGCGAACTCGAACGAATAAAAGTTCTCGATAGCAAAAGTAAACGGAGACTTTAATTAGAAATCAGCACTTAGGAAATTAAAATTGATATCTCAATTTTACGTGCGAGAAACTTCATGGGGTGAATAGTAGCGTTTAACACTTAGAAAATTTTCGACCAAACTTACATATATCTTATATACATATGTTGAAATATTATTATCTCTTAAAAATTCACTCCGTATGATCTATGTGCAGATTCATGATCTTAATTACAAAGTTATCAAACATACTATGACATGATGGATTATTGTGGTTTGATAACATAAATTTTCAACTCAATTTAATTTTTGAACTAATATTTTGTTTTTCCAAATTGTCTTTCAGATGGATCACTACCCCGCTTACAACCACATTTACGATAACAACCTGTACCTCAAGGTTCAGGACACCAACTTGCAACTCGACCTAACTACCTTTAGGTGTCCGGACGAGATAATTGTGTCCATATTACAAGGCCATCCCCTCTGGCACGCTCTCACGGTGACGGCATCCGTGCCGATGGTCTATCTCCAGCAATTTTGGGGAAGAATAAAGAGTCTCGTAGTTGATGGCACCTACCGATTCACCACGATCCTCTGAACGAGACACATCAGCTTCAGCAAGGATGATTTTGGGCTCGTCCTAGACCTACCCTTCAGCCTCAACTATGACCCTCTGCCTTCGGATGCAGAGATGGTGCGTGACTTTCTCCAAATGGGATACCGCCGTCCACCGCTCACCAAGCTCGCACAAGTCCAAAGCAACGGCATCCCGCATCCATGGAAGACACTGTTTGGAACACTCTCCGCATTTTCCACGGCATAACGTTCTCGCAGAATTACGATTTCGCTCAACTGATCTGGAACGATCTAGCAGAACGGATCATACAGAAAGAGAACAAGAGATCGAAGAATGTCCCGTATGACTGGTGGTTCAACGTCATTATCAGACAACTCATGGAGATGCATGAGACCATCCCTCGTCTACCTCCTAGAGGGAACTACCAACCCCTGAGACTCAAGTTCTTTCACAATCCTAGGCTCACGAATCTTGATCAACCATCGATGTCAATCTCGTTCGAGCTATTTCGTCTCGCCGACCCCTCGGGAGACGTTTATAGGCTATACTGTCGGGAGAATCATCTCAAAGAGCAAATGATTCGAGGGCCCCCGACAGACTTCCATGTGAGCCACCCTCCTCAACAACAACACCAACCTAGCCCTGAGGCCGAGTTGATAGATCAAGTGGCCCAGGAGCTTTAACAGGAGCCTCCAACTCAAGAAGCTCAACTATCTGATCCAGATGCCATGCTGATCGATACAGTGGCACTAGAGTTGGAACTCAAGGCTCCACAACAAGCACTCGGAGCTGAAGTGCCCATCATTGTAAGCGTGTTTCAAGGACCAATTGGGGAGATCCTTCAAAAGGAAGCACAGGCCGAAGCTGAAATGGGCACGATCCACTTCCACAGGCTACCACGCCTGAAATAGAGACTTTGATCTCCACGATCACACCTCAAGAGCCTCCACCGACAGCACAAGCCCACGAGGACGTTGAACGAGAACTTACTCCTCACACGGCTACCTCCTCAGAAGCCACGTCATCTGATGAGGAAGTTCAATTGGTTTGACGGGTTCCGCCACTTCAAGTCACATCTATGAGCCCGTCATCATAGCTGTCACCACCACATCAGACACGACGCCAGTTATCACTCCAAGTACTGAGGCCGTAGTCAGACTCCCCTCATTACCGGCGCCATACAATAGGTGTGTGATACGCAAGTTCAGTCAGAACTTGCAACAACACCTTTAGATACGAATCTTTTAGATTCAAATCGAGGATTGGGTGGAAGTCTCGGCACGTCACAACCTCAAGTGACGACGAGCCAACCCACTGCGACGGTTATCACTCAAGGGTTGATAACAGGCGACATCAATCGTCCTGGTTCATTATCGGAGGCTCCTACCCCCGTTCGTGATGGAAGCTCGCTTACAGGCTGCTCTCTCCTCTGCTCTATCACAGTTCGAGGAACCCCATATGGGGAGAGTTCACGCGGCTATAGAGATATCCCGACGAGATACCGGGAAAGCACTGATCTCTGAGCCCCAACCATCTGGACATACCTCACAACTTATCCTCACACCCACTCAACCCACACAACCCATCTCAGTCACCACTCCCATCCTCACTCACAACCTTATAAACCCTGCCACCATACCCATCAGTGACCTCCACTCCATTTTAGTTGCCCGCTTACTGGAGCTGACCACCCGGACGCCTGCAGAAGAAGACCTCTTCAGACGTCTCGTAGACCATCCTGACCCGCCTACTCAATCTTGCCGAGGTCAAAGCTCCCTCTCCAAACACCGACATGACGACCTTTATGACCAAGACCGTCATGAAGGGGAGAAGAGGCCAAGGACTTCTACAAGCGGTCAAGGACAAGCTCGGGCGCGACGTAGACAAGCGCTGGAGTTGCTGAAACCCCACAACCCACTACCCGAACAACCACCACCACGCACCGCACCACCCAAACTCTAACCCAAATCGACCCACCAACCATCAACATAAGGACGCCTCCGCCCACACCACTACAGGCGCTCACAAGCCCCATGCTTCTGGAAGAAGAAGCAAGTGCCGCAATACTCATGGCCTTGGTAGCTACTCAGGCCACTCCCAGCTCGACCGCTCCAGACCAATCGGGACCATCTGGACATGGTGTCAACCCACACGAGTTCCACGACAAATACATACTTGAAGGACAGTGGATGACCCACACTATGCCCGATGAGCATCAAAGGCAACGACTCAAGGACGTTCGACATTTCTTGCAACAAGCTCAGTCGACTTAGTTCTAATAGAAGACGAAGAACTTCAGGAAGGTGAAGATCATGAACAAGATCCCCCAAGGCTTCCAGAGTTGATTGCGCAACGAGCGGATTCGCCTACAAGATAAATGCCAGGGACCGTTCGAATCGACACGCCGTGGGAGAATATTCGGATTGAGATCCCATTCCTTGAGGAAGTTCGTGAACTAGAGGTCATCGAACAAAGTCAAGAAGTTGAACGAGTTCGAGCTCAGAGGCATCTCTCTCACTGGAATCAGCAGAAGAGAATGACTTATCTTTTCACGCTAACCCATATTGGACCAGATGTGAGGCTTGGAATTCCAAAGGATAACTGAAGAGTCATTTTAAGGACATATCCCAAATCTGTCAGCTTCTAAGCGTCTACTGTACGAAAGGCAATCTTCCAACTCCATTCTATGTCATAGAGCGGATAGACAGAACTCGAGAAGAGCTAAGTAAGAGCGACCTACCTTATCTCCCTGCGATGAGGTGTACCGACTCTACCAACTGTACGTAAAGAAGTACAAGGGTCCTCAAGGCTTCATAAAGAAAGAAGAACTCAAGGGACTCTACCGGTTCATGATGCGCCAGGTCAAGTACCATGCCGCACACGATCTTCAGATGGCTCTAGAGAGCAATATGAAGAAGGTCAACATGACCGCTCCGCTCAAAAAAGGACCTGAGGTCGAAGGGCTTCCCAACAATAACATGCACATAAGCTCAGTCTTAGGGATCACCTACCACAATCGGATTGCAAAGAAGAATAGGTTGATGTTGAAGACTAAAGTTCATAAGTATTGTGATGGGACTCTCAAGGTCATCAGGAAGAATATAGAAAAGAGATTGGAAGAGATCAACAGAGAGACCATACTGAAGCTTCACAAGTTCGTGAGAGAACAACCGCTTCTGATAGAACTACTTGAGGACATCGAGGAGCGACTGAAGCTGAGGAACATCATACGGAACTACGAGCACGCGCTGGGCTTGCGCAGGTCGTACTTTGCAGAGGACAGATAGCATGGAAGGGCCATCAAGCACAAATGGGGAGAATGTAGAATATCAGTTTTAGTTGTGCTTTGATTTTATTAGCTGTCCTTGTAATTAGGCGCTTTATTTGTATTTATCCTAAAATTAGGACTTAACTTGTATTTATACCAAGTTTCTTGGTATAAATACTAGTGTAAACATTGTGCTTAAGAGAGAATTTTAGTCAATTGATCCGAAAGGCTTCCAATCAAATTCAAGAGAGTCATAAATTATTCTCTCACTAAGCAATATTTCTCTCAAAGTTCTTCACGAAAGGTTTTTCGATCGAAATCTATTTCTTAACAATTCTAATCTATTGCCTTAGAATTCAAGTCTAGGATCTAGGAGTTGATAATTGAGGACCTAACAGAAATCCCCTTCGATTACAAAGAATTAAATGACAGTTACAAAACTCGGGAAATTCCCTTGACGCTTGACTGTGATTTTATTAAACCTCATGAGACTCAACCTGAAATTAAGGAAGCAAAACACATACATTCTGAAAATGCTCTCTACAAACCCCCTATCATTCAGATAGAGGAATTACGAGCCTCAGTAGATAAAGAACGAGAGAATTTTGAAGCGGAAAAGAAAAAATTCTTCAAGGAGATAAAAAATCTCAAAGCTTCCTCAGTCTCCCAAACCATTTCTCAAGTATCTCCCTCACTTGAAAATATCATTCTGAAAAGCGTGAAGAAATCAAAACGCCTTCCAACGATCCAAAACCAAATAATAATATTTCTAAAAATATTATCTCTAATCCCGTTTCTACTACGTCTACAGGGAGCATAGTAAAGGAGCTATAGCAATCGAAGGCGAGGGCGTCTAGTTTAGAAATAAAGAAGGAGCCTTCAGATTTTATTGTTCCAAATATATCTCCTCCTTCTGTAAAAACAAAAGACACAAGAAATAAAAGAGCCATTTCCTCGCTTAAAATCATTGTTTCTACATGGTCTCTACAACCCACTAATTTTAGAAGCACTAACTTCGAAATAGGCTCATCATCAAAAGTTGAAAACAATCATTCTAAGACAAATGCGGCTAGGATGACTCGTAGGAAACAAGATCAAGCTATTAAGAGCCATTCATTGATGTTCTTATCTACGGTATTCAGTAAAGATGCAACCCCCGAAACACCTTAGGAGACAATCTTGTGAACAGATCTTTACGATCAAGCCTACTAACGCATTTGCCTGTGTAGAAATTCACATTCCCTTCCATGTTCAACCCAAATGGGTTCCTAAATCCTCGCTTAGGAAGACGAAAGCCAAAAAGGCCAAATCTCCTTCAAAGGCAAAACCCAAATCAACTTCTTCGAAGATGGCTTGGGTAGTTCAAGCTCCCATTAGTGACAATTTAGGAATCAAATCCAAACCAATAATTAAATCTGCTAATCTGAGAGGGCCCATTTATAGTGGGTACCTAAAGCTCTTTAAACTGTTTTTGCAGATCCGTCATGTGTGGTACCTCGACTCGGGTTGCTCCACACACATGACGGGAAATCAAGAGCTGCTGAGCAACTACCAAGACCGTTTAAATGGCAAAGTTAGATTCGAAAACAACTATTCGGCTCCAATTATAGGAGTTGGAGACATCATTTAGGATAATCTGACAATCAAGGATGTCTCATTTGTCGAAGGCCTCCGTCATAACTTGTTCAGCATAGGCTAGTTCTGTGAATTACTTCACGTGGACCTCTGTGGACCGATGCTAACACAGAGTATCAACGGACGCAAGTATGTTCTAGTCATAGTGAACGACTTTTTTCGCTATACATGGACGAAGTTCCTCCGAACAAAAAATGAGACAGGGGACTTGATTGCAAATTCTGTGGACACGACTTAGAATTTACTGCAGCAGACTATCCAAGTCATTCGTTCTGACAATAGAACTGAGTACAAAAACAAGTTTCTCAGTGAATTCTATAAGAGACTCGGGATTAGTCAGCAATTCTCAGCTGCAAAGACGCCTCAACAAAATGGGGTTGTCGAGAGGAAGATTCGAACTCAAGTGGAAGCCGCACGTACGATGCTGATCCACTCCGGCCTCCCACACTTCCTTTGGGCTGAAGCAGTGAATAGCGCTTGTTTCACTCAGAACAGGACGGTCGTTCACAAGCTCTTTGATACGACTCCGTACGAGATGATTAACAAAAGAATTCCCAGCCTCTCCTTCTTCAAGGTCTTCGGGTGCTAGTGCTTTGTGGCGAATGATGTTGAGCAACGTTCTAAGTTCGACCCTAAAGCATTCGAAGCCAAATTCGTCGGGTATTCTTCAACCTCTAAGGCGTACCTAGTGTACATCAAGTCCAACCGATCAATTAAAAAAGCTACAATGTCACTTTCCAATAAGTGACAGAAAGTGCAGAAATAGAATTACCTCAACTAGATGAACAACCCGAGATCACTGAAAAATCTTGCTCCACAAATGGCTGATGCCTCAAGCTCGGCCTTGTCTCATGAGCGTAAGTGGACTCGAGCGCATCCAGTCGATCAGATCATTGGTAATTCTTCGAGTGGAGTACCGATAAGAAATCAGAGCAGACTTTTCAGCTGCTTCTTAAGCCAAAAAGCCAACAAATGTAGCAGACGCACTTAAGGACACGGATTGGGTAATAGCCATGCAAGACGAAATCAATCAATTCAAACGTCTTCAAGTGTGGACATTAGTACCTCGTCCGCATGGGAAGACAATCATAGGGACGAAATGGGTATTCAAGAACAAGAAAAACGAAGATGGAGAAGTAATCAGGAACAAAACAAGACTTGTTGCTAAGGGATACAACCAACATGAAGGCATCGATTACGACGAGACGTACGCACCTGTTGCCTGAATCCATCACACTATTCTTGGCCTACGCGGCTCATAAGGACTTCAAAGTCTACCAAATGGACGTAAAAACTGTCTTTCTCAACGACGTGTTAAAAGAAGAAGTCTACGTCGCTCAGCCAGAAGGCTTCATCGACCAAGAACCTCTTGATTACATCTATCGATTGGACAAAGCTCTCTACGGACTAAAACAAGCCCCACGTGCTTGGTATGATGTCCTGAGTGAATTCCTCGTGAAGTCTGGTTTATCGTGAAGTCTGGGTTTATTCGATGAACCCAATCGATACGAATCTCTTCATCATATGGCAAGACAAAGATCTTATGGTCGTTCAAGTTTACGTCGACGACATCATCTTCGGATCAACAAATCCCCAACTATGTAAGAAATTTGAAGATCTATGAAGAGCAAATTCGGAATGAGCCACATGGGAGAGATGAAATTCTTTTTGGGACTTCAGGCCAGGCAGCTCGACGATGGGATTTTCATCAGTCAGAAAATACATTAAGGACATCTTGAAGAAATTCCATCAAGATCAGAGCAAGCCTCTTAGCACTCCAATGGTGACAAGATGCAAATTGGATGCTGACCCTTCTGGCAAAGCGGTTGGCGACACCCTCTATCGCAGCATCATTGGTTCTATTCTATATCTCACCTCGAGTCGGCCGGACATCATGTTTGCCACGTGCTTGTGTGCCCGTTTCCAAGCCGATCCCAAGGAATCTCACATGCTCGCGGTCAAGCGTATCTTGCGCTACCTCAAGGGCACTCCTACCTTAGGACTGTGGTTTCCTAAAGGTACATATTTCAAACTTATCGGCTTCACTGACGCTGATTATGCAGGCTGCCGAATGGACAAAAAAAGCACGTCTGGCAGTGCTCAGTTCTTAGGCGTAAAAGCTTGTCTGCTGGTCATCCAAGAAGCAGAATTGCGTATCAACATCGACGTCTGAGGCAGAATACGTCGTGGCCACCAGCTGTTGTTTGCAACGCTGTAGATGAGGACTCAGCTTCGCAATTATGGGTACAATTTAAATAATATACCCATATATATAGTGATAGTCAAAGTGCCATAGCCATAACGTGCAATCATGTTCACCACTCACGCACCAGTCACATAGATATAAGGTATCACTTTATCAAATAGATATGTATTTCATGAACACGAAGTATCAACTAGCCGACATTTTCACCAAGGCATTGGATGAAAAATGATTCCAATTCCTTGTCGGTAAATTAGGCATGTTGAATCTTCCGTGATATGTGTTTTACTTGATCTTATGTGCTTTTGTATGCTCTATTCTATGTGTTTTCTGAACTTCTTCGACATATTTTGCGTGAAATTTAAAGAAAATATTAATAATAATGAATATAATAAAAAATCCAAAAATATTATACATCTACTTATAATATTAGGAGGACGAAGATACCTTAAGGATGCTTTGATCTAATCACAAAATAATTTTCCCTGACATGTGACTGATTAATTGCTTAATTTTGTCAATCTAAGTCGCATTTTTGTGTCTAAAGGTCATTAGTTTGACTTGACACAAAGCCACTTTATACAGTAAAACAACTATAAACTAATTCTCTATAACTCTCTAAAATAATAAAATTTTCTGGTCCCAACTTGGGCCTTTGTAAAAAATCATCAATTTCGATAAGATAATAAGATGATAATCTTTCGAAAAATCCCTTTAGAAATAATAGGTCCCATCAAAACTCTAAATTAATATTCATAAAATATTACTATTACATATAATCATAATTTGCTAAAAATAGTACAATTATAAAATATTCATATGCTTTTGCCGCGAACACCGTGTCACATATCATTACAACAAATAATGAGCAACATTATATTGATAAAGTATTGAACATGATATAATTGTATGTAATATGAAGATAGTATTACTCACACATGTTCTCATATAATTGCAGTCCGCCATTGACATGGACTAAGAGATAGTTGAATTTAATTTTTTTTAATTAATATAATATTAATTTATCGATATATTAATATCTCTCTAAATCAATAAAATTTAATGGTCCCAATGTTATTAATTTATAGAGGTTTTACTGTATAAGTAAGGATTCCAGCCTTTTATTTCCTTTCAAAGGATTTACTCTTGAGCGAGTCACACATCAATTGCTTGTCTTAACTAGTGATTATTGGCCTCATACTCGCCTTGCGTTAGATCGTTAGGAATGATTAGGGCACCTAAGAAATTCATCACTCGGCCAAATAAAAATTTGAATCCTTTAACATAGCCTCCAGTCATCCATTTTGAGCCTTCTCCGAAAACCTTTTCTTTCAGAAATCATAAGAAGAGGGCATGGATCTTGCTGTGAACTCCTTCGATAATCTCGTACGCTCGTCAGCACGGCTGGAAAGAGGGGCACCACGACGTGAACTTCTCCAACGATAATCCGATCTTAAATCGGGAAACGAGAAGAGGAGCACGGCCTTGGGTACAAATTCTACAATTGTGAACTTCTCCAAATTGATAATCTTTGAAACCTCTCTAGGGATTAAGAGGAGGGAGTCTGGTATCGATCCGAGAACCAACAAGAAGAACTTCGCCATAGATAATCTCTCAGCCTCGTAGAGAAGCGGAGCTTCATCTTAAGCAAGTGTAGAAATAAAAAAAAGGGGATGAGAAAGACAAAAGAAAAATAAAAAAAAATGCCGATGGAGAAGAGTGACTACGAAAAGGAAGTTGAAGACTTTAAGCCTATGATTCCCAAATATTCCTTCTCTTCTAAGTAAGAGCCAAATTAAAATCCTTCAAAGTCCCTTTGGTTCCAAAAGGACGGTCTTTCGCTTAGGAGAAATGATTAAAAGCACCTTGATCACGGGTAAATTGACATAATATTGCTTGTGATGACTTGACTGATATAAATATAAAATCCCAAGTTACAAATAATTGAGCGCTAGAGCGAACCTGATGAGAGTTGTCGAAATGGACCATTCTATGAACTTAAGATGACAACATGACTTAACGGCATTCTATCATTTTCCATGTGTCTTTTGAAATTGTGTGAGTGACATTGATCGAAGCAAGATAATCTGACCCCGTTCTATTAATAATATTAGTATATACGTATATATAATAAGAATAATAGGATTTTTTAAATTTATTCTACTTATGTTTTTCATAATTTCAGTTAATTTGAACTCGCACATTCTGAATGCAATTTTAGCTTGCATTGCTACTGAATTATTACGCAATTAATTTATTGTTGCTCTTACCGTCACGCAGTATTTTCAATACATGTTTTGGGGACCATGTTATTTAGGCGTAATTAGATAAATTGCGTGAAATATGCTCGTGACTTGAATTGATTTTATGTGCTTATGTTTAGTGAAAATTTATGCTAAATTAATTTAGGCGCATTATTTGAGGGGGAGCAGATATATAAAATTATGCTATCAGCTCCAAATATTTTTGACGTTTTCTTTAAGTGTTGCAGAAATTTTCGAACACATATAAGGAGTGAGACGTAACAACTCCTCAAAATCAGGAGCTAACTGCATTTTCATAAGAATTCAGGGGGAGTTTGATGAGAATAATTGCTGATTAACTCTAATATTTTTGACATTTTGCTCTTAGTGTTACAGATTTTTCAAAAATCGTCCATGGAGCCAGATGTCACCATTCAGACTTACCGGGAGTTAATCGCATCTATTTTAATTCATAGGGGGAGCATGATAATGTGATCTGATTAATACAGGGGCTAATCTGCTAAAATTAGAATACTTATCATTGAAAAAAACTGCGTGCAAATTAATTTCCACACTCAATTTCTCGAGCGAAAATTTAAATGGGCCTGTCTAATTCGAGAACCCATTATGTCTTGTCAGCCCATTAAATGGGTTCGCTTTTGTAGTCGAAAAACTTTATCACACGCGAAACCCTCATTCGAGAAATTAATAGTGTCGATTAAAATTCTCTAGCGAAAAAACCCTATTAAAAAAGACGAAGTCGAAAATCCCATAAAAATTCTTATTTTTCCTCTGATTATCGTCTTTTTAAGGTAGAATCGACAACTATTAGGCATTTGCGTATGATTTAAGTTAGTTCTCGTGTTTTCGCACTGTATGATAGGTTAGTTTTTCGGTAATCTGCGAATATTAAGCTTGAAATTTGATTTTCGACTAACTGGTTTTTGAATGTTTAAAGCTGTCGAAGAACTTTCTCGATCGCACACAGTTTCAATTGAATTCCGATTCGATTGAGATACTGTTTGTATCATAAAAGATTTTCGATCGCTAAATTTATTTAGTCGCTAAGATCGATGACTTTGACCGAAAATACTTACCATCGAAAATGTCAATTCTAATTAGGATTATACGTGAGCGAAAAACTTATACATAAAATTGACAATTATAGATGCAACTTATCTCGAGCGTAAAACTTACCTTCGCAAATTGAATTTTTGATTTCATATTTCGATCGTAAAATTTAGCGGTTAGTTTTTCAATGCTAACTTTCTCGATCATAAAAATACGCGGCAAAGATTTTGCTCGATCGAAAGTTTTCTCGGCGATTGACAATTTATTCAATCGACAAACTTCGCAGCGAAAACCTTCTTTAGGATCAAAAATTGTTTCTCGCTAGGCAAATCTCACAACGAAAAGTTTATTCACTCGCGAAAAATTTTTCGATAGTAAATTTACCCGGAAAACTTTTTCAATCGTAAATATACACGGAGAATTTTTCTCGAACTTAAAATTGATTGGCTACACTATTAGGCATAACTTACGACATTTAGTAAAATTTGTTGAGGTATATGTCCTAGATGCCGTACGAGGACTGGGAGTACGAGGACAATTTGGTAATTGTGTAGTGTTTAGTAATGTAATTTGATTACTTCTATTAATGGAATGATTTTATTCAAAACTAATTTATTATTCGATAAATAAATTAAAAGGCATATTATTAATTAGTCTAAAGATTTCACCTTGCAGTCTAGGTGAATAAGACAAATTAATAAAACCCAAATATTGGCAGTTCAGTTACTGATTCTGTGGGGACAGAGAGGGGCACCAGTAAGCTGAGATACTGCAATATTAAAATTAGTCCACAAGTCAAAGTCTCTATTACGGTGACTGGATCGACAAGTATGACTTGTTTGTCGATGGGTCCAATACGGTTGTGCCAACCGTTCACCTGGGAAATGGGAGCCCGTGACAAAAATACAAGATGAATAAGGGGATTAGCTGTATTTGGACACTGACTCGTAATCGAACGATCACACGCTTGGATTGTCCTTGATCAATCGATGACTGTAGTAGTATGCGTGAACCATGGACCGGAAGGGTTAACTTGAGGTTGGTCTTGAGGTCTTGACTTCTCACTAATTCACTAGGCCCGTCTTGCCGGTGGCATGGGTCAGCGGCGAAATACGGTCTTGACTTTTTGATGCGATCGCCGGTTGAACCGCGGAGCTGGATTTACGGTCTCGATTAAATTCGAGGTTAACGTCCTATGGCAAGTTTAATGTGCAGGAATTTATCCAAGTCTCTGGCCAAAGCATATAACTGATTCGCGATAGTCGTGGAGGGCAGTTTGGGTATTTTCACCGACATAAACGACATAGAGTCGAGTTCCATAAGTTTGACAATGCGTGACTTTCACTCGACCGGGACAAACGTAAAGGGTTTATACGTATGACGAAAATCTACAGTCGGTTCGTGGATTATGATTAGATCAAATTCATACTCAACTTGGGATCTGTTCGGTACTACGGGGCTGGCTAGGTGAATATCGAACTCCTAGATACCTCCTAGGCCGGTTGAGACGAACCAAGAGAGTCGGGCTTAAAAAGGGCAACCGACACAACGTCATAATGAGAGAGAGAGAGAGAGAGAGAGAGAGAGAGAGAGAGAGAGAGAGACAAGGTTAGGTCCTAGATTGAGACATTAGATTTTGGGGCTTGGCCAAAACTCTGATCGGCCGAAAATACTAAGTTTGACTAGTGAGGGGTAAAATGGTCTTTTCACATCACGAGATATTTTTGAAATAAAATATTGGATATTGAATATTCAGTAGATGATTTAAATTAGATTTAAATCTTTATTATTGTCTTAGAGGAATAATATTGTATAATTTGGAATTAAATAATATATATATCGGATATATATATAAGTTTGGAATTTTATTAGATAAAATTTCGAAAATTATTAAATATATTTATATTGGATATTGTATATTTAAAATACTAAATATGGTATTTTAATTAATTAAGAGATTGGATATTAAATTAATTAAATTTAAAGTTTGAATTTTGAATTCGTTACTTGGCAAAACGAACACTTGGTAAAAGGGGGAGGTGTGAGGATTTTTCTCCTACCACATCAACATATTTTTGGTCAATCCTAAGTGGTATAAATAAGGATTATCGAGATCCTAAAGGAGAGAAGAATCTAATTCTCGAAACTTGAGTTCAAGAGAGGAAAAACTAAGAGTTTTCTCCTCTCATCGCTTTCTCTCTCACACTCTCTCTCTCGGGGCCAGCAAGCAGCTCGTTCTTGGCCTAGCCGCACTTGCAAGAACAGCTGCGACATTCGTGAGGTGCCGGCGTGACGATCTTGTGCAAAGAAGGAGTTCCGTTCGTGTGCTTTTGGCGTAGGAGAGGGGCACTACGCCTCGGGGATTCGAAGGGTTCGAAGCTAGCCATCGCCAAGAGGTTTCGACGAGGTATCATGGATCCCTTATTTCTTTACGTCATTACTTTCTTGTGTTTGTAACCGAGCGATCTTGGACAGGCGGGGAACCCCGTAAATTTCAAAATTTCGCCGTTCAGGGAACGTGGGTCTGGGAACGCTGGGAGATTCCCAACAGTGTTATCAGAGCCATAGGCATGGTTAAAGTCACGGGACTATGATAAAAAGACCACGAAAACCCCAAAAGCTTTAGGTGCATATGGGGCACACGGCTGCGTCTAGTCGCATGCGGTGCGCGACTCAGGAAGGGCTGCGCAGCGCGCGGCCTGCTCCTAGCCGTGCGCATGGTTGGCACGACGCACGGGCAGCCAGTGCGCAAGGCGCGGGCGGTGCGCGACTTAAGACGGGCGGGCCGCGCGCAACGCGCGGCGCATAGAAATGACCGCAGGCGCTCAGGGAAAGCGCGCGTGGATGCACGGAAAGTAGGTATGATTGCGCGTGTGGTTGTGCCAGCGCTAGGCTTAGAGTGCGCGCGGATCGGGGCTGGCCGCATGGGGCGCGTGGCAGGGGGCTGGAAACGCGCATGGCGCGAGCATCCCCGACACAGGCCCGAAAGGCCTGGTCTAGCCCATCCTACGGCCCAATATTCATAGGGCTACGCCCGGCCCATTTAAAAGCCAAAATTCGATTTCTGCTCGGAAATGTGTTAAATTTATCGTGATGCATGTTATTTGAATAACATGGTGATTGATTGGGGATTAGGTTCTGTTTTTTGCCGGGTGATATGTTAAGGCTGACAAGGTCCACCCCCCTCCCCCGGTTGTACTTTACAGTTTTTATTAGATAAGACGGGCGGTTTTATTAGGGATAGATTCCCCGTCATAGGCTATTGTAGTTTTGTTATGACGGCCGTACGAGTATCGATCGAGAGGAACCCGAATGAACGAGCTGGTAGCCACGGCGTCCGTTCAAGCAAAGCTCGAAAACGTAGAGTATTATTGTTTTGTACAATTAGGATAGAACAAGAAATATCCTCGATTTTTAACATGTTGAAACTATGTTTGCTATTAAAGTCCATTATGTGCGTGTTGGTTTCGAACGTGATAATGTGCTTAATGTGCTCGTGTTGAAACTGTGAGGATTCTCCCGAGGTTAGACCTTTAATATCAAGTGAGTAAAAGGGCTAGGCTCCTATCTTCTATCAAGTCCAAAAATGTTACGATTAGGGGTGCGGTTGCGGTTGACCGAGTTACGGCTCCAAAACCCTCGCCTTTGCGTGAGCAGGTTTGGATGCAATTATAAATTGCCGCTCACCGACCACTCTTCATCCTCTAACAAAGAGTTATCCTGCGGGGGGATGAAGTTCACGAAAAAAGTGGAAGGTGAGCAGGACGTTGATAGTTTGCACTTGGACAGTCATTCCCAACATGCTCCGAGTTACGGCTGAGGGACCCTGGCTGAGACGAAGACGTTGAATCTCCTGTGTGACAGAAACGTGTGGGACACGACCTCGGCTAACCAAAGGAGCCAATAAGATTTTAAGTTAAGGCTAGTTTGTTGTAGCGCGGGGAACTCAACGCCACTATGAAACCACTCAAAAAAACCGAAATACCTAACGGGAGAAAGGGTTTCGAGAAAAATAGTGGGAGTCAGACGAAAATTTATAGTCCTAATTTAGTCTGATTACACACTACAAATTTGAGGATCATCCTCAAATTAGAGAAATTGGATTATGTCTTGGACATTTAGGAGCCAGAGTCGCCCACAGCTGAATCCACTGATGAGGAGATAGTACTCTAGGATAAGTGGATTGAAGTTTTAGCGAAGGTGCACGCCTACATGCTTGTTGCGACTTCTAAGTCCAAGGCATCGAAGAAGCGAACAAGACAGGCGTGGCTATGGGTAGAGTCGCCAAGAAGCCGGAGACCAAGAAGGTCGAAAGGTCGACGCAAAGCCCACGGATAAGTGCCTCCATTGCCAGCAGTTGGCCCATTGGAAGCGTGACTGTCCGAAGCTGGAGGCCTCTGACGCCTCAGGAAAGCAATTAGTTTTTGAAGCTAATTGTTCTGTGTATTCTACTTCGTGGATACTTGACTCAGGGGCTAGTTCCCACATTTGTGTTTTGAACCAAGGTCTAGAATGAAGTAGGAAGCTTTGAGCTGGCGAGGTCTCGATCAACGTAGGTATGGACATAGTGTACCAGCTACACACGTGGGATCGAAGACCTTAGTCTTATCGTCATTACATTGTTTAGAGCTTTCTGACATTTTGGTTTTGCCCAAGGGGCTTAAAACATTATTTCGATTCCTGCTTTCAGCAGACTGGCTTATGAGTTTCGATAATGTTTGCCATAGTTATTTTAGAAATAAGAATGTTGGAAGTGCGACGTTAATAAATGGTTAATATTACATCAACTTAAAAGACAATGTAAAAACTGTAAATGCAATCACCAAATCATCGACTAGGTCGAACGATCGATACATCGGGCACCTGACTAGGTCACGCAGCAGAAGCGAAGATTGAACAGATGGAAAAGGACGGTCTAATTAGCACAGTGTGAACAGGCCCAATTCCTACGTGGTAGTCTTGCATCTTAGAGAAAATGACCAAGTCGCCCTTCACAGGGACTTTTACTGGGGCCACGTAAGTGTTGGGTTTAATCCACACTGACGTATGCGGACTATTTAAAGTAATGGGCGGAGGTAGTTGCTGCTACTTCATAACGTTCACGGACGTTTTCTCCCGTTACGGGAATGTCTATTTGATGAGACAAAAGTCCGGAACTCTTTAAATGTTCAAAGACTATAAAATGTTAGTGGAGAAGCAAACTGGATCATTAAAACCATTCGATCAGATCGAGGCAGTGAGTACATGAGCCTTGAGTTTGATGTATTTACTAGAGAAAATGGCATCATCATACGATTTTCCCGCGAGGCACGCCGCAATTAATGGCGTGGCCGGACGGAGAAACCGAACGCTTTTAGATATGGTTCGGTCGATGATGAGTTACACAGATCTCCCCATTTCGATGTGGGGATATGCCTTAAAAACAGCGGCCTATATCCTCAACAAGATACCTACCCGTTCTGCCGACAGCATTCCTTGCGAGGCTTGGTATAATCGTAAGGCGAGTCTGAGTCACATTAGGGCCAGGGGTTGCCCCGCCTTTGTGTAACGTTGATGGCAGATAAGCTTGAATCATGATCATTAATGGCGAGATTCGTCGGATACCCAGAGGACTCAATGGGTTATTACTTGTTCGTCCCAGACGAACACAGGGTGTTTGTCGCTTTATACGCTACTTTCTTGGAGGAAGAATTCGTAGGCGAGGTGATAAAGGACGAGAAATAACTCTAAGAGAGTTAGAGGACGAATCGACTCCTATTCCGGAGTCATTAGACGACGTTCCAGAAAACTCGGCTCAGCCGCAATTGCGCAGGTCCAGTAGGATATCTCATATGTCTGAGAGATATGGTATGGTACACGTCGAGCATTTGATGCTGCGAGTGAGGGATGCGTCGGGGACGATCACGTCACCTAAGTCGAGCATGGGAATGCTGCGACTAAGGGATGCATCGGGGACGATCCCGTCACCTACGACCAGGCAATTGTTGGTACAGACTCCCTCAAGTGGCTTGAGGCTATGCAGGCCGAAATGGACTCGATGCACATAAACCTGGTTTGGACTCTTGTAGACCTGCCTAATGGTTTTAGACCAATTGGCAATAAATGGATCTAGAAAAAAAAGATTGGATCTGATGGACAGGTGGAGACGTACAGAGCTAGGATTGTAGCGAAAGGGTATATTAAGAAATAGGGAATTAACTATGAGGAAACCTTCTCACATGTCGCAATGATAAAGTCCATTCGAATCATGCTTGCGATAGCAGCACACTTTGACTCTGTGTTTCCAAAAAGGCCAGTGGGAGTAAGGTGTCGTTTCTAGTATTGTACGTAGATGGTATCCTTTTGATAGGAAACGACATTGAGATGCTCTCAGAAGTCAAAGCTTGGCTTTCGACCGAATTGTCTATAAAAGACCTGGGCAAAGCGACCTGTATTCTAGGAATTTGCCTATTTAGAGATAGGGCGAAAAGGTCAATAGGCTTGTCCCAGGCCCTTTACTTAGATAAAGTCCTTAAAAGGTTTAAGATGGACGACTCTAAGAAAGGGTTCCTACCTATGAGCATGGGATTCATCTCTCAAAGGCTATGTCCCCTCAAAATGAGATATAACGACAAGAGATGAGTAGAGTCCCCTATGCTTAAGCCGTGGGTAGCCTGATGTATGTGATGCTTTGCACGCGACCAGACATAGCATACGTTGTGAGCGTAGTGAGTAGGTTTCGGGCTAACTCTGGTAAGGATCATTGGGCGGTAAAGACAGTCCTGAAGTACCTTAGACGGAGTATGGACTTGATGTTAATTTACGGCCCAGGAGAATTAGAAGTAGATGGATATACATATACGAACTTCCAATAAGATGTGATTACCGAAAGTCTACTTTGGGTTTTGTCTTTATGCTCAATGGTGGCGCATTGTCTTGGAAAAGTTCCAAGAAAAGCACGACTGCTGCTTCCACCACTGAGGCGGAGTACATCGCAGTTTCAGAAGCTGGCAAGGAGGGTGTTTCGATATGCAAGTTCTTGGAGGAACTACAAGTGGTACCTAGCATAGTGGATCGCCCGCTGCCATTGTGGTGCGACAACAGCTGGGCAATCGTACAAGCTAAGGAACCACGTGCTCACAGTAAGTCGAAACATTTAGAGAGAAAATACCACGTGTGACGTGGGTTTGTTGAAAATGGCTCGATAGCAATGCAGAAAATTGCCTCTGCAGAGAATGCAGCCGACCCGTTCATGAAGCCACTACCACAGGCAGTGCTTGATCGAAACCTCGATAGAATAGGGTTAAAAGATCATAGCGCGTGGCATTAGTGCAAGAGGGAGATTGTTGAAGTATATGCCCTAGATGTCGTACGAGGACTGGGGGTACGAGGGCAATTTGGTAATTGTGTAGTGTTTAGTAATGTAATTTGATTACTTCTATTAATGGAATGATTTTATTCAAAACTAATTTATTATTCGATAAATAAATTAAAAGGCATATTATTAATTAGTCTAAAGATTTCTCCTTGCAGTCTGGGTGAATAAATTAGTAGGGTGAGATACTGCAATATTAAAAAATTAGTCCACAAGTCTAAGTCTCTAGTAGGGTGACTGAATCGACAAGTATGACTTGTTTGTCGATGGGTCCAATACGGTTGTGCCAACCATTCACTTGGAAAATGGGACCCGTGACAACGATACAAGATGAATAAGGGGATTATATGTATTTGGACACTGACTCGTAATCGAACGATCACACGCTTGGATTGTCCTTGATCGATCGATGACTGTAGTAGTATGCGTGAACCTTAGACCGAAAGGGTTAACTTGGGGTTGGTCTTGAGGTCTTGACTTGTCACTAGTTTGCTAGGCCCGTCTTGCCGGTGGCATGGGTCAGCGGCGAAATGCGGTCTTGACTTTTGGATGCGATCGTCGGTTGAACCGCGGATCGGGATTTGCTGTCTCGATTAAATTCGAGGTTAACGTCCTATGACAAGTTTAATGTGCGGAAATTTATCCAAGTCTCTGGCCAGAGCATATAACTAACTCGCGATAGTCGTGGAGGGCTGATAGACATTGATACATCGATAATTCGATGATCTTTCATGCATTATTTTGAATCAATTACTGGTATTAATGTTTTAATATGCCAGATAAAATTTACATTATTGGTGTTTTAAAGTTTATCAGGATTTATTTGCTAACTCTACAAAAATTTGGGGATTATGCAATTCTTTTTCATTTTCTTGAAAGCCACGATGGGCAAAGGAGTTTAATGAGCGGAATTTATTCCCTTAAAACAAGGAAACACAAAGGCTCAAGACAAGAAAAAGAAATGAAGGAAAAGACACAACTCGTTGCCAACATTGACCCACCTTTGCTGCCATAATTCCGTTAAGCATCGAGCTCTCCAAGAACTTTTTAACATTCAACTACAGCCCAATAAAAGGGGCAAGCACGCAGCTCTCAAGCGGGTATCGAACTTCACCACCTTGCAATCACCTCTCCACTCAAACTCACATCAACGTACGCCACAACAACTCAAGCACCCACCTCAGGAAGCACCTCAATCAAGCAAGCACCTCTCCACTCAAAACGTGCACACCCCAGCCTCTCAAGCACCCATCTCAAGTCACACAGCTGCAACTAGGTGTCGAACCTCTCACAGCACCAAGAATCCACCTCTCTGCCACCTCGCAAACACCCACGTTGAAGAAGGAAAGCACCTACACAAACATACTGCGGAAAAGAGCTGAAGCATACACCTCTCAAGGACCTATCTAAAAAGCACGCAGCTCTCAAGTAACTCACGAGCACTCCACGGCTGAGGAGAAATCGAGTTCACTGCTCCGAGGGCTGCTTGCTGGACAGCCGAAGGAGTTGAAACGGTAGCCATCTTCGGTCGCTCACCACCCGCTCGACGAAATCACTCAATGACGTGCGCATGTAGGGCAGCGGGCAACTGAAGCTTACGCAGCGCACCCACGCAGTGGAAGGCAGTCGGTGTACATAGTGTGTGAGAAAGGAGCTACGAGGTAATAAACGTAGTGCACTACCCACCGGCCACCACGTGTTCGACCAAATTCCTCAACGAAGGAAGGCGAAGTTTATCGTCGATATTTACGTATTCTCTTGTTTCCATCGTTAATATGAGTAGCTAAGTTTATCGTGTGCTTGGGATGAGATGAACGCTAGGTAGAGTTATTGAACGTAAAATACTCGTGAACATGCAATATTGGCTATTTATCATTTATGATATTATTTTTCAAATTAATATGTCTATCTGTGGATTTGAATATCACTTCGATATGTCTATGTGTTCATGTGATTTCGTGGTAATATCGTTTTAGGGCGATAGCTAGAAAAACGATTAGACCTTTCATAAAATGATAGGAGATCGATTATAAGGCGACATCAAATAATCAATCCTCGGTAAATTAATATTGTAGTACTCGTAAAATTTAAAACGTGGTTTTGATGTAATTTAGGAGAGTAAATCTTTAACTTAGAAGTTTCGAAATATTAACCTAAAATTTTGGATGAAAAATATAAATTATGGAAGTCTAACAATAATAATAATAAATTAAATTAGTTAATGGAGTAAATATTTACAATAAAAGATTCAATAACTAATATTATTTCAAACAAGTCCAATTAAAATTCAGGTGTAAAGGGTTGATTTACTAAAATCCCAAACAGAATAAAACCTAAATGGCCCAAACGAATTTCAAGTAAGTAAAAAGGGCCAAGTCATGATTAATTATTATTGATATTATTAAGTAAATAGTGAGAAGGTTACAAATTGCTTAGTAAGCCATGTTAGTGGTTTGTCTCTTAGTAGTAAAATAATGAGAATCAAAAGAGAATATTACAATGTGTATAAGTAAGACCACGGTTAGGTTAGTAAACCATGTTAGTATTGTAGTAAAATAATGAGAATCAAAAGGGAATATTTCAATTTGATTAGTAAGGTCATGTGGTGCCTTGTCACCCATTTGTCATAATGTAACATTTGAATATAAGGCACATATTAAAGAGAAGCACAAATGAACGGGGCCAACGTGAGAAAAGAAGAAATGAGTTGTGATCTACCATGTGCATGAGAG
Source organism: Craterostigma plantagineum (assembly GCA_027422505.1). Taxonomy (NCBI): domain Eukaryota; kingdom Viridiplantae; phylum Streptophyta; class Magnoliopsida; order Lamiales; family Linderniaceae; genus Craterostigma; species Craterostigma plantagineum. The sequence goes on along the minus strand of JAPQWV010000028.1, from coordinate 3,239,802 downwards.
ACAAATTGCTTGAATAATAAAAGAGGAAATGAGTAGTTCTACTTGTCTAACTCTCATCACCATCGAAACATAACTAAATTAACACTTAAAATAATAAACATAACAACAAGATGTAGGAACTCAAACCCACGTTAAGCATCCATTCCAAGTAAATACAAACAAACACAATGAATCTTTCATAGCTTGATTTACATCTTGCCAACAAAGAAAAGTACATCCACTCATTATATTAACGAAAAGAAAAAAAAAATGAGGGAGGGAATCTCACGTTACCATCTATAGAATATTTCAAGCCTTATCACCAAACTAGATTTCTATAATATCTACACTAAGAAGAAAAGATTCTCCAAATACATTTACATCATTTAAAGAGAAAGAAGAATAGAGAATATTTCCATGGAGAACGTGTGATAATCAAGGGGAGCTTAGGAATCTAACTTAGCAAGATCAAGCTTGGAGGAAAGGTAGGTGGCAATTTCACCTACGATACGTAAATCCTTTTATGTGAAATTTCGGATTTGAGGTGAATAATTTGCCCAAAAACGTTAATTGGTTGTCTAGGTTTTATATGCTTTCGAAAAATATAGATTGTACCATCAATACGAAATTAAATTTGTGAATTGCATGTAATAGGTGCTTGGATGCGAATATTGATGTGTGCTTTTGAAAATGGAAATAACCCTTTCAATACGACAACTTAGTTTGCATGCGTGTAGTAGTGTTTAAATGTTTTTTTAGGTGATGTCTTGTGATATGTGAAATATATGAGTTTCTCAAGGTGTTCTCATAGTTGGTTATTGCATGTACCCTATGCGAATTACATGAGTTATTTTTTTGAGAAGTACTTGCATTGACTCGAGTTTTCGAAGTATGGGTATGAAAGGAAGAAAATTTAATTGTTGATAAATGAGATTTTTGACCTTGTGATATTTTTGAGTGTTCTAAGGTTTTGAACATGTGTTGGAATGGTAGAAGTTGGTTTTAGGCGTGTGAGCATTTTGGTCGTGCGAGGTTTACGTTGGGTGTAAATATTTTTGGAAATTAAAGTTTGCGACTTTTGAAAGTTTTGGGCAAAGAAGGTTTTCGGCGTTCTTAAAAATCTTGGAGTGAAAAATAAATTTTTGGGTCAAGGAATATTTTCGAAATTTTCTGTTTTGCGAAAATGTAAAACTTTGGGAAATTTTTTTTTTTCGGCATGCACTATTTTTGAAAAAGATTTTTGGCGTTGTTTTCGTTACAGTCAAACTTTCGGGCATTTTAAATAATTTTCCAGTTTTTTTTAAAACTTTCCGGGACTTTTAATAATAAATTCTTGGGTTAGATGATTTCTAACGTGCAAAATATATTTAAAAAAAAATGTTCGTCGCAAGTCGAATTTAGTATTTAGGGTTTTTCAAACATGTATATTTATGAGCCAGTGACAATTTCAAAATAAAATCATTTATTGTAGTTCGTCCAAGAGCGTGTTTTGCACTGATGTAACTATCGTTTTGTGTCCAGAGGTCCAAGGTATTAAGGATTTATCGCTTACGAAATTCAGGGCGATAGGTAGGTGAAATACTCACCTACGACACGTAAACAATGTGTGCTTTTATGTGTTTTCATGCTTGCATGTTTTACGTGAAATATGTGAATATTTTTATGTGATTTAAATCAATTACGCATGTCATGCATTTTATCTGTCATGTGCATTTCATACTCGAATGAGGGAAGCTCAGACCGTGTGGGTCGGTGATGAACTGATATCGTGTGTACCGTATTGGAGACAGTAACGCTTTGATAAGTGGGGTAGATGATGGTTTTGTGATTGGTGACTCGTTGAAGAGTCAAGGTTAGTACTCAATATGGCACCTGGCGACAGACATGTGTGAGCGTTCTGTTAACTAAACAGATGCGAATGCCTTGTCTACCCGGGCGTGAACTTCCCGAGGTGCGACCGTTTTATATATTATACAAAAGAAGCGACCTGGCGTGAACTTCCAGAGTAGGCTACCGTTATTGTGATTGGCATGCAAGGTGTCGAGTCTAACCTAGGACCCTAATTTGTGAAATGGGAGATTAGCGTGAGAAAAGAAAGAGCGTACATTACATGTGAGATACCGGGTTTGGGATTGAGTGCACGATTACATCATGCATTATTTCATCTACTAGGGAAGGAGCTCAGTTTACGTGTTGTAGGTACCGACGAGCCTGACGTGGAAACATGTCAAAACTAACGAGGCTGGTGGCGGTGCTCCATGGTCTTTGAGGGCAAGGCGGTACATGGATGTGACCTGTGGAGCGGTTTTAGTGTGTTTTGTGTGTCAATAAACTCAATTGAGTGTGTACTTCTGATATGACGTGTGAACCGTGTGCGCATGTAAGATAGTTTTATTCCGCTGTAATATATTATATTTCACGAGGAAAATTTTTATTAATTGGGTCTTCCGCGATTTTCGTTGCGGGAAATCAGCTAGCATTTTTACATTAAAAGTGAGGCTCGTTACAAATATATATTCTCACAACCGTCTAGCGCGACAGCAATTTCGGACGTGAGTAGGAATTACCGCGACTTAGTCATTATTTTTGTGTTAACGATAATTTACGGTCTCGTCAATGATACTAGCGGGATTCGAAATCCCGAGCACATTTGTTTTATATAAAAGTTATATTTTTAAATATTTAAGTTGCATTCAAGCTTTTGGATTTGTTATAATATATTTTATAAATAAAAATACAACTAAAAACATATTTATTTATGCTAAATATCAAATGATAGGTTATTACTAGTACTCAATTTATTCCTCGTATTCGATACTCGGATATTCGCTATAGCTGTTTTACAAACGATATGTACACTACCTATTGCGCGTGGTGCTAGTTATAACATATTCGTTTTAATTATTACTTGACGTACTTGCACGAACTTTTATTTAATTTATTAACGTACACGCACGCGATCAAGTTTTTGGCGCCGTTGCCGGGGAATAGATTGATATTAGAAACACCGTAGTTTGGCAATTTAGCCACTTTTATTTGTTATTAATCATTTTAATGATTTGTGTTTATTTGTTTAAGTGGATTTAGCTAGTTATCCACTCTTTGTTTACTTGTTTGCGTTTCATCTGAGTAATTATCTCTTTGCTTTATTTATTTTGCTTATTTGTTTACTGCTTTGTTAACTTTTCTTTTTCGAGTCTAGGTACGATTCACCAGTGAATGGCCCGAAGCCATCCATCGGGTCCCATTGTTGAAGTAGATCCAGATTTCGAGCGAAAGTTATGAAGGCAGCTTAGAATTAATCCCGAAGGCGCTAGCAATAGTTCTCAGGAACCGCTAGTTAGCTACTCAGAGGACAACTCTTAGGAGTCGGCAGAATATTCCCGAGTAGAGACGTCCGTAGATAGTCCGGAGACAGAAGTGGAGATGGCAGATCGCAAAGTGCCTATTCACCCTAATTCAGAGGAGGAGCAATCTCTACAAGACCTGCTCAAGAGCGCCACGATAGGCGGTACAGAGTCGGCGATCGTTATTCCGCCAATCGAGAACAACAACTTCGAGCTGAAGCACTCTTGGCTTCAGATGATTTTTCAGATGGCCCAGTTCGAGGGAAACCCCGACGATGACCCATATTCACACTTGAAGGACTTCTTGACAGTGACAGACACCATCAACATAAATGGAGTCTCGAATGATGCAATCAAGCTGATGTTGTTTCCCTTCTCGCTCAAGTTTAGGGCGAAGGACTAGCTGGATATTTTACCGCCCAGATCGATCACCACGTGGGAAGAACTGCGAGCTGCATTCATCGGTCATTACTTCCCGCTGTCGAAGGTGCTAAGGTTGAAGACGGAGATCTCCCTTTTCCCATAGAAGGACTCAGAGAACCTTTACGAGGTGTGGGAGAGATACAAGTCACTGTTGAAGAAATGCCCGCAACATGGGATGTCGAAGGCCGCCATGATCAACCGATTTCATGAGGGCCTCAATGATCAGACCGTTCATATGCTAGATGGAGCCGCAAGAGGAGGGCTCGTGAAGCTTAATTCCACAAACACCTGGAATCTAATCGACGACTATTCGAGGAATAGCTTCATGAGAGGAAATATGAGGATCAAGACTCCAGGAGTGTTTGGCGTGAGCGAGGAGACAGCCACAAATGCCAAGTTCGAGGCGCTCCAGCAACAAATCGCGGCAACCAATTCCCAACTTCAGACGGTCATTAGCACACTACTACCAAAGGTCGAACAAACACAGCTCGTGAATGCCGTGATGACACCTATAGCCACCACGCCACCTCAGCGTAAGCCATATATACCCCAGTGCGGGATTTGTGGCGCAGCTCATGAGACCTCAGAGTGCCAAGTCGGATATTCACTGGAGCACGTGGACTACATGGGGAATTACCAAGGCCAGCAGAGTTACCAGCCTCGAGCGCATCCCAATCTGGCGTATGGGAATCAAAACCACCACGGGCAAGAGCCACCAGTATTTCAACCCAGACCTTCTGGTTTCCAAGCCAGAGCACCACATCAGTATCAGAACGCATCCGCGGGGTCGGGATCCAATGACATGGGGGAGATGAAGGATATGATGAAGGCACTCCTCACGGACTTCAACAACACCACCGCAGCTCACGAGAGCCGAATGACGAAGGTGGAGGAGTATGTGGAAGCCAACAACATACGTTCTCAGAACACATATGCCTCAATTAAAAAGTTGGAGCAGCAAGTGGGCCAGATGGCGAAGCAATTGGCGGGGCGAAACCAAGAATCACTCCCAAGCTACACCGAGCCAAACGCTAAGGAGTATTGCAAGGCGGTAACGCTGACCAACGGGAGAGAATTGCAAGAAGTGCCCACTAAGAAGAAATTGAAGGAGAAAGCCAATTTCGAGAGCCATGACGAGCCAGAAGTGAATGAAATAAAAGGCGATGATGTTGAGAAGGTCGATGAGGAGAAGGTCTAGCCTGAAAAAGAAAAATCTAAGGAGATTATGCGACCACCAGTGAAGCCGTACCAGCCAAAGATACCCTATCAAGCTCGATTGAAGAAGTACTGAGACTAGGCGCAGTTCTGTAAATTTATGAATAAACAATTACATATTAACTTGCCGTTTGCCGAAGCTATTACGCAGATCCCCTTTCGCTAAGTTCCTGAAGGACTTGCTTACGAATCGAAGGAAGCTCGAACACGTCTCTACAGTATGCCTACGAGGGGAGTGTTCGGCGATACTCCAGAGCAAGATGCCGAAGAAACTCAAGGACCCAGAGAGTTTTACTATTCCCTATCTTATAGGTGATTTAGTAGTTGAACGTGCTTTAGCTGATCTAGGAGCTAGCATTAATTTGATGCCGTATTCAATGTTTAAGCATTTAGGTTTAGGCGAACCACGACCCACTAGGATGAGCCTCCAATTAGCTGATAGGTCATTAAACTACCCTCTAGGTGTTATCGAGGACGTCCTAGTTAAAGTAGATAAGTTCGTGATTCCTGCTGATTTCGTTATCTTAGACATGGAGGAAGATGATAATGCCCCATTGATTCTAGGTAGACAATTTTTAGCTACATGCGAGACTATGATAGATGTTAGGAATGTGACGTTGACTTTGACGATAGATGGCGAGAAAGCTACGTTCAATATGGCTGATTCGGTGAAAAAGAGTAATGAGCATGATGATAAGTGTTATTACCTAGATGGTTTTGAGCACGATTTTCTCTTCTCTGTGCAAGGTCTCGCAGGTTTTTGAGGAGGAGGATACGAGGATGATTATGGTGATCGACGAGTGCGAGGAGGAGTTTGACGAGCCCACGACGACCGTCGAAAAAAGCAGCGAATAGGATAAGGAAAAGAGCTCGGTCGAGGAGCAACCGGTCCTATAATTGAAGCCGCTACCCGACTGTGGCGCCCCTGACTTCTACCACCCATTCTTACTACTAATTTAAGTGACTGCATGTGATTTAAGGAAGTAATGACTACGAAAATGCGTACAAAATTTTTCCTTTTACATAAAGGAAGCGTTCTGTATATTACAAAAATACATAGGTGAGTGCGCATGCGTGTTCAAAACTACTCTACCGGCCCGCCACTCAGGTCGCATCCATGTACACACCGCCACCTCAAAAGTCCTCCGGAAACTTCAAAAATAGGCCTCGCCATCATAAAGTTCACGTACTGTGATCCCGTGAACCTACAACACATAAATACGTGGAATGAGCTTATAAAGCTCAGTAAGTGAAAGCCATGCATGCCATGCACGTGTCCTAATTAGCATAGGCATCCGTGCCAATGCCTCCTAGACCTTATATTTTTCCTTGCCTTGTCTTGTCATGTAGGGCCCTCGGCTATCTTGCTATGCACCATTATGGAGCTCAGATCCAAAAGGGATAAATAAATACATAAGTGGCAATACCCACTCATGGGAGGCTAACCCGCAGGCTCCTTTTCTGTCCCAAGGTGGTTTCATACGCTACGCGGACGTTTCACACTGTTAGCCTATTCTGAGGTTGCCAACACCAGAGGTACCCTCGGTATCGCTTAATCCCTCAGCTCGCATCCTCCAGGTTCCACGTTTCGCCATGAGGGCATTAGCCCCAGAATCATGTCTTGCCTTGAACATGTCATGTCTTGACGGTAACGACATACGACGTCACCATGGTATCATAGAAGAGCCGTGACTCAACTGTGAGTCGACATCAGACGCCCATATCGGCGAATATCTATCGTTCTCAGGCGATCGTGTATCATGCACGCTCTCATATCATGCCTTTAGTACTAAACGTGCGTGTATATGATCATATCATGTAACGTAAATAATTCACGTAGGAAGTTACACAATATCATAGAAGCACATAACACATAGTTTCATGCACATACAGTTATGTGTTGTAGTTGGGACTTCCACTTACCTGTCGTCCAAGCTTACGTAATTTACTGCCTTGAAACGTCCTTCTTTCTCGACCCTTAGACAAAGATATCATAGTGTTAGTTTCATGTCTCAATTAGGTACTTACGTTGAACTAATTTATTTTGTCTCTAATTAATTGCTACAATCCGAGGTTCCAATTTCTAGTCTAGGTTAAGTCGGGGTTAGGGTTATCTAATCTTTATCAAATCATTTATTAGTTATGTTTTAAATTTGGATCGAACCCTCGCATGGCTTCAAGAAGGATCGCCCGATTGTATGAGTTATGTGGCTTCGCCCGATTAAACATGGCTTGTGCTTTTTATTTCAACTCGCCCGTTTCTGTAAGCATAATCGCCTGATTTCATCTGGCCTCCAAATCGACCGATTGAAGTCCACTTTCGCCGCATATTTACGTCATCACCTCATCACACGATTTGTTCTCCCTTTAACCTAGTTTTGCCCGACTTCTCCAAGGCACAAGATCGCCCGATTTGTTGCATAGCTAGATAGCTTCGCCAGATTGGAGATAAATCGCCGAGTTTCTCATCACCTAGTTATTTTATTGGTGGATGCTCAAATCGCCCGATTTGGGGTACTTAGAAGTAGAAATCGCCGAGTTCCATTAATTCTTTAAATCAGTCGATTCTTTGTATAAAACCCTCACTTTCGCCGAGTTATTTTGGGTGATGTTGAATCGCCCGATTGTAGGCGTCTTAAAGGTCAAATCGCCGAGTTTACTTAATTCCTCAAATCGGCCGATCGGATCATTTGGATTTCCAGTTTCGGCCGAAACCCTAGGTCATTATTTCCATTTGCCCGATTACTCATGAAATTTGTTACATTCGATCAACGTTAGTTCAACCTGCCTTCTTTTTCATAATCTGTTTTCCTATCATACGAATCTTTCCAGCCATAACATTCATCAATCTAAAAAAATCATGTTAGTATAATTAATGTTCGAAACCCTAAACTGAGAATAATCATAAAAATCATATTCTCTTTGAAAGCTATTCCTAACTAGGAAAGTGATACGTCCTAAATCCAAATCTCCTTGTTATGCCTTCAGTCCCTAGGTTCTTGAAGTGTTAGCACTATCGACTTATACATAAAACGTAATTGTTAGGGTAAGAAATATACCTTCCTTAAGCTTGGATTCGACTATTGCTATGTGAGTTTTCCCTTTTTTCTCAGCCTTCGATCGAACTGTTCTTTTCCTCCTAGGTTTTCTTATTGAATGATCTTAGCTTATTAATGAATTTTCGATAAGTACTAAGTTATCAAAGAAACATTTGATGGGACATAAAGTTACGTAACTTACCTTGGACCTAAGTAACCTCACCAATAGTTATCTCTGATAATTGGGCTTTAAAATAGGAACTTTAACATGGTCCGAATATCATAATCCTACCTTCACTTTTCCTAGTCACGTTTTAGGCCTTATTTATGCTAACAAAATTTCCAAGGCTTAGTCGAATTCCCCTTTTGTTTACAAATCAGCTTAACATTATCCTATACTCTTCTAAGCTTTAATATTTCTACATAAATTAACACATTTGCACATACCAAATTGTAAAGCACGCTGTATCAAATCATGTAGACACATAATATGCAGTCATTTAATCATGTAATATGTATGCAAATTTATTGACCGGCTTACTTACGGGACTCGGGTATTACATCATCTCCCCTTAAAAGGGATTTTGCCGCCGAAATCAGGCAGGGAGAAATAATTCAGGGTAGCGATTTCTCATATCGTCTTCTCCTTCCCACGTAGCTTCCTCGGTGGACTGATTTTGCCATAGAACTTTCACTAACGGGACCTCTCTATTTCGCAGTTTCTTTACCTCATACATTAGAATATCTACTGGTCTCTCCTCATAGCTTAAATCTGGCTTGAGTTGTTGGTGTAGAACCACATTGTTCAATACGTGGCTTGGATCTGCAATGTACTTTCGCAACGTCGATATATAAAAGACATCGCGCACTTCAGCTAGTGAAGCTGGTAATCAAGCTGATACGCCACTTCGCCAACTTTCCTAAGGATTCGAAATGGTCCTATATATCGCGGGCTCAATTTGCCCTTCTTCCCGAACCGTTGAATTCATGGGTGATAGTTTCAGATATACAAACTCATTTACTCCAAATTCCAAGGGCGTACGCTTTTGATCTGCGTAACGTTTCTGCCTACTTTGAGCTGTTTTCATCCGTTCTCGTATCTGAGCAATGACTTCGGTAATTTCTTGCACTAGATCGGGACCTAGTATCGCTCGTTCTCCCACTTCATCCCAATGGATTGGGGATCTGCATTTGCGCCCATACAAAGCCTCGTACGCAGCCATTCCGATCGTCGAGTGGTAACTGTTGTTGTAAGAGAATTCGATCAAAGGGAGGTATCGGCTCCAATTTCCTTTGAAATCTAGTACGCAGGCTCTTAGCATGTCTTCTAGTGTCTGGATGGTTCGTTCAGATTGCCCGTCCGTTTGAGGATGATAGGCAGTACTGAATGACAACTTGGTTCCCATGGCCTTCTGTAAACTCATCCAGAATTTGGATAAGAATCTCGAATCACGGTCGGAAATGATCGAGATTGGAACTCCATGGAGTCGTACTATTTCTTGGATGTACAATTCTTCGTACAGTTCCATGGAAAATGTTGAGCTGATTGGTAGAAAGTGGACAGACTTGGTCAATCTGTCAACGATGACCCATATAGCATCGTGGCCTTTCACAGTCTTCGGCAAGCCAATTGCGCGTGGTGCTAGTTATAACATATTCGTTTTAATTATTACTTGACGTACTTGCACGAACTTTTATTTAATTTATTAACGTACACGCACGCGATCAAGGGCAGTTGGGGTATTTTCACCGACATAAACGACATAGAGTCGAGTTCTGTAAGTTTAACAATGCTGACTTTCACTCGACCGGGACAAACGTAAAGGGTTTATACGTATGACGAAAATCTAAAGTCAGTTCGTGGATTATGATTAGAACAAATTCCTACTCAACTTGCGATCTGTTCGGTACCACAGGGGCTGGCTAGGTTAATACCGATCTCCTAGATACCTCCAAGGCCGGTTGAGACGAACCAAGAGAGTCGGGCTTAAAAAGGGCAACCGACACAACGTCATCATCAGAGAGAGGGAGAGAGATAAGGCTAGGTCCTAGATTGAGATATTAGGGTTTGGGGCTTGGCCAAAACTCTGATCGGCCGAAAATACTAAGTTTGACTAGTGAGGGGTAAAATGATATTTTCACCTCACGAGATATTTTTGAAATAAAATATTGGATATTGAATATTTAGTACATGATTTAATTAAATTTAAATCTTTATTATTGTCTTAGAGAAATAATATTGTTTAATTTGGAATTAAATAATATATATCGTATATATATATATATAATATATATATATATAAGTTTCGAATTTCGTTATATAAAATTTCGAAATTAAGTATATTTATATTGGATATTATATATTTAAAATACTAAATATGGTATTTTAATTAATTAAGATATTGGATATTTAATTAAATTTAAAGTTTCAATTTTGAATTCGTTACTTGGTAAAACGAAGACTTGGTAAAATGGGGAGGTGTGAGGATTTTTCTCCTACCACCTCAACCTATTTTTGGTCAATCCTAAGTGGTATAATTAAGGATATTTGAGATCCTAAAGGAGAGAAGAATCTAATTTTCGAAACTTGAGTTCAAGAGAGGAAAAACTAAGAGTTTTCTCCTCTCATCACTTTCTCTCTCGCACTCTCTCTCTCGGGGGCAGCAAGTAGCTCGTTCTTGGCATAGCCACACTTGCAAGAACAGCTGCGACGTTCGTGAGGTGCCTGCGTGACGATCTTGTGCAAAGAAGGAGTCTCGTTCGTGTGCTTTTGGCGTAGGAGAGGGGCACTACGCCTCGGGGATTCGAAGGGTTCGAAGCTAGCCATCGCCAAGAGGTTTCGACGAGGTATCATGGCTGATCCCTTATTTCTTTACGTCATTACTTTCTTGTGTTTGTAACCGAGCGATCTTGGACAGGCGGGGAACCCCGTAAATTTTAAAATTTCGCCGTTCAAGGAACGTGGGTTTGGGGACCCTCGGGGATTCCCAACAAAATTCTCTAAGTCATTATCACTGTAGAGGAAAATCAGTGAATTAAATTTTTGATCGAAAAAGTCAACGGAGAGAATAATTAGAATAACTAGAAAATTGGCGTCCAACACTTAGAAAATTTTCGATAGACCTCTTATATGTCTCATATGCAACTTTCGAAAATGTATTAAATACCATCATATTTGTTCACTTTGTATGTCCTATGTGCAAAATACATCTTACATTTCTATCAAACATAATATAAATTGTTCGAATATTATGGTTTGATAAAGTAATTTTCAACTCCAATTTAAAATTGAACTAATGAGTTTTTCTTATTTCTTATTTTTCCGATGGCTCATTATCCGACCTACAATCACATATATGAACGAACTCAATACAAAGACCTACAGGACACCAATTATCAGCTCGATCTGACAACCTTTCGGCGTCCAGACGAGATCATCGTGTCCATACTTCAAGGCCATCCCCTATGGCATGCACTTACAGTGGCATGCACTTACGTGGATAATAGAACTAACCAATTCACCTCGATACTCGGGATGATCAGTTTGAACAATAACCATTTTGCAATGATCTTGGATCTACCTTTCAGCCACGAATACGACCCGATGCCTACGGATGCTGAAATGGTGCGGGATTTTCTACAAATGGGATATCGACTGTGACGCCTGGGGCCGATGAGGGCGGGGAGTGATCGCCGGTGCCAGAGAGGTGCACGGACAAGGAGCGGCTCCTGGCGGGCTTCTAGGCGAAGGGGTAAATGAACCAGCCGATCCGACACCCGAACGAGAAGGGATCCTGAGACTGGCAACGTATAGCCGTGTCACTATAAAAGAGAATTGATAGTACTACTTATATCACCAAGGTCGACCTACCTTTTCGAAAGTCCATCTATAGAAACTCCGAAGTTAATCGTGCTTGACTTGGGACAATCTAGGGATGGGTGACCCCTTGGGAAGTTTCTCAGGGTGCGTGTGAGCGAGTGGACGAAGCACGCTGAAAGGTTAAATGGTGATACAGTGGGGCCAGACTATCAGTCGGAATGTGGTGAGCCCAACCCCACTGGTCCCGGTAGGGACTGATGCTACAGTGACACCCGGTTTGCGACGGGATGTTACTGGTGGTATCAAAGCACAACCTCTCGCGGTACGGTGCTGGTTCGGGGACGAACCAGGCGGAAGCTGGTGGACATGTGACGCCAGGGGACGATGAGGGCAGGGAGTGATCGCTGGTGCTAGAGAGGTGCACGGACAAGGAGCGGCTTCTGGCAGGCTTCTAGACGAAGGGGTACATGAACGAACCTATCCGACACCCGAATGAGAGCGGATCCTGAGACCAGCAACGTATGGGTGTGTCAGGCTAAGAATCGTATAAGATAATTGATAGTACTACTCATATCACCAAGGTCGACCTATCTTTTCGGGAGTCGATCTATAGAAACTCCGAAGTTAAGCGTGCTTGACTTGGGGCAATCTTGGGATGGGGGACCCCTTGGAAAGTTTCTCAGGGTGCGTATGAGGGAGTGCACGAAGCACGCTGAAAGGTTAAATAGTTATACAGTGGGGCCAGACTATCATTCGGAGTGTGGTGGCCCCAACCCCACTAGTCCCGGTAGGGACCGATGCTACAGTGACATCCGATATGGGACGGGATGTTACATCGACAGCCGCTTATCAAACTTGCACAAGTTCAGAGCAACGGCGTCCCTCATCCATGGAAGACACTATTTGGGATCGTCAACAGGTGTCTCTCGCCAAATCACGCATGATTTGACAAGGGCAACGGCAATATTCTTCGTATATTCCACGGCATCGTGTTCTCACGGAACTACGTTGTAGCGCAGCTGATCTGGAATGATCTTGCTGAACAGGTCCGGCAAGAAGTCGAAGAATCTGTTGTACGCTAGGTGGTTTTTCTGTTCTCATTGCCCATTTCATGGAGATACACGAGGATATTCCAAGATTTCCTCCTAGTGTACACTACCAAACGCCCAAGCTCAAATTATCCCGCCATCCGAAGCTCACCAGCTCCAACCGATGCCAGTTCCATTAGAACTACTACGTCTTGCCCGCGGAAGACGTGTACAGTCTGTACTGTCGGGAGAATCATCTCACAGAAGCGATGATCCGAGGGCCCCCGACAGACTTCAACGTTAGCTCTCAACAACATCAAAGTCCCGAGGCTGCATTGATTGATGAAGTAGCCGAGGAACTCGAAGTGGAGGACTCAACTCAAGGACTTGACCATCAATGATTGACTAGGTCACCCAAGAACTTGATATTGAACAGCCCGTAATTATAAGCATACTTCAAGAGCCAATTGAGGAGGTTCTAATAAATGAAGCATTGCTCGGAGCGAAAACGAGGCACAGTCCCCTTCAACAGGCAACTACTCCTGAGATAGAGGATCTTATCTCCACGATCACACCCGACGAGCCTCCATCGACAGCACCAACCCGTGAGGAAGCTGAACGCGAACCATCTCATCACACGACTACCTCTTCCGAAGCCACGGCATCAGATGAGGAAATTCAATTGGTCAGACGGGTTCCCTAGGCACGACTCCTATCAACTGAGCCCGTCGACACTGCTGTTGTTACCACCACGTCAGACGCGACGCTGATTCTCACTCCACGTGCTGAGGACCCTTTATCGCCCATTTCTTGAGCCGCAGCACGAAAACTCTTGTGTCAAGTGAGGCCGAGACTCAGATTCGTACTACTACCGGCCCATCACAACTGTCTGACACACAAGTTCAATCAATACTTGCAACAACATCCATAGATGCAAATCTTTTAGATTCAATTCAAGGATTGGATGGAAGTCTCGAACCATCACAACCTCAAGTTATGACGAGCCAGCCCAGTGAGACGGTGTTCACTCTTGGGTTGTCAACAGGCGACATCAGTCGACCTAGAATCCTAAGTCCTACTCAAGGTGGCACGTTAGGGACCCTCTCTGATGTTGCGACAGTGGAACGCCAACCAGAGGTGTTCACACCGTTCGTGACGGAAGCACGACTACAAGCAGCTCTCTCCTCCACACTGTCTCAGTTTGAAGAACGATTTATGGTGAGATTTCACGCTGCCATAGAGACTTCCCGACGGGATAACGGGAAGGCACCAGTCTCTAAGGCAACTCCGTCCGGACAAACCTCACACCTTAACCTCACACCCACACAACCCATCCTCACGGACCCACCCATCCAATCACCCATACTAATCAACCCATACACCGTACCCATCTGCGAGCTCCACACAATTCTCGTTGCCCGACTCTTTGGACTTCCCTACCGGACTCCTCAAGAAGAAGATCTCTCCAGGTGTCTTATTGATCGTCCTGACCCACCTACACAAACTTGCCACGGTCAAGGCTCCCACTCCAAACGTCGACATGACGACCCTGACGATTAGGATCTCCTTGAGGGGGAGAAGAGGCCAAGGACATCAACAAGTGGCCAAGGGCACGAACAAGGACAAGGCGCGGGCTCGGCACAGACAAGTACCGGAGCTGCTGATACCTCACGACCCATAATTCGCTCACAAACCCAAACCAAAACCACCACGCACCCACCCAAACTCTAGCCCACTTCAAACCACCTACCTTAAGGACACCTCCGCCTACACCACCAAAAACGACCACCACTACTTCCATAAGAAGAAACAGATGCGGAAATGCTCTTGGCACTAGAAGAAACAGTAGTAACCTCAAGCTCAACCGCTCCGAACCAATCGGGGACATCAAGACGTGAAGTCGATCCACACAAAGGCTCAAGGTTGTTTGCCATTTTCTAAGACATGCTTCGGTCGACCTAGTTCTCATGAAGAAGAAGAACTTCAGGAAGGCGAGGACTACAATTTAGATTCCCCAAAGGCTTTTAGAGTTGATTACACAACTAGTGGACACCCCTCCGACATTGACCACAAGGTGAACGAGTTCAAGCTGAGAGGTATCTCTCATTGGGATCAGCAAAGATTGATGGACTACCTATACAGGCTGACCCAACTCAGACCCGATTGGAGGCTGGGACTTCTTAAAAGTCAGCTGAGGGGTCATTTCAAGAATCTACCTCCAATCTACCAGCTGCTCGGAGTCTACCATTCACAAGGAAAATTTTCAACTCCATTTTACATTATCGAGCGGACAAACAGAACTCGAGAAGAGAGAGATGAGAGCTATCTAACGTACCTGCCAGCCCACGAGATCTATCATCTTTTCCAGATGTATGTGGAAAGTACAAGGATCCTCAAGGCTATGTTAAGAAAGAAGGGCTCGAGGGACTCAACAGGTTCATGGTGCGCCAAGTCAAGTACTTCGCCGCACATGACCTTCAGATGGCTATGGAGAGCAACATGAAGAAGGTCAGCATGACAGCTCCGCGCTTGAAAGGTCCTGAGATTGAAGGGCTTTCCGTCAATCACATGTCCTTGGACCCAGTCTTAGCAATTATTTACCACAACACAGTTGCTGAGAAGACCATACTGATGCTAACGACTGAGGTTTACAAATTATGCGATGGGACGCTCAAGCTTATCAGGAGGAACATCAAGAGGAGATTGGAAGAAATCAATGAAGATATCAGGCTACCCGATCGGAAAGAATAAGAGAGAAACCATATCTGACTAAGATACTTGAAGCCATTGAGGAGCTGATAGAGCTAAGGGACACTATTAGGCATTATGAGCATGCGCTAGGCTTGCGCAGGTCGTTCTATGTCCGACAAACAGAGCAGAAGGGCAATAAAGCACAAAGGGGGAGATTGTAGAATATGCTTTGTAATTATGCTTTGATTTTATTAGCTATCCTTGTAATTAGGGGCTTTTTTGTATTAGTCCATAGGTTAAGACTAAGTTGTATTTATACCAAGTCTGTTTGGCATAAATACTCATGTACACATTCGAAATGAATAGAGAAAGTCATTGAATTTGATCTGAAAGGCTTGCATTTTCAATTCTAGAGAGAAAAACAGCAAAGGACTTTCTCACACTAAAAGATTCTCTCTCGTGTTCTTCATAGAAAGGTTTTCGACTGAAACAATTTATACAATTCTAATCGATTACCTTAGAATTCATGCCTAGGATCGTTGAGTTGATTAATAGAGGACCTAACAGTTTCTGTAGCAGATTTGCCATTGTGGTGTGACAATACTGGCGCTATCGCTTAGGCGAAAGAACCGAGATCTCACAGCAGGTCCAAACATATAGAAAGAAAGTACCACGTGTTACGTGGATTCGTTGAGGATGGCTACATAGCCGTGCAGAAGATTGCGACCGCAGAAAACGTGGCCAACCCGTTCACCAAGCCTCTATCACAGGCAGTGCTGGCTAGACATCTCGAAAAGATGGGTATTAGATACTGCAGCGCATGGCTTGAGTGCAAGTGGGAGATTGTTAGGAATATGCCCTTGTTAGGTCCTATGATTAACAACTCTACGATCCTAGGCTAGAATTCATAGTAATTCGATTGTTTAGATAAGCAATTGAATTCGATCGAAAAACTCAAATGAAGAACAAGAGAGAGAATTCGAGTAGAGTGAGAAAGTTACTGTTGTTTCTCTCTCTAGAAATCAAATTGCAAGCCCTTCGGATCCATTCTCAAAACTTTCTCTATTAAGCTCAATTGATTTACTAGTATTTATACCAAACAAACTTGGTATAAATATCAAACTAGTCCTAATCTAAGGACTACTATACAAAATGCCCCTAATTACAAGGACAACTAATGAAATTAAGCACAATTACAAATAGTATTCTACAATCTCCCCCTTTGTGCTTGATTGCGTCTCCGCGCCGTTTGTCCTCGTCGGGCGTAATATGATCTGCGCAAGCCCAGCGCATGCTCGTAGTTCCTCAGAGTGATCCTAAGCTCCAGTCGCTCCTCGATATCTTCAAGCAATTCCATTAGGAGCGGCTGTTCTCTCACGAACCTGTGGATCCT
Source organism: Craterostigma plantagineum (assembly GCA_027422505.1). NCBI lineage: Eukaryota > Viridiplantae > Streptophyta > Magnoliopsida > Lamiales > Linderniaceae > Craterostigma > Craterostigma plantagineum. The sequence goes on along the minus strand of JAPQWV010000028.1, from coordinate 3,222,868 downwards.
CAGCATAGTGTCTCTGTTGATTTCTTCCAACCTCTGCTCGATGTTTTTCCTGACGACCTTGAGCATCAACCTATTCTTCTTTGCTATTGGATTGTGGTAGGTGATGCCTTGGACTGAGCTGATGTGCACGTGATTGTTGGGAAGCCCTTCGATCTCAGGTCCTTTGTTGAGTGGAGCGGTCATGTTGACCTTCTTCATATTGCTCTCCAGAGCCATCTGAAGGTCGTGTGCGGCATAGTACTTGACTTGGCGCATCATGAACCGGTAGAGCCCTTCGAGGCCTTCTTTCTTGATGAAGCCCTGAGGACCTTTGTACTTCTCCACGTACAGATTATAGAGGTTGTACACCTCATCAGCAGGGATGTACGGTAGGTCGCTCTCGTTCAGTTCCTCTCGGGTCCTGTCCACTCTTTCAATGACGTAGTAAGGTGTTGGAAGTCCTCATTTTGCACAGTAGACGCTGAGGAGTTGGCATACTGGGGAGAGACTCTTATAATGGCTCTTGGCTTATGCCTTAGTCATCCCCAGCCTAACATCAGGTCCTAGTTTGGTCAGCATCCAGAGGTAGGTCATCCTCTTCTGCTGATCCCAATGAGAGATCCCTCTAAGCTCGAACTCGTTCGGCTTCTTCACTCTGTTCGGAGACCTCCAAATATTCTCACGAACTTCTTCTAGGAAGGGAATTTTTATTTGGATGTTTTCCCATTGCGTGTCAATCCGGACGGTCCCTGGCATTTGCCTTGTGGGGGAGGCCGCTCGTTGTGCGATCAACTCTGATAGCCTTGGGATGTCTCGTTGGTAGTCTTCACCTTCCTGAAGTTCGTCGTCTTCTATGATTACGAGGTCTATAGACGCTTGTTGTAGAAAGCGCCGAACGTCGTGAATCCGTCGTCTTTGATGCTCCTCGGGCATGGAATGGGTCATCCACTGTCCTTCGAAGATGTACTTGTCTAGGGACTCGTGTGGATTGACACCATGTCCAGAGGGTCCCGATTGGTCTGGAGCGGCTGAGGGAGTGGCTTGGGTAGCTGCTAGAGCTACAAGCATCGCAGCACTTGCTTCTTCTTCCGGAAGCAAGGGGCTTGAGTATATCGGTGGTGTGGACGGAGGCGTCCTGAGATGAAAGGTTGGTGGGTCGATGTGGGCGGTGCGGTGCGTGGTGTAGGTAGTTTGGGTTTGGTGGGTTTGTGTTTGGGTTTCACCAGCTCCGGCGCTTGTCTGCGTGGCGCCCGAGCCTTGTCCTTGGCCACTTGTTGATGTCCTTGGCCTCTTCTCCCCCTCATGAGGGTCCTGATTGTCAGGATCGTCAAGTCTGCGCCAGGAGTGGGAGCTTTGGCCTCGGCAGGTGTCAGTCGGTGGCTCAGGATGGTCCACCAATCGTCTATAGAGGGATTCTTCTTGCGGCGATCGGATGGAAAGGCCTATCAGACGGGCGAGGAGAATGTCATGGAGCTCGGTGATGGGGATTGTGTATGGGTTGATGAGGATGGAGGAAGTGGCTAGAGGGTCGGTGGGTGTGGGCTGTGGAGGTGTGGGGTTGGTTCGTGACGAAGGGCCTTCAGAGGCAGGTGCTTTCCCGGTATCTCTTCGGGATGCCTAGAGTGCTTGGAGTACTCTCTCTGTGATCTTTTCTTCCATTAACTGTACAGCGGCAGAGAGAGCGGCCTGGAACTATTCGGTCGTCACGAAGGGTGCGGACGCCTCCTTAGATGGACCAGGACGACTGACGTCGCCTGTTATCAACCCTTGAGTAGACACCGACTCTGTGGGTTGGCTCACAGTCACTTGAGGTTGTGACTGTATGAGACTTCCACCCAATCCTCGAGTCGAATCCTGAGGATTCGTCTCTATGGGTGTTGTTGCAGGCTCGGGTTGCGCCTGCGAACCAGATACCACGTGAGTTGGTTGCGGCTCAAGATTGAGCGAAGAAGTGCCGTCAACCCTTGTCGTTGTGGTCAGTGGAGTATCTGGTGCGTTGATGACGGCCGGGAAGAGGGACTCCACTTGTATACTAAGTCGTCTGGGAGTCCGTCTTATCAGGCTAATCTCCTCATCTGATTCCGTGTCGGATGGTGTAGCTGTGTGGGGAGTGGGATCACGTTCAACATCCCCTAGAGCCTGATCTGTCACCAATGGAAGCGAGCTTTGCCCAATTTCTGTCTCGGGCTGTGCTTCTTGTAGAAGAACCTCCTCAATGGTTTATTCGAGCACGCCTACATGTACGGGCACTTCCACTTGGTATTCATGTTCAGGAGCCTCGAGCGCCATCTCGGTAGCCACGACGTCTATCAAGGTCTCATCTACGTCGGGCATCGGCTCTTCGATCAAGGGAGACTCCTGTTGAAGCTACTGAGCGACAACATCTATCATCGCGTCGTCAGGGCTTGGTTGGTGTTCCGGTTGGGGAGGGCTCACATGGTAATCTGCCGGGGGCCCTCTGATCATTTGCTCTGTTAAGTGGTGTTCCCGGCAGAATCATTGATACTCAGCTCCCGTGGGGTCGGCAAGCCTGAGTAGTTGGAGCGGAATCGGCATCGACGGTTGGTCCAAGTCCGTGAGCCGTGGATTGTGGAAGAACTTTAGCCTTGGCGGCTGATAGTTTCCACCAGGAGGCAGCTGTGGGATGTTCTCCGCATGTAGCTCCATGACCTCCCTGATGATCACGTTGAACCATCGAGCATAGGGCACGTTCTTTGACCGGTTTTCCTTCAGCCGGATCTGTTCAGCTAGATCATTCCAGATTAGCTGTGCGAAGTCGTAGTTTCTGGCGAAGGCGAGACCGTGAAAGATTCGCAGTATATTGCCGTTGCCCTTGTCGAAACCGGCATGCTTTGGTGATAGACACTTGTTCACGATCCCGAACAGTGTCTTCCAGGGGTGAGGGATACCGCTGCTCTGGACCTGAGCTAATTTGGTGAGCTGCGGTTGATATCCCATGTGCATGAAGTCATGGACCATTTCTGCGTCCGACGGGAGCGGGTCGTAGTTGTCGCTGTGTGGCAAGTCCAGTATCATCCCGAACTGGCTCTTGCTCATATGAATATGCCGCGTACCGATTCTTGTTGTGAAGGAGAATGCCCCATTCGCTACAACTCCTTGTATACATCCCCAGAATTGCTGGAGATAGACCATTGGCACTGAGGCGGTGACCGTCAATGCGTGCCAGATGGGGTGACCTCTCAGGATAGAGACAATGATCTCGTCCGGGCATCGAAAGGTGCTCAGATCGAGCTGAAAATTTGTATCCTGAACTTTCAGATACAGGTTGTGGTCGTATATGTGATTATATCTTGGATAGCGATCCATCTGAAAAATAAGAGATATAAAAGTTTATTAGTTCAATTTTATTTTCAGTCGAAGTATGAATAAATTTCATCAAACTATAGTAATATCGCAAGTAATAGCATGTTCGATGAATTTTGAATTGAAATCATATCAAATGCATAGTATATGCTCAATTTTGAAAAATCGTAATGGCATGAATGTAATTTCGAATGAAGTATAAATCGCGTGAAAAATAGTTCGAAATTTTCTAAGTGTTGACTCGTGAAAAAGGACACTGTTCATGACGAGAAAATTTTCGCTCGATAAAATTGATTTTGAAAATGATTTCCTATGCATTGATTTCAATTGTAATGACTCAGTTCGATTTTTCGATCGAGAAAATTTTATTCGCAAAGGTCCGCTACAGAGTAAAAGACTTAGTAAAATTTTCTAAGTATTGAAGTTGAAATCGAGACTGTAGTCGACCTATTTTACGATCGAGAAAAATTCCGTGTAAATTTACGATCGAGAAATTATTTCTCAGGTAAATTTACTATCGATAAATTTTCCTCGATTGAATAAAATTTTCGATTTGAAATTTGTCGAGCGGAATGTGATTTTCGATTGTAAGTAAAATAATTTTCGCTGCGATATAATTTTATCTAGAAATTAGTCAACCAAAGACTAAGTCAATGGTCGAGAAATTTTCCAATCAATTAGATCCCAAGCGGCGAATTTTGCGATCGAAAAATTACGTGTTGAAAAATTAATTTCTCGCTGCTAAATTTTTGCGATCAAATTGAAATTGAATCGAAAATTTCTATTTTGCGATAGTAAGTTTTACGCTCGATAAAATTTGCATCTAAATTGTCTAATCAGTGCGTAAGTTTTTCGCTCACAAAAATCCTAATTAGATTTCTCGATGGTAAGTAATTTTTTCGGTCAAAATCTTCTATCTTGGCGACTAAATCAGAATTTTACCGATCGAAAAACTAATTCGACACAAACAGTATCTCAATTAAATCGGAATTCAATTAAGACTGTTTGCGATCGACAAAGTTCTTCGATGACTTTAAACATTCAAATACCCAGTTTCATCAAAACTCAGATTTCAGTCGAAGATGCAGATTTTCCGATGATCCATTCTACCAGATTCATAGAGAATATCGAAACTATCTTAAGTGCAGGCATTAAACTCAGATAAAGTTCAAAATCAAGCCTAAAACACTATGAAATAGTATACGATTTTCTCAGTTTTGAAGAACAGTCGAGAAACTAATATAAATCATGCGAAAAACAACAAAATGCAGATGCTAACGAAGTTAAATCACACGCAAATGGCAACAGATTCTCATTTCTACCTTAAACAGACAATTTCGTGTTGAAAATCGAAAGATTTTTGAGCAATTTTGAACTGTCTGTGAAAGTTTTTCGCGAGAGAAATTTTTGCGATTTAGGGTTGCGTGAGAAAAAGTTTTTCGACTGACATAAAAGTGGACTTTTATTACTCGCTGTAAGTCGATGATGGGTTTACGATTTGACATTTTGCGATTCAATGGAACAGGCCCATTACTATTTGCGCTCGAGAAATTTTCGATTCGAAAATTGCTCTTTAATTCAATTTTCTCGATCGCAAATTAGCGCGGCTAATCAAAATCGTTCCCAACACTGTTTACGATCGAGAAACTTATGATCGTGAATTAAGTCTGCTATCTAGTTTCTCGATAGTAAGTACTTCTAAAATTTTTCAGATTGACCCCTATTTCAAAATAAAACCCTTTGTAAGACTCCCCCTTAGTATTTAAAATAAATGCAATTAACTCCCTGTATTTTCCGTGTAGTAACGTCTAGCTCCCCTGGCAGAAATTTAAAAATCTGTACCACTTAGAGATAAGCGTTAGTAATAATGGAGTTAATCAACAATTATTTTTGGCAGTTTTATCTTTGAAATATTTGGTCTTGTGTCTAGCTCCTCTCTTTGTAGTGTCGACGTCTCGCTCTTTAATTTTGAAAGATCTGAAATACTCAGAGAAATGTCAAAAATATTTGGAGCTAATCTACAAGTCTTATACTTGCTCCCCCTCAAATGATGCACATGAATTGACTAATTATGCAAGCATATGAAATCAATTCAAGTCACGAGCACACAAATTTACCTAGTAAGCATGTATACATGGTCCCCAAAAACATGTACTTTAAAGTTTTGTGTGAGGGTAGAAGCAATGAGAAAAGTATCGCATTTAAACAATTCAGTACCAATGCAATCTATAATTGCATTTAGAATGTGCGATACACTACAGAAATTCGCATTTATTCAATTCAACGCATATGAAACATAATATTTCATGTCAAAATGTGCGAATTATTATTATTATTTATTTATTATTATATATATATATATATATATATATATTTTATTTATGGGGTCAGATTATTTTGCTTCGATCAATCGTCACGCCTAAAATTTTACGAGACATTTGAAAGAAGAAAATGCCGTCAAGTCATGTCGTCAAACTAAAGTCCTAAGTCCATAGACTGGTCCATTTCGACAACTCTCACCAGGTTCGCTCTTGCTCTCAATTAGCTATCTTGAGATTTTTATATTTTTATCACTCAAGTCAACACAAGCAATTTTTAGTCAATTTACCTGTGATCGAGGCATTTTTTAATCATTTCACCTAAGCGAGAGACCGTCTATGTGGAATCAAAGGGTTGTAAGGGTTATAATTTGGCTAGGACTTAGAACGGAAGGAATTTAAAGGGAAGTGAGCTTATCTCTTCATCGTCTTCCAATTCTACGTCCGTCTCCTTTTTTTTCGGCGTCTTTCTTCTTTTCAATCTTTTCTCCCTCCTTTTCTTTTAAGAACTATCCCTTTTTATATTATGCTCAAGCTGAAGCTCCGCTTCTCCATGAGGCTCTAGGAGATTATCGTAGGCGAAGTTCTTCTTGTTGGTTCTCGGGCCGATACTGAGCTCCTCTTCTCTTAATCCCTATTGAGGTTTCAGAGATTATCAATTTGGAGAAGTTCTCGGTTATGGAATTCGTACCCGAGGCTGCACTCCTCTTCTCGTTTCCCGATATAAGACCGGATTATCGTTGGAGAAGTTCACTTCGTGGTGCTCCTCTTCCAGCCGTTCTGACGAGCGTACGAAATTATCGTTGGAGAAGTTCACAGCAGGATCCATGCCACTTTCTACAAGGTAGTCGGAAGGCCGGTTCCTTTGGTCTGATTTTTGCGCGTTGAGCAATGCCTTCTTTTGTCATCATTTTACTTTTTATTTTGTTATCTCCCCCTCCTTTTCTCGTTTGAACAACCATCCGAAGAGCATAAAGTTCGGTTGAAAGCTGGAAATGGGTTTTAAATGAAGAAAAGGACGTCGGAGAAGGCTCAAAGTGGATGACTAAGGGCTAACGTGGAATTTATATAAGGCCGAATGAGGAATATCCTAAACTCCCTTATTATTTTCCTAACGATCTAACGCAAGATGAGTATGAAGTGTAACATCCCGTCCCATACCGGGTGTCACTGTAGCATCGGTACCTACCGGGACTAGTGGGGTTGGGCCCACCACACTCCAACTGATAGTCTGGCCCCACTTTATCACCATTTAACCTTTCAGCGTGCTTCGTGCACTCGCTCACACGCACCCTGAGAAACTTCCCAGGGGGTCACCCATCCCTAGATTGCCCCAAGTCAAGCACGCTTAACTTCGGAGTTTCTATAGATGGACTCCCGAAAAGGTAGGTCGACCTTGGTGATATGAGTAGTACTATCAATTCTCTTATACGATTCTTAGTCTGACATGCCCATACATTGTCAGTCTCACGATCCCCTCTCATTCGGGTGTCGGATCGGTTCGTTCATGTACCCCTGCGCCTAGAAGTCTGCCAGGAGCCGCTCCTTTGTCCGTGCACCTCTCTGGCACCGGCGATCACTCCCCGCCCTCTTCGGCCCCGGGCATCACATGAAGCCAAGTATCACTAGTTAAGACAGGCTTGAATCCTCACATTTATAGTGGCTTTGTGTCTAGTGGAGCAACCTAATGACCTTTAGACACAAGAATGCGACTTAGACTGACAAAATTAAGCAATTAAATCGATCGCATGTCGGGGTAAAATTCTAAGTGACTTTAGATCAAAGCATCCTAAAGGATTTCGTCATACCCCTTTATATTATATATAGAAATATATATGTTATTATTATTATTTTTTATATTTATTTTTATCACGCAAGATAAGAACAAATAAGCATAGAAAGCACATAGAATAGAGCATGTGATAGCACAGAAGATCAGGTAATGCACATATTACGGAAGATACAACATGCCTAATTTTCCGACAAGGAATTGAAATCGTTTCTCATCCAATGCCTTGGTGAAAATGTCGGCTAGCTGAAACTCCGTGTTCACAAAGTACATCTCTATCGTGCCTTTTTCTACGTGATCTTTGATAAAATGATATCTAATGTCTATGTGTTTTGTGCGTGAATGATGAACAGGATTGCAAGTAATGGCGATTGCCCTCTGACTATCACTATATATGGATATATTATTCAGATTGTACCCATAGTCGCGAAGCTGTGTCCGCATCCACAGCATCTGTGAGCAACAGCTGGCAGCAGCTACGTATTCTGCTTCGGCCGTCGAAGTTGACACACAGTTCTGCTTTTTGGATGACCAGCAAACCAGTTTTTCGCCTAAAAATTGAGCGCCACCGGACGTGCTTTTCCTGTCCATTCAGCAACCTGCATAGTCAGCGTCAGTGTAGCCGATAAGTTTAAAATTCGTACCCTTTGGATACCATAGGCCAAGGGTAGAGGTGTCCTTAAGGTAGCGTAAAATTCATTTGACCGCGAGCATATGGGATTCTTTGGGATCGGCTTGAAAACGGGCACACAAGCACGTGGCAAACATGATGTTCGGCCGGCTCGAAGTAAGGTAGAGAAGAGATCAAATGATACTGCGATACAGTGTGATGTCGATCGACTTGCCAGAGGGATCGGCATCCAACTTGCAGCTTGGTGACATAGGAGTGCTGAGAGTCTTGCTCTGGTCTTGATGAAATTTCTTCAGAATATCCTTGATGTATTTTGTCTGACTGATGAAATTCCATCATTGAGCTGCCTGACTTGGAGTCCTAAGAAAAATTGCATCTCTCCCATGTGACTCATCTCGAATTTGCTCTTCATGAGATCTCCAAACTTCTTGCAGAGCCGAGATTTGTTGATCCGAAGATGATGTCGTCGACGTATACTTGGACGACCATCAGATCTTTGTCATGCCATTTAATGAAGAGGGTTGTGTCTATCGTTCCTCGTATGAATCCAGACTTCACGAGGAAATCACTCAGGACATCGTACCAAGCACGTGGGGCTTGTTTTAGTCCATAGAGAGCTTTGTCCAAGCGATAGACATGATCGGGATGTTCTTGATCAACGAAACCTTCCGGCTGAGCGACGTAGACTTCTTCTTTTAACACGCCGTTGAGAAAGGCGGTTTTAACATCCATCTGATAGACTTTGAAGTCTTTGTGAGCCGCATAAGCCAGCAGGAGGCGGATAGCTTCGATACGGGCAACAGGAGCATAAGTCTCGTCGTAGTCGATGCCTTCCTGTTGATTGTATCCCTTAGCAACTAGCCTTGCTTTGTTCCGGATCACTTCACCATCTTCATTTTTCTTATTCTTGAAAACCCATTAAGTTCCGACCACTGTTTTCCCATGTGGACGGGGTACCAAGGTCCACACTTGAAGACGTTCGAATTGATTGATTTCCTCTTGCATTGCGATTGTCCAATCCGGGTCTCGAAGTGCGTCTGCTACTTTGGTATGCTCGTTTTGGCTCAGGAAGCAACTGAAAAGACTGTGTTGACGACGTGTCCTCACACCAACCGAGGGATCGCCAATTATCTGATCAACCGAGTGGCCTCTCGTCCACTTGCGCTCATGAGGCAAGGCTGAAGTCGGTGCGTCAGCTATCTGTGGATCTAGATTGCCTATAGTCTCAGATTGATCATTTGTCTGAGGAAGTTCCAATACTGCACTTGGATTGATCGTCTCAGATGATACTTCCTCGATGACCATTGTAGGTTCTTCGGTGTTCTGTGGCAATTCCGAATGGACTTGGTACGTCGGTCTCATTCGGTAGATAATCCATTGTTGGTGTAGGCCTGTATGACTGATATACCGATTCGAAGAGAGAATCCAAGTCGTCAATTGCAAGTCTCGTTGCTTCGTCTGACACTGATCCTGAAGTTGTTGCCATCTTCTGTTGGTTTTGTGCCAACACACAAGTGATTACGGGTTCTGAAATGTTGTCTTCAGAAGCCAACGGGTTAGGCACGGGTCCTGGACTGAATTGACCAGAAGCCATCTCTGCCACTTCGTGGAAAGTGACATTATAGCTTTCCTTAATAGTTCGGTTGGACTTGATGTATACTCGGTACGCTTTTGATGTTGAAGAATACCCGACAAATGTAGCTTCGAATGCTTTAGGGTCGAACTTTGCACGTTGCTCTCGGTCGTTCGCCACAAAGCACTTGCACCCGAAGACTTTAAGGAAAGAGATGTTGGGCACTCTATTATTCACAATCTCATACCGAGTCTTGTTGAACCGTTTGTGAACCACCGTCCTGTTTTGAGTAAAACAAGCGGTATTGACTGCTTCAGCCCATAGAAAGTGTGGAAGTTCCGATTGGATCAGCATTGTACGAGCGGCTTCCACTAGTGTTCGATTTTTCCTTTCAACGACCCCATTTTGTTGAGGTGTTTTGGCGGCTGAAAATTGTTGACTTATTCCAAGTTTCTGATAAAACTCACTGAGGTGATTGTTCTTGAACTCAGTGCCGTTGTCTGTTCGAACAACTTGATTAGTCTATTGCAGCAGATTTTGAGTTGTGTTCACAAAATTGATGATCAAGTCACCTGTCTCATCTTTCGTTCGGAGGAACTTAGTCCATGTGTAGCGAGAATAGTCATCCACAATCACTAGGACATACTTTCTTCCATTGATACTCTGAGTCTGCATCGGACCACAGAGATCCATGTGAATTAGTTCCAATGGTCGAGAAGTAGATGCAATTTGCTTGACGTGATGAGATGCTCGCTTCATTTTTCCTAATTGACATGCCGAACAGTGATGCTCCCTTTGTAGTTGTATAGTTGGAAGACCGTGAACCAACTTTTTCGTAGAAAGATGTTGGAGAGCTTTCATATTCAGATGAGACAGTCGTTGATGCCATAAGCTGTTCCTCTGTAAATCAGTCTGAGAAATGAGCATACAGCTGTTGAGGGCCGCACAGACGTCAGGTTGATCGTGTAAAGATTGGATCTCCGAAGTCCTTGAAGGAGTTTTGTGTCCTGACTATCCACAATTCTGCACCGGTCAGCATGGAAGATCACCTGGAATCCTTTGTCACAGAATTGGCCTATGCTGAACTAGTTATGGCGGAGGCCTTCGACGTACGAGACATCTTTGATGGTCAGATTCTTCAGAGTGATATCTCCAAGTCCTAGAATCTGGGCTGAATCGTTGTTCCCAAATCTGACTTTGCCGTTTGGTCGGTCTTTGTAGTTGCTCAGCAGCTCTTGACTACCAGTCATGTGTGTGGAGCAACCAGAGTCGAGGTACCACACATGATGGATCTGCAAAAACAATTTAGAGAGCTTTAGGTACCCACTTAAACATGGGTCCTCTCGGATTAGCAGATTTAGTTTTGGGTTCAGATATGACTCCTAAATTTATTTTTGGAAGAGTCTTAATAACCCTTTGCACTTTTGAAAAAGTGGGTTTGAGTTTTGCCTCTATAGGAGACTTGGCCCTTTTGGCTTTTGTCGTCCTAGGCGGAGATTTAGGAACCCATTTGGGTTGAACCTTACAGGGAAGGTTAATTTCAGCACGTACAAATGCTTTGGAGGGTTTGACTGAGGAAAAGATCTTTTCTTGTGATAGTCTCCTAAGGTGCTTGGGGGATTTAATTTCTACGGGATACCTTAGGTGAGTACATTCATGTACGGCGCCATAAGCTTTCTTTATGGCTGGATCTTGTTTCCTACGTGTCTTCCTAGTGGCATTTGTTTTAGAATGATTAATTTTTGACGTAGAGCCTATTTCGAAGTTGGTGCTTCTAAAGGTGATCGGCTGAAGTGAATAAGTAGAAGCAATAATCTTAAAAGTGGAAATAGCTTTTTTATTTCTACGAGTGTCTTTTATTGTAACAGAAGGAGTAGCATGCTCAGAAACATTTAAGTCTAATGGCTCCTTCTTTATCTTAGTGCTAGACACTCTCGCCTTTGTTTTTAGTGCTGACGCTACGCTCCCTGTAGACGTAGGTAAAGTGAAATTAGTCATAGCACTCTTAACAGAATTATTTTTACAATATTTATCTTTCAAATGCGATTTTTCATTTTTCACGCTTTTTGTAATAGCGTGAGAGGTAGTTTGGGGGGATGAGGAAGCCTTGAGATTATCCATCTCCTTAAAGAATTTTTTCTTTTCAGCTTCGAATTTCTCTCGTTCTTTTTCTAACTTTGCCTGTGACTCCTCTATCTGTTTTATGATAGGGGCTTTGTAGAGAGAATTTTTATAATTAATGGTTTTAACTTCCTCGTGGTGTGTTCGAGAATCAGGAGGTAGAATTTGAACTAAATTGCAGACAGGTGTTAGAGTTTCCTATTTTTGTCCCTTTCATTTAGTTCTTTGTAGTCAAAGGGAATTTCTGGACCATGTGGACCTTGTCTAATGGATGAATCGAAAGTATTTTTATAAGACGATTCAGTAAAATTTCTAAGAGAGGTTATTCCTAAGCGCATGTGTCTAACATCATATATTTCTTTCTTTTGTAAAACACACGGGTTAGTGAAACCTATGCCTTCTATAGGATTATAGAACTCTATATCCTTGGGCTTGTTCAAAAATATCGTCTGTTCGGACTGTCCCCTACGCGTAACTATATCGTCTAATTTCTTTACTTTGGCATATAGTCTCTTGCGTTCCTCACCTAGGAGAGCGTAATTATTTTCCACGGTTAGTTTCGCGGCTTGACAGGCATCGAAATCCTTACTAAGCTCACTAATCTTAGCATTCGATGTTTCTAATTGAGCTTCTAAGTTAGTGATCTTAGAGGTAGCTTCGGTTATCCTACAATTTAAAGTGGCTTTCTCGTTGAGATTTCTAACCAAGCAATTGTAGTTATTTGCTAGCCTATCTTCTAATTCCTTAATCTTTTCGCTCTGTTGTCCTAGTTGAGGTTGACTAGTCTCTCTAGAATGGAGGCTCTTGGTAAGTTCATCTATTTTTGCACTAGAGCTCCTAAGTTCTTGTTCGAGACTATCTATCTTCTCCTGAGCTCTCTCAAGTTCGTTCTCTAGTTCCTTTATACTTTTCTGCTCACGTTTCATGTTAGCATATTGCTTTTGATATGATTCTAACATGGTCAATAATGTGGAAGGAGTTACTACCTCATTTGAAGACGTGGATGCGTTGTCGTCGTCCGTACGAGTGGATGTTTCGGCGTCCAATTCGTTGTCGAGACGGGCCATGAGGGCTAAGTTCTCTTCTTCAGAGTTCGACGTGTCCTCGAGCCATTGGTCCTGTTCTGCCATGAGAGCTACTCCAGTTTCTTTCTGTTTTGTCAATTGAAGCTTCCTGGAGTAGTAGTTTGCATCTCTTTTCTTCGGGAGAGTGCACTCTCTGGCGAAGTGACCTGCTTTGCCACAGTTAAAACATTTGTTCGTCTCTTTGGGATTCTTGACCTCGGAACTCTCCGGAGCACGTTCTTTGTTCTTGGAGCTTGTAGTCCGAAGTCTATTGGCTGAGGTTGAAGACTTCTTCTTGAAGTATTTCTTGCTCATCATTTGCCCAATGAGAGCTAACTGTTTTCCAAGGGCTTTCATGTTCGGCTCGATGTCGGTGTCCGATTCCTCTTCCGACTCTGATGATGAAGGTGGCCTAACGATCTTTTCCTTTCTTGACCTTGTGCTCCTCTTCTCCAAGACTAAGGCAACCGTGTCATCGGTTTGTTTGCCTTTCTGCTCTTTGGTAGTCTCGCGGATATCCTCCTCATGCTGAGCGAGATTATCGAACACGGCATGGACATCCAACTCCTCTAGATCTTTGTTTGTCGTATTTGAGTGGATATTTTCTTCCATTCCGTGGGCAGAGAGGATAGAAATCTTATGTTTGTCTCCATGTTTGTCTTTGTTATTTCTATCTTCCTCATTTCATTGAGAAGAGTGAGGTATCGTTGGTAGATCTCGTTTAGACTCTCCTCCGGCTTTGCTTTGAATGAGTCGTAAGCAGTGAGAATGTTCGCCTTCTTGGCCTTTATGCCAACTTCCGTCCTTTGCATCATCCTATGCAGCTCATCCCACATCCCTTTGGCCGATGTAAGGCTGTCGATTTGTCTGTATATATCGTTGGGGATGCCCTGCATAAGGGTATTCATGGCTACTAGATCAGCCTTAGCTCGAGCTCTTTCCTCCAGAGAGTATTCTCTAGGCTCCTTTAGTCGCCTAGAAGCTGTAATTGCTGGAGTAGCTGTTTCGTCCCCGGGTACATGAACCCAGAACTGTGCCGGTCCCTCTTCAAGGGACTTCAGTAGATTTTCGGCTTGATCCTTTAGAGCAATGAAATTCAGAAAGCGGCTTCTCCACACTGTGTATTCGCCTCTTTGCAAGATCGGCTGACAGTTGTCATTTCCGAGTGAGTATGCATCCATGTTTGTATTGTACTCGAGTTGTTGAAGGATCTTCGTTAATTGTTTTGAAGGTTGAAGATGATGTAATGTGCTTCACAAGTGACAAAATTCGTTAGTAGCGTTTGATTCGAAAACTAGATCGAGAATTATTTTCGATTCAATCTTAAAGTTTGATCGAAATTAATTCCGTCGAGATAGTGTACTGAGTACTGTTCTCGTGCGAGAAATTTTGTCAGCGAGATACTTTACGAGCGAGATAAATTGCTCAAAATCATTCGGTCGAGAAAAATTTCTTGATCGTGAATTTATTTCGATCGTAAAGAAACAGTACGTTAGTAAGTTTCTCGACAAGTCAAAATAAATCTGTTGACTAGAAAAGTTTCTCGCGTATAAATGATTTTCGCCTGGTCAAACGTTAAAAGGTTTGACTGAAAAGTTTTTCGAGTGAAAGTTTTTACGCATGCAAAGTCAAAATAAGTCCCTCTCGAAAAAGTTTTTCGCCATAATGCTCGAGAAATATTTCTAACTAAAATCGTTTCTACTGATGACGATTCTAGCGCTGACTTCGTATTCTGACCGAGAAAAATTCTCGCGCTAGGTTTATCAATCGAGAAACTAATCCGATCGCAAAAAATTAGCGAGAAAAATTTGAGCGATCGAGAAAAATTCACATAATACGATTAACACTAATTCGAGCAAAAACAAAGAATCAGATAGTGAAATTTGAGGCAATTGCTCGCAATTAAGTACTAATCACGCACGAACAAGCAATTAAACACATTATGAAGCAAAATATATCGAATTTGATCAAAATCAGAACGTGTTCTTCATGTTCTTCGCAAACAGTAACATGCAGAAGCAACTCAATCCTAGAAATCGAAGTTTAAACTGCTACAGAACTGATCGCAATGATGATCTATCACTTAAACAAGCACAGAAACACCAAATACAAGTCAATTAAGCATAGAATTAAGCTATTGGATCAAAAAAGGTATTCGCGCCAAACTGTTCTTCGATGAACAGTATCCAGAAAATGATTTTCGATCCAATTCTAACAATTTTCGATTCAAAACAGAACGAATCTGCTCTGATACTAATTGTTAGGTCCTACGATTAACAACTCTACGATCCTAGGCTAGAATTCATAGTAATTCGATCGTTTATATAAGCAATTGAATTCGATCGGAAAACTCAAATGAAGAACAAGAGAGAGAATTCGAGTAGAGTGAGAAAGTTACTGTTGTTTCTCTCTCTAAAAACCAAATTGCAAGCCCTTCGGATCAATTCTTAAAACTTTCTCTATTAAGCTCAATTGATTTACAAGTATTTATACCAAACAAACTTGGTATAAATATCAAACTAGTCCTAATCTAAGGACACAAAACGCCCCTAATTACAAGGACAACTAATGAAATCAAGCACAATTACAAATAGTATTCTACAGCCCTCGAATGCTATACGAGGATCACATTGTATAGGGCATTAGCTTATTTATCATTCGTCTTCTTATGTAATAAGATATTTTTGTGTGTTTAATAATGGCATTGTTCGTTTATTGGATATATGAGTTCTTTACTTAGAATCCAGTAAAGCAATGAATGAACAATTCCAAATGTGTCGAGTTGAGTTAGTTCTCGATGGCACGACAGAGGAAGGCACTAGTGAACTCTTAACCTCGAACATTAAAAGTACGTAAGCCTACCGCTCTAGTTTGGTGCTGGATATACGGCTTATTTGTCAATGACCTATCGTGCCGATATCCCGCTTGGATGCGGAGGTCATGACTTGTAATACGACTCGAATCAAGGGATTGAATCGTTTCATGGACACTGACTCACGGGTCGTACGATCGAACATGGCTTATTACTCAAGGAGTGTCAATGACCGACGACAACACTATAGTAGTCTGCGTGAACCTTAGACCGAAAGGGGCTTTGACGGAGTTGACTTCGAAGTCTCGACTGTCACTGGTTCCCCTCGACCCGATTTGCTGTTGCATGGGTCGGCGAGCCAGATGCGGTCTTGATGACGATTTGTGATTGCCGGGCTCAGACCGCCAAGTACAGATTCACAGTCTCGTAAGTAATCGAGACAAGTGTCCTATGTGGACGGCGACGGTAAATTACAAAATCCTTGGCCAATGTATTGAACTAACTCATGTAAGACATGGAGGGTAAAATTGGACTTTCACCTTAAGCTAATTTCGAAATATGCCTTTGAGGGTATTTTCGGAATTTGCATATTTGATATAAATAAATATGGAATAAAAAAAATTCAGAATATTATTTATTTAAAACTGAAAATTCAAAATTAATATGGTATAAGTTTCGATTTTTTCAATCCATATTTAAAGTTATTTTATTTTATTTGAATATCTTAGTTAGTTTTCTAATAATAGCAAGTTTCCTTAAGGTTGAATTTGGAATTCAAAAGAGAGAATGATATGGCAAAAATCTCTCCACTTAAGGAGGAAAAAATCGAAAATAATATCTTGGGAAGATCTTGGAATTTTCAAAATCTGGCAACAAATAAATAGAGTAGCCCTAGTCCAAATCTGAAGATAGATTTTCGAAATCACAAATGCACAAGCATACACACCGAAATGCACACATCTTCTCCTAAGCGACGGGATTAATTCTCTCTAGCCATCTTTAGACAATTGGATCTGTGGTGCACTGCGAGGTCGGCGTGACAATCTAGTGCCATACACCACCATCGCCGTAGTTGAAGAAAAGGATGAGGAGCTGCCACTCACTTCAACTAGTAAATCTCTACGGGTTTGACCCGCCCTATTACGTGTCAATGTGTTACTATTCTGATCCGAACTACGAGGTTCCGCACCGTACCCGGGGACGTGGCGTCTCTAGGACACACCGAGTAACCCAACCTAGATGAATTTATGGTGCTCAACTTATGTGAGCATCTTATGTGGGCACCTGTTGATGTGGCACCGATTCGTCCCTATTCAACATCCCTCATCGACATCTAAGGTTATGCCGTCTTAATTAACACCTTCTAGGTGTCATTAATCGACATTTCGGATACTGATTAAGTGGCTTGCTTGGGGACCTGAATCGAATGTCGCAACATACGAAGGGTACGACATTAATGGGTATACTTTCTACACGAAGAAGCGAGACGATAAAAGCACGTCGCAGAACAATGGGGTCACACTAGTTGCACTGTCAAGAGAAGTTTCTCATGAGAAAGATGCCCAAGTGTCGGGTAATGCAAGTTCGTATTATGCTATATCGAAGAAATCTAGGAACTCGTCTACAAAAACAATGTAAAATTTGTTTTACTTCGATGTAAATGGGTTGATAATAGACGAGGCGTTCGAATAGATCCCGAATTGGGATTTACGATGGTTGATTTGCAAAAATTGGGTTACATGGACGATCCTTTCATTCTGGCAATGCAAGCTAAACAAGTATTCTACGTACAAGATCCGGCTAATATTGGATGGCATATTGTCCTGGAAGAAGGGCATTGTTGGTATCGTTGATGCGGACGATAAAAGAGAATATGACGAGAGCGATGAAACATTTCTGTTTCCTACCGATGTGGAACACGTCGCTATCACTTATGATGATGCAACTTTTCATAGATATATTGTTCCGGATCACAACGAAGGAATGTATTGTTGATAAATGTATGTGAAACTTTTTTCATCGTGTCCTCTTTTCTACTCCTTTTGTGTAAATTTTGTTGAAATTAACTACTTTTTTTGTGATTATTTTTTTCAGGGTACATATTCCTTACGACGAGATTTCTTCAGAGCCTCCTACATCTTCCTCGACTGGTAACGAGTCGAGTGAGACGGTTAAGCGTACGAGAGGTCCATATAACAGCAAGTGCTTAAGAAGACGATTAAATCCGAACTCCGAGGAGGGCATCCTCTAGTTCGATGAGAAGGGTAATGTCATTGGCCCAGACCAAGATGCGAGGGCGAAGTTTAGCAACTACGTCGGTCGGGTGGCGAGGGCGCAGGTGGAGGACTTCATCACAGATTGGCGCCAGATCGACCCCGGGCTCAAGGAGGCACTTTGGCAAGATGTTAAGGTGATTTAATTGGTATAATTAATGTATTAGAATAATTTTGATTCGGTATATAATTAATTTTCTATTTTTTATTCGACAGACTACGTGGAAGTTGCCAGACGATCCGGCTATCAAGGCAAAGGTCTTAAGAAGAAGGGCCCGAGTGTGGCGAGCGAATACCAACGCATCTCCCAAGAATGATTGGCCGCGTGGAGGAACAAGAGGGAGACCTCTGAATTTCAGGTAAAATATTTATTTTATTATGTTTTTACTAATATCAATCTAAATTTGTGTTTATTCATATTGCAGGAAATTAGTGAGAAGGCTAGACAAAATATGTCAGGAACCGAAACCTCATCTCATAATTCCATGCATTGACATGAATTCATTTGCATAATTAATTTTTATAGATATGTGTATAGATGAAATTGATATTTGAGTAAGGTAAGTTATTAGTATAAGTAATTGAAATAAACTTAATTAATAAGAAGTTTTCAAAAAGGAATTTTAAGTAAAGAAGATTTTCTATATGATGCTTAAGGTAAAAAGAAAGTTTTCGATATAAGGTTTAAGTGAAGGAAGTTTTCGACATTTAACCGTAGTTGACAAAGTTTTAGGGTTATAGAGTAATTTTGTTATGAAGACTAAGTTAAAGGAAAGTTTTCGATGTGTAAGTGATTGTTGGGAAAAAAAGTTCAATGATTGAACGAACGACTATAGCAGCCTCAGATCGATAGGGTCACTGACGGATTTGCTTTCGCAATTTTGGTTTGTCGCTAGTTGGCTAGGCCTGCAAGTGTTCGGAAATGGGACACGGGCCAGCAGGGAAACGCAACCGATTTTACGGATTGCCGGGCTTTTACAGCTATCGGGATTCACTGCCTATATTCATATAGGTTAACGTCCTATGAGGTAATCGAAGAACAATGATTATAAAGCCTTCGGCCGAAGCTTGGAAAGCTCACTCGTATTAGATACCGAGCGGAGTTTAAATAATCGGATGGGTCTCGATTATAATATAGAGTTAGGTCAGTGAGTTTGACATTTACATGGCTCTCACCTAACCGGGACGCAAGTGAAAGGCGTAAGAGGTATTTAAAGGTATACACTATAGTCGGTTCGCCCGAATTTCGATTAGATCAAAATTTGTTCTCAACTAGGATCTGTCCGGTACCGCGGGATTGGCTAGGTGAATACCGGGTCTCGCGGATTCCTCCCGTGCCAGTTGAAACGGACCTAGAAGGTCGCGCTTAAAAATGGTATTGACCTTGAACGAAAACGGCGGGCTTTTCTCTAGAACCTAACGAACGGGATTCGTTGAGGTAGTGGCAAAGTTGATACGAGGTGTCGACGATTTAGTTAAGTTCCGATGAGGGTCACGGAAATAATTAGGACTTAAGATTGCCTTAAGTGCTTAATTAATTAACAAAGTGAGGCTCAATTGTAATTAAAATAATTAAATTGGATTTAATTGTTTTATTACGTAAAATTGAGGGACTAAATTGAGAATTTAGAAACCTCATGGGCCAAAATGGAATAAATTGAAAAGGTTTGCATGTTGACTTGGTCATTTAACATGTGTTAATTCCATTTCATGCCACATTGGTCGAGGTGGCAAGTTTCATTCAATAGCATGACAAGTGTTGTAGAAAAATCATAAAATAACCATAGTGGATTTTTACTACAAGGAAAATAAGACACCTCATAAGCTTAGGCGTAAACTAGAAAAAGATAAATAAATAAGCTAAGTTCATGCGAACGTCGGGAAGTGTAGAATTATTCTGGAAAATTCGGTATCGATCGGAAATTGTTTCGGTCACCAAATAGTCGAAATACGACCGACTGTCGCTTTGTTTGAACTAGTTTGGAATTAAATTATCAATTCGAGTAAATTTGTATTAAATTTGAATTTAGGAAATTCGAATTAGACGTGATCTCCTGAGGCTTAGGACAGTATCTTGGGCCCTTGGGAGAAGCCGAAGGGTGCTAGGTCGAATTTGGATATTGAAAATCGGAAATTCGTCACCCTACGCCGCTCGGTTCAAAACGCGCTTCCGCTAACGCCATGTTTTGCTGTTCGGGGGCCGGCGTCGATAATCGTGCCCACCCCACCACAACAAGGATTTCCAGTAAAGATTTCGATACTAATTGAATATGACTTATTAGGCCGAAAGTTTTATATATTGAAACAATTAAAAATTAACAGAAAGGAAAACGAAAAGTATGATTGAAGACATAATCAAGCATATTAAAGCATGCATATCACGAAATATGCATCATGTTAGGGATCTCATATTTATCGAAAAATAATATCTGTATAGGTTAGGATCCCAATAAAGGCAAGGACATGGTTGGTTGGCGAACGGGACTATAAACGAAATTTGTAAGTATGATATGCAACATGTATTTATGTGTCTTATGTGTTTAGATGTTCTATATGAATTAATTGATTTATGGTTCCATAATATATGTATTACTTGGATTGATTCGATTTATATGCAGTATCCTGCTCTTATCTGAAAAATGTGACTTAATAGAGTTATGACTCATGTGATATAAGGATTGATTTACAGCATTGCATATAATAATAAATGAAAGGAGAAACCGTTATGATTGCTATGACTACGGATGGTGTGATATGGATGCTACGGCATACTTCCCTACAAATCGGGGGATGATAGTTACTTCCCTACAAATCGGGGGATGACAGAGTCCTGTACATGCACATAAAGATATTACAGAATGGTTACAGAGTCCCATGCATGGGCGCCCACCGGGCCTACGGTACGAGTCTAGCATGTCTATAACGGGAGTATCAAAATAAATGGGAATATAGAATGGCATGCGATCTACGGATCATATGAACGATGATGATACGAACGATTATATGAGTTATGATTTCGTGACGGAATGACTGATTGAAAGGTTTGCGGCATTTATAGGAATGGACTTATTTCATGTTATAGTTTATTGCTATTGATTTAACACATTACGATCATATGTTTTAACAGTGTTGTAGATATTTAACAGGCCACTTAGAGCGCATCATATCAAAAGCATGTACAAGATTGACAGGCTACGCCCTTATCCTACTCCCCATAGTTCATTGTGTACATATAGTTTAAGATACAATAGTAAGTTGTACAATGTCAAAATAAGTATGTTGTCTACTTATATGTACAATATAGTGAAAGTGATATAGATTACGCACCGAGTATGTTCCAAAGAGAAAAGTTGTGAAAGGAAAAGAAAAGCAAAAAATTTTATATGAAAAATGTAATAGCTCCGCAAATACGGTAATTAAAAAAGAAAACAAGGCGTTACAAAATCAATCTCACAACATGTATCCTCACCATTAAGGTATGTGCGGGTATAAGGCCACATGGCCAATCGGGAAAAAGAGTACCCGATTGCGAACCTCGCTAATTTTCCCACGGACTTGATAGTGCCGTTGAAAGAGGGAAGTGTAAGAGGGGCAAACTTCATTCGGAGTCAAACCGTAAGAACAGAAGTGTTGGGTTACCCGATGTGTACCGGAGATGCCACTTCCCCGGATACGGTGCGGAACAAAAATTTTCCGGGTTCCCCGATTGCCCTCGTAGCTCAGATCAGAATAATATCTCTTTCCTTTTGATTCCAAATCAATTAAGGAAACAATCCATAATTACCCTTACTAACTTTAGATATTTACTCCAAATATCTTAAATATGAACTAAATATTCGAAAATTATGCCATATATATTTCGAATATTCAGTTTAAAATAAATAATATTTTGAATATTTTTATTTCCATATTTATACACATCAAATATGTAAATATCGAAAGTACCCTCCTAGGCATATCTCGAAATCAAGCTTAGGGTGAAATTCCGGTTTTACCCACAAGCGTTTTAAGTACTTAGCCAAGCCCAAGTCTTAAAGTTAGTTTCTTACGAAGTCCAACTTTGGTCCAATAAATGGCCCGAGGCCCATTAAGGCGCGGCCCAACGGCCCAATGCCCGTTAAGGCCCAAAACACTTTATCTCCATATCGGTACACGTTGATGATCCTTTTTAAGCCCGACTCTCTAGGTTCGACTCAATCGGCAAGGGAGGAATCCAAGAGTCCGGTAGTTACCTTGCAATCTCGCAGCACCGGACTGTAACCCGATTCGAGTGCGAATTTCGACCCAATCTTTATTCCAGAACCTTACTATAGATTATAGTACTACGTATAAACCCTTCAGCTGTGTCCCAATCGAGTGAGAGCCATGGTCTATGTCAAACTCACTGAACTCGATTCTACGATAAAATGGAGACGAGGCAAATGACCAAACTACCCTCCATGTCTCACATGAGTTAGTTCAATACCTTGGCCAAGGATTTCGTAATTTCTTATCACCGTCCACATAGAACACTTGTCTCGATTACTTACGAGACTGTGAATCCGTACTTGGCGGTTTGAGCCCGACAATTACAAATTGTCATCAAGACCGCATCTGGCCCGCTGACCCATGCAGCAACAAATCGGGTCGAGGAGAACCAGTGACAATCGAGACTTCAAAGTCAACTCCCTCAAAGCCCCTTTCAGTCTAATGTTTACGTGGACTACTATAGTGTTGTCGTCGGTCATTGACACTTCTTGAGTAATAAGCCATGTTCGACCATATAACCCGTGAGTCAGTGTCCATGAACTGATTCAATTCATTGATTCGATGCGTATCACAACTCATGACCTTCGCTTCCAAGCAGCATATCGGCACACGATAGGTCATTGACAAATAACCCGTGATCGGTTATCCAGCACCCAATTGGAGCCTCAGGCTTATGAACTTTCAATGTTCGAGGTTAAGAGTCCACTCGCCTTCATCTCTCGTGCCCATCGAGAACAGTGACTCAACTCAACACATTTGGATTTGTTCATTTATTGCTTTACAGGGTGCTAAGTAAAGAACTCATATATCCAATAAACGAACAATGCCTTTCAATAAACACACGAAAATATATTATTACATAAGGAGTCGAATGATAAATAAGCTAATGCCCTATACAATCTAATCCTCGTATATCCTTCGAGGGTATATTCCTAACAGGAAGATGGGTCGTTTATATTCCATGTGACGCGAGCCGGGAGCTAGCCGAGAAACTCGTAAGTTTTACACTCTAATTCGATTGTTGCATAGATTTAAGAAATGAATCGTGTTTAACTACGATACAAATTGACAGGCACGGGTGAAAGAATAAGCGAGCCGAGGAGAATTTGTCCCCACGAAGCAAAACGATGCGTTGACGAAGGCTTTGGGAAAGCCCGATCACAGCGGGCATCCTACGGGTTTCCCTTCCAATACTCCATTCGATATGTGTTTGGCAACCCTACCGAGGGCCGGAGCGGTTCTAGTAGCTTTTTCTCGATGGATCAGTTGAGGGCCGAGATGGAGGCTAGATTGGGAGACGAGGTGAAGGCCGAGGTGGAGGCCAGATTGAGAGAGGAGGTGAGGGTCGGGATGAGTGCGATATTCTCTCAAATGGCGCCCCAGCTCGTACTGTTCGGAGTTCTTTCGGATCGGCCTCGCTCGATCCATTTCCCTCGTCGAATCCTATATCAGTAAGACTTATATGTTTAACATTTTTTGTTTAACGTATCGGATTTATTTTGTATTGAACTTTTATTCATTTGAAATCGTATATTATCCCAAGGTCCGACTAGCGATTCGTAAAATCCACGGGGCCTTAGAAGTCGTCACTCTTGGGACAGTGATCGAGGGACGTGATAGTGTTCATCATGTCCGTGTCCGAATCGAACGTCGTAGTCACGGTCGATCTTATAGCTCACGGAGGGAGGGGGAATATCTTCCGGTACGAACCTCGGAGCTTATGACGTTAGGATATGCACTGGGCAGCTTCGTACAGTGGCCCCACGATTTGACATTATCGTCAATTGTGGTATGTAAATAAATATATAAATATTGATCAATAATTTAAATAAATTAATTTGCATTTTCCTATGTAGGCACTTCCTACGCCGACAATAGGGAATTCTTCATTGGAGTCCAGTAATGTTCAATGCAATGACGACGATATTGAACACCTAGACGAGAGATTTGTTGCGGGTCAAGGCAAGTATTGTTGGTATCTATTCGATGTCCTTTCCTCTCGGAGTGACTGTGTAATACCCGCAAAATTTATACGGAATTACTTCAATAATATTCGAAATGTACGGAATTGACTTTCGAACAAGAAACGATTTCTTTTCGAAACGAGCCCAAAATTTACAATTGGGCCCGAAAAATTTAAAAGGACCAAAAATTTATTTATGTGCCAAATGAGAAAATAATTGCCCAAAATAAAAGGTTGGGAGTTGGGTCCTTTAATAAAATTTAATTGGGCCAAAAACAAGAAGTGAAAGCCCAAATAAATAAATAATTAAAAAAATAATAGTAATAACAATAATAATAATTTAATTATGGCTGGAATAAATTAAGAGAATAATAAAAATAATAAGGTACATCCATGTAAGTTTGGTACAATAAAACAAAATAATATTTCACCTCCATGTGAATTTAATACAATATAATAAAATAAGAAAAATAAAATAATAAAGCCAACTCTACAATTACATGGAGACAAAAATCTACACCTAATGCCTTAGTAAGTGAATCAAACACATCTAATACACCTAATGAGACAAGACCTAATACAACCAATACACCTAATATACATCATAAGGACATAAATGAAATAAAAAAAAAAGAATAATGAGGAGGTGGAGAGGAGAACGTGAGGGAGAGGAAAGGAAAGAAGAAGAGAGAAAGGAAAAGAAAGAAAGACAAGATCTAACTAATATGCCACCTCTTTCCACCTAAGCCACCTCATTAAATTCCTAAGGACACATTAATAACTAATAAATCCAAAGATATTAGAGAGGAAAGGAGAAAAGGCCGTGAGGGAGGAAGAGAAGAAATGGCCGAGAGAGAGAGGGAGAGAGGGAGAGAAAGAAAGAGAGAGAAAGAAGGAAAGGAGGAGAAGGAGGAAAAGAAAATCTCCGGAAGCTCGGGATCGAAGCTCTGGGGTCGGGATCACACGAAACAATCGGTTACGTAGCTCTCTACGGGATTAAGGTAGGTGAAGATCACCTACATACGTAAACAATATAGGATTTGTGAATTTTACGTGTTTTGCATGTTATTCATCAAATTCTTCGTGTTTATGTGATAATAATAATTTGCTTGCATGAATTTTTCGTTGGTTATCTTAGGGAGCACGAGATTGAGTATTTTTAGATCTATGAATATTTGGGAATAGGGATAGAGGACTTTAGATTAAGAGGATAGAGCAAAACTTGGGGAGAATTAGGGTTTTCTAGGGTTTTCTTTATCCATTTCGGCCAAGAGGTTCAAAAATTCATATCTCACAATATAGACTTCAGATTAAAAATTCCTTTGAACAGAATTAAGATTTGCAAGTCCTTTATCTGTGGTTAAAAATTTCAGGTCCATCGGACATCGTTTACCTTGTGATCATTGAAAAATCCAAAACTGTCGCAAAACAGCCGTATAAAATAATTATTTTTAAAATTTTGGAACTTAATCGAAATTTTACAAAATCCAGGGAGTCTATGTTGTAAAATTCCGAATAGGGGATATTTTTAAAGAAATTTAAAGTTTTTAGGACATATTTAAAATTCGGAATAAATATTGGGGTCCTTTGGGTAATTTTAAAAAATTTGGGGACTAGATTGAAAAGTTTCAAAAATCTGGTGGCTGAGAATGTAAAATCCAGATAGGGGAGATTTTTGAAGAAATATAAAGATTTTGGGGCAGATTTGAAATTTGGAATAAATAATTGGGGTCCTTTGTATAATTTTCAAAAATTCGGGGACTAGATTGAAAAGTTTTAAATCTGGGAGCTGAGAATGTAAAATCCCAACAGGGGAGATTTTTAAATAAATATAAACTTTCGGGGCAGATCTGAAATTTTTAAAGATTTGGGGCAGATCTGAAACTTAGGAAACTTTTCAGATCCTTAAAAGTAAACTATGAAATTTTGGGGTTTAAATGCAAAAATTTAGAAAGATATTTTTAAATTAGAAATTTAAGTGATATTTTGAAAGTTGGACAATAGAATTTTAAAATATATTAAATTAGGGACCAATTTTGAAATTAGGGTGTTAAATAAAGTGAAAAGGATTAAATTTTGGGAACTCTTAGTGAAATTTCGGGGAGAGATCGATGAGTAAGGTTTCGGGCCGAGTAATTCGGAACGCGGGCTTTGGGCCCGATTATTTAGCGTACGATAGTTTTCGGATCGGGCCAAGCTGATACCTCGGGCCGATACATGATATGAAGATTTGCATTTTTATGTATTGCATTTTACTTGAATGACATTTGCATACACGTGTTATGAGGGGAGAGAATCGTGCGTAGTCACGGTGACATTGTATAGTGTTGATGAGTGGGGTAGTTTATGACCGAGTGATGGTTGTCGAATGGTATGAGTTGAGGTTAGGACTAAGGCGCACTATATGATTGAGATGTGGGGAGTGGGCCTCCCGAGCTACTGACCCTTGTGGGGAGTGGGGCCTCCCGAGCTACGGACCCCTGCGCGCGCGTGTTGCCTTTAGTACCTAAGCCTCGGGCCCTGATGTGATGTGATGTGATGAAATGAGATATGAGAAAAGAGTCGAGCGTGTATTTTGTGAGTTATGTCGGGATTGGGGTGTGAGAGCATTTGCATTGCATGTTTTCATCTACTGGGCAAAAGCTCAGGGTTTACGTATGTAGGTGAGGCGGCTGATGGCGGTGACTCCACGGTCTTTTGAGTGCGGGGCAGTACATGCAACGCGACCTGTGGAGTATTTCATTCATGTTTCGTATTGTTACTATTTGGGCTTCGGTCTAATACAATAATATGTGTGTTGTAAAACAATTTTTTTTATTTACGGGTTTAGACTTTTGGGCTTCGGCCCAGTACTTGAATATTATTATGTAATAAAAAGTTTTTATTAGATGGGCTATCCGCTGCTTACGCTGCGTAAAACCCGCCAAAATACGTATTTAAGAAGTAGGATCGTTACAGGTGGTATCAGAGCGTTAGGTTATAGGTTCTGTAGACTGTCCATGTACTGCCGCTCAAAAGCCTGGAGGGTCAGCCTACGTCTGTAAGTTTAATACGTAATTTATGATTTTCGTATATATGCTTTACGTGAATATTTGGGTGATTTTATGTGCTCCTTTATGTGTTCGGAAGTTAGAGATTTCGTTCTTTTACACTTAGATTGGTAGGCGAATCTCGATTAAATTAAGGTAGGGAGAGAATAAAAAAAATAATAAAAAAAATAATAAATCGGACTTTTGATAGAATTTGTGGTTGCTTAAAAATTCGGGTAAAAATTCGGGTCAATTTGGAATTCGGCGAAATTTAAATTTTGGGCCTTTTCAAAATTTGTTTTTTTTTTTAATTTGGGCTTGATCGAATTGGACCAAGCTGAAATTCGGAAAGTTAAAATAAATAAACGGCGAAATAAAAGAGAGTCGATCGATATAAAATTTTTAAAAAATCGGTACTTGTATACAATTTTAAAAATGAGACGAGGACGTAGAGAAACATGGGTTAATTATAGAAATTTAAGAAACGAGACGAGAACATAGAGAAAACATGATAGAGTCGATGCATAACGATTACATAACTGAAAATCATATTACAATCCGAATACATAAAAAAAAAAACCTTAGAAGATAAAACATCAACGACGTTCGGGAAGTTCTGCCGGCGTCTTCTTCCAATATGCCAGAAAAAGGCGCGGCTTCCCATGACATAACCTTTCACAAATTAAACGCAACTGCAGTGAGTGGCAACCCACATCACAAAAATGGCGATTGCAGCGAAGAGCAATCCCAAAAGAAGGAATAACTCAAATTTAAGCTTTTCGAGATTTTCCCTCCAAAAAGGTTCCTGAGGAACACCCTCACGATCCGCATTTCCTCCAAGATTATACATTGCAAAAATTAAATGATGTGGTTGGAGAGAATGTGTTGTGGTGCATAGCGTGCATCAAGTACCTATTTAAAGGCGTGAGTGAAGCGAAGGATAAGCAGCATTAATTTCGAGTTTTCCTTCGAACGCCGTATAAAGACAAACTTCATAAATTCGAGATCAGATTTTTTTCTTCGAAACGCCGTAATCTTGATTTGAGAGATCATGCACAGGAAGAAAATCACATTGGACTTTTATCACAAAAAAATCCAATCCAAAATCTCGAAGAAAGATGTTGATGTCCATTGCGACAAAGAAATTGTGCTCTCGTTTAAATCAATGCCGTATTTACATGCACTGCGTAGACTCTGTCGCATCAATGAAATTAGTACGGCGAACTAACGCACAAACACGGCTGAACTCATCCTATGTCCACGGATCAACCGAGTTTCCTTTCTTATTGATCACAACACGGAAGTTACAGATCTTTATCTCTTCTACAACTCTCGTGTTTTCACCTCACGATGATTTTCACTCTAAAAGAAGTTACATGCTCGAGAAAGTAAACTAGAAATCCGACATTAATAAGATAGAAATCATGCTTTAAGCGTGATTCGAGATCTATCTTCACCGTCCATTTTATCCGATCGAACGCTCCACAAGTCGCCACGTGGTATTGCATTTCTGCGTGTTAGAGCAAGAATCGCATGCAACTCTGTAAGTGAAATAGCACCTTCACTATCATCCGTCCGATTTTTGATCCAACGCTCACGATTCACCATCCGATTCTTTCACTTCTTAAACATATCAGCCGTCGATGTTTTCGCGCGATATCCTAGGAACATAATTAAATCTTCAGCCTTCAAATTCTGACCATTAGATCGCGCCATCTTGGATCCAACGGCAGCTGCTCATCGTGACAATAACGGTGAAGAAAGCCAGACTTAACTTATGGAGAACGTTCCATTTAAGTGGACGAAAGCATGTGAAGATAATTTCCAGGAGTTGAAGAAACGACTGACAACAGTTCTTGTTCTTAAAATGCCTTTGGTATCGAAAGATTTTCGGTATACAGTGATGCCTTAAAAAAAATGGCTTGAGTGCGTGTTGATGCAGAACGGGAAGGTAATTTCGTATGCCTCCCGATAGCTCAAAATCCTACGAGAAAAATTACCCCACACACGATTTGGAACTCGCAACCGTGGTGTTTGCCCTGAAAATCTAGCGACATTATCTACACGGAGAACGATACGAGATTTTAACAGACCATAAAAGCCCAAAGTACTTCTTCCCGCATAAGCAGTTAAACATGAGGCAATGACGATGGTTCGAGTTAGCAAAAGACTACGATTGTGTGATTTATCACCCAGGAAAAGCGAAAGTAGTCGCAGAAGCTTTGAGCCGTAAATCAGTTAATACAAACCTGTGCCAACCCGGAGTGGAAATAATCAATTTCGGGAAGATCGAAATAAACCTAGCAGCGTTAACGTTGAAGCCAACACTGTTAGATCGAATTCTTGAAAAAAAAAACCGTAAAGGGTCATGATGCAATCTGGGTGATCGTCGACAGATTGACTAAATCAGCCCATTTTCTGCAAATCAATCAAACTTGTTCCATGGAGAAGTATGCAGAGCTGTACATAAAAGAAATTGTGAGACTCTGTGTGATCCCGATTTCAATCGTTTCAGATCGGGATTCGAAGTTTCTGTCCCAATTCCGGGTGAGATTACAAAAGGCCATGAGGACGAAATTGTCCTTCAACACGGCATATCACTCTCAGACGTACGAACAGCCTGAGAGAACAATCCAGACGCTCGAAGATATGTTGAGAACTTGCGATCTGGATTTCCAGGCAGAGCAAATACCTTCCACTAATAGAGCTTTTCTATAACAACAGCTATCAAGCCACAATCAGGATTACGCCTTACGAAGCCTTGAATGAGCGTAAATGTTGATCCCCAATTCATTGGGATGAAATCGGCGGAAAGCGTTGTTGGGTCCTGCAAAAGTGAAATGACTAAAGCTGTGGGAAAAATCCGGGAGAGGATGCAGACGGCCCAAAGTCGTCAAAAGAGTCATGCAGACAAGATACGAGGGCCGTTGTAATTCAACGAAGGTGATCAAGCCTTTAAAAAACAAAAATTCACCAATGAGAGGCGTGAAGCGATTCGGGGAAAAGGGCAAATTGAGCCCAATGTACATTGGCTCTTTCAAAACACTCAAGAGAGTAGGAGAAGTTGCATATCAGCTGGAGTTACCCGCCTCGATAGCCCAAGTCCACGACGTATTTCATGTATCAACTTTACGTAAATACGTTGCGAACCCCAATCAGGTGCTGAGAAGCGAATCACTTCATCAACAATTGAAGCCGGACTTGAGCTATAAAGAAATGCCGGTGGAAATTTTGATGTACGAGGTGAAACGTCTTCGAAATAATAACATACCCCTCGTGAAGGTCATGTGGCGGAAACCAAGTATTGGAAGAAACCACTTGGAAACGAGAAAACGAAATGAGAAAGAAGTACCCCGAATTATCTTTCGTACTGTAATTTCGGGGACGAAATTCTTATAAGGGAGGGAGGATGTAATACCCGCAAAATTTATACGGGATTACTTCAATAATATTCGAAATGTACGGAATTGACTTTCGAACAAGAAACGATTTCTTTTCGAAACGAGCCCAAAATTTACAATTGGGCCCGAAAAATTTAAAAGGACCAAAAATTTATTTATGGACCAAATGAGAAAATAATGGCCCAAAATAAAAGGTTGGGAGTTGGGTCCTTTAATAAAATTTAATTGGGCCAAAAACAAGAAGTGAAAGCCCAAATAAATAAATAATTAAAAAAATAATAGTAATAACAATAATAATAATTTAATTATGGCTGGAATAAATTAAGAGAATAATAAAAATAATAAGGTACATCCATGTAAGTTTGGTACAATAAAACAAAATAATATTTCACCTCCATGTGAATTTAATACAATATAATAAAATAAGAAAAATAAAATAATAAAGCCAACTCTACAATTACATGGAGACAAAAATCTACACCTAATGCCTTAGTAAGTGAATCAAACACATCTAATACACCTAATGAGACAAGACCTAATACAACCAATACACCTAATATACATCATAAGGACATAAATGAAATAAAAAAAAGAATAATGAGGAGGTGGAGAGGAGAACGTGAGGGAGAGGAAAGGAAAGAAGAAGAGAGAAAGGAAAAGAAAGAAAGACAAGATCTAACTAATATGCCACCTCTTTCCACCTAAGCGACCTCATTAAATTCCTAAGGACACATTAATAACAAATAAATCCAAAGATATGAGAGAGGAAAGGAGAAAAGGCCGTGAGGGAGGAAGAGAAGAAATGGCCGAGAGAGAGAGGGAGAGAGGGAGAGAGGGAGAGAAAGAAAGAGAGAGAAAGAAGGAAAAGAGGAGAAGGAGGAAAAGAAAATCTCCGGAAGCTCGGGATCGAAGCTCTGGGGTCGGGATCACACGAAACAATCGGTTACGTAGCTCTCTACGGGCTTAAGGTAGGTGAAGATCACCTACATACGTAAACAATATAGGATTTGTGAATTTTACGTGTTTTGCATATTATTCATCGAATTCTTCGTGTTTATGTGATAATAATAATTTGCTTGCATGAATTTTTCGTTGGTTATCTTAGGGAGCACGAGATTGAGTATTTTTAGATCTATGAATATTTGGGAATAGGGATAGAGGACTTTAGATTAAGAGGATAGAGCAAAACTTGGGGAGAATTAGGGTTTTCTAGGGTTTTCTTTATCCATTTCGGCCAAGAGGTTCAAAAATTCATATCT
Organism: Craterostigma plantagineum; assembly: GCA_027422505.1. Classification (NCBI taxonomy): domain Eukaryota; kingdom Viridiplantae; phylum Streptophyta; class Magnoliopsida; order Lamiales; family Linderniaceae; genus Craterostigma; species Craterostigma plantagineum. The sequence goes on along the minus strand of JAPQWV010000028.1, from coordinate 3,191,084 downwards.
CACAATATAGACTTCAGATTAAAAATTCCGTTCAACAAAGTTAAGATTTGCAAGTCCTTTATCTGTGGTTAAAATTTCAGGTCCATCGGACATCGTTTACCTTGTGATCATTGAGAAATCCAAAACTGTCGCAAAACAGCCGTATAAAATAATTATTTTTAAAATTTTGGAACTTAATCGAAATTTTACAAAATCCAGGGAGTCTGTGTTGTAAAATTCCGAATAGGGGATATTTTTAAAGAAATATAAAGTTTTTAGGACATATTTAAAATTCGGAATAAATAATTGGGGTCCTTTGGGTAATTTTCAAAAATTTGGGGACTAGATTGAAAAGTTTCAAAAATCTGGTGGCTGAGAATGTAAAATCCGGATAGGAGAGATTTTTGAAGAAATATAAAGATTTTGGGGCAGATTTGAAATTCGGAATAAATAATTGGAGTCCTTTGTGTAATTTTCAAAAATTCGGGGACTAGATTGAAAAGTTTTAAATTTGGGAGCTGAGAATGTAAAATCCCAACAGGGGAGATTTTTAAATAAATATAAACTTTCGGGGCAGATCTGAAACTTAGGAGAATTTTCAGATCCTTAAAAGTAAACTATGAAATTTTGGGGTTTTAAATGCAAAAATTTAGAAAGATATTTTTAAATTAGAAATTTAAGTGATATTTTGAAAGTTGGACAATAGAATTTTAAAATATATTAAATTAGGGACCAATTTTGAAATTAGGGTGTTAAATAAAGTGAAAAGGATTAAATTTTGGGAACTCTTAGTGAAATTTCGGGGAGAGATCGATGAGTAAGGTTTCGGGCCGAGTAATTCGGAATGCGGGCTTTGGGCCCGATTATTTAGCGTACGATAGTTTTCGGATCGGGCCAAGCTGATACCTCGGGCCGATACATGATATGAAGATTTGCCTTTTTATGTATTGCATTTTATTTGAATGACATTTGCATACACGTGTTATGAGGGGAGAGAATCGTGCGTAGTCACGGTGACATTGTATAGTGTTGATGAGTGGGGTAGTTTATGACGGAGTGATGGTTGTCGAATGGTATGAGTTGAGGTTAGGACTAAGGCGCACTATATGATTGAGATGTGGGGAGTGGGCCTCCCGAGCTACTGACCCTTGTGGGGAGTGGGGCCTCCCGAGCTACGGACCCCTGCGCGCGCGTGTTGCCTTTAGTACCTAAGCCTCGGGCCCTGATGTGATGTAATGTGATGAAATGAGATATGAAAAAAGAGTCGAGCGTGTATTTTGTGAGTTATGTCGGGATTGGGGTGTGAGAGCATTTGCATTGCATGTTTTCATCTACTGGGCAAAAGCTCAGGGTTTACGTATGTAGGTGAGGCGGCTGATGGCGGTGACTCCACGGTCTTTTGAGTGCGGGGCAGTACATGGAACGCGACCTGTGGAGTATTTCATTCATGTTTCGTATTGTTACTATTTGGGCTTCGGTCTAATACAATAATATGTGTGTTGTAAAACAATTTTTTTATTTACGGGTTTAGACTTTTGGGCTTCGGCCCAGTACTTGAATATTATTATGTAATAAAAAGTTTTTACTAAATGGGCTATCCGCTGCTTACGCTGCGTAAAACCCGCCAAAATACGTATTTAAGAAGTAGGGTCGTTACAGACTGCTCTTTTGTACTCTCAATGAGATATGTTTACTACAATCCGGGAGGAGAGTCGTTAGATGCCGCCATCGACGCCACGGATATTAAGCACTTATTTAAGGGCAAGAGTTTGGATTCCAGCGTCATTCAACTTTTCTTGAGGTAGGTTCATTTCTAAAATTAAATGTTAAGTTTTATTAGCTATCGTTCATTGTAGGTATCTTCGCTGGAACTGGCGTCGGAGATTGTGTTTTTCAACCCTATTCGGTTAAGCCTGATGAAAAAGGACTCCCAGGAAGTTGAATACATGACTACGGTTTTCAAAAATGTGTACAACGTGTAGAATACAGCTTAGAATTGTGTTTTGATTTAATTAGTTGTCCTTGTAACTTGGGACTTTAATTATATTTGTCCTCAGATTAGGACTTGTTATTTATACCAAGTTTGTTTGGTATAAATACTATGTACACATTCGAAATCTAGAGAGAAAGTTTTAGAATTTGATCCGAAGGGCTGACGAATTCAATTCTAGAGAGAGAAACAGCAAACAGTTTCTCACACTAAAAGATTCTCTCTCGTGTTCTTAGAAAGGTTTTCGATCGAAATTCAATTTCCATAATTCTAATCGATTACCTTAGAATTCCTGCATAGTATCTTAGAGTTGATAATCTAGAGACCTAACATAACGTTTGTACATACTTCTTCGCGCCTTACTGTGAAGGGTAAGTATAAGATTTTTTTTATTTTTTATATTAAAAGTTTTTCTCTTACATAGTATTTTTTGTTGTATTTATAGTGATCATTGGATACTTCTAGTCGTCGATTATGCCGCAAATACTGTATATGTTTTTGACTCATTAGCACCTAAGGTGGGGATCAGAAAGATTGGAATTCGTGATCACGTGAACAAGTAAGTGCAATATAAAAAACAATACGTATACTTTTATTTTATATGAGATGCTTCTAATTATATACTTTTGAATTTCAGTGGAATGAAGGTCTCGACAATGTTTGGAGCGTCTCTAGTTAAGAGAAAGTCTTCCTCTACTACTTGGAAAGCATGCAAGATTCGCATTTCTTTTGAGCGATTTATATTGAAATTATAACGATAATAGGTAAACATATAATATGATCTTTGTTTAAACTTAGTGGCCACGCCAACCGGGTGATAGTCAACTATGTGGAAACTTCGTCATGTGCTACATGTACGACATTGCGAGAGATGTCGGCTACCAGCGGCAAAATCTGACGAAAGTATGATAAATTTGAAGCATCGATCATCAAATATCTTCAGTTATAACTTTTACGAATCGTGTTAATGTTTTAGGTATTGGAACACGCCGTCTACGTCAAAGAAACACATGAAGAAGTTCGAGAGTTGTGGGCGAAGCACTTCATTGATGTATGTCTGCAAGAGAGCACGTCGTTTTAGGTGAAGAGTTCGCATATCGTTTTGTAATTCACTTGAGACTTTATGTTGTTTCGTAATTACGCGATTGAGATGATTATGGTAATGGTTATATTGAGTTGAACTTTCTCATGTGTGTCGTGTATCATTGGAACGTTATTTTTTTTGGATTGTCGGGCTGCTTATACAGGTTTTTGAGGTAGTAAAAAATAAAAAAAAATATTAAAAAAAATCCGGAATCGACCACCATTGTCAGACAAAAACAGTCGCCCATGTCCTTTTTGTATTTTTATTGTTTTTTACTTAAGTCGACTTTTTTTAAGCTGAAACAGTCGCCAACACCTTGGCTATTGGAGACTGTTGTTATCCAACAACAGTCGCCCATGCTAATTTCGGCGACTGTTATTAGCTAACAACAGTCGCCGATACCTCGGCTATGTGCGTCGGATAACATAGACGCCGATAGCCCGACCTATGTGCGTCGGTGAGCAACGGTCGCCCATTAGTTATAACAACAGTCGCCAAATGTGGCGACTGTACTAGTGAAAAGCTAGCCATTATTGGAGAACGCCACTTTTGGATATGTCTCGCTAAACGTAACTTCAAGTTTATCGTTAATGTTTATTATAAAGGGGCTTTTAAGAATCAGGCCCCCTTTAGGTTTTAAAACATGATTCAGGCTCTGTCAGTATAAATTTCAGTACAAAAGACCCAAATACTTGATCTGACCAAAATACCCCTACAAAGTTGTATAATAAGAGGTATCTAGAACCAGTTTTCTGTTACCATCGTTAACCATATTAATAAGTAAATAAAAAATTCTTTTGACGATCAAAAAATCTCGCAGATTTTCGAACGATCCTCGGAAACGAAACTCGATATATCCACGAGGGTTTATTTTGATATTCATGTCTCAAATAATAAAAAACTCGATGAAATCGAATCCCGATTCGATCAAAATTGACGATATTTTGTACAAATTCGAGAGACCCATAACATGAACAAATCTCTGAAACACAGTATTGGCTCTATTGTTCGTCGCTCATGGTTTGCCGAAATTTAAAATCGCTGGATTGTTGCCTAAACAACTGTTCCCAGAACGTCGTATGGATGGTCATGCATCTGTCATCGTAAAACAGTTAATAGGTATTGATAAGCTGACATATGGTATATAGTATATACTGATTTAAAGGTAACGGTAAGCTGGATTTGGTACCAAATGCCAATTATCTGGTATCACTATAACAGTGGATGCTCGATCGAAACAATCGATCGTATATATTATTTCGATCTGCATGAACAGACATCCTGCACCAAACAAAGTTGGGTGTGTCCTAGACGGTTTATCATGTTACTCAGGTCACGAATGTTCGATTTTACGGGTAATTTTTCGAATCCCGACGAAATCGAATCCCGATTCGGTCGAAATTGAAGATATTTTGTAAAAATTCAAGAGACCCATATCCTGAACAAATCGCTGAAACACCGTATTGGCTCTATTGTTCGTCGCTCAGGGTTTGCCGAAATTTAAATACAATCGCCGGATTATTGCCTAAACCACTGTTCCGAAAACGTGGTATGGACGGTCAAGCATCTGTCCTTGTAAAACAGTTAATAGGTATTGGAAAACTTTCATTTGGTGTACGTTTTGATTTAAAGGTAGCTGTAAGCTGTATTTGGTACCAAATTCCTATTATCTGGTATCATTATAACAATGGAAACTCGATCGAAACAATTACCGTATATATAATTTCCATCTGCACGAACACACATCCTGCACCAAACCAAGTTGGGTGTGTCCTAGACGGTTTATTATGTTATTGAGGTCTCGAAATATTCGATTTTACGGGTATATTTTCGGAATTATTTTGACGCAAATAATAAAAATCGATGAAATCGAATCCCGATTAGGTCGAAATTGAAGATACTTCATACAAATTCGAGAGACCCATGGATCAAATCACCGAGACACCATGTTGGCTCTATTGTTCGTCGCTCAAGGTTGTCGAAATTTAATTACAATCGCCGGATTTTTGCCTAATCTTCCGAAATAAGAAAGTGGTACCGGTAAGTTATTAATTGTTATTCTCTGTGTAACTTTTGTTATCCAATTTAGGCGGAATTTCAATATTTTAGGCGGGATCTCAATAATTTAGGCGGGAATTGCAATATTTGGCAACAAGGGAGCTCGTCAAATAATGTGGTACATCCCTCTAGTTAAGAGGTATAAAATGTGGCTTATCGGGTACCAAATCACTCATTTCAAATTATGTTTTAGACTTCAGGGTTTAGGTTTAGGGTTTTAACACAATGGCTCCTAGGTAGTTCACGGAGTATATGTTGATATTATTAACGTCTTAATGTGAAACGTATACAATGAATCTTGATTAACAACATAAGGATATAGTGTGATATATACATTCCGATGGAGGTGATCATTTTGATTACAATACTAGTGCTATCAACATTGGACTACTAACATCATTGTTCGCGTAACGTGACTTTCCAATGAATTTTGTTGTTTAGCTTGATCAAATCATATATTTAATGGAAGACAATGCGAATTTGGCGTTTTTTCTCGAAATTGAAACGTTTTCAAGGTGAGTAACACATTCTGGAAATAAAATAACACATGTATATGTAAAAGAAAACATTTTATTAAGAATATTCTGGAATGTTCTATATTGTCAAGGAATATTACCGCATTACTTGCCAATAATACCGAATGTCCGATATACAAGAAAGTACATATCCAATTTTTAACACTATTGTAGATACCGATACTGCATAATAGGTTTTGCGTACCACATTACAAATTTCATTAATCTCGCTCACAATTCCATTTTTTTTTCGATTGTTTAGGGTTTGGGGTCTCGAATTTTGAGTTTCTGGTCTATTAATTGTTGTTCGTGCATTAATGTTGAACTTTGAATACGTTTGTTATGGAATTCATAACGTTATGTCTCATCCAAAGAGATACTAGTATATTTTGTGAAAGAAGAGGTATGTGTTTACATGACTTTTGATCTCAACTTTCACATATTGATATCAACATTCGCATAACATGTCTTTTAAGGGAATTTGGTTTGTTAACTTAGTGAAATCACATACTTACATGAACATAAATCTTATACATTCGGGAAAAAGCGAATTTACGAACAAATTTTGTCTAATTAATGATGTTATACTGATAAGCGTATTATGTGGTATCTATACCACGTGTCATAAATTCGGTTGGTTTTGTTTCTTTATATCAGACATGTTGTATTATTTGCAGGTAATGTGGTAATATTCTAAAAAAATCCTGTTACAATTTTCTGACGTTTCTGTTAGCTTCGCTGACAGTCAAGAACTTTCTAGAATATTCTTAATAAAGTGTTTTCTTTGCATGTACATGCGTTATAAATGTTACATGAAGTGTTATTCAGTTCAGAAATGTTTTACTTTGGAGGAAAGCTAACTTTTTATTATTCTAGAATTAACAACGAAATTTTTCGTTAATTATTAAGATGGATAATCAAACTAATAACCTCAACATTATTCGAGCATAAAAGTCGAGATTTCACTAGTTTTTTTACCAAATTTTCGAATTGGGTTTGAAGCAACATTCCAACATAACATCAAAAATTTTCCTTGTTTATGACCCATGAAAAATTGAGATCGTTTTTACCTTTGTCGATTACTAACTTTGAAGATATCTTCAATTTCGGGGAGTTTTGGGACGAATTTTTGATCTTCCCTTGACACCTTAGTCCGTACCAGTTGCATGTAGTTACAATAGAAAACAAATTGTTATTGTTTTTTATTATTTGTTATACATGAGGCAAGACTTGTTACCATTTATTAGTAATCGGTTACAATTTTTGAAGGTAGAGTTTTGGAACTTGCAGAATATGCTACCCAGATAAAGTGATGTGTTACTGGAATTGAAAACATTTCAATCTTAGTTCGCAGCATAATTCGTTGTTATTTCATGTCGATTACTAAGACCCACATCCGAATTGGTGTGAATACTCATTATTCGAGCATAATAGTCGAGATTTCAGTCGTTTTTTTACGAAAATTTTCGAATTGTGTTTAAAGCACTATTCCAACTTAACATCGAAAATTGTACTTGTTTATGAGGACCCATGAGAAATTGAGATCGGTTTTACCTTTTTCGATTACTAATGTTGAAGATTTCTACGATTTCAGAGAGTTTTGGGTGTCATACGAATTTTTGATCTTCCTTTTGATGCCCTAGTCCGTACTAGTTGCACGTAGTTATTATAGGAAGCAAACCGTTATTGTCTTCTCACTATTTGTTATAAATGAGGCAACATTTATTCATAAGTGTTAGGAATCTGTTATTGTTTTTGACGGTAGGGTTTCCAAAATAGTAGAAAGTGGTACCCAGATGATATGATGTGTTACTGAAATTTTTGATCTTCCTCTTGGCACCCTAGTCCGTACTAGTTGCATCATTGCATGTAGTTATTATAGGAAACAAAACGTAATTGTTTTCTAATTATTTGTCATTACTGAGGCAACATTTATTCTCAATGTTAAGAATCTAGTTTAGGTTTTGATGGTAGTGTTTCCGTACGAGCAGAAAATGGTACCCAAATAAAGTGATTTGTTACTGAAATTGAAAATGTTTGGATCTTAGTCGCGGAAAAATTTGTTGTTATTTCGTGTCGATTACTAAGACCCACATCCGAATTGGTGTGATTCCACATTATTCGAGCACAAAAGTCAAGATTTCACTCGTGTTTGTACCAAAATTTTCGAATTGAGTTTAAAGCATTATTCCAACATAACATCGAAAAATTTTCGTTGGTTACGAGGACCCAGGAGAAATTGAGCTCGATTTTACCTCTTTCGCTCAATAACGTCGAAGATTTCTGAGATTTCAGGGCATTTTGGGTGTTGGAAGAATCATCGATCTACAAAAACTAGGACGTGAGTGATGATGGCATAAGTATGTAATTTTTTTGCAACAGTCGAGGACAAATGGGTCTTTTTAGCACAAATGGGGCCTTACCTCAAAGACAAAATTGAAATGGGTCTTTTAAACTTAAATTTAAAGTAATGGGGCCTGAATTCAAATGAAAGTTGCTTAGGAGGGCCTGAAACATAATTTACTCTATTATAAATGACTTGTTAGTTATGTCCAAGGGCATGGTTAGACGTGGGTAATGGGCCGGGTCAACCCAGACCCGGCCCAAAACCGGCCCACGAAACCGGTCCAGAATCGGAACCGGTACAACCGGTTCTGGAACCGGTAACCGGCCCAATAGTCGTGGATTGGGCCGGTTCTGGGAATCCGGAACCGTGGATTACCGGTTCCGGTTCCCGGTTCCGCCCAATGGTTCCGGTTCCGGGCCGGAATCGGAACCGGCCCGTTGGGCCAACATTATTTTTTTTCTAAATTTGAAAATACTGAAAAATATAAAAAAAAAAATTAAATGGGCCGGTTCTCGTTCCGGAACCGGAACCGGCCCATTACAGACCCGGGGTTCTAAATAATGGTTCTGGTCCGGTCCGGGGAAAATGGTCGCGGAACCGGAACAGGTACTGTTCCGGGACCGGTAGAACCGGCCCGGAACCGGCCCGACCCAATTCATTACCCAGGTTTAGGCATGGTGGAGGACGTTGAGAGAGAGAGAGAGAGAGAGGAAATGCCGATGTGCGCGCGCAGCTTATAAAGCATATGCGTGGTTATGGATGGCAACGTGCCAGGTATGGGTCGGGTTTGGCCGGACATGGGATCCGACCCGATTATTTCTTAGCGGACCCGGGACCCGCCCCGCCCCGCCTCTGGCTGGACCCAAACGAGCCGGGTCTGGCGCCAGAACCGGATATATTTTTTTTTCTTTTTTTAATTTTTTAAAAGATAAAATAGAGAAGTGCATTTCTTGAGATTCGAACCCACAACCATACCTTTGTAATACCAAACCTCTACCATTAAGCCAACAGATTTTTATATTAAATGTAACACTATATAACTTAATTATGAAATGAATTATAATATATATATTTTCGCGGCGGGTTTGGCCAGACTCGGGACCCGCCCCGGACCTGGCCTGATAGAAGAATTCAAATCCATTACCCGCCCCATCCCAATTATTTTGAAAATACCAGGCTCATTGCGGTCCCGCCCCATTGCCATCCCTATGTGTGGTGTCCTGAAAATTGCTACCCTGGTAGTACTCAGGTTTTGTCATATTAAATATTTTGGCATAAAATTTCAGAATGGGCCCTCCTCAACCATGGGACTAGAATTTTAATTTCACAACTCTTCACCTCTTCCCATAATTTCTTGGATAACATTACAAAGTCCGTGTGGACAGGGACACACCTGGTTTATAGAACAGAGTCACTTATTCATCTTCTTCCCCATCCTCTTGAAGAATTTCAACCAATTGATATAAGTTCATCAGACCCTATCATCCTCCTCTGTTATCTCCCACATATTAAGTCCAATTACTTCTTTTGGGTTCTTCAAATGCAAGAGAAGTCCTTGTGAGTCGCTGAAGAAACTTCAAAAGATTTGTCTTTGAGTCATGACAATTCTGCTGCACTCGTCATCACCAGTAAAGGCATCATCATTGCACTATGTAGTGAAAAAGTCATCGGGGCTTCTTCTATGGGTACCGAATTTTCGATCTCTCAAACTCAAACATCGTTTTCCCAAAGTTAAGTCCTCAGCCCAGATAACGTTGCCACCCAAAGACAGCGTCTTTACACTTCCCAATTGGAGATCTGGCAAAACTGATCCAAGAACAAGGGAGCTGAAGCTCAACGATGCATTCTTATACTTGGAGTACATGGTTAGTAAAGGCCATAAGCCCGACGTAGACAATGGCACTCAGCTATTGTACGATCTTTGCAAATCGAATAAGCTGAGGAAAGCTACCAAAGTGATGGAGATGATGATAAAATCGGGCAGCATACCAGACGCTGCTTCTTACACTTTCTTGGTGAATCATCTCTGTAGGAGGGGAAATGTAGGGCACGCTATGCAATTAGTCGAAAAAATGGAGGAATATGGTTACCCAACTAACACGCTGACTTATAACTCCCTTGTTAGGGGGCTTTGTATGCGTGGGAATTTGAACCAAAGCCTTCACTTTGTGGAGAGGTTGATGCAAAAAGGGCTTGTCCCCAACGCTTTTACCTATTCGATCTTGCTCGAGGCTGCTTACAAGGAGAAAGGCGTCGACGAGGCAATGAGGTTGTTAGACGATGTTATTGCAAAGGGTGGAAGTCCAAATTTGGTGAGTTATAATGTAATCTTAACTGGGCTGTGTAAGGAAGATAGGCTTGAGGAGGCAATGAAACTGTTTCGGGATTTGCCTGAGAATGGATTCGAACCTAATGTTGTGAGCTATAACATATTGCTGAGGAGCTTGTGCTACGAGGGTCGTTGGGCTGAGGCCAACAATCTCCTCTCTGAGATGGTTGGCCATGAACGTTCGCCTTCTGTCATTACTTATAACATATTGATTGACTCGCTTGCAGCTCATGGCTTAATTGATCAAGCTTTAGAGGTGTTAGAGGATTTGTTCGAGGATGGACAGTTTAGGCCTAATGCTGCTAGCTATAATCCCATCCTTGCAAGGCTTTGCAAGGACAGAAACGTTGAAGCTGTCACAAAGTGTCTCGATCAGATGATTTATAGGAACTGTGGTCCTAACGAGGGGACTTATAATGCAATAGCCTTGTTGTGTGAGGAAGGGATGGTTCAAGAGGCCTTTTCGATTATCCAAAGTTTGAGAAACAAACAAGATTCTTCTACTCATGAGTACTATAGAACTGTAGTGTCTAGTTTGTGTAGAAAGGGAAATACCTGGCCAGCGTTTCAGCTGCTATACGAAATGACTTGTTGCGGTTTCTCGCCCGACCCTTACACGTACTCCTCGCTGATCAGAGGGTTGTGTTCGGAGAAAATGCTGAATGCTGCGTTGGAGATATTCAACGTCATGGAAGAGAATGGATATCGTCCTGACCTTGATAATTACAACGCCCTTGTGCTTGGACTGTGTAAGTGTCAGAGAACGGACATGTCTTTAGAGGTTTTTGAGATGGTGGTTGATAAAGGGTGCGTGCCTAATGAGACTACTTACACCATTTTAGTTGAAGGGGTTATCTACGAACAAGAAAGGAAGTTGGCTGTCAATCTTCTGAGAGAGCTTCATCAGAGACAAGTCGTAAGCAGAGACACTGTCGAAAGATTGACCATGCAGTATGATCTTTGATGGTTCTGATTAATGTACATGTGCTATGGATTTGGAATGTCAAATGCACGTGGGTTCGGGGCATGATCCTCAGTGTTTTCTTTTTTTCTTTTTTCTTGCGATGGCAAAGGGTAAGTTCAGTTTTCATAGTGAAAATTATATTTATCTGTATTAGGTTACGAAGAATGAAATTGGCATGGATTTAACATGGTGAAACCCTTCATTCGAACTGATAATTTTTCATGTCTGTTGAATACGACTGTCAGAGTTACCACAGATTTGAAACCATGGCAGGAAATGACCTAATGTACAGTAAAATTTTATGGACTGATGTTCTTTGAAAATGCATTTTGATCTCGAACATGTATTTCTCTCCCTATGCAATGAAATCTAATTAGTTGCTAACCTTGAAAACTTGTTCACTGCCGATATAACACACATTTGAACCCTTGTAGGAACTGAGAAGCCGAAGCCAGACATCTGATAGAGCTAAAAAGAAATCATACTATCCATCTTTAGTTGGCATGATTTGATCATCGCATCGGTCACTTTTTATTAGTTTGTTGCGTTTATTGTGTAACTTCTTCAGGACTACTACACACCACTTCCCAAGCTGCCCACCAAAGAAGTAACTAAAAAATATTGATGCGGTTACGACCCCGATCAATAAGATTTATGGTCCGGGAAATGAAGGTGAGGGCCGGTTCGGATGAAATCGTGGTGGAAATATAAGAAAAAGGACGGAAAAGTAAAGGGACAGAGATTTACGTGGTTCGGATTCGGGTGAATCCTACGTCCACGGGCCGCCGGAGAATATTCACTATTAATCGAAGAAGGTTACACACTCAAGCTCACTTTCTCTCATGTTTAGAAGTGATTCTAAGCTCTAAACTGTAGAAAGAAGATAAAGAGAGGGAGAGAGAACATGTGTGTGTGTTCTTGGTGTGTTAGTGTGTGTGGGGCGTGTGGCAGATGGTGTAAAATGGATAAAAACCCCTATTTATACTGTAGGCGCGGCTAAGGCTTCGTACTGCTCTCCCTCGTCAGGTCTCCCGGACGCTTCCTTAGCTCTCCTGACCGCTTCCTTTATCCCCTCTGCATAGCTCCGTAGCTCTCCGTCATATCTCATTAGCTTCTCCAAATATCATCTTCGTACCTCACCTCTGGCCGAAGCTTTGACTTAGTCTTTTAATCTTTACTCCCCGCGTGCTTGGGGTTCTACCTCCGTCGTCCGGACCTGAAAGTTACTCTCTGCAGGTTGTTAGATTAGGAGGAATGCTGGATCGAAGGTCACCCATCCAGTCCCCCTACTCTGAGTTGCAATATGCTAAGTATTGCAGCTCGGAGTATTATTAGGAAAGTATTACTCCTTTCTGGTGTGCTTGATATTCTACCCCTATCAACCAGTCCCCCACTCTGAATTGTGTTCAACGTTGTGACACATTTCAGAGTACTTTTAGAGCACGCTGTCTTCCCCTCCTTGCTTCAGTTCCCAATTAGGTCCGGATTTGGACCGCTCTTGATCCCAACGTACCATACTCATAAATCGCCATTTTCCCCCGTAGCCCAAGAAGTCCCAGATGGAAAAGAAGCCCATAAGCCCTAGCTCCGGTCCTTGGCGGGAAAAGAAGCTCTAAGCCCTGGCTTGGAAAATACGCCCAAGTTTTGGATTACTCCGGACTAGGATGCTTGTTGGCGATATGCCACAGCCCCGAGTCACTCCGGGTCAACTGGTTGGCAACGTAAGACGTGTCGACGTTTTGGATTACTCCAGACTAGGACGCTTGTTGGCACACAAAACAAAAAATATGCCCAAGTTTCGGATTACTCCGGACTAGGATGCTTGTTGGCGATATGCCCCAGCCCCGAGTCACTCCGGGTCAACTGGTTGGCTACGTAAGACGTGCCCAGGTTTCGAATTACTCCGGACTAGGACGCTTGTTGGCACGCAAAACAAAAAATACGCCCAAGTTTCGGATTACTCTGGACTAGGATGCTTGTTGGCGATATGCCCCAGCCCCGAATCACTCCAGGTTAACTGGTCGGCTACGAAAAATATGCCCATGTTTCGGATTACTCCGGACTAGGACACCTGTTGGCACTCAAAATAAAAGATACGCCCAGGTTTCGGATTACTCCGGACTAGGATGCCTGTTGGCGCTTGAAGCAAAAAATATGACCAAGTTTCGGATTACTCCGGACTAGGATGCTTGTTGGCGATATGAGATAAGAACGCCCAAGTTTCGGATCACTCCGGACTAGGATACTTGCTGGCAATAGAACCAGCCAATGCTGGCCGAGAACTCCTAAGCTCCAACTCAACCCGAAATGGTGATAGAACCAGCCAACGCTGGCCGAGAGCTCCTAAGCTCCAACTCAACCCGAAATGGGATAGAACCAGCCAATGCAACCCGAGAACTTCTAAGCTCCGACTATCCTGAGATGGGATAGAACCAGCCAATGCTGGCCTCATGAAAGAGAGCTCCTAAGCTCCGACCCAACCCCATGCAAGGAATAGAACCAGCCAATGCTGGCCTCACGCAGACCGAAAAAAGGTTCCCGGATACTCTACTAACCTGTCGAAAAGCAAAAAACAAGGAGTGTCGGATCCAGCCTACCTAGGAGCTCCCAGTAACACGATGGACGGAGAGTGCGTAGGGGGCGAGCGTCCCTCATAAGAAAACATCCAGAATATTGAAGAAGGTCACCCCTATCAAATATGTATAGAGAATTTTCAATCAGAGCTTTGTTCTTGCGTTGGATTCGTGACTTTGAATAAGCTCTTTTTACCAATACTGTTTATAACCCAGACAATGTTTTCGTTCTTCCTTGAAGGGCTCATCCACTTCCACAGTTGAGCAATAATGAGTCTACTTTCGCTGGTTTGATCAGCCAAAATCCGAACAATATTGTCTTTGGATGATACTTTTTCTGCTGATATTCAGACCCAACTTCTTCTTCGAAAGGAAACTTGTTACCCTCAGGATTTTCGACTAACCGTAAAATAATGTTAACGATAAGGCAACCCGCGAATCAGAGGGCAGGAATATGGCAAAGGAGTAAAGACGAAAAGAGGCCCGAGGAAAGGGGAAGAACCCCGAGGGGATGATCCGAGAAAAGGGAAGAAAAATGGAAATGCTAAAGAAAGGAAAGATGTTCCCCTCGGGAAGCATAGAGCGGTTCGGGCACATCGGTCAGGAAGGGCAAGAGATTGGGTCGGGATGATAGCTCGGGAGAGGTGAGACGATACCTGGGTAAGTCGGCTAGAGACGTAAAGGAGCTAAAGCAAGAAGGTCGCCTTGGGGTGTGACCCGAGCGAGATCGAGTAATCTCGAAGAAAGCCTAAGGAAGGAGGAACCCGATGGAAGCAATTCTGCCTGCTGGAAGAAGAAGTCAAGATGATAAGCAAAGGAGGGACGAAGAAAGGAGAACGTGGGGAAGGCCACACCTCCGCGAAAAGTTCGCGAAAGAGTGGGCTTGAGTGGAGACCAGGTCAGGGTAAGACGAAACGAACCTAGTATAAAAGGTAACTGTTAAGTTATTTCTCAGGTACGCAAACTTACAGGAAAAACTACTTCACCAGCCTAGCACATGTCTTCACCTTTTTATGAGAAAATACTGACTTAAGCATCGGAGGGGCGTCGCCGGAAACCACCCCGGCCCCCTCTAACTCATTTTCGTTGGTTCTTGAGTGTTAGGGTTGAATGTTGAAGTCAATCGTTGGGCTACGAAGGCGTGCCAAAAGTTCGTTGCCAGAGTCGTTTTTTGCGGAACACATCAATTGGCGCCGTCTGTGGGAACACATATTCCCAACAACATGGTGGATTCCCCAAACGACTCCCAATCGCCGCTGGTGGAAGAGGTGCTCACGACAGAGTCGATGGAAAGGAGACTGAGGGAGACATTCAGTGCCGAGTAACCAGAACGACCAGAAACCGAGTAAGAGGAAGCAGAACGGTTACGTAAAGAAGCGGAGATTGCGCATGCCGAAGGTCAAGATAAGGACAAAAGAGAAAACGCTGAGGGCGGAGATCAACGCCTTCCGAGCTGAAAAAACAAAGGGAGCAGCGGAGAAATAAATCACTAAGTGGGAATGAATGAAGGAGGACATTCGAAGACTGAAGGAGTTGGCCATCCCGCAGGTGCCCCTCCCGGTGCAGAGGGCATCTCCATTCTCAGACGAGGTTTCTCAAGTACCCTTACAGAGCAACTTCAGGTTCCCCGACATGAACAAATATGATGGCTCGGGACCCCTCGAGGACCATTTGGCTAGTTTTCAAGGGAACACCGCGCTCTAGCAGTTGTGGGACGCGATCAAATGTCGAGTATTCGCCACGACCCTCACGAAGGGAGCCCAGCAGTGGTTCACTATGTTGCCTACGGGAGAAATTCATAGCTTCTCGACTTCACTCGTGCCTTTTTAAGGCAGTTCTCGAGCAGCCGAAAGAGGCCGTGCTAGGTAGTGAATTTACTAAACATGAGGCAAGGGGACCAGGAAAGTCTTTGAGACTATCTAAAGAGGTTCAACAAAATCATGATGGAGGTGCCCTCGGCTCAGATCTATTAATCGGAGCCTTCCATAACGGACTGAAAGAAGGGGATCTCTTCAGATCGTTAGTAAAGAAATACCCAACCACGGTAGAAGAGCTAATAGTCCGGGTCGAGAAGTACGTGAGAGTAGAAGAGGCACATGGCTTCAAGAAAGGAGACAAGAAGCGAGCAATAGGAACGGTGGACATAGCTCGAGAGTCGATCCGCCCTCCAAGCTTTAAAGAATAAAATCCCCAGAGATCCCTGATCTCGCAATGTCCGATGGAAAGTGAGCAAAGTAAGAGCGCTGGAAATATGCGATGGACGATATTTCATCAGAAGACCCTTGGGAAGTAGAAACGGACCTAGAAACCCTATCTCGAGAGAGTATTGTGAGTTCCACCGCGAGTACGGCCACACAACAGAACATGCTATCACTTGAACGATGAGCTCGAGAGAATGGTGGAGGCCAACCCCGAAGCTCGAGCAGAGTTAGTGGACGGTGAATAGGAAAATGTCCCGCGGAAGAATCATAAAAGAGAGTTCGAACAAAGGACGGGAAGGAGGCAACCATATTGGAAAGATAGACCTCCAGAGAGATATCGACGATCTCCCGAGCAAAGACAAGCTGAGTCTCGAGTGGAAGCTAAATCCGATCGTGGACGGGATAATAATCGACGTACCCCTGAGCGCGCCCGGGTCCCCAAAAGACCTCACATACCCCCACGAAGAATTAAGATGATATCAGGCGGGCCTGCAATCGGGGATTCGAAAAGAGCTAGGAAAGCTGAAGTAAGAAAACTAGAAACCTGGGAGATAACGCTCGCGAAAATGAGCTCGGGACCAACCATATCCTTTGGACCCGAGGATTTCCATGGAGGAGAAGTTGCTCATGAAGATGCTCTCGTTGTCCGAGCAGAAATAGCCAACCACGACGCCGGGAGGGTGTTCGTCGACAATGGAACTTCGGTGAACATCATATTTAAGGAGACGATGAATCAGATGGAGCTAGAGGAATACCACATGGACTCGGTAGAAAATGCTTTGTTTGGGTTCACGGGACATGCAATCGAGGCCGTGGGATTGATACGATTACCCTTGACCCTGGATCGGGAGAACTGAAGAAAAGGAGGATCACTTCTTTATTGGTGGTCGACATGTCCTCGTCCTACAACATCATACTAGGCCGACTAGCATTAAGCTCGTTCGCAGCCATTGCCTCGGCATTACACCAGAAGATGAAATTCCCAGTAGGAAACCGAGTGGGAGAAGTACTCGGGGATCGAAAGATAGCACGCAAATGTTACGTGGAGGAAGTGAGAATCGAGCTGAAGTCCTTGAAGAACCGTCGGGACAGTCACCCTCGGAACTGCGAAGCTTTCTACTCCATACACACCATTCAAGGGTTAGTGTTGGTCCTAATTCTATCCAAACAATCTAACAACGAACGATTTACCACGCCTTTGATGTGGATTTTAAGATTTGAGCGTGGGGTGTGCTTAGAAGGTGAAGCTCTCAAATGGGTTTCTTTCTATTCAACACACACGCAACTCACACTAACAGCACACACCCTAATGAATTAGATGTAGAATACACATTTGAATTGTGCTTAGATTTCTTAACTACCTTTGTAATGGGGCGTGTAATTGTGTTTTCGATAGTTTAGGAGTAGATTAGATATTTATACCAAGTATGTTTGGTATAAATAGATTATGTAACTACCGAATTCAATAGAGAAAGTTTTGGAAATCGATCCGAAGGGCTGCCAATTCACATTCTAGAGAGAGAAACACTAAGGAACTTTCTCACACTAAACAATTCTCCATAATCCTCATCGAAAACTTAGAATTCATGCCTAAGACTGATAGAGTTGATATTGGGACCTAGTAATTGGTGTCAGAGCATATTTGTATCTACTTTGAAGCTAAATTGTTGGATTTAGATCAAAATTCGATTCTGAAAAGTTTTTCGATCGTTCGAAAAACTTTTCGCGCGAAACTGTGATTTCGATCTAAAAGCTTAATTTTGTGCTTAATTGAATTGAATTATGTATCTGTGCTCGATTAATTGTTAGAAATTATTTGCAATTCGATCGATGCATTTTTAAACTTCGAATTAGACTGAATTTGGATTCGACGTTGTGTTACTGTTCGCGATGAACTGATATGAACATGTTATGATTTCGTCAAAATTGAACAATTTGCTTCATAACATGTTTAATCTTCTGTTCGTGTGTGATCAGTAGTTAAATTCGAGCAATTACCCGTGATTTTTCATTGCTTAATTTGCCGTTTTTGCGTGAATTCAGTGTTAGTTTTGTTTTCTGTGATTATCTGCGATTGTCTGATTTTTCTCGACTAGGTTTTCGATCGATTAAATCTTTTGATCGAAAACTCTTTGCGAGAAACTTTCTCAACTAGAATAGGAAATCGGTCACTGAAATCGCTGTTGTCAATAGCGTTTTTAGCAGAACATTTTTCAGGCATTATTCTAGCGAAAATCTTTTTCGACGAGAATTGACTATTTTGACCGCGCAAAATCTTTTTACCTCGATAAACATTTTCGGTCAGACATTTCTGTTTGACTCAGTGACAAATTTACTTTTGCTCGAGAAACTTTTTCGGTCAACCAATTCATTTTGACTCAGCGAGAAACTCTACACAAGTACTGTTTCTCTACTACCAAAATCAATTCGAATCCAAAAACTTTTTCGACTGCCAGATTTCGATCAATTTTTCTTGAACCTTTTGACTGAAGGTATATCGGCTGGACTACCTTGCATGGCAGTTAATACTTCAGGTTGTTTACGATCTGAATACGTGTCCAATACGGTTTAACAACGCCTCGTACCTTCGGTTTCAAAAATTATTTTCGGTCGAAAATCTGGCGAAAAGCTTTTTCGTTCATTGAATTGAACACTCGAACAGTCTAGTCAACTTTTCGAGTCAACCGTTTTGAAAACGTGTACATTCAGAATTTTGGTCAAAGAAATTTTTCGACAATAAATTTTCGATCGCGAAACTTCACGGAACAACAATTTTCGATAAAGTTCACTGTTTAAATAGTTTCTCATCGCAAAGTTATATTCTGGTCGAAATTTTTTTTTCGCTCGATTTTTTTTTTCGTAGACAATATTTTCACGCACGATAACAGTAACTAATATCCCATTTCGAAGATATTATTTTTGATCAAACTTTAACGATTGAGTCAAAAATAATTCTCGATCGTTTACGCACCAAATATCACTAACAAATTTGCTACTTGCCAAGCACAATTTACACCAATTCAATCCCTCAAACAATTTACGAAGATCTCTGCATGCTCGCTTGGAAATGACAACCGTCCGCCAATCTTGAAACGCAGCGAATATACAGTATGGCGAAGCCGATTTCTCAACTTCCTCTAACTCAAAGATCAAGCCGAGAACCTTCTCGCATCTCTCGAAGAAGGTCCACCGCAATTTTGGGTTGAACAAGCAGCCAACCAACGAACAACCCGCCTCTACCTGCGGTTCAAAGAAGACTTACTCTTAGTGAGTATAACGATGCAGAGAGACTGAGAGCAGAGGTTGATCTCGGCTGCAAATCTTGGCTCATGCAAGGCATCCCAAACGACATATATATGCAGATTGATAGCATTCCCACGGCAAAGGGAATGTGGGATGAGCTTTATCACATGATGCAGCGTACCGAAGTTGGAGTCAAAGCGAAGAAGGCCAACATACTAACGGCCTACGACTCTTTCAAGGCTAAACCAGAGGAAAGCCAACATGATCTTTCTTAGGAATTATTTATTGTGTTCAATTAATTATTTTTATCTTAGCGTTGTAATTTTATTTAAGTGAGATGGGCTTTTATTTGTAAAGCCCAGTGAGCTTATTTATAATGGGCTTACAAGGGCCCATGTACAATACCAACATGCTAAATCTCAAGCTTCGTCAAAGAATCAAGCAAAGACCACATAGTCCAAAGACTGAAGTTGCCGCCTCAAGTACGTCTCATCGACTTTAAAGATAACTCCCCAATCCGAACGCAATGTTGAACAAATGTAGGGGGAGTTGTCCCACTATCGAACGCAGAGATCAGACTCAAATGACAAGATACGGCCAACAACTTCAGCACGGACTTCAGAGATCAACCCTGCCGCCTCATGTACCGCTCTTCGAGTTCAAAGAAAACTCCCTATCCCAACACGAGGTTGAACAAATGTAGGGGGAGTTACGACAAACGTGTTGGGAAACGCTGAATTATCCCCGGGATTTTAAAATTTTCCGGCGATTCCCGTTTCTCGGAATTGCTCGGTTTAACACGAACGGTAATTGTAATACCCGTAAAAAATTTAATACGTGATTTTGTTGTAATTAACTATGAAGTGTTGTGAATTAGGAAGTTGGTGAAGAAATTTGATGGGAAGGAGAATATAAAAATTTAATAATTACACCTTAATTTCGAAACCCATCAATGAGATTAGGTGGGAATTTATAACGTGGGAAATAAAATAAAGTGGGCTTAACTTAATTTTTAAACCTAGGCCAAAGTTATTAAAGATACGCTTTGATCAAAATGTTTCTTAAGACTTAAGGAAAAATCACGTCATCACACCTTGTCCCATCATTTATGCTTTTCGATAGTTTAGTACTTATCTATCTTCTCTAAGATCATAATATCATTGAGTAAGAAACCCTAAGAAAAGGAGAAAGAAGTCGAACAGTAAGGGAACATTGCAAACGAGAATTAAGAATTTAATACTGCAAGGAGTTCGAAAGTGATAGTGTTTGGAGGTATAACCCCTTGTCCTTAGTATTTAATTTTATTTTTATATTAATACGTTATTACATGGCTATATGAAGGTCTTAGGAAGTTCTAGAAACATTTAAGGTTTAGGAATCTTGAGGTTCGAATTCTAGATCACACTCATGAGTGTTTATTTGGTGAGAGGTTCGTGAGAAACCGATGGTGTTAAGGTGTACTATTAAATCTTTGAGCTAGTATAATTTTGTGAGATGATTTTAATGGTAGCTTAATATGGGATTTGAAGGTTTTCGATGGAAAAACAACAAGGAATTTTTAGAAGTTCTCGATATACACATACACAATATAGTTCTCGACATTGTTTAAGGATCTCGATAATTCCTATTATGCTATGTTCTCGACATTTAATAAAATCGGCTATTCTCATTGTGAAAAGATTTCGACATGATATAAAAATAATTTCGACAAAAAGATCTCGAGATGTATATAAAAAGATTTCGACATGTATCATATAAAGGATTTCGAGATAATTTTCGATCATAGTAAGATCTCGACATTTATAAGATCTCGAGATATAATTGTTCTCGACATTTGTAAGATTTCGACAACCTTAATCTCGACATCAATGTTCTCGACATTTACAAGGAAATTTTTGGTACTTATATTAAAAACTGCTCGATATCATCTATTCCAGAGTTTTGAATATTTAGTAAATTTTCTTAGCATTTTTAGGAATTTTAGGGTTTTCATTATTTTAGGGTTTCTGATATTTTCAGTGTTTTGATAATTAGGGTTCGAGTATTTTAGACTTATCTGACTTAACAAATATATTGACATGATAATATTTTCGATACTCAGAGGAACGAAGCGTAGGAAATTTACCAGATTTCGTGACTAATTTTATCAGGAGGACAGGTAGGTGAATCATTCATCTACGACACGTAAATGCTTATCTGCTACTATGTGATTATGTGATTCGATGATTTACGTGTTTTACGTATGTTTTATGTGGCATCACGTTTTCATGTGTATCACGTATATGCATGGCATCGCACGACATTGTGAGGGATAATGACCACATTAGTGGTGACACCTTAAGGCTTAAGGTGTCGATTGAGCGGGGTAGAGTGTGCCGATTTTGGCAGTCAGACTCGTAGCGGAGTTGAGGTTGGACTCGCGGGGCACCTGACGGGAGACAGACGTGAGCGATCTGTCTACTCGGGCGTGAGCGACCCGAGGTGCAAACCGTCGGATGAGTTATGTAGCGGAAGGGGCGACTTGATAGGAGGACGTTGACGTGATCGATCAGCGCACTATCGGCGTGGGCGCCGCTTGTCTGGCGTTAGCGACCAGATGATATATTTTATTTTATTGCGCGCGAGGTGCCGAGTCCAGCCTAGGGCCCTGATATTGTGAGAACGAGCGTGCATTATATCATGTTGTGAGAATTGGGATTGGGAATGAGTGCACGCTGCATTGCATATTCACCTACTGGGCAATAGCTCGGTCTTTTACGTGTTGTATGTACCGAGTCTGACGCTGACACGCGTCAAGACTGAGGCGGCTGGTGGCGGTGCTCCACGGACTTTTGAGGGCGGAGCGGTACATGGATGAAGACCTGTGGAGCGGCGATAGGATTTTTGACCTTTTGACATTTTTGGGGGCTTCGGCCCATTGTACAGATACTAGTATGTAAAATAATGTATTGTTGTATTATAATATCTTTTAGAAAAGTTTTAATTAGACGGGCCTTCCGCGGCTTACGTTGCGGAAATCCGCCACTAATCTTACTTAGAAAAGTAGGGTCGCCACAGTAATAACGTCAAGGGGGTTCGTCGAAACGTACCTTGTAGTTTGAAGAACCGAAATGGAAGTAGGACGACGGCCGGGGATTGCGGAAAGATTCGTTACGCCGATCCTTTTCGGTGGTCACGTTTGATCATCTCTCGGGGATAGCTAGAGAATCGAAATTCGCCCGGCGAGTAGGGGCTATTTAATCTATGTAATATTCACAATTATTTTTATATCTTGATTGTATGACATTTTGATTGATAAAGGCATGTTATTCTTTTTGTCATATTTTCTTGCAAGGTATTCTGTTTAAGAAGATAAATTGAATAAAACCCAAACGTAAGAGTTTAGTTATCGATTCTGCTTGGCAGAGAGGGGGCACCGATAGACTATTACTCTCTGAGGTTAAAAATAGTCCACAAGTTAATATCTCCTGTAGGGTGACCGGATTGATCACATAAACTTGATATGTCGACGAGCCCGATGTGACTGTGCCAATCGCTCACTCAGGGGAGTGGGAGCTCGTGACATTGATACAAGACGAATCGAGTATTGTCTATATTTGGACACTCATAGTCGAATCGATCGCATCCTGAGAATGTCAAAGATCGAATCACTGACTATAATAGCATACGTGATTTTTAGACCGAAAGGGTCAACGTTGGAGTTGGCCTCGGGGTCCTGACCTTCCACTAGCTTTGCTAGGCTCAACGTGCTTTTGCTAGAGTCGGCGGCGACGTGCGGTCTAGACAACGGGGCGTGATTGTCAACTTGATCGCTGAGCGGGATTCACGGTCTCGAAAGAGATACCTCTCCTATGAGAGCTTCGGGGACGGAAAATTACAGTCTTTGGCCAAAGCATTGAAACTGACTCACTTGGATGTGGAGGGTAGTTTGTCATATAAAGCCGGGCGGCACCAACCACCCGTCTCGACGGCACCAACCGTCAGGTGCACTAGTACCAACCTCAACTCGACTCCGAGTCGACAACCGAAATCGGTCACGTCTACCCCCACACGCGCCTCGCGCCGACACCTTAAGGTGTCACCTTGCCAACCTCTCTCACACTGAAGTGTCGTGCACATGCTATGCAGTGCAAATAACAGATATATAACATGCCAGAAATATTTAACACATGTAAACCACATAAATCACTAAACCACATAAGCATATAAGTATCACATAATAATTCACACAACCGTTTACGTGTCGTAGGTGTATTTCACCTACACACCATATCACATAAAATTCACATAACGTTTACGTGTCGTAGGTGGATTTCACCTACCTGGCGTCTCTATTATAATACAGAGATTATGAAGTTGAGATGGAATTAATTAGCCGTATACCGTTGCACCTTACAAACCCTAAATATTGATAGCTTATAAATAATTGAGAATAAAATTATAAAGCATACTAAATCACGAAAAGAATAGAAATCGTATTCTCACCCTTTAACTCGCAAATGATGTCTAATGGCTAAATATTCTCCACTACCTCCTTCTTGCCTAAACTTGAATTGATTTCCACTTTGTTACTATGTTATATAATAGTTTAAAGAAGCTATGATTGAATATGGTCTGAGCACGAAATGTATTTGGAGAGTAGGTAGAAAAGGAAAGCAAATGACGAGAGGAATGAAGCGATGATGATATAGGAGTAAAGGCGGTTAGTGAATTCTTCTCTGTTCTTTCCTATTTGTTCGTGATGTGTAGTAGGATATATATACAAGTTTACTATACTAAGCAGTGGGAGTTGTAATTAAAAGCATAAAAGTGACGTGTATTTCCTTAGTGTTAAAGTATCCAATTCCAATCTGACTATTTGTATTTTGATGTGTTATTCGGCCCTTATTGGAATCCTTTTGGCCTTACTAGTATTTATTTAGGGCTTTAAATATGATTTGGTCCAATAATTATTTATTGTGAGCCTTACTCATACTAACATTAATTATTGAATTCCCATTAATTTAGACCACATTATTTAAGTAATATCATTTTGGGCCAACATTGAAAATCGACTTGTTCCTTTTTAAATTTTAGTTGGACCCTAATATTATTTTATCTAGTTTATTAATTTACTCTCTTTGGGTTGGGCCGATCTCCTTTGGTTGATTATTATTTGGGCCAGATTTCTTGTTTGAATACATTCTTTGGGCCGTTCGAACATTAATTCCCTTAATTCGAACATTTAAATGCTAATTGTATTCAAAACCCCGTATTACAATTTACGGGTATTACACTTTAGCTCGACTATAGTTTTTTGAGTTGTTGGTCATTGCTATTGTTGTAGAAGAACGACCCTCAAAATCTTTCATTCCTCCCCTCCCTATACTTCAATGCCTTTCGTATTTCATCTCGATCAGTATCTTCCATCCATTTTAAGGCAAAGCATATTCCGTGTCTCCGAGTCTAGTATTTGTATAATATCTTTTTAGCTCTCGATAATATTGTGATCGGTTCAATTACTTACAGAGCGCAGACAGGTGGAGGGGTTTGGGGCAAATGGCTGGCCTTCACAACTTTGAGCTTCATGCATGTCGTGCCGCCTTGACAAATGGTGCTTATCTGCTTATTTCCTCTGTCAGTTTCTCTTATGTAATTAAGAATTGTTAACATGGACACATGACCTTTGTTTAGATGCTAATTAATTTGATAATAAATCATTTCATTATCTCTGCAAACTGCCTGCTGTGTGCTAAAATACAAGATTCATTCAAAATGTTTCTGACCACTTCTCTTAATATTCTATTTTGATAAGGTTCTATCACAATACTACCCTGAAGTCATAATGAAAAGCCCTGCAATAGGGCGTCAGGGGAAAGCTTTGCGTCGCCAGCATTCTCGAAGAGGCCTTCATCTCGTTAACACAAGTGCTAGTGGACAGAGTTGTAAGTCAGTTTGTTTGCTCCATTGAGTTCTATAAATCAATACTTTGAATCTCTGTGCACTTTCTCCTATTTTAGTAGATTCACCAGCACCACCGAAAATGGAAAAAGAAAAAAGAAATCTAAGTGAAGAAACAAACAAATTCAGATTACCTAGCTAGATTGAATCTGTTACTTTAAATGTCAATAAGACCCATTTTATGTCGATTTGCATGTTTGATGGAGCATCATTCTTTTCTTCACGATATTTCTACAGGTTCATCTTTTAATCCCGATCCATTGCTTCAAAAACCTTCTTCGAAGTCAGAATATTTAGACGAATCCTCGAAATCTGCTGATAGATATTATATGTTCTTGAAATTCTGCAAGTCTGGGCTAGATCGTCTTGCTCTTCATGATCACGGTGATATCGATTTTATCAGATTGTGGAATGAAGTGTTTGACTTCTCTGTTAGTGTATCTTTAGCAACTACTTTCCGATATTCACGGTTTTTATTTGGGCAGCAACTACGATTTAACATTTCTCTTTGATACACATACCCAAAATGTGGGTTGAGAAACCTTAACACAACAATATCATTGAGGGATCTAATACTATTTCAACTGACTTTATTGTTGCAGGAATATATTGGGCCTTACTGGACACTTCGTGCTGCTCTAGGACCTATTTTGGAAACCCTTTTGCTTCTTGATAGACTATTGTTTCTCCAAGAACACAGCGACGTTCTACGTAATGCAGTGATGCTACCTTTATTCGATCCCATGCTTTCTCACCGAAATGTGGTTATAATTGCGGAGAAGCTCTGAATCAATATCCGTGTGACATCACAGGGTGAAGATAGCTATATTTAGATAGTAATTAGTAAAGTTTGTTATATTCTTGTTTCCACTAAAAACTGAGTATAATCGCGGAAAGCAATTCATATAACCCGTATAATATGCTGAGTCTTCAGATTTGGAATATTTTCAGTGATCATTAACCAAGTTTGAAAGAAAACCCTACTTTTTATGTGCCATCATCTGTTTTAAAAAAAGGAGCAGCGATTGGGACCCCGCATGGGTTAAGCCTAGTTGTTGGGAGGTTGAAATTATATACTTTTGGTCATGGGTTCAACCATATTGCATTTGTGGGATCTTGGGGTGGATCATGGATCAGGAAGGATTAGTCCTGTTGGAAGTTGTGGTCATCTCATAGCAGATTCAATTTAGACCGAACTGAGTAGGAG
The DNA here is from genome assembly GCA_027422505.1 of Craterostigma plantagineum. Taxonomy (NCBI): domain Eukaryota; kingdom Viridiplantae; phylum Streptophyta; class Magnoliopsida; order Lamiales; family Linderniaceae; genus Craterostigma; species Craterostigma plantagineum. The sequence continues at coordinate 3,164,654 of JAPQWV010000028.1, read as the reverse complement.
TGTGATGACCACATGGCGTTGTGTAGGGATACCGTCACGACTTCGAGTGACTTGGAATTTTTATGCCAAGTTTTCGACCTCGCGCAAGGCAATGGTTCAGTATGCCCAAGACCTTGCCACTAAGCTAGAAGCAACGAACAAGTTCCTTGCGGAAAGCACGAAAGATGACTCCCTCTTTGTAACCGGCACACGAACAACACTTAAGTTGGTGCCCAGGCTCACTTCGAATTCACACGAATAAGAATCAAACGAATAGGACACACCAAGATTACCGGAGGACCTCCTCCCAACCCACTGTTATTAATGTAGAATGAGGCCCCCAAATCGAGGAAGCACAACTCGCTCGTACAACTATAAGCCTCACTCGTATCTTATACTAATAGTCATCACTAAGGGCACTCAGACTTTGAACACTCGGGGCTCTTGAAATGCCTTATATCTGTGCTATTCCTCACACAAATGCTCAGGTCACTATGATCTACTAACTTGCAAATAAGCCTTCAAATGCCTATTATAATCTTGTCCAAGGGCATCCCAAAGGTCCCAAATGGTTTTCCTCCATTTTCGCCCAATCACGTGGCCGAGCACCATCAAGCTTTGGCCGCTGCATGGCTGCACTTCTCTTGGGCTTGCTAGCTTACGGTGACCTTTATTCGGAGACAATTGCTGAGCAATATGGCGGTGTCTTGACTGAGGCGGCTGGTGGCGGTGCTCCACGGACTTTTGAGGGCGGAGCGGTACATGGATGAAGACCTGTGGAGCGGCGATAGGGTTTTTGACCTTTTGACATTTTTGGGGGCTTCCGCGGCTTACGTTGTATAGATACTAGTATGTAAAATAATATATTGTTGTATTATAATATCTTTTAGAAAAAGTTTTAATTAGACGGGCCTTCCGCGGCTTACGTTGCGGAAATCCGCCACTAATCTTACTTAGAAAAGTAGGGTCGCCAGAGGTGGTATCAGAGCTTAGGCTTTAGATTCTGAAGACTGTCCATGTACTGCCGCTCAAAAGCCTGGAGAACCAGCCTGGCCTGTAAGTTTAATATTTGATTTTGTTATTGCGTGTTATTTGATATGTGCGTTATGTGAATAATTGTAGAAATAAATAAAAATGCCGAAGGGACGTCGAGAGGTAGGTAGCTCTAGTCGTAGGGCGGGATCTGAATCCCCATCGAATGACGACCGCTCTACTATCGACCAATTGACCGATCCGTCGGATCAAATCAACGACTTGATCCATCACCGGAGCTCGTCGGAACATTCCCCGCAGCCTGATCGAGTGGAACTAATCGGGGAACAATTTCAAAAGCTAAACCCCCCAATATTTACCGAAGCCACCAATCCTGCGGTGGCTGAAGATTGGATAAGCACCATAGAGGACATGTTTATCTATAGTCGAGTGCCTGACAACGAAAATGTCCTTTGTGCCGTTTCCCTTCTCCGAGAAAATACGCGCTATTGGTGGAACACCGTAAAGGTGTTGGAGAGCCCAATCACTATGACTTGGGAAAGGTTTAGGGAGCTCTTCTTCAACAAATACTTTACGGCGCACGATCAAGAACAAAGGATGTACGAGTTCATGAGCTTGAAGCAAGGGAGCATGCCAGTGGCGGAGTACATCCGTCGATTTGAAGAATTATCTCGATTTGCTCCGTAGTTAGTGGCGACTAATTCGTTGAAAGTGACCAGGTTCATCAAGGGACTTAAACCCGAAATCTATCGGGATTTAAGTATTGCGGGTGCATGCCAACTAGAGTTTATGCAAGTGACGGAACGTGCCTTAATTGCGGAACAAGCAGAGTCGGTGGTGGTGGAAGCCCAGGAAGCGAAAAAGAGGAGAGAGGCCCAACAAGGAAGCGGAGGAGATAAGAAACGCCAGTTTTTCGGCAAAGGTCCTAATACCCAATGGAACCGTCAGGGCCAACAAAACTGGCGCCCGAGACCAACTCAGGGACCGATCAATATTCTCAATCGACCTCAAAATGTTGCGCCCCATTGTCGACAATGCGGGCGTTACCATTTCGGGGCCTGCTACGGAGCGAGACAGATTCCGCTGTGCTTCCGATGCGGAAAGATCGGTCATTTTGCTAGAGCTTGTACGGAGAATTTACCCCTAGTACGGAACCCGGCTCAACCGCCGATTCGACCTCCACCCGTTCCCGCGAGTTTTTACTTTGACAAATGAGGAGGCCGAAGCAAACCCTTCAGTAGTAACGGGTACGTTGACTATCTACGACGTGCCGACATCTGTATTGATTGACTCTGGAGCCACACATTCGTTTGTGTCGGCTAAGTATGTAGATAAGGTGGGAATCTCTCCTACCTTATCTGAATGCAGTTATGTAGTTACTTTGCCGCACGGTGATCCGACGCGCACTAACCAGGTGCTAAAAGGATGTTCCGTGAACATTGAGGGTAGAGATCTGAGCGTCGACCTAATAATGATCCCAATGAACGACTATGACGTCATCTTTGGGATGGATTGGCTTTCAAGATATGGAGCCATCATAGATTGTAATAAGAAGGTCATAAAATTCCAATTGCCCAAAGAAGAGGTGTTCACTTTTTCGGGTAAGGCAAGTCCGAATCGTATTCCACGAATTTCTGCTTTAAAGACTCAACGACTTTTGAGGTCCGGTTGTGAGTCTTTTCTTGTATACGCGGTGAAGGCGGAGGAATTGCCTCAGCCAGAACTAAAAGACGTGCCGATAGTCAACGAATATGCTGATGTATTTCCCGATAATCTCCTGGGGTTACCCCCTGATCGAGAAATACAGTTCACGATAGACCTGATCCCGGGGTCTGCCCCAATCTCTAAAGCCCCTTACCGTTTAGCGCCAAATGAGTTAAAGGAGTTGAAGGAACAGCTGGAGGACCTACTATCTAAAGGGTTTATTCAGCCGAGTTTTTCACCGTGGGGCGCACCCGTCCTTTTTGTGCGAAAGAAGGGCGACTGTGCATCGACTACCGAGAATTGAATAAGATCACGATTAAGAATAAATACCCCCTGCCAAGAATCGATGATTTATTCGATCAACTACAAGGAGCGACGGTATTCTCGAAAATTGACCTCCGTTCGGGATATCATCAGTTGAAGATCAGGGAGGTAGATGTTCCTAAAACCGCATTCAGTACAAGGTACGGCCATTACGAGTTTTTGGTCATGCCTTTTGGACTGACAAATGCCCCAGCTGCTTTTATGGACTTGATGAATCGGGTCTTTAAAGACTACCTTGATCGGTTCGTTATCGTCTTTATTGACGATATCCTGATCTATTCTAAGACAAGAGACGAACACGAAAGCCATCTTCGAATCGTCTTAGGAATCCTGCGAGAGAAACAGCTCTATGCCAAATTTAAGAAATGCGAATTCTGGCTTGAGCAAGTAGCCTTCTTGGGACACGTGATTTCTGGGGAATGGAATCTCTGTGGACCCGAGTAAGATTGAGGCCGTGAACAATTGGCCACGACCGACTACGCCAACCGAGGTCCGAAGTTTTTCTAGGACTTGCGGGATATTACCGTAAGTTCATAGCTGACTTTTCAAGTATTGCTTCAACTTTGACGAATCTTACTAGGAAGAATGTACCTTTCAAGTGGATTGAAACGTGCGAACAAAGCTTCCAGAAGCTGAAGAAACGCCTTACTTCTGCTCCGATTTTGACAATACCATCGGGATCGAGAGGATTCTCGGTATATAGTGATGCCTCGAGAAATGGACTGGGATGCGTATTGATGCAGAACGGTAAAGTAATCGCGTACGCTTCCAGACAACTAAAGGAATACGAGAAAAACTACCCGTCCCATGACCTGGAATTAGCAGCAGTGGTTTTCGCTCTAAAGATCTGGAGACACTACCTTTACGGAGAAAGGTGTGAGATCTTCACAGACCACAAGAGCTTGAAGTACTTCTTCACTCAGAGAAGTTAAACATGAGACAACGACGATGGCCGGAGCTTGTAAAGGACTACGATTGCGTCATTAATTATCATCCGGGCAAAGCAAACGTAGTCGCCGACGCGTTAAGTAGAAAAACTATGAATGCAGAGTTAAGTAAACTTGGAGTGGAAATAGTTGATTTAGGCGAAGTCGAGACGAAACTAGCAACACTAACTCTTCAGCCTACGTTGCTAGAACGAATCAGAAAAGCTCAGGAAAGGGACAAACTTTATATGAAGATGAAAGATGCACTCCACGACGACTTTGAAATCCGAGAGGACGAAACTTTACTTTACAAGAATCGACTGTACGTGCCTAGTGACGAGGAGTTACGACGAACGATAATGACAGAAGCGAACACAACTACCTACTCCGTACATCCGGGCTCAACCAAAATGTACCGAGACTTGCGAATCACGTATTGGTGGCCGGGAATGAAAAAGGACATAGCGGCGTTCATAAATCGATGTATGACGTGTCAGCTGATCAAAGCCGAACACCAGCGACCAGCTGGAACTCTACAGCCTTTACCAATACCCGAATGGAAGTGGGACCACATCACTATGGATTTCGTCGTGGGTTTACCCAAGACGACGAAAGGCCATGATGCTATTTGGGTGGTTGTAGACCGCCTGACGAAATCAGCCCATTTCCTTCCAATCAGCTCTACTTTTTCCATGGAACGCTACGCTGAATTATATGTTCAGGAAATA